>OY998232.1:16732339-17332339 GCA_963922035.1 Amblyjoppa proteus
TTAAATATTATAATGCACGTTTAACGAGATACTTATCGGTGCATAAAGGGTGCATAAAGGGGGACCCGCTTCGAATCGCCTTCGCTCGGAGTAAATTGCGAGTAAAAGTACGGTGAATATCGATTTCGGTGTCGGTATAGCTCAATCTATTATTCCCTGTGCTGCATAAAACACGAGGTCTCTGGGTCCGTACGCGCGTGGGAGACGCGGTGCCTCGTACAGCGTATCTATCTAATGCGTTACAGCTGGAGTACGAGAAAGAAAAGGGAGAGGAGACGAGGAGAAAGGGGAAGAAAAGTCCCGCGAAGCTGGGGCTCCGCGCGGACAGGTGGGTTCCATGTATGCACGTCGCGAGACAATAACCCGACGAGATATAGGCTCGTCGTTAATTAGCGATCGGGCGGGCGCGCGGGTGGTCGTGCTACATGCGTGTGTGTTCGTGTGTGTGTGTGCGCGCTCATGTGCGCGCGTTAACGTCCGGCTGAGATGACGCGGCCTGTCTGAGCACTCGTCCGCCTCATGAACACACAAACACACACGCACACACACGTGCACACAGACAGATGTGTATAGACGTTCGGCCAGCGGGATAAAAGAGCGAGTCAATAAGCCTGTCCCTTTTAAAACGATGATTGCAGCAATAGGCCGTTACCTACGTCGCATTCCTGCCACTCGGCTCTATATCTCTATCTCTTGTATCTTTTCCACTCCGGGCCGCTCTCGTTTAATCTCCCGTGTCATTTCTTTTCCTCGTGATTTTTTTTTTTTATTAATTATTTTTCTTTTATAGCTCTTATCGATTCATCTTGGGCTTGATAACTTCGATGGTAGAAGCGAATGCCTCGTCGTTTAACTGCGCTGGAATGGATTAATACAATGAAAAATAAAGAAAAAAATATAAAGAAAATGAAAAGGGAAGGAATTAACGAATGAGGATAATTTCTGGCTCGATCAGCGCTCCTAGATCAAGATTGCAAGCCCATTTGGATACGCGATCGATAGGACGTGACGTAATGGATGGGAATATCGACGACGCTCGACGATGAAGCGATGAAAGTATTATCGAAGTGCTGTGCACAACATGGGAACGGGTTAGCAGCAGCAGGGCGAGCATCTCGTGGCTCGATGACTCGTAACGCGCGCTGCTCCGCGCGCGATAACGACGAACGCGGTCGTCAATGTAGCACGACGACGCGGAACCATCGCGCCGCCTCGTCGGCAAAGGGTTGAGCGAGGGCGCGGGCTCAGTTCGGTCAATTGAATCATTTCATCGAGCCAACGAGTCGTGTCCGCGCCGTACCACATTTTATACGACACGGTCGCGGCACCGATGATCCCCGACACAGTTAATAACGTCGACCGCGACTCAATATAAGTTACGCGCGGATGTATTGGAATAATAATGCACTGCTGATACAATAAAGACCGTTCTCGTTTCTCGCTTCCTCGTTGGCGATGCTATGTTTCAATTTCGCGACGTAAAATTTCTAGAATATAAATATGAACGTTCGTTTTTTATAAATATCAATATTTGTTTTTTATAAATATCAATATTTCTTTTTTATAAATATGAATATTTGTTTTTTTTTTTTTTTTTATAAATATGAAGTTTTGTAGCAAAATATGTGCAAAACAAATTCGAAACATACATTTCTTTCGGCGACAATATATTTTATAGTGACGGTTTTTGCGGCCCCGACGCTTCGCGCCTCCGCTATGAACTATGAAAATTTAGACCTCTGAAAATTTGACGGAAATATGTCACTTCCGGTTTAAAAATCCAATTTTTCGATCGCAAGTTACCGAAAATACGTCGATTCCGGTCCGGAACACCAATTTTTCTTGTCCTTAGATACGTCACTTCCGGCTTGAAAATCTGATTGGTCGACCGGTAAGTGACGTCATACAGGAAATTTGTAACTTCCACTTTGAAAATCTAATTTTTTTTTCCGACCGAAAGTGACGTCACATAGGAAATTCATGACTTCCGCTTTGAAAATCCAATTTCTTCGACAGGAAGTAACGGTTAAATTCCCGTTAAAATGTTCCGCTCACACGGCAGATGGACCGAAATGTCACAGACTCATAACTTTCGTATTTAGAAATAGGATATTAAAAACAAAAAAGCCCCAGTCGACCGTCATTTTTTTTTTTTTTTTTTTTGTTCCCTTCATGCACAGAAACATCGGTCGAGTCATGGAGAAAGAGCCAAGGCGTTTGTGTCGATACCCTGTCGAGTCGCGATAAATTACCAATGACTGTGCAGTAAGCGTAATGACTACACCTCATTTCCGATCGTGGGAGCGAGGCATTCGGTGTCCCGGGTGAGGCGCACACTCGGTCATTCCGATCCATTAGATCGGCGTTATGGAGTATGCATCTCGCCCCGACGCGATACGTTTATATCGTAATGTCTCTTGCATAACGTATCGCGCGAAATTACGTATCCATATGTCAACCATACTTATAGAAAGTGGACGACGAATATAGCCGCGCCGGTAACGCCTACTCGAATGAAGTGGAGTACCGCGCGAAGTAACATCTGGTATCGTCCAGTTAGAGGGAAAGAGGAGAGAGAGAGAGAGAGAGAGAGAAAAGAGAGAGAGAGAGAGAGAAGAGAGAGAAAAGAGAGAGAGAGAGAGAGAAGAGAGAGAGGACGAATGAGATGTACGAGATGCGGTAGAGGGTGGTTGGTGAGATTGAGGTTATAGAGAACGACCGGATACTATAACTTATGGATATACGCTTATTCCCGGTAGCATCGATCCCCCGAAGCTTCATTGTGTCGGGATGAGAGGGGTGTCTCGTGAATGGTGGGGCTTTTTGTAGCTCTCCGGCTCTCGGTCGTTGATGGCCTGTTCGTTTTGTCCTAAGCGCAGCGAGCCCGACTCTATTTTAACCCCCGAACTGCACCCCGGGGCAAAACGGGAGTTACGCATTTCACTGCGACGATCCACTCTGATGTCTATTCGAAGAGGTCAGCGTTTGGCGAAACGACAAAATATTACTTGACCAAATTTGGCACATTGATATTTTGTATAATGATCTATGTTTGAGGACGAATGAAAATTGTCAGATAAAGTGTAAACGCACGTAAATAAATTGCATTTCGATAAAAAAATTAATAGTTTGCGGTGTCGTGTCGATTAGCCATTGAGAAACAAGAATCCTTATTTTTCATTGGCTGTCGTAATTTGCTCGATATAGGAATAAAAAATTATTATATGCGTGGTTATTGTTAATTGATATGATACTAATTTCATTCGGGATTATTAACAGTGTTGTTTCAGGTGATTTTACAGCAGCGTAAAGTTTATGGTGTGGTAAAATTGTGTTCGATGTCAAGCTATTCTCGAATTGTGCTCCTTGCTGTCAGGAATGTTCTATTCGTTGTCGTTTTGTTAGCGTTTTTTTCGCCTTCATCAATTCACTCCGGACGACGTCAAGGGGCAAAATAGAGCTAAAATTTCGCATATTGATTCATTGTACAATGATCTATGTTTGTGACGAAAAAAATGTAAGCCAAGGTGTAAACGCACGTAAATAAACTATATTCCGATAAACGAATTAATAGTCAGCGGTGGAATATCGATTAGCCGATGAGAAACAGGAATCCTTATTTTTCATTGGCTGTCGTATTTTTAGCAATACAGGAATAAAAAAATTGTTATATATGCAGGGTTATTGTCAATTGTATGATACCGATTCCATTCGTCATTATTATTAGCGTTGTTTCAGGTATTTTATACAGTAGCGTTAAATTTATGATGTGCTAAAACTGTGTTCGAAGTCAAGTCATTCTCGTATTGTGCTCGTTGTTGTCAGAAATGTTTTTTACCTTATTTTTCTATTAGCGTTTTTTTTTCCTCCCTCCATTCACCCCGGCAGACGTCAAGGGGCAAAAGAGAGCTCAAATTTGCTCCGAATTTTCCAAGAAATTCTCTCTCCGTCAGTCGGTGCAGCCGGCGAACGGACGAGCGACCGCGCTTTGCTCTCGCTATGCGGGGAACTCTTCTTGTTCCGTCCCGGTCGGAATCTCTCTCACAGGGATGTTGTTTAAATAGCGTCTATTCATAGCCTCGCGACGAAATGAATGGACCAGAAGCCCGGTCACTCTAGTCACCAGACGCGAGTTAACCCGCGGTCTGGCGGATCGGCGTTGCGGCGAATTCTCCGCAAACCTTTGCCCATCAACGAAGCTGCGATACGCCACCCCGCTGCCCGTCCGGCCGCGGAATGGTCCGCCGACAACCACGATATAAATAACAACCCGGCCACCTGTCCCTTTAATACTTCTTCCTGAACTCCCGTTTCGCGCTGAGCGCACCGCATATTTTTGGTGTCTTCGCGCTTAGGTGCGCGTAAACGCAAGCCACTTTGGCGGCTGACTACTTATGAGCCACAAGAATAATCACTTCGAAAATATTTTAGATATAGACTGAAAGAAAATATCAATGAGTCAAGTGTTATTCGCTTGCGGGCTGGACAGGAAAAAAAAAATTGCTCTTACAATCCTTAGAATTACATACGCGATTGCAATATCATGTGTTCCAATGTCATGGAATTGTAAGAATTGAAAGTAGAATTGAAAGTAGAGTTGAAAGTAGAATCGAAAGTAGAATCGAAAGTAGAATCGAAAGTAAAATCGTAAGTAGAATCGAAAGTAGAATCGAAAGTAGAATCGAAAGTAGAATCGAAAGTAGAATCGAAAGTAGAATCGAAAGTAGAATCGAAAGTAGAATCGAAAGTAGTATCGAAAGTAGAATTGAAAGTAGAATTGAAAGTAGAATTGAAAGTAGAATTGAAAGTAGAATTGAAAGTAGAATTGAAAGTAGAATTGAAAGTAGAATTGAAAGTAGAATTGAAAGTAGAATTGAAGGTAGAATTGAAAGTAGAATTGAAAGTAGAATTGAAATAAAAAAAATTCTTTGGCAAGCCGCAGACGGATTTTTTTCTATCTGTGTGAAGATAAACACTGAAAAAAGAAATTAATTACTCAAGTACGATTCGCTTGCGGGCTAATGAAGAAAAAAAATTGTTCTTCCAATTCTTAGAATTCCATACGGGATTGTAATATCACATGTTTCAATATCATATGGAATTCTAAGAATTGAAATGAAAACATTCTTTGGTACGTCGCAATCGAATTTTTTTTCCGCGTATATATGTATATATATGTATATATATATTAAATTTCACCGAATATTAACAACTGAATGACGACTACATGCGAGAGATGAATCGTGGCGAAACTCAAGACGCCGCTGGAAGCGCGCTGCGTTAGTCACTCTGATAATAACGTCCGCTCTATCTCGCTGAGATTGCGATATAAAATATAGACAGGCTTTATGAAGAAAAAAAAAAATTCTTCGAACTCGATTATTCCTGTGAGTTTACATTTGATATTGGCCATTCGCCACCTCCAAAACGGTGCGTCACTGATAAATTCAGCGCAATCGGGAGGTAAAAAAACCCGAGAAAAAGAAACACTACACCCGCCCTTTTAGCGTGCAAACAGACTAGCCTCGAGCTGTACATTTTTACATCAAATACCACGTAAGTTTACGAAAACTAAAGAAATATTCTGTTAAGTAGATGCGAAATTGTCGATAAAAGAAAAAAAAAATTGTTGCCAGCAATCCACACTATGTATGGTTGAGAGAAATATAAATGGAAGTGAAAATTCGTTTAAGCACGCTGATAATTTCTTCTCGTGAGCGAACTGATTATTCCTGTGCGTTTACATTTGATATTGATCATAACGTCACCTCGAGCGCGGCGCGTCACTGATAAATGCAGCGCAATCGGGAGGTAAGATAAAAAAAATACTACACCGCCCTCATACCGTGCAAACAGGCGAGCCTCGAGCGATACATTTTTAGGTCGAATATCACGTAGTTTTACGAAAACAAAAACAAAAATATTCTGTTAAATAGGCGAAAAATTGTCGATAAAATAGGAAATCTGGTTGCATGCAGTCGTACGGCTGAGAAAAATGGAAATGGGACGGAAAATTCGTTTCCGCACGTCGATAATTTCTTTGCGTAAGTGAAGGAAACGAGAATGCATTTGCTCGCATATATATATATATATATATATATATATATATATATATATATATGCATGTGCACAGCATATATAGTATGAGAGAGAAGAGAGAACGAGTGGCGAGATAGCGGGTCGTTGGTTTGGACGCGAGATCGACCTACGAGGCCCCTGCGAGACTGAAGCCCTTACTCTCTATCCCTCTCCTCAGCTCCGTGAGCGAATTTGTAATGCAAATCTTTGGGTCGAGCGGTTCCGAGCGCGGATGGCAGAAGGAGCCGCGCGATACGCCGATGACGGATGGTCGTGTGCAGAACTCGGCGGAGAGAAGCGATGTCGCCCGGCGAAATCCTGTCGCACTGTACACACGCGCGCACCTACGGTATCTACGTGTGGGTACACTTAGGTGCATGTATGCACGTACGGCTTCGAATCCTATACCCATGACGGATGAAGCAGTTCCCAAAGGCGAAATGCTCATTTCAGTTTTTCGGTGTTTTTGCCCAAATTCAAAATTCCAAGTATGCATCAATTATTCAAAAGATTATTCGAAATAACAGTTATAATATAATATAATATAGTATAAGTGACCGAAGGACTGCGCTCGATGGCCAATTGGCAATGTGCAATATAGGTGGAAGGAGAAAAGTTTGTTATGTATTAAACAACAACAAAAAAACTGTTATATGTTATGTATTGTTAATAAACTCACTGCGACTACCGTAAGACAATAATAATAATGCTAGACCACTGTTCGAACACGGAGACCTTGTCTATCTAAGTTGCAAGAACCCAGCAAAACGAACATCGTCACCGTAGAAACCATAGCCCCAAGAAAACTCACTAACATGAGAAACCCGAACAACCCCCTCCACAATCATTCGAATCTCTTACTGTACAAGACCTCCAGAATAATACCGATAACTGAGCGCATCATCAACCTAAGCTCTGACTTTGCCAAAATACACCTTGAAACTATGGCAAGCTTATGCAATAGCCGTTTGCTAAATGTAATAAGACCCAAACACAAATTTCTGATACGCACAATAACAGAAATCCTGAACATACTCTACGCACGCACACAGTCGCGTATAATCGGCCTGGAATAAGTCATGTACATCCCCGTCAAACTCACACTCACACTCTTCGTCGTAAATAAAGTTAACAAGCACACAAATAAGGGAAACGCGGACTGAAGGGCTCCGGTCGATGGCCCATTGAGCAAGGGAAAATACAACCGAAACACTTGTAAACATTCGCTTACTCATATAAACATTTTGTCCAATAAAATTCTTGTAGTAATAATAATAATAATAATAATAATAATAATAATAATAATAATAATAATAATAATAATAATAATAATAATAATAATAATAATAATAATATAAACATTCACAATTCTGAGTATGACGTGAAGTGGTAAGGAAAAAAATGATATTTTTCTTTTGTATGTTATCGAGAAAGCAATTATGTTTTTCTCTGTATACCGTCTTCGGGTTTTTACGTCTTCTTATCCTGCATATGCCCTTCTGTATTTCATTTGTCATTACATTTTTGCAAAGGAAAACTGCAAAAAAAAAAAAAACTGTCGTCGCTTTGTCGCGTTTCCCCGAGAATGTAAACATGGCTTATAGCTATGCTCAGCCGACACTCACACTTATTTACAATTACCACGCGCGAGTGACCGATATATATATATATATATATATTTATGTCTGGGGCATCGGTGCGTTCATATTTTTTTTCTCGACGAAACTGCGAACTCGCTAACCACCTGGACCACCGCACCGGTTAATAATTACATTTGATAAAAGTTTCAAAATCAATTTCAAATTGAAAGAAAAAAACCGCACTGAATCGTCATTATTTAACACCGGCTCCATAATAATTTCTAATAATTGGCTCTCATCGATTCTCAATGTATCAATAATACCCTTTATTCGCTGATATTTACTTTACGTGCAAATTATACCCAATCCGCAACAGCATTTCTATACCTGCGTATAACGTCGTTAAAAAATATTTCATCGAATGAATTCAATTATACATTTAATGGTTTTTTTACGTATAAATTATTCCCAATCTCCGACAAAATTTTTATAACTCCGTATAATTCCATGAAAAAAAAAAAAAAATTTTACCAAATGAATTCAATTATCAATTTTTCTTCGCTGCAATGCACAGGAGTTATGTTCACTCTTTTACCGATTCGACTATCAGAGACTCGCCGACTCGGGACGATTAAAAAAAAAAAAAAAAAAAAAAAAAAAACAACCCGAGAAGTAAAATAAACCGAGACGAAGTAAAGTCCACCGACTTCCGTTTCGCCGCGCGACCATCCCTCTCCTTGCCTCTCCTGCCGCGTGCCTGTGTCCTAACGGTGTTACGTCTTTATTATCTCGTTAGCGTGTACAGTTCCAGCATGGTCGACAAGGGTTCCCTCCTCCGTGCGGATTCGTCCGCGATAATATTGCGAGTCGGCGCCCGCGGGTGAAGCGCGGTGTTGGTTGCATTTTGCATTTTGCGAGCGACGGCAACTCGGACTATTGGATTTCCTTCCGTCGCCGTTGGTGTTGATGCGCGTTTGGATATCCTTTCGGACTTTGACGCCGTGAACGGCGACGAGTCGGGCATTGTCAGGCTCGAGAGCCGTCCGCCCGAGGGGTGCCCTAACTCTAATTAAATAACGTGAGGGATACGCTCTCGGTCCGCGAAACGGTCCGGGGCTCGGATGCGGGAGGCCGTTCGTACCGAGAGCCATTGCGGACCCGCTCCGATTAATTTCGCAGCGCCACGACTATTTATGCCCGGACGATACTGTCTCCCGCTATGCCGAAGGACAAGAACCGTTTCCGTACGAGACTGCAGCGATCCCCGGTCGGTCCCGCTCCTCCTCGTCCCTCCGAATATGAATTGCTCGCCCAACTCCACGGTGACGTTTCATCATCGACGATGATAGCACCCGCGTCCTATGGACATTCCATTATTCATCCCTGTCTCATAGCCGACACGGTTAGATGTCCGGCGAGAGCGCGCCGTCGAGTCATCGGTAAGGGCGTTAATCAAAATCGCTGCTACCGTCCGCGCGAACGCGAGAATCTCGACAGCCTTTTTTTTTTTTTTTTAAGCTTCCGACCAATAATTCCGTCATTTAAGTCATCGGTTCTGGACATTTTCGGACATCGGACTGTGACGAGCCGAAGCTTCCTTGTCGAAGAGAAGGAAGTGTCAATCGCAGGGAACGAGGAAGGACATGTTTGCACGGAAAACATCGGTATCGAAAAATGTGATGAAGTTTTTCGACTGGTCGAAAGGAAAGTGTCATGCAGAGCCGACATGACATTGACTTGAGATGAGACTTGTAATTCGTTCGTACATGCCGACCATCCGGGAGAAAGGTTGATTACATGTTTCCTTACCGACCGCTCTCTGTCACGTGCTCTTGAGAGCAGAACCGAGCGACATCTCGATGGCGCGATCGAAATATTGTCGGCACGGAATTACAATCCAAAATCCGTGAGTTCTCGAGCTGGGAGAGCGTCGCAGCTTAATTGGACGACAGACGAAAGGATAAGTTTTTTTTTTGTCACACGTGCATGAATCGCGGCACTTTACATGGCAGTCTTGCGAGCCGAAAGTGGCCCATTGCATGCCAGTTGTGAACCTCTGGTGAAATGACGGAGTCGCGCATGCGCAGTTCGTATTTCGTTCACTTTCGTCCCTTGGGAGTTTACTTTTCACGTTTTCGTCCCTGGATACATAACCTCGCTTTTCAGTATTCGTCTCGCGCGACTGCCATTCCAAGTGCCGCAGATTCATGCACTTGTGACAAAAAATATGATGTGTAACCGAGGGTCGAATTGGCGATTGCGACTCGTGTGATTGCAGCCCTCGCTTCGCTCGGGCCACAAACCTCACACTCGTCGCAATCGCCAAATTTCGACCCTTGTTGCACAATATACTATTTATGGACTCGGTCGGCATCGAAAACTTTAATAAACTTTCCGCACTGAGACACCAAGAAAAAAACATTTCACAGCCAACCCGCAAATAAAGATTTATTTGAATCAAATAAATCTTTAATTGAATCAAATAAATCTTTATTTGAATCAAATAAATCTTTATTTGAATCAAATAAATCTTTAATTGAATCAAATAAATCTTTAATTGAATCAAATAAATCTTTAATTGAATCAAATAAGAATTTGTTTGAATCGAATAAATCTTTGATTGAATCAAATAAGAATTTGTTTGAATCGAATAAATATTGTAACGATTGAGCAAATGAATAACGCGCGCATTAGGTTTTTGTTTTGCGTGATAGCCATGAAATAATTTTTTCTTTTCTTGGTTTTTTTTTTCTTGGAAAGGAGGCTTGGGTCTCATGCCCAGCCGACATGACATCCACTTCCGACGAGACCTCCAAGTCCATCGTACATGCGACCATCCGTGAGAAAAGTTGATTACAGGTTTCTTTACCGACGGCGGTAAAGTCGCACGCTCTTGAGAGCAGAATCAAGCGTCACCTCGATTACGCGATCAAAATATGTCCCGTCACGGAATTAGAATCCAAAATCCGTGAGTTCTCGAGCCGGGAGAGCGTTTAGGAGCATGGCGTGGGTCTTCTCGTTTTCCCGGAAGTGTGAAAAGCGGAGTCACGTGTAGGGTAGTGCCGTGTCGTCGTTGCAGCGCTCGCGTTTCTTTCGCCGCCGCGGTACAGAGGGTAGTCTTTCAAAGGGAGCACAGCGTAGTGCGCGCGGTCGTGCACCGATTGTGTCGAGCCCAAAGCACGCTAAGCTGGCTTTGAAAGCGCGGCATGGCCGGCGCGTAAGGGAGAAACTGGAAGGCGCAAAGCAGCCAGCCAGAGTGTGAGTGAGCTTTCCTTCGCTCCTGTAGTTTTTTTTACCCCTCTATTTTTCTTTTTACCTTTTTTGTTCCTTCCTCAGTCGCGTCGTTTGTCTTTCTCTTTGATACAGGAATCAGTGAGGCAAAGGGGCTTTCGTGCTCCGTGTAAACGACGCCGACGAGGATGCAGAGCGGGCTTCGCTGTGTAAGTACACGCCCCATGCACGCTGCCGGGCCACGAGCTGTGCCGCACTTCCGCCTCGTTCTCGGTCACGGCTTATCGAACAGCGAAGCACACCGGGCTGGTACGATGGCGTACATAGATACGCTAGCCGAGACCCGAGCCTCTACTAATAATATGACCCTTGCATCGAACGGATTATCCACGAAACGCCTTCTCATCCAAACCCCGGTGGACCAAACCGAGCGCTCTCCGCGACGCGGTACAACTAGGCCACGGACTAAGAGACGGACTAAGAGACGGACTAAGAGACGGACTAAGGGACGGACTAAGGGACGGACTAAGGGACGGACTAAGGGACGGACTAAGGGACGGACTAAGGGACGGACTAAGGGACGGACTAAGGGACGGACTAAGGGACGGACTAAGGGACGGACTAAGGGACGGACTAAGGGACGGACTAAGGGACGGACTAAGGGACGGACTAAGGGACGGACTAAGGGACGGACTAAGGGACGGACTAAGGGACGGACTAAGGGACGGACTAAGGGACGGACTAAGGGACGGACTAAGGGAGGGACTAAGGGACGGACTAAGGGACGGACTAAGGGACGGACTAAGGGACGGACTAAGGGACGGACTAAGGGACGGACTAAGGGACGGACTAAGGGACGGACTAAGAGACGGACTAAGAGACGGACTAAGAGACGGACTAAGTCACAGCGTTCGGCCGTCAAAAGTAAGAAGCGCAACACTAGTTGCTCGAGTTTGGTTAATAAAATGACCTACCGTTCGTAGACGGGAAAGAAGAAAAAAAATGAATAATCATTCAAGACTGAACAGCAGAAATTACCGACACGTGGGGCGACGATACGTCTCGTGCAAAGTGCCGATTCCTGGAAGCACGGGACTGTTAATTGAATTAACTATTTAAAAAAACATTTTTTGTTAACCCGGTAACGATGTTCGCTTAGTCGGAATGTCAAATTCACGGGTCTTAATATAGTGGTTATTTGTAAATCAATCAAGGGGCAAGCTAAGATCCGTCGTTCAAGAGGGAACTGTTATCGGATCGTCAATTATGGCCGACGTCGATTCTCGTTTTTTCCTTGAATTAAGTAACGGCGCTTCGCGACATTTAGCGACATTTGTAATTATCGGGTCGGTCCAGAAACGAAAAAAGGCGACGAATTATAAATTGCTCTCTCAACGCTCGCAAACGGAACTGCGGTTCGTTTAAATAAGCTTTAAAGTAGAATGCCAATTGATAAAAACGATCGGCTGTAAATAGCGAAAGAGCAAGTAGTCGACGATCCGTAAGGCAAAATTGGAAAATAGGGTGAACGTCGATTAAGCACGCGAACCAATGATTTATGGGCCGGGTCATATTCACTACTTTTATCCCTAATCGTACTGAACCGTTGTCTGCTGCATATTTTACCGCACATGCGCCCATGCCATGATTGACAGGTCCGTAACCGCGTGCAGTCACGACAGAGCCGGGCTATTCTGCATGAGCAACGAGGTCTGGAATTTCCGCAAGCTTTGTCGGAATTCGGGAATTGAATATTTTATACCTCCGTCTTTTCCATTAACCGGAAGCGATGAAAATGTCTTCGAGCAGTGATAATGCGTATTTATCAACAATATGTTTCAATTCTTTCAAGTTCGCGACAGACGTTTTGTTCTTTACATGTACACTGAGAGAAGGCGTAATGAAATATTTTCGAATCAAACGGTCGAAGTGCGAACTCGGTGACACTTGAAAAAAAAAAATTGTAAATTTAATGCACTGAATCGAATGTTGTTATGCAAGAAGTGGTATATTAAATTTAACGTATAATTGTCATGAAAAATGCACGGACTTTTAGAGTGAAATTGAAGTAAATTATAAAAATTACAGTACTTTTATAATAAAATTAAAGTAACTTATTAAAGGTAGAGTATTTCTAAAGTTTTCAATATACCGTACGTTAAATTTTCATCACAATTGTATATTAAATTTCATACGAATGTTTTTTACAGTGCAGAGAGCGCTTGAGCTCAACGATAGATGAGCCATATATTGGTTATGTGAGATCGAATGTCTGACGATTGGCAAATTATCCCACTATTAATTTAAAATTTATCTAACGTATTTTCCATGTCCGAATTGTTGACCTTTACAAAGGATCGAATACAAACTACCAATCATCTAAGAAAAACTACCATATCGCATGGCAATCCAAAACTAGTGCGCCACCTATGACGGAAAATCCCAGATTTTCCAAGCATTTTTTTACATAATATCTATGAAAGATTCTTATAAATCCGATACTTCCTATCATAGGTGCACCTATGATAGGAAGTATCGGATTTATTTTCGGAGCATTTTTGGGTTTGGTTTTTATCTTTCATTCTTTGGGCAATGAAAATTGTGCCGACCAAAATCCTAAATTTTCAATGGATGACATGCGACCCGAAATGAATCTGCAAACAGAGCGGCGAAGCTTTTCGAGGGAAGGCCCAATTTACGCTGGCTGCCTTGATCTGCCGTGACTCGCTTTGGTCGACACGAGCTGTCTGCCGATTCCGCTACAGACGTATTGGCTATTTATCGGTGGATGCATGATACCGAGCAGGGTCGAGCGGGTATGTTACATTCGCTCGTGTCTGTGCACAAACCTCATTCCGGTGCATGGATGTTGGCCAGAAACGAGACTCCGAACGGATATGTCCCCGATCGAAACTGTCACGCTTCGACGGACCAGTTGTAATCGCATAGAGTCGAGATTGGCCGAGTTGATTACCCGCTCGAGATCCGCGATATGCCTAAACACGCCGCCATACGTGTGCGCCGCGCATGCGCGACTGTGGCATCAAAAGTGAAGATATCGCGTTTTAACAACTTCCGTCGGTTGAGCTCGATTCAATAACGTCTGGTCTTTGGTGCGGCAGCTATCAATTCACGATACCCAACTCGATAATCCCCCCCGATAAGCGGTCAGTGTAGGGTTCTCAAAATTGTCGCTCGTGCGATAACGGGAAAATCGAAGTGATTCAGCAGACCGGGTGGATAAACCGAACATCGATTAAATTCTTCTCTCGGGCATTGACGAATGCATTTGGACGGAAAAAACACTGTACTCTTGTACTTGTATATGTATATGTTTACGTATAAACCAATCATCTTTTTGTGAATACTCACGCTATTTTCTAGGTTTGCCATTTTCGTCACTACCACTTCACTAAAGACATCCGGGTTAAGTGATTCAGGTTTAGGGCAGGTGTTAGCTGGTTTAAAAGCTGCGTCTCTGACGTTTAGTCACCGGTGCGTCGCGCATCAATCAACGATACCCGACTCGATAATCCCCCCGATAAGCGGTGTGTGTACCATTCCGAAAATTGTCGCTCGAGTGACACCGGGAAGATCGAAGTGATTCAGCAGACCGGTGGATAGATCGATCATCGGTTAAATTCTTCTATTGAGCATTGAAAAAACACTGTACTTTTGGACTTGTATATATACATGTCGAGGTATAAGCCAATCATCTTGTTCTCAAAACTCACCCTGTTTTGTAGGTTTGTTTCGTTTCTATCACTTCGCTAAAGTATGACATCCACGCTATCCTCACGATTTAGGCTAATTTAGGTTAATTTAGTTAAGTAGGATAGGTTATTCACGGTTTAGGGTAGACGTTAGCTAGCTTAGCTCTTTGAAAGACAGTGTATACACAGGTCGTACACCTATTTGAATACCGAAAAAATGCATAACCATCCAACGTACTTGAAACTTCATACCCGAAAAAAAAATTATACTTCAAAGGCTTAAGAACTGACTGTTTGTCTGTTTGACTGCGTGCGTTCCTCTCTACTTTTCCAGCACCGCGGTGGCTTTATACCTGCACTTGGGCATATGAAGTTAATCATTTTTTATTTCTTATTATCGTAATCTCAGTATTCTCCGTATTGCATTTTCTACTCCTATACTTTTCCCATGCCTGCTAACTGTCTTTTGCTCGTTGCTCTTAGGTTGCTCTGGCCCTAAAGCATATAAACAGCACTTTCTCTCCAAACCGATCAATGAAACTCTGCCAAATTTTCATGACATCCCCACGAAACTTCGCACCTACTTACAAAATTTCCCAAATTTTTTGACAACTCCCTTTCCAAGACAGCGCATAACTTCTCCACCTGGATAAGGCTCCTTTCACGTAATGAACAGCTTTTTCTGTCTCTCTCCCCGAGCGGATCAATGAAACGGTGTCAAATTTTCACGACATCCCCACTGAACTTCATACCTAGGTTACAAAATTTCCCATATTTTTTACAAACCCCCTTCCAAAACAGCCTACAATTTCCGTATCCGCACAAGTTCCCTTTCACGTATGAAACACGATTCCCCAAAGGCCGGTGCGCGCATGCGCCGCCGCAAAAGTATCCGTTCCAATAGACAGTACAATGAGATAACAACCGCTCGGTATTCACCGAGCCCAGTCCGCACAGCCTTCGTTCGATCACCAGTTTCGATAAAGCGCTCCCGACCCGACTTTTACTTTTATTTTTTATTCCCAAACAAAACCGCAATAATCCTATCTCATACACGCGCCCCGGCTCAGCCGGGGCGCGGGTAATTGATACAACAACGACTGTCGAGATAGCGAGGGAGTGGAGCAATAGGGGAAGAAAGTTGTACTCGCGTCGAGAGAATCACGGAAGGAAGGAACTTACGAGTCCCCGAGGACGTGTGTTCTATGCGCGAAGGAGGGTTGCACCGAGGTGGGGTTTCCAACGCTCCACCCGTAGTCCCCGGTCCGTGCCACGCGGCGGCCAGAGCCGGCTCCGCCGGACTACTTTACGGCTCTTGTTAGACAGCAATAATAGTACATGGGCCAAACGCCGTGGCCAACCGAGCATAATAATGGTCGGTGGGCATTCGGGGGTGGACTTCCTATCGGAACTTTAATTAATACCACTCTCCGCCACCTCCGGTGCAACCACTCAATTACTGTATCTCGTTTCGTCGGTCAGCCGCCCGGGCGGCAAAGGCCGCGCACCGAATTTCGCTAAACTCGTCTCGGAGGCTCGTTTCGCGTCGTTACGGCAATCGAGTACGGTCCCCGATAAAAATTATCGCCGATTCGCGATAACGCTCTATCGCCGCGCTGGGAATTCGCCACGACAATGACCGACCGTATCACACTTTTATTTATTTCCCGGAAGATTCCGCAGGCGGGTCGAAGGAATTCGCGAGAGATCGAGATTCCTCGAACGGGGAAATTAACGATTCGCCGTTCGCCCTCCGAAAAATCCGGTATTCTCGGTATCGGCGGGGGCAACTTTTTTCCGCGACCTCCCGAACACTCCGGCCCGCGGAGTCGGTCAGTCGACTCGCGGGGGGAAAAAGCGAGCCGGCTCGAAACCGGCCGACGATCGGCCTCGATTTATAGCCGCGAAGGAGCATACCAATCGGGGGAAGACCCGATCCACTTGAATAATGTCGACGTCGAGGAATTCGCCTAATGCGGGAGGGCCGCGAGAGCCTCCTTCGACCGTGGAAAAACTCGGATGTAGCCGTTCGGATCGGTTTTTCCACCGAAGCGATTGTTACCGGCGAGAGAAAATTGAGACATCTTCGAAAGCCCGGCGAGACAGCGAGTTCCCCCTCTGTGTTTGCTTTTCAGTCGGGACACATACACTCTCGTCCCACTGCTGCGGAGTTTTACTACTGCGCTATGTTGTGTTATACGCGGAACAGGCGTAACAGGCACGTCCCGGGCTGGTACTCACGAAATATAAAGAACGAAAATTATTGGGGTGTGCGAGAACCCGACGCGGGGTTAGGCGGGCTCCGGTGGGGGGGATGGTGAACCGGTGATAGTATAGGTATAGGCGCTGCGCAGGGAGTAAAGGGAACGGAAACGAGTCAGGCGAACGGGTGGATGAAGGGGGCCGCACCTTTGGAGTAGAAGCAGTAGCGGCAGCGAAGTCTGAACCGTGAAGCAGCGTGGCCCAACTCCATTGTCCGAGGGTCATAAATTTCTTAACCGTTGGAAAATGCATTTTTCCGCCGGTGCACCGGGCGTTGCAGGTAGATATAGATGTGCCTATCCTCTGGGCGGCGGGCCGCTCGCCCCTGCGTTAAACCCTCCGGGTCGGGGCCGGTTCGCAGACTCTTTTTTTTTTTTTCTCTGGTTTCTGTCTTTATTCACTGTGGGCCGACGAGCCGATCCCAGCTTTTCCGGCCTTCTCTTCTCACCTTCGGGTTTTGAGGGAGATCCGTCAAAGATTTAGGGGAAAAGTGCTCAAGGGCGCGAATAGGCCAATGTGTACGGCAAACTGTTTTGTATGAGGTCAATAAATTGTCAGTTTTTCGTTTTTTTTCTCGATATGAGAAGAGAAAAAAAATTGTTTCTTCAGTAATTGTGTCAATGGATTTTTTTTTTTTGTTTAGTTGAGGCGGTTGGAGCGCTTCACACTAGTCGAATGAGGGTTAGATTTATAAAGTCGTTTATACAAACTTTTAGGCATCTGTTGATTAGAGTGGATGGTTGTTTGTATTGGAGCAGATGTTCTTAACCTGGAGAAACATTAATTGAAAGGGATTTGCAAAAATGTTAACTGGTTTGTGCTAATTTTCGAAGACATATTCGTTCCGTTTAAAAAAAATTAATGATACGCAATTTTTTGTTGATTTTTATGTATCGCGGCTCATTCACTTCCTTGAAAGATGCTCTACGAATACCATAGTATTTTCCGTTTAAAAATTACAGCTGTTTAGTTATGAAGCAATTTCGTCAATGGAGGAAAAAAGGCTGCCATTTTTAAACGGAAAACGCTATCGAATATCTGAACGGTTAATTCATAGATTAGCTTTCAACGAAGAGAATGAGCCATAAAACGTCAAAAACCATTAACATTTATGGATCATTCTTTGAAAAAAAAAACTAAAATATGTACTGTTTCGAAAATTGGCAAAAACTACTTAATATTTCAGCAAATCCGTTGCAATACATGTTTTTCTAGGCTAAGAACAGCCGCTGTAATACAAATAAACATCCACTCCAACCAGTAAATGCGTAAAAGTTTGAATGACGGAGTTAAAAAACGGAGCACCCATTTAACGAGGTAAAGCGCCCGAAACTTCTTAAGGTGGGACTGAATACCAACATAAGCTCAAAAATATTCCGAACACGTTTTTCATTTGACAGAATCGTTTCGGAGCAAAAAGTATTCAAAACTTTAACTCTGCCTCTCTGGAACTCATAAGCATACATCATCTTTTGAGGGTCCCCTCAAGAGATGCAAGCCTTATTAGTGACAATCCTTGTGACAGCGCGTGAAAAATGTATTTGGTACAATTTGCCAAATTGGTACAATTTTCATTGTCATTACTCAAAGTCCAATCTACTCCATGACGACGAAAAATGTATTTTTAATCTACGGTGCAAGGGAAATTTCCTAATTTCACCGCCAACTCGATCGACAAACCTAACGACAATACATGTATACATATTGCAACGACTGTGGGAATGAATAACGCGCGTATAAAGTTTTGGGACGGATATTATTAGCATAATCATGACTAAGTATCTCGAGTATCTGTCAAACTAAGTATCTCGAGAACTGTCGAACGTCCATACTCTCTGAAAGTCCAATCAAGACTCTTTTACATGACGATCGATCTTGCATCGATCGTCCGTTTGTTCTTCACTTGTCACACCTAACTAATATCGTGTGTCTTAGCGGATAGACAGCTACATATTCGTTACAATATATATATATATATATTTACAACATATTCGTTACAATATATATATATATATTTGTCAACAGATCAAACAATTTTTCCGAGACAATTATACTGCAGACAGAAAATACGTGCCGCGCCTCAAGATTGGCGGAGTCCCACATGACGCCGCAATCACTTGCGCGTCGGACGTCGATCCATTGCAAACAACCATTTGGCAAGGCACGAAGCACGACATGTGCGACAGATCCACAGCTACGTCTATTGCGATAGCTCCTCGTACCAAATGGCATTCCCGTTACCGTCACCGATCGGAAAACTGCGATCTAACGATTTTTCCCCGCCGCCGACCAAGCACCGAAATTTCCGGCGCGAAGTATATTTGCCCAAAAAAAAAAAAAAAGAGCCTGAAGGCCGAAAGAGTGTGAAAAGCTGGACGTAAAGCAGCCGCGCAGAGATGTCGTACGAAGAGAAGGGAGGAAATAAGGAGAGGAAGAAAATCGTTGAGGGTCCGCGTATGAAACTCACCGGGAACGATTGGCTCCCCCTCGAGGATAGAGAGGGAGGGACGAGGGAATAAAATAGTGGTGTGTAGCTTACGCCCACGCCGGGTCACGTAACGTGTAATCGTAAACTTACAAGATTTCCAGTCACGTTCGGCGAAGCTAGTTCGCTCTACTACGTCCGTGGCTCGCTACACTACGTATAGCTGTCCTCGGCTCTATCGTGTCTTCAGGAAAGATACCACCGGGGAGAACGAGACGAACGTAAGAAGTCATGAGACGGGATGAATGGCGAGGGGAGAAGAGGCGAAAACTAAGAGGGCATAGATATCCTTACAAAGTGGATGAAATAAAGATAAATAAAAAAAAAAATATATATGATAGGAAAAAGTGAGATACGCGAGCGGAAGCTGTTGATGGAGGTGAAGATAGATTCTATAGATATAATAATAGCGTTATGTGCAGATACGTATGTATATATATATATATATATATATATATATATATATGTGTGTGTGTGTGTGTTTGTGTGTGTGTATCGTGAAGATACACATACGCGAAGATAATGTAAGTGGGCAGAGATCGCGGATATGCGGTCGGTGAGGAAGGTTACGGAAGAAATCCGAGGAGAAACGGTGAGGCCATATTGGAGCAAGAAGAGGAACGTTCACTCCGGCCGTACGTGATCGATAGAGTAATGGCTAATAGCGTACGAAATATATAGATGGGAAGATCGATTACAATTACATTATTTCCGCAATGCACAACGCCGATACGCCTCCCGACTTGCTTTCACCGCGAATCGTACGCCCCGAGATAGAGGCCTTGTATCGGTAAAGCGGAGAACGTTTTGGATAAGGAATTATTCGTCGAAACGTGGCATGTTTATCGTAGAACACCGAAAGTGTTATCAATATAAAGTAAATAAAAAAAGATAAATATGCTTCGCCGGCAAACTTTTATACAGACATGGGACAAAACGGGGTAGCGCAAAATTAAAAAAAAAAAAAAAAAATCACCGAAACACTCATGGAAAGGGTAAAATAGAGGCTGACCGCAGTGCGCATGCGCGACGCAATGTTGTATGTTTGAATTATGCGACAATTAAAGTATCCTGAATTATCGCGGCGACGTATGAGAATTAAATAAATTGTCGGATGATAATAATAGAAATATTCAAATGAACCGTGAGAATGAATTATAAACAAAATCCAATTGAATTTTGTTTGGATAACGAATTGTCTCTAGAAAGGTGGCAATTATACTGCAGAACACAAAAGTGTTATTGACATAAAATAAACAAAAAAGATAAACATGTTTCACTGGGCAATTTTTACACAGACACGGGTCAAAACGCCATACCGCAAAATTTATAGAAAATTTCTCTGAAACACTCGGAAAAACGAAAAACAAAAAAAAAAATTGAAATGGGACAGTGGAGCAAAACGGGATTGTACAGCCTTCCAAAATGGCTTTAAAAATGCGGATCTGTCCGGGACAAAATGTGGCATCCAAAAACTATTGGAACTAATTTTCGACATCCAAAAACGATTGAGTTTTGCACCACAGTGCCATTCAGTCCCGCAGTCCCCACCTCCGAATTCCAGGCGAATCGACCTAATCTAAACGATCGCCGTGACGTCTGACAATTAAATAAATTGACGACCGACAATGAAATAAATATTAAAATGAACCGTGAGAAAGAATCCCAAACAAAAATCAAATGTACCCCTTCGCGTTTCCACTCCATCCCTCCGTCGTCTCACAATGCCCGTACAATAATTATTAAATAATTCACGGAGCTTCCGCGCACGTAGCCGTACACGTACGGAATACCGTAATACTGGTTATCGGTGGGGTCAGAGGCGACTTCTCTCTCTCTATTTTCAATTCCAATCGTGTGTGAAAATATACACTGCCGCCGACAGAGTGGCTAGCCGCGAGGAAGTACGTGCGGAGGATTACACAGGGCTTGCGGGACGCAGAACGGGGCACGCCGGTCGGTGCATCGTGTCGCTTCGAGCATCAATTTTCACGGTCTGGACACTCGATGTAGCGTCGGGGTGAGCGAGGAGACCCGGTGGAACAGAAGCGACGGCCGACCGGTGGACAGGAGCGCTGAAGCGAGTGCGACAAAGAAAAGGAAGTGGAGGACGAAGAGGAAGGCGGTCACTTCCGGCGCTTCGCACTGCTGCGGGGATTCGCCCTTCGGCTCGTTTCCCTGCACGAGCGACGGCTCCGTGTACAACGGGGATGCAAGGCGGTAACGTTGCTACCGTACGTAACACAACGTGCGCGAGAGGGACATTAATTACACTTTCGGAGACGCCGCCACCGCCGTCGTTCGCGCTACTCCAAGTTCTCGGGCTCTTAACAACTCCGAGGGATGAATAAATGGCTCGAAGCCACCCTCCCTCATACCCTGTCACACCCGCTCGGCGAGAGTCTGCGTTCGGGACGTCACTGCCACCCAAATGGTAATCGTAAATTCGAACACCTGCGACGGTTGAATATAGATATGGATTTTTTTTTTTATTTCGTAGATCTCTGGATTCAACTTTTTTTTTAATTAGGGAAGAGCGGGGCGAAATGGGACACTGGGGCAACATGGCAAAGGCAATTTTAACGTAACTTGTGGACGGTGGCGGTGGTGGTAAGTGGGGCAAAACGGGGTTGAAAATCCGGATGCATCGTTGGGAGAAAATCTGGGGAGATAATAAATTAATTGAAAAATATTGGTACTTCGATCGTCGCAACGTTTGCAGCATGCACGGCAAAACATATTTGTACCGCATTAAAGGGGAAGTCGCCTCTTTTTTTGTCGGGCATTTTCCAATCGTAAATTGGAACACCTGCGACGATTGAATGAGGATATGAATCTTTATTTTTTTTAATTTTGTGGATCTCTACATTTGAAATTTTTATTATTAGGGGAGAGCGGGCGAGCAGGGATCAGCGAGCAATAAACATGGTCTTAAACAAAAAAAAATCACCTGAAAATGCCCCGAGAAAAGGCGATTCTACCCTTGAGAAAATTTTCTCGCGACATGAGTATTCAACTTTGGTGTGATTAATTCTATTAATCTTTTACACTAACATGATATAATTTTAATAAAATAAAGAGAAAATTGTATAATTAACAAGAAAATGATAACGGACCTTCGCTAAATTTACTAAGATTTTTTTTTCCCTCTTTTTTTAATTTATCATTGTTATTAAGTGGAAGTCTGCAAACTGATTATGCATTGTAATGAGAAAGGTATGACGCGGTAACTGTCAAATTTAAGGATGAATATGAGTGAGATTGGTGTTCGTGGTATTCTCGTCCAGACGTCGCGAAAATCCTGCGACGGCGGAAGAGACCGTGTGCTATATATCTCCTATATATATATATATATATATATATACACACGCATATACTATATGCGCATGCAGAAGGGGGTGCGTCTGCACGACTGACTTCACGGAAGTGACAGACTTCACGCTCGGGCAATTTGGTATGTGCGATTCAATTAAATCGGAGATGATGTCGAGATGATACGAGCTATATATATATATATATATATATATGTTTATATATATGAATATATATGTACATACGGATGGATACCTATTTTCGATCCGCCCAGTGAATTAAGTGAAGGATAAAGACGCATTACGTTCCATGTTTTCACCGTCACTGAGTTACAAACTCCGTTATTTGTTGTGCGCAATACATTAACGACGACGAAATGCAGACTTGCCGAACTAATGAAGATACATGCGCGAACGGATTGCATCCTAAAAACTGCTCCTCCGATTGTTCCTTTAAAGTCCCGAGTTCTCCAAATTCAAAAAAGAATCTACCTTTTTTTCACTCATTTAAATGCCGTTCTTTAAGAACTCAGAAATTACCGCGGTCGGTAATGAAGACTGTGATCTTTTTTCTAATTTCTAGACCAATCAACCGCTTCGGCCTGCACCCAGAAAAATGATTTGTTTTACGGGTGTGCCGAAATAAAGGCATGTGCAATGTACATAAACATTTAATAGTAGTAATAGTGGATTTATTGGCAATATACCGGTACCATTTTTTTTTAAACATAGCATAATATGAGAACACGTATATATATATATACATTACCAATTGGCCATCGACCTAAGTGCCTCAGCCACATAAACATTTATTTGAATTAAATAAACATTTATTTAGTTCAAGTAAATAAGTATTTGCGGTTCACCGCTCAATTAAATTATATTTCTGGATGTGAGAGCGATAAAAAAAAAAAAAGATTAAATAAATGAAAAAAAAGTTTCTTCCACTCGGCCGGTGTAGAGTTTTATCTGCGAAACTAATGAGACGTAATGGGAGGAAAAACATATTATTATTTGCAGGAATACAGATATAAAGTTTACAGAACAGCGAGTCCGTTTCGTTAAGGTACCTCATTAGGCAAATGGTCCTTTCCCATTCGACCCTTCGAAATTTCCGACGCCACGTGTGTTTTAAATACGCTAAAAAAAAAAAAAAAAAAAAGTCTTGTCAGATGCACTATTTGCGATGTTTAAAAGTGTATCGAGTCAAAGGGTGAAAAAGAGTTCAGCGACTCGCGCTTCAACGCCACAGGCCTTTTGAAGTTTCAACATGATGCCCTTGTACATCCCGGCGCTGCAGGGCGAAGGAATTTTTTTTTACCCAATCTTTTTTTCTTTTATCTCATTATACGCGCCCGGTGCTGGCAGTCGCCGGAAATTGCAGCACTTTGTGAAGCTTTATTTTACTCCAACGGTTTCGGAATATCAAAGACTGGAAGCCCGGCTGTCGGCGGTCAGACGCCGTTGGAGAGCTTTTCTAACTATTGAATATCGATTTAAATGGAAATCTGAGCCCCGCTATATTAATGAGACCGGGAACATCCCACTCGAACGCAGGGAAAAAAAATTGCATCCGAAACAGAAGTGAATGGGACGATTTTTATTGCGACACGGTGCAATGAAATTTTTAGCGATCCTCGAGTCTTTTACTCGGTAAGATGAACGGTCCGATTACTGACTAAGCTCCGCATAGCATTGAAAACCGCATAAGTATTGAAATAACTTGTATTACAGAAAAATGTAGAGTCTTAATTAACTAAAACAACTATTATTTTATTATTTTTGAGCATTTTTAAAAAATAATAATCGCGAAACATGCACTCTGTTGTAAATGTCTCGGTTAGTGTGACACTATTTTGTCATATGGCCCGTATGGACCATATCCAGGGTCCAATCATTGACCTACGTCATCTTGCATATGTGCACGATTAGTGACTAAGAAAATAACAATATTTTCAGCAAAAGTGATGTTACGATATTCTAAGATCGATCATCGGATCGGGACACAGAGAAAATAATAGCTTATTCATAATCCCGTTAATTAACATTAACATCGTACAAAAATCATGATATTTCAACAACCCTTTTAGTTAAAGTCTAAAACATAACTGGCTAAAGATGAAATATCGTCTTTATAGACTTAACCCCTCTTTATCGTAGATAATATGATTAACGGACGGAAATTGGGCCACGGTCAATAATTGGGCCATTCACCTCACCGAACTGTAATCTTTTGTTTCGATGCTTATTCAATTGAATGATGCACGGTATAAAAAAAAAATGTCCAAATAAACATTTGAGTATGTCGGACAAAAATAGGAATTTTTTGTTGTAGATAATATGATTAACCGACAGAAATTGGGCCACGGTCAATAATTGGGCCGTTCACCTTACCGAACTGTAATCCGACTTTTGACACGCGAACGCATTACGTGTACCGCGCTAGTTCCGTCCATAGAATTGGTGGACTTTCGCTCGTTGCCGCGAAACCAGTGGCGATATTTTTTTTCTTTTATCTCGAGTACGGCAGAGCAATCAATCGCGTTCAATCGAGGGTCCAGGATAGAGGATTGAAAATCAAGAGGCGCACCGATGAGAAAAGAGGAGCGACAAAGATTGAATCCGACGCCTCGGACCGTCGCTCGGCGAAACGGGTGAGTGAAATTACTTCGTGTATGCTCGGGGTTGCGTGTTCCGTTCACCGCGGCCTACTTTCTCGATGGCCCCGGAGTAAATAGCAGAACGCTGTCAGAAAATTCCGTCTAATGTGTGCAAAATATCCTGGAAATTGGAAACTTTCATATTTCTTCGTAATATTCGTTTCTTTCTATTCACAAAGAGTCTTTCCGAAAGGATCTTTTGTAATTTTAACTGGCTGCTTTGTACAGAAAGCTCTGTGAACCAAGGGAAATTGCGAGGAAGCAATGTGCATATTTTTATGACTTTTTTTTTTTTTTTACTTTTAAAAAGATCAATAATTTGAGGAACGAAAGGTTAACTCAATGGTACACGTTTCAACGTCTCGTGGACTTTGCTCCGACGTTTCATCTTTTAATATCTGACCCTCTCCACTCGATTTTTAATGAAAGTTCATGCCACGTATTATTTGATTTGTTGAGTTTTACCCCGAAAGAAGCTCGCTTCGGAGGTATCGGATTTTTTTTTTTTTTTAAATATTTAATTTAAAAAACTCGTACAGAGTCCACACGAAGCGTCACGTTCTCATCGTTTCTAGACGTCAAATTTATAATTAACCGAACGTTACCACGTTTTATCTCGATGGTCGGACAATTGCTCGTCGTCGAGAGTAACGGTTTTTGAAGAGGTCAAAAAAAAAAAATGTAACACTCTATCGATTCTCGCAAAAATCAGCGCCTAACAATCGGAGTTGACCGAAATTCGTCCACCATCCATGTTTTTTTTATGGGGAAAAAAAAAAACCAAAGCTTTTTCTACGATGAAGCAAACAATGAAAAACATATTTACAGATGTTTCCCCGTTTAAAAAACGAGGTCACTCTCGACGCGAACAAGTGTTCGACAATCTAGATATAAAACCTCGGTTTTTAAAGAGATATAAAAATGTAATACTTCATCGATTCTCACCACAATCAACACCGAACAATCCGAGCTTACCGACATTCATCCACCATCCATGTTTTTTTTTTTTAATTTTTTTTTTTTTTATTTTTATGTTAATAAACCAAAGCTGCTTCTACGATGAAGTAACAATGAAAAACATATTTACAGATGCCTCTCATTTAAAAACCGAACCCACTCTCGACGCGAGCAAGTGTCCGACCATCGAAATAAAACCTCGGTTTTTAAAGAGATATAAAAACATTACAAAAAATTTTTTTTTCATAATTACCGAACAGTATTGGAAGCTCTTTTACTCGAACTGTTTCTGAAATTTCAAACCCGTGTGCGTTCTAATTTCACAGTACATTTTTAATTTTTAGTGAAAACTGTTGTGAATCTCGGGCAAAAGATTTGTTATTTCAATGTCTGGTACTTTTATTTTACAAAAAAAAAGTACATTATTGTTCAATTAATGTAAGTATGTAAAAAAATTTCAATTTCCAGTACATTAAATTTACAATTAATGTTTATCGTGAATGTAACACTCGATCAATTCTCGCAAAAATCAGAACCGAACAATCCGAGCTTACCGACATTCATCCACCATTCATGTTTTTTTTTTTTTTTTTTTTTTTTTTAATGGAAAGAAACCAAAGCGCCCTCTACGAAAAAGCAAATGATGAAAAAAAAAAAAAAAAAAATGTATAGATGCCTCTCGTTTGATCTTCCGTTCGTTTGGTAAATCGTCGCTCGAGCAACAGTGGGAGGCAGTTCTTGATAGGGAGGCATCAGTATTTCCTGTCTCTTCCTTTGCATCTCAAACGCTCGACGCCTTTCTTTCCTTCGAGCATGAACACGTACGACGTACGACGTACGACGTACGACATACGACGTACGTACTCGTCCCCGGTCCCCGTCGTCCTACCCGGCGACTTAAGCGCGGTACCCCGCCATCGTGCCCAATTATGTAAATTTAGGATTACATAATTAAACAGTCACCAGCAGCAGCAGGAGCAGCAGCGGCAGCTATGTTGTTGCCGTGCGGGTCTCCTGGCGAATAGTAGAGGCGCTAGCGCGCAAAGTTTCGAGCATGGTTGACGAAGACTTCAAATCCGAAGTTTCTAGCTGGGAACACCGTTCCGGATGAAGTACCTTCGCGGCACCGTAACTTAGATAGGATACATAAACTATACATCAAGGGAGGCAAAGAAAAGGAGGGCATTGAAGAAGGCTTAGCCGCTATGTGCCGCGGTTCCTTCCGACGGCCATAGATCCAAGAAGAGCACCTCTTACTATTTCAAGATAGCGCTGCAGTTCTACTGGCGATAGCGATTGGGAATGACGAATTGGAGGCAGTTAATTTACCTTTGCTAATGTTGTCAGTTTTTGCACACGATTCGATTGAGGAGTTTGGAGCGCTTCACAGTAGTCAAATCAGTGCTAAGATTTTAAAGTCGTTTGTACAAACTTTTAAGCATTGATTATAGGTCGATGGTTATTTGTATTGTAGCCGATGTTCTTGATCTAGAAAAATATTAATTGCGATGGATTTGTTAAAATATTAACTGGTTTTCGTTCATTTATAAAAAGGTGCATATTTATAATTTATGAAACGTACATATTCGTTCAGTTTTTTTCAAAGAATAAACCGCAATTTTTAGTCGATTTTTATGCACTGTGGTTCATTCTCTTCCTCTGAAGATGCTCTACGAATTCTCCGCCTAGATATACGATTGTATTTTCCATTTAAAAATTACAGCTGTTTGTTTATGAAAAAGTTTCGGCGATGGATAAACGAAAAGGCTCTCATTTTTACAAATGGAAAATACTATCGGAAGTCTAGCTGGTGAATTTGTAGAGCGTCTTTCAAGGATGAGAATGAGCAGTGATACATAAAAATCGAGCAAAAATTGCGGATTGTTCTGTGAAAAAACTGAAGGAATATGTGCCTTTTCGAAAATTAGCAAAAACCGGTTAATGTTTTTGCGAATGCAATGCAATACCTGTTTTTCCCGGTTAACGACATCTGCTCTAACACAATTAATCATCCGCTGTAATGAATGGGTGCGTAAAAGTTTGTATAAACGAGTTTAAAAATGGAGCTCTCATTTGACTAGTCTGAAGCCTTCCGATCTCCTTGACACATTTTCAGCCTGTTAAGATCCAGAAAAGGGCCTGTCAGAGATTGAATGTATCGCTCGAAAATCTCTGCGAGCGATGCTGAATATAACTGAAAGCTAGGGTTTCAACTCCAAAAGTTGAACTGTAGGCTTTAATCTTACTCTTCTTTGACGCCGCTTGATGGACCTTTGGATGGTCGTATCGAAGCCTCTGATCCAATTCTCAGCCGCGGACCGTCTTGCTATTCGATTCCGCCCCCGCAAAGTCGTCTCTGACACTAGACATTTAAACTTCAGCTTTGTCTATCTTGAAGCCATAGAATCGCCCGTTCATCTCGCCACAAGTTGGAAAGCCGCCAATTTCTGCTGCGTGAAACTGCATCGCTAGTCTATTCGGGATCAGTTTCGCCACAGTCGAGGACAGTTGCGTGTCAATTGATCTTTCCGCAGACACGAACAATGCAGCTGTTTCGACAACGAAGAAAACAAGTTGTCGAAGCAGACACACGGTTCGCGATAAAGACAATCGGCGTCGTCTTTGGTGTGCTGAGCCATTGCCACGCGACGACTCGATGACAATGAGGCGAGCCAAGCATATTGCCCCGATGAGGTGGGTTTTCGTTTGAGAACCTGACGCGCACAACACCGCAGTCTCGACGGTTTTCTTGTACCTCGATCCCTCCGTCACACGTTCAACTTAGCGCAAACTCGCGTCGCCTTGCCGTTCAACTCTCAAAGTTCAACACTCAACTCCTGTACACTTCGCAGGAGCTGCCGTTCCTAGCCGACACGTGCGACATTGACACCCTCTGTCACGGGCCCGCTATCCCATCCCTGCTCACCTTGTCGTATCCTCTCGGTTGCAAAAAAAAAAAAAAAAACAGTAGCAAAAAAAGAAACGCAAAAAAAGATAAGAAAAAGGTAGACGTTGTGTTGGCAGATAGTTGAAGGATAAAGGTTGGGATGTAACGAAGCATGAAATCAGCCAGCCGTTGCCGAGGGATTCTATCAAGGCGGACGAGAGTCGATAAAGCGTCGAAGGGATTGTTAACCGTTCGGGAAAGGAACTGGTTCTTAATTCGGCATTTTTTTGGAATCAACTCGAAATTATTATAGCGAGCATTTCTGCAGATTTTTTTGTACAACATAAATGTGAGGATTTCAGAAAGCTTCGCGTAGTTTTTGTACAAAGAAGTTTTTTATTCTCAGTCTTCAATCAGGAACTCTGAATAAACGACTATGTCGCTCTATATCGATATAATCTATACTATATCGACTATATTGCCATAACTGTCTAGCCACTTTCCTCAGCGATTCGTGGTTTGAAGTCGGTATTCATTGTCGGTTTTCCTTGCCGTGGTCATTTCGGAAATTCTGAGAAATAAGCAATACCGGCAACTAAAAATTGTTACAGAGACAAGTCATTGATATTTTTTTAGTGTTAACATAAATATCAGGATTTCAGAAAGTTTCACGTGGTTTTTGTATGAATAAGATCGTATTTTCAATCTTAAATCAAGAACATTGATTAAATGACTATGTAGCTCACGTTTTCTCAACTAAACGTGGTTTTAAGTCGGTATTAATTGCCGGCTTTCCTTACCCTTTTAAATTCGGAAATTCCGATAAATAAGCAATGTCAACTGAAAATTGTTACAGAGACAAATCTTTAATTTTCTTTTTGCATAGCATAAATATCGGGATTTCAGAAAGTTCCACCTTGTTGTATGAATAACTTTGTATTCTCAATCTTCAATCGAGAACTCTGAATAAACGACTACACAGCTCACTTTACCTCAGCTATTCGTCGTTTGAAGTCGGTATTCATTGCCGGTTTTCTATACCGACGGCGTTGTCTCACACGGCCTTAAGGCCGTGTAACAAGATGCGACGACTAGCCATAACAACACCCACCAGTCGACACCACCCGAAATTACCCTATGATCCCGAATAGCAGCGGATCGAGGCCGCTCCAGCCTGCGGATTTATTCAAGGGGGCTTACTCGACAAATCCCTGTGTTACTCTTTTGAACCGTCGATGGACGTGCAAGGGAATGAGAAACGAGAGTCGGGAATATAGAATAGGTAAACAACGAAGACGTTGGGTTATCGGGGTGGAGCTTCTCGTCCGCCAGTTTCGCGAACTTTTCATTCTTCGTTCGGCGCGGCGTGTGAATTTATGAAGACCCTTCACAGTCTTCCATCCTTCGTCGTCGGAGTTCTCGTTTGCTTTCTCCTACACGAATATAAAATACGAGGGTACAACTCTGCAACGGAGTCAATCTCCCGGTGGCCTCCACTACATCCTCGCCCACACACATATATATCGATGGTGCAACGCCGAAACGGCGCCTAAGCCCGGCTTATACACACTTCATACGCCCTTTTTACTTCGGATGCCATCGATATACGTACATTTTACGTGGGTATACACGGAATCGAGAAAATATTCTGTGTGCGGAAAAGCTCAGACGAAAGGGTAGCCTGTAATATCAGCGTCTGTGTGGTTACCACATTCGTAGAAGTACCTGTATAGTATGTGGGGAGGGAGCGGTAGAGAAATCGTCGGAAAATGGAAAGCGAGTGGCTAGATGGGGCCCCCCCGCTTGAACACACCGTGGGCCAGACGGTTAATATTCAATGTTTGAGCAATGCCGGGGCGAGAGTATTTGTGTAAACCTGGAGGGACGTACGGAGAGGATGAGGGAGCTTCCAGCGGGAACGAAACGTAGCAGACCGAAAGCGCGGAGAGGAGTGGCAGGGGTGTAAGACACCGTCGAGCGGTTCGAGGGAGATTCGGCTCTAAGAGTAGAATGCGAAATGGGCAGCGAAATCTTTGGTTTCACCCGCGAAGGCGAATCCGTCAGGGCGCAAGGGTCTGCCCAAGTGGAGTTTCAATCTCTGGACGGAGACCTGGTCGACGATCTCTTCGGCTGCTGGCCCTCTGCGCGTCACTTTGTCCACACAAATAGAGACGGAAGTAATATCGAGGAAGACTCTCTCGTCCGAAGAGCCAGCTTTCCGGAGCAGTCCGGGCGTTAATCGAAGAGAGATTTCAGATCTGGCGCATAGGGTAAAAGGGCGAATGTGGCGCCGGTTCGTGTATCAGTGATTTAGGTGCTGATCTTCGTGGGCGATATTGGTCCCCTTTATGGCTGCAGTTACCAAAAACGGTGGAGAAACGGCAGAGAATAAAAGCGGCGAAGATAAATCTATCAATTTTTTCCGTATCGACAAACATATCGACTTTATGTGCATTGCATTTTAGGTTTTCATAAAATGTACATGACAGATCTATATTTCATAAATTCAGCAATCCAAAGATGGCCAAGAGCTGGATGTGAGTAAAGTACAAACGTATCCAACATTTTTAGTTTCGAATGGAGCGAGGGATGTTGTCTTGGGTCTAAGATGGAAAGTGCCGTGCGCACGTGCACTTGAGATATACACATATCTATATAACCGTATGTAACATTACGGGCCGGTGTGGGTGGACGATATCGGCTCCTTTTAGTCTGCAGTTATCAAAAACGGAACTGCGTAAATCACGGCAACAAAATGGCAGAGAAACAAAGTGAGGAGGACACGGAAGGCGTAAACATCAACAATATTTTCCGTATCGATGAACACATCGACTCTATGCGTATTATATTTATCGGGGTTTCATAAAATGCACATGGCGCACATACTTTTAATAAACGCAGCGATCCAAAGGTGGCCAAGAGTCGGATATTTTTAAAGTAAAAGCGTATCCAACATTTTTAGTTCCGGATGTTATCTTGGTTTTAGAATAAACAGTGTTATGCTCGGATGCACTTGAGAAATACACATGTCTATAAAGCCGTACGTAACATTACGGATTTACGTGCTGATCTAGATGGGCGATATTGGCCCCTTTTAGGCTACAGTTACCAAAAAAACGAAACTGCGTAAATGACGGAAAGAAAATGGCAGATAAACAAAAGGGGGAGCGCATGGGCGGACTAAAACATAAATCAATCGATATTTTCCGTATCGCTAAACATATCGACTCTACGCGCATTACATTTTTCCGGGGTTTCATAAAATGCACATGACACACGTATATTTCATGAACGCAGCGATCCAAAGGTGACCAAAAGTCGGATATTTGTTAAGTAAAGGCGTATCCAAAATTTTTACTTCCGGATGGAGTGAGGGATGTTGTCTTGGGTTTAAGATGGAAAGTGGCGTGCGCGGGTGCATTTGAGATATACACATATCTATATAACGGTATGTAACTGTATGTAGCAAATAGAAGTAGGTAAGGGAAAATACGAGAGAATCGGAAGATTTCTTCTCGATTCGCGACGTCGATGTCTGATGGAGCGTGAGAACGCGACGAGAATCGAGTGTATCAAATTCGCTCCTATCCCTGTCTCGCTATCTTTGAAACTCTGCCGGGAGTCTCTCCTCCTCGACTTCTTAAAACTCTCTCGCTCAGTCCCGCTTCCGTATCCAGCCTATCTTTCCGTCGTTTTCTCACTCTCGAAAAGCTGACGCTTCGCCGAGCTCTTCCTGAATTATTTATCATCCAAATGGAATAAACATTTTCGGTAAGGCATCCAACTTGTCAGGCACGTAAGGTGCCTATACATATATAGAAACTCCGCGCCGGTTCGGGGCGGAGTGTGGAGAAGATTCACTTATGCACCAGACAGAAATATTCCCTTCGTTGTGTACATACTGTACAGGCCCAAACGCAACCCTGCGCCGGAGGGAGACAATGAAGTCTTGATAATTGCAGAAGTTGCTTCATTGCTAATTTACATTTTCGTCTCATCAAAGATTCTTCGTGGGCCGGCAAAGTCACGACTTAAGAGATTCCTTAAATATCGTTCGTTGTAATCGTCGTTTGGGAGTTAAATATGTGACTCCGAACATGGATAACGGTGGGGTAGATGCTTTTTTTAAACGCATGAACTATGTTAGTTAATATTAGTTAATGTCGTTTAATCTGTGCAAAGTTAATTATAAAATTTTGGTCATTCGTTACGATCGTGTCACTGGAATTCTCCGAGACGGTTGATGTGTCGAAGGAGGACTGAGAATAGACAAAGCTGTCCAATCATTTGGCATTTCACTGTTCCCAGCCTTTTCCCCGGATTATCATCATTACGGATTATCAACGATTCACAGATTATCAATTATTACGGGTTATCAACGATTCACGGATTACGAATCATTACTGATTGTAAACGATTCATGGATTATCATCGATTCACGGATTATCATATCATTACAAATTATCATATCATTACGGAGTATCAACAATACTTGATAATTGGAAAAGTAGTTTTATAGCAAATTGTGATTTACGGTTCATCGGAGATTCTTCGCGGATTTACAGAGTCACGACTGAAGAGGCTCCTTAAATATTTTTCGTTAATGATAGACATTTCTCATTGTAATCGTCCTTTCGGATTCAGAGATCTGATTCCAAATATACATAAGAGCGGAGTAGATTTTAAAAAATAAATTAACTACGTCAGTCAGTCTGGGTAAATGTAATTCTCAAATTTCGGTAATTCATTACGATCGTCTCACTGAAATTCTCCGAGACGATTAATGTCTCGCAGAAGAGCAGGGAACGGAGAGAAGATCTCTCTAATAATTCGGTATTTCACTGTTCCCAGCTTTGCCCCGGATAATCAACCACTTCGGATAAATTAAAGTTAGGAAACCCGCACCTATACGTACAGCTCCATCTCTCAGACGCCGGTGCTTGATAATAATGTTAAAATATACCGCGTAAAAAAAAAATACCGATACAATGTAGGGCGTGATTTCGCATAAAAAAATAAGTACGCTATTATACTTTGCCGGGGCTCTTTCGAGAAATCAATAACGCCGCGGCGTAGAACAGCCTTAGAGGCGGGGGTATTGTTAATGTTCTCCGCTACCTCGCTTCCTTTAATTAAGATACGCACATGATACTATACATATACATATATTTGTATATGCATATACATATATTTTAATACTTATTATTCACGGCTCGCTCTACGCTCTGCTCTACGCGACCCAAATATTTAGTTCGAGGTATCCATTTTTTTTTTATGTCTAGTAAAATGTTTTTGTGCGCAATTTGCTATCAGAAATCCGACATCAGATCTAATTTTCCAGGGCGACATAGCCTCGCAGATCGACGATCGCCTCTCCGATCATTGAGTGAAAGAAGCGACTGGAAAAGGGTCGCCCGTCGGGCCGCAGTCGCAGAAATCGCGACCCTTCGCTCCCTCCTCCTTTCGTCCCGCTGTCCCTCTCTCTCGCCCCTCAGGATTAATGTGTGAAACGTAACGGGGTGGGCTCGAGCCCGTGCGCTTTCGTCGATCTTGCGCCGGTTTCGCCGGGATGATCGAAGAGCGGGCCCCGCATCTTCGCTGCGCGAGGGAAGGCCTCACGAATGGTATGCCCGTGTCGGTGTGCTCGCGAGGGTTCGGTCGTGCTCGGGCCGCGCACACCGAAAGTGGACAGTTACTAATGGATTACAAGGAATTCGCGGGCCATTAATGCGCACTCATATAATGATAAATAGCGGGGCAATGCTTTAAACGATGACGGGTGAGGACCGCGAGCTTCGGCGTTCGTATATTTTTGGCGGTTATGCGCGCGCGCGCGCGCACACACACACACACACACATAAACACAAAGACACATAATACATTCGCAAATGCACAAGATACACACAAGATCGCATACGAAGGCGCGCAGGTAGAGCCGAAGTTCTCGATGGCGATATCGCCGTTGCATCGACGTGCATTACCGATCGCTTTGGTATTGGTGAATGCGCAGGCACGCCACACATGTGTGCGCACATAGGCGACACAGACGATCATCGGAGTTCATCGCCCACCGGCACACGATCTCAGGTGAATTCTTCCGAACATGTTTGCCACGCGGGACGTACGTCGCTTAAGGGGTCGCTGATTTATCGGAATTCTCGTCGTCCGCCGTCTTCGTCCGGTCTCATCGTTATCGTCGCCGTTGTCGTTCGGCTCAGCGGTCCGTCCAGCTGTTTACCGCGTCGCGATATGAGCGGGCATCTCGCTCGTATTGCAGGACCGACATAACGCACCGCATATAATGGCGGGCGCGGACAATGCGCGACCGGTCTCTCGGACCCATGCTGATTGCGTCTCTCGATAATGAGAACAACGATATCCGACTCTGGGCTCGATGCCGGCCGGGGCAGAGATAAAAGAAAGGAGCGGGGGATTCTCCGATGTCGCGGCGAGAAACTCCGCGTCTCGTGGCCGCTTCTACGAGGGCGGCGCGCGTGCCGGAAATCATCTATCGAAGGCGAGGAGACTCGCTAGGCCACCGAAGAGTGTCGCCGCAATCGAAGGAAGACGTCGGCGTCTTCGCCGAGCTCGCCCTGAAATTGCCTCTCCTATGGCGTCGGAAACTGCGTGTCTTGCTCGTACGGTATGTGCGAGACGCACATATATCTACCTGCGGCGACAACGATGTGTATGCGCTAATGAACCTTTGTTATGTACGTGTTTGCGAAACGTTTGCACTGGCGGACCATATCGTCTCCGTCGGGCGCGACCGAGACTGAGGCTTTATATGCCTACGGTAAATTCCGCTTATGCCTGGACAAACAGAGAAACCACTAAGGCCGCTGACCACGGACTGAGTGCGAGATTAAGCGTTCGTATCTTACGCCGGGACTCGCCGTTCTGAGGATGATGCTGGAAAGCTGATTTCGGAAAAGGCGGTCAAAGATCCTTCAGCGTCCTGACGTTCTTGTCCGATCGCTTTTCTAGCCATGGCACCAGCCTGGCGAAGGGCCGGCGCGGATAGCGAAAGCCAAATATTGAGACATCACTGAAGTCACTATTGTGGGAGGAACCGATTGGTTGCGATGATCCGTACGGCTCGTGATGTTGACAAGTGGGTCGCAGAGTTGGGGAAAGGAGCGAAGTGCAACATATCAGGTCAGTTTAGACGGCGGATATTTTTTTCCGACCGGCGAGGATAGAGAAAGCCAAAAATTGTGAGACGTCACTGAAGTCACTTTTGTGGGAGCAGCCGATTGATCGCGATGATCCGTACGGCTCGTGATGTTGACAAGTGGGTCGCAGAGTTGGGGAAAGGAGCGAAGTGCAACATATCAGGTCAGTTTAGACGGCGGATATTTTTTTACGACCGGCGAGGATAGCGAAAGCCAAAAATTGTAAGACATCACTGAAGTCACTTTTGTGGGAGGAACCGATTGGTTGCGATGATCCATACGGCCCGCGATGACGACAAGTGGGTCGCACAGTTGGGGAAAACAGTGAAGTGCAACACAACAGGTCAGTTTAGAAGGCGGATATGGTTTAGTTCGTTCCGGTCGGAGAACAATAAGACGATCGGCGACAAGACGAGTCCCGAGGTAGTCCAGCCCAAATCTCTTGGCAGACGCCAATTGATAGTCCTCGAGGCTGAGCATCGTACGCGAAGGGAGGGTCGAGAGTGGGGAAGCGACCGAGGTTAAGAATGGTTCGCAGTGCAGAAAGTTCACTGCAGCGTGCGGGGCCGAAGGGTCCGAAGAGGTTCTCGAGTTGGTCGAAGGTCCGCTTTGGTTGGTTCCGAAGTCAAGGGAAGACGTCAAGTGGCGGGGCTCGGCGCGATTCGACGACACTTCGCGAATTCGCAAACGGTCCTTCACAAAACCCCTGCCGATTGTTCCGAAATCAATACACCGGCGACGATATTGCGGGGAGGAGCACGGCCAAAGGGAGAAGGAAATCCACGGACATGATGCGATACGTACAGAAAGAAGGGAAACGAAGAGGCGAACGGTGCGGAGCCTTTCGACCGTCAGAGCAGGGCGACTGCCGAGCGTGTACATAGAAAGACGGAAAGCCACAGAGAGCTGCCGGGCTTGGCGTCGGTGCCACGTCCAATAAAATTGTCCGATGCAAGCCTCGGGGCCGAGCACCGATGCGGATAAATCGCAGTATCGAACCGAATCCTTCGTAAGATGCGAAGCGTCTCGATGATGCAGCGGGAAAGAGCGAAAGTAACTTGTCCCGTGCCTCTAGCGACTGCTATCGCCACTCCCGTGACTAATCCTCAGGGAAAAAGAGTGACCCGGCGTCGGGGGAGAGCATGCCAACCGAAATGGCCGTGTCCCGATACAACGGCGGGGAACTTTCGAAGAAGGGAATAAACAGTTTCGGATAACAAGAACGATGCGGACTTCAAAGTTTAAATCGGGCGAATCGCCGTCGTATCGGGATGAGACTTAGCGTTTGGGGTTCCCAACGTTACGTTCCACAGGCCACGAAATGTTCGAGGTCTCTTATCGAAGTTCTTCCTAGATTGGTCCCAAGAGGATCGAGAGAGGGTCCTCTTTGTTTGGCTTCTTATGTGATGTGTGTAAAGGACCGCGGTGACGACCACGTTCGTGAGGCAGAGTGAACGGCATATGGGAGCTCCGATAATTCCCTCGGGTCTGGAATTCACGCCTTTCAACGAGAAAAAGCCATGAAGGAGTTCTCAAGAGTCTCGGCGTTTTGGATACCTGAAGCATCGTCTTCATACTCGAAGGCGCAGTAGATTCGAGCCCGGTCTCAATAGCTAATTCTCTATTCTCGTACAACACTGGCTTTTGTATTCCCTCATCAACTTTTAACGATCCCAAACGCCTCTCCTGCTCGAATACTTTCCGCTTGCCTTGTTTTACGCCCGCGCGCATCAGCCGAGTATCCAGCGTACACGCATCGAACTTAAAGACCAGCACGATCAAGCGCTTCTACGCCTCAGCAACAGCTCTCAAATGAGCTCCCTCCTGGATGAACATAATTTTCTCCAATAAGAATGATTGTATCGGGTAATCCGGCGTCACGACTCAGTAGCCAACGGTTGGGGACTGAAGCTTTGGTGGCGAAACATTGCTTACACTCTCGATATGTACAGAATACAAAGTTGCCAATCCAACAGTCTCGGCGCCTGCAGCGCCACTTTCCTTGACACTTCTCTCCGGCACTGCGCACCACCACAATCCGCCCGGTAGTCAGACAACGGCGAATGAAAGTCGGAGCCTCGAGGGAAACCGGAGGAAATAAAGAATGAACAATTGTCCGAACTCTGCCAGCCAATTCTCTATCTACGGTCTAAATAGGATAGAGGTACACCATGGAAGACAACAGCCGGTGCGGACACATGGCTCGAGCACTGACGCCAGCGCACATAGCTACGCCATCGACGATGAAACAACCGTGGAGAATCGTACCTGGGGGCTGTCCGATTTCAATCTGACCGCTCACGTGTTCCGGAGAGCGAGGGGATGAAACGGCGCTTCGAGGGCTCGCGGCGCTGTTGGTCTCTGCGACCCTCTCGCTTCGAGTACCCACACGTACGTCGGAAGAGCACCGAGCGGAACGGGACGCGGAGGGACCAGATACAGAGGGAAACTCTGCGTCCCCGCAGAGCCCTTCTCCCGCGAGTGAACCGTCCTGTAGTTGGCTACCGTGCATATAACCAAGGCCGAACTTCGTCGGGGCGTCCTCGCTCGCCATCGTGCGCTTCGGCGTTAATCACGGAGTGTTACGCGAATAAGGAGGAACTGGTGAGGAGGGAAACCTGCGACGGGAACGCCGGAGGGAAAACCCACCTCCTCACCTCGAACCCCTCGGCCAACTCCGAAAATTATCGTTTCGCGATTCACGGAATTCCCAAAGTTTCGGCGACTCCTCTGTGTGCCTCGCCCGGCCAGTGCTCGCGCCTCCGACGACACGATTGAAGCCCCGCGAGACTTTCTTCGTCGAATTCGATGGGCTTTTGTGGCTCGAGGCTAAGTTTCCAGGGCCGAAGCTCAAAACGAGTGCGTAACTCGTGCGAAATTTCACGTCTGACTATCATCCGTTCGGGAGCGATGTCACGGCGCATTTCGGGGGTTTTCAGCGCTGCGCGCGCATTGGCGACGTTGCCGAGTTTGATGAATTACCGAAAGCGCGAGGCTGCTCCGTCGGAAAATATATGGGAAACCTAGTTTGTTTGTATTTTTTTTTTTTTTTTTACACACGTATAAGTTATATTTGGAGCTTACGATGGGAAATACTGAACACGGATACATACGGTATTATGTAAAAAAAAAAAAAGGATTAATGTTTATAAAAATAATGTTAAGAGATGTAAACGCGTATTTCGGCTATTGTAAAATTCACACACCCAGAAAAAAAAGTTTATTAATCGTCAATAAAATCGGATATCGGAATATTTTTATTTGAATTAATTAAATTTTTATTTGATTCAAGTATATGCGATATTTAACTCTAATAAAATTTATTAGATTTCAATAAAACTCTATTAAGCCCATATTTAAATAAGCAATTTTATTTGCTTTAAATAAATTTTATTTGGTTTGAATAAATTATTTTTCTGGGTGCGAGGCCGAATTGTCTCCTGGATCCACAAAAAAACAGGTTATTAAATGCCAATAAAATCTGATATTATAATAGTGTTTATATGAATTCATTACAATTTTTATTTTTACTCAAGGATATTTTTATTTCATTCGAGTAACATGCGGTATTGATCTTTAATTTAAAAAATGTATATTTGGAGCACAGCTGTTCTGATTTTTACATGGTAACGAAACAGTTTATTGGAGGGAATCGCTCGGGGAAAATAGTACCTTCAACGGATATTTATTTCCTGCGAATAAACCCGATATTATCGTACGCGAGGTTGAATAGGTATTTATTACCGTCGAATAAATAATACATTTGATTCGAAGAAACGTTCGCTGCATTTCGTCGCATTGTCGGGCGATCGGGCGATTTCGAGCTATGATCCTCGAAGATGTTGCCATTGCGAAGAAAAAAAAATTTGTTCACGCCAAATGAAGATATTCTCGGTATCGATCGAATATCCGAATGACGAATAAAAATAAAATCAATCGATACAATGGAACATAATTTTCGACTAATAAAAAAAAATGACAACCTGAATAATTAATTTGTTCGATTTAATTAAATGAAATTTAATTACTGAATGTACGATTGGATGTAGAATTAACTTATTCCATTTCTATAAAACTCTATTAAGCCCATATCTAAACTAGCAACATTAATTGATTTTAGTAAACTTTTTTTCTGGCTAGAAACACGAGCTCAACCACGGTCATAATAAATAAGCCCCATTCCTGCACGAAATATCCCGAAGCTATTCGATGGTATCAATTTTTCCGTTGGCAAAAAATTCCAATATCCGCGCCGCTATATTTGTAAATGGTTCACGAGTTAAAAAATGTATTTGCGCGAAATCAAGATATTCTTGGTATCGATCGAATAACTTTAAAAAAAAAAAAAAAAAAAAAAAAAAAAAAAACCATCATGTTCACATAAAGAACAAAAATTACTTTACTCGAATAATTTATTTATTCGATTCAATGAACTAAAATTTCATTGAAACTGAATGTACGATTAGATAACTGAATTTATTAGATTTCAATAAAACTTAAAATTTATTAAATTTCTATAAAACTCAATTAAGACAATAAGCAAATTGGCAACTGTATTTGCCCCAAGTAAGTTTTATCTGATTTAAGTAAACTTTTTTCCTGCGTGCGAACGTGAGCTCAATCACGGTCATAATTAGTCCCATTCCTGCGCGAAATGTTCAGATGCCATTCGACGATATCAATTTTTTCGTTGGCAAAAAATTCCAATATCCGCGCCGCGATATTTGTAAATGGTTCACGAGTTAAAAAATGTATTTGCGCGAAATCAAGATATTCTTGGTATCGTTCACATAAACAACAAAAATTATTTTACTTGAATAATTTATTTATTCGATTCAATGAACAAAAATTTCATTAATACCGAATGTACGATTAGATAAATGCATTTATTAGATTTCTATAAAACTCAAAATTTATTAAATTTCTACAAAATTCAATCAAGACAATGAGCAAACTGGCAACTGTATTTGCCCCAAGTAAGTTTTATCTGATTTAAGTAAACTTTTTTCCTGGGTGCGAACGTGAGCTCAACCACGGTCATAATTAGTCCCATTTCTGCGCGAAATGTTCAGATGCCATTCGACGATATCAACTTTTTCGTTGGCAAAAAATTTCAATATCCGCCTCGCGATATTTGTAAATAATACACGGGTTAACGCTCTCGTTGACATTCGGCCGGTTTCCCTCGGCCCTGCACGGCCGATCGTGTTTTTTCTGCTTCCCACATTTATAACGCACACAGTTTTACTTTCACATTAGAGAGAATTCATATTTGTGATACGGGTGTACGGGGGTGGAGAGCGGTCGAACGCCTATTTTTACCGCCACAAATCATTCGCCGCCCGCCGGCGAGAAAATACCGGTTCCACGCTATGTGGCACAAACGCACGATGTATACTCGACGCACAGGCGAGTATAGTCGAAGCTCGCTCGTAAACCCATTAACAGATTTAGGGGTGGTCCGTCGGGCGCACCGGGTGCGCGTGTTCCTTCTTCATTTTTCATCGTACGACGAAGAAAAATTTATCGCTCGCGTCTTATATATTATACACCGTCGTCGTTCCTCCTTTCTTTCTTTTTTTTTCTTTTTTTTTGTTCTTTTTACCCGCTCCGGCCGAATCAGCTGCCGCGTACAATGTTAACAGGAAATATATGTATATTCAACGCTCGGAATGGTAATGCAAGAACGCGTTACGCGCAAGTTAGCGCGAACGAACTCGATCAAATTTTTGCCAGTCACCTCACAAACTGCGCCTCCAATGTTTAACATTTTTTATTTAATTCTTTTAAATGTATACATTACATTTTTTTTTTCTAATAATTTTACTTTTTATTATATTTTCGATTTAATTTCATAAAAATGTATAATTAAACTTTTGTACAGTAAAATAAAATTTTTGTCAGCCATCCCACAAACGGCGCCTAAAATGTTTAACATTTTTTCTAAAATAACATTTGTTTCAATTTTTTTTTTTTTTTTTTTTTTTTTTTTTTTTTTTTTTTTTAATGTATAATTACATTTTTTCTAATAATTTTATTTCTTATTCGATTTCTGATTTAATTTTATAAATATGCACAATAAAACTCTTGTCCAGTAAAATATCTCTTTTTATTTATTATTTTTATTATATTTAAATTTATTTTCTTATAAAAATATATCTCGTACCTTTGAGCCCTCTCGATTTATCGCGGCACATTAGATTCTCCGATTGAACTGACCGAGAAATACGTGTTCTTTTTTTTTTTTTTTTACATAAATTTAAATGTCGTAATGTCGAATTGGCCGTTCCATCCCGATTTCGTAAAAGTTATCCTGCGAATGGTTGAAGAAAAAAAAACGAAAAAAAAAAAGTAGCTTTTAACGTCGCGCTACCGAATTACCGTGCCGCATGGAATGTCTGAATAATTCAGAATAATCTGTCCCACATCAAAGTCCGTGTGTGAGACGCTGACGACGTTAATGAATATTAAATATTCCGACAGCCTGTTTTACATCATTAGGCGGATCGGCTACGTACGCTGGGCCAGCTGTAAATCGGCGAAATTTTCCATTTACACTATGACGCCGAACGAAAATTTTACGAAGCGTACACCGATGCAATGCATATCCAAATGAGCTGTTGTTCCCCGCGCGCGATAGAGACTCAACGGCGCAGCGGGTTTTAATTCGCGGAATCGGGACGCGTGTATGAGCAGCATCAACAACGGACGCAAGGGACGAGGAGAGGTGCGGCGTTCATTGAGAACCCATTTCACGTTCTCATTATACATGCTCCGCCCCCGTTGATTACAATTTTCGGCTCGCCGGTTCACCGCCCGGCGGTGAGGGGCGTTGATTACAACTTCGAGGTCGCAGATACAGCGCGCTTCTCGTACCGCGAACAAGAAACTCTCCCCCAACCCCCCCCCCCCCCCCCCTATGCTGCTGCTCCCGATAACAGACAGCCAATGACGGAGTCGCAATGAGAAAAGTAAATATATACATATACATTTATTTTTTAAATTAAATGTCTAAATAAAAAGTATATGTATCGATATGTGTACCTAAATTATACGAAATATTAAAAAGTTTGTTAAAATTTTTAAACAGTTTTAAACAATCAGTAGCAGTGAATTTACTGACAGTGAATGACGTTGAACGGTTTTTTTTTTTTTTTTTTTACACATTTGCATCTCTGACACTCACAACTCTATCAGCAAACATCTTGACCATATTGGAACTCCAAGAAAATCTCTATCAGAATACAAAGCTATCGTTCAGTCTTGTATGCCGTTAGAGTTCTTCCGGTATTTTGGTAAAATTGTAATACGGTAGATTTGTCATATAGCAGAGATGTTTTTCTGACAAAGTTGTGTAAGTGGTAGACATGTGAATGCGCCGTTTTTTTGGCATATTTACAGCTCTACTGTTCACAACTCTATCGAAATGTCTACTGGAAAGTTTAAAAAAATCTACTAGAATCAAAATAAAAGTCTACGGAATACGAGGCTATCGTCTGGCTTTGCATGCCGATAGTGTTTTTCCGGTATTTTGGTAGAGTTCTAATACGATAGAGTTGTATTACGATAGAGATGTTTGCTGGAAGAGTTGGTATGTGGCAGAATTATTAGAGCTGTCTTTTTTGGTAGAGTTATCCTCCGGTAGAGTTTTTTTGAGGGGAGATGTTTTCTGGCAGAGTTGTGAGTAGCAGAGATGTAAATGTTTTGTTTTTTTTACACATAACAGACTTAGGTTACATGTCTGCTGCCAATTGGCCATTGACCGAAGTTCTTCAGGCTTCTTAAACAATTAATTAACATTTTTAACCAATCTATTTAAATTGATAAACAATTTTTTATATATATATTAATAATATAATAATAATATTATTATAATTTTTATATATATATATATATATATATATAAAGGCATCGACTCGTTGAGAGGTGCGGACAATTTTGCGACAGCGCAGGCTCGTGATGTATCTCTTAATATCTCATTTGCATACGGAAAGGTACAGTCTCTCGTACACATGCGTGACGTGTATGGAGATGTGTATAGGCAAGCGACGCAGGAATTAAAGTTGAAACTCCGACAAATTTATGGTGGAAGAAAGATTTCGGGGTTTACGGTCGCCCGACGATGGGACCTCTGACCGCGGCCACCCGCGGTCCTCAAGAATTTGTAATTCCTAATTACCTGTCCCAAAGTCTGTGTGTAAGCACCGCGGGTACTATATATTTACCCCTCGTCCTACACTTCGGCCTTGTGCGAACGAACGCCGGTAAAGCTTGTTACTATTTAGCCTTATCGTTATCTGTCATCTGTTATCAGTATGAAAACGAAGCACCGGCACAAGAATACTTCGTACTCGGAGAGAGGCCTGAGAAAGTGGAACAAAAATATCGAGCGATGGAAAGGGCGTAGAGTAGAAGCGACGAATTTCGGCCACTGAAAAGTTTTTGCCTGTATCGGGCAATTATTTTTTTTTTTTTTTTTTTTTTTTTTTTTTTTTTTTTTTTTTACAGATCTCGGGGTGGTCCATCTTACCTGCCGCTTTTGCACGCTTGATAACGTGGACCATAGGGGTCGGCTAATAATGGACCACATACGAGCGTCTCGGGGAAAAGTTCGGAGACTGAGAATTGCATTCGAGTTTTTTTGGGGGACTTCGAGTTTTCATGTAAATAAAGTAAATTTCATTATTTTAAGGAGACAAAAAGGTGGTCCTGGAAATCGATGAGAGACGGGAAAGGTCGTTCGATATCCTTAAATATCATCAGGCGTTACGCCTGATGATATTTATTCAACAAGGTAATCAAAGGTTCAACACACCAAAAAAGCCGAGGTAAAGATCTGAGAGAAATTAACATAAATCTGGTAAAAACCGACAGAAGTTTAAAGTGTACGAGAACTACTGCGACATCCTGACAGACATATTCGTATTAAACTCAACACACTCTGCTAGAAAGTACGGCAATTTTCGCTGTCCCAGATATTACCCGAATAGCACGCAATTTTTGCGAAAATATAAGCACTTCTTACTCGAAAATATTGTAGTCGTTAGCGTCGCGATCGTCAATCGTTTGCTTTAGCTTTGTACATTATACCGGCATATCATGTCTACTAAATTTTTTAATGTATTTTTTAATGTAATTATTATGTTGAAAAATGTAATCCCCGAAACTCTGTTTTGATCCAGGAAATTCCCAGTTTTAATCCAAGAAATTTTCAGTTTCATGTACTAAATTCTTAGCCAGATACGCAAAATTTTGCCAACCCGCCTTCAGAAAAAAATTTCCATATAGATCGGTTAAAGGTTGCTGTGGCCCCTGTGAAAATTTCACATGCTGCTGAACAAAGTTGGCTGGTCGAAATTTACCATGCGACTTGGTAGTTTTTCCGCGAGCCGTCTCAGTGTACGAGAGAGCGAAATAAATTTTGTTCTTTGTAATATTCGACCGTAGAGTTTTTTTTTTTTTTTTTTTAAATTCCGCATTAATGTCGAAAGCCGCACATTCGCCACTTGTTTCCCGTACGACCATAAGCCTCCGAGATCAGCCGATGACGTAACTTTCGCTTTGCTTCTCGACGCCTTGCCGACCGAGTCGATTGCGTGGCTCCGACAACGTTTAGACTTGACGATTCTTCTTTCATTCTTTCCACAGTTTGACGAAGAAACTGCGCACAGAATTCCATGAAAGCGGATGATAGGAGCGGAAGTGGGCAAAATGTTTATGTCGACGTGCCGCACCGCGAAACAATTCGTAATTATCGGACTGCGCCCGATAGCAGAGCCTGCACGCTCTCGCCACCCTATGAACTTCTTCGAACTGAATTTTCCGAGCGTGCTTCCAATCCCCACAGGAGAAGTTTTGCCGCGAGTTAAAAGTTTTTTGCCGTACGGCATATAAGTACGGTGCGCGGTATATGACGAAAGACAAACGGGCGAGGCACGTGTCCGGGAGCTTTAAAGATTTTGCCGACATCCACCACTCGAAGAGAAGGACTCGGTACTATTTAAACGGGGACAGCCCCGGCTCAGCGAGAAGGATAAATCCTCGACGAGAAATATGTATTTACCCTGCGCATACACGACCATTTTTATTTTTTAATTTATTTCCATTATTCTTCCATGAAATACGAAGTACGTGAGCGAAGTATCGTTTTACCATCCTTATCCGCGCTTTCTATTATTTTTTTTTTCGTACGAACAAATTGCAACGAATTCCGAAAACTGGCGTCTTTAAGATTTAGATTTTTTTTTTTCGCTCAGGCGAAATTTTGCACGTTTTTCGCTCTAAAATTTGACGCTCTAAAATTTCATCGACGCGATAAAAATACCTAAATCTTAAAAAATCTATTTGCCGCCAGTTCTATGAATTCGCTGCAATTTTTTCGGTCAAAACAACGATGCCAAAACGATACTTTCTTCGCATACTTTTTATTTCTTATATCGAAACAAAAAAAAAAACCGAAGTAAACGAAAGTTAATAAAAAAAAAAAAAAAAAAATTGCATCCAGTATAGAAAGTGCGAGTTTATTTCACGGCGAATCACGGAGAAGCATGAGCCATCTATGTTTGGTTCCGTCGCTACGAATCGTTGGGCGAGAAAAAGCGATAATGTTATGTACTTGCAACACTCGAAGTTGGAGCGACGAGAACTCTGTGGAGGAGGCATAGAGAGATAAAAAGATACTTTCGAGGAGTGGATACTCTTGTGCCGCGTCGAGGCTCTCTCGTACGCTCAGCCGAGATACAGAGGATAGAGCAAAAATAAAGAGGGAGGTATACTATAAAAAGGGAAGCAAAACGTGGCCGCGAAGTACGTACTGCCGCATGCTATACTCCACGTTGCCACTCGTAAGTGGACCTCTTTCCGTCTTTCTTCCGGAAAGTGAGGCTGCCGCTTGCTTCTCCAACTCTAACATCCTCGCCGCAACTCGCTCACGCGCTAGAATAAACCCCGGCTCGGATAAACTCGAGTGTGTACGTCTCTCGGACCTTGGGATCCGCATTCCGGCACTTCCGGCTTCCAACGAGGGCGATTAAGACTTTCCTCCTTTCGCGGTGTTTATCATTGTAAGCCCGTCACCTCTTGCCGCCGGCCTCGGACGAGCGAGCTGGCAAAAGTTAAAAAAAAAAAAAAAAAAAAAACGAAATATGTGCCACTGGCGTAAACTCGGCGTGTAAAAGTTCCCATATGTTGCACTCGTATGTATTCTTATTGTTCTTACTGCGGGGGTCACTTTTAGGGACATCTTCCAGGTTTGAAGACACTTTGGATCTTTTCCTTTCAATGTTGGCTCGCGTTTTGCAGTTCGACGACACTACACCGAAAAAAAAGTTTCACTCTTGCCTCCGGTTTTGCAAGTTTGAGAACACCACGATAAATATTTAATTATTACCTTTGAGTGTCGATTCTTCGTTTAACTAAAAACCAAAAAAAGTGAAATCTGAAAAAAAAACTACATCGAATCGTTGGAATCGACGCTACACCGGCGGAGAGGCCAGTTAACATTATCCGAAATCAATTCCACTTACATCTGTAACTTTCCAGTGATATTTTTGTTACGAGACCCACAAAAAAAAAATCCTCCGTTTCTCGAAGAAACCCGACGGTGCTTATTCGACACACGTTGAATAAGGATGTGCGCCTCCATTGATTCTCGCCAAACACCGAGGAATCGAAAAAGCTCCCACGGGAGACCGAAAGACTTAGTACACAGCGAGCGGTATAGAACAGTGCAATGCTCGACGTGGACCGAGTAGAATTCGCGTGGGGCTGGCGAACAAATGGGGGTTTGCGTTTTCCTCTTCGGAGAAACACCGCCGACATAGACGCCTCTGGCGGGGCTCAGACGTCCCGATGGAACTTTACGGTTGTTTGCCCCGAATATCGATGATAGGGTGAAAGGGGGTTCGGCGCGGCGGGGGTTTTGGTTGGGTGAGGGTTGGATAAGAGCGAAAGACATGGCAGGTGGATGAGAAGGCAGAGATGGCCTCCACCTCGAATATAAGCCATCGAATGCTATATACGCGCCTCGAGGAAATACTTGAAGGAGTGAAATTTGCGATATTGGCGCATGCGCCTGGCTTTTACCGGCTGCGTTCGTGGACGAACGAGCGCTCCTCACACCGTCTTCGGACGACATTCCTAAAATGTTGCAACTGAAATATGGCCCGCCGAGCCTCGTCGCAGGTTCTCCCACCTTTCGTGACAGTTCGTTCGTTCGCATTCGCCGCGTTACCCGGCTAGATCGAAAACCGAATGAAATTCTCCGAACTGCGAAGGAGGGTGGCACGCTCGCCCGTGATATCGCTGTCGATAAGTGCGACCGGGTTTTCGCTACCGGAGTGAATCCATCGTCGGACCGCGGTGTGCCGGTGGCAGCATTATCCCTTCCGCGACTTTGCCTCCGGTACCGAAACCTTACGGACCGGCAACGGCGCGTTTCCGATTCAGTTTCGATTTCGTTCGGCCCGGTTGCCCTCTTGCCTGCTCCCCGGCCACGACGGCGCGCGGACCCTCTGATTGAGGGATAAAGGATAAATTGGCTCGTTGCCTCACGCAGCACAATTGAAGAATTTCGGATACCCGAGGGGGAAAAAAAAGCGCTCCACTCGTTCCGTACTTTTAGCCCCGGAGTCAGGAATGGTCGGTCTTTTTTTTTTTTTTTTTCTTCGGGCAACATAAAAGGGAAAAATGGGAAATGCCCAGTTTTTCTCATATTTTCGGGAACGAAAGGTACTCCTAACGTTCAAACTATTTTATATAATAGCGCTAAACTTCTTACGCTCTTTGGCATGCAAGCTTGTGTCGATTTAGATGGTGTTGTTTTTGATTTTGAGACTCAAGTACAGCAACACACCATGACATATTTTTGTAATAAGGGCAATAAACCAATTTTTGGTCAATATCGCATATCAATTTTACCTGACCTATTAAAAAAAAAAAAAAAAAAAAAAAAAAAAAAAAAAAACTATCAACATTCTAAGTCACTCTGCGAAAAGTAAACGATTTTTATATGATAAAAATTGAACTATATTTTATAAACCTTTGGACCGCCTCATGGCTGCATAGATACTAATTCCCGATGTGTTACAAGCCACTAGTAATTTCACTAGTAGTCCCACTTGTAACATTAATCTTAACAGAAACTCATACAAAATTGATCTGAACGAGCTGTGTGTACTTTATGCAACAGAAATGAATTCTAAACGCGGCACTTTATACTATTCTGGCCAATATTCTGCGACATATGAAACTATTACCTAAGAAGCCTTGTCACTGGAAACGACGAAATAGATAAGATGAATATTTTGTTCGCCTACGTACTCGACACAGCAGCTCATAAGAAAATATATTTTTCTGTATTATAAATAGTTGAATTTTAAGAGCCTTTATAGAAAACGTCTGAGGCAAAGAAGCAACTTTTAATTTTATTTGACTAGACGAAAAGAAAAGACCTACTTATATATGAAAGCCCCTTGCGAATGGGGATTTCTATCCTTGGAAACTAGCTATAAAGCATACATACAGCTATATTTGATATATTTCAATTACTCCAACCGTGACGAGTCCTCTAAAGCTTCTCCGGAGATCCCGGGATAATAGTAGATAATATTCTCCGGAGTTAAGAGTAACGACTCTTTGAATAATTGTTAATCTGACACAATGCAAGAGTTCCTTTTTCATCGACCAAGCGATGGAAATGGGATTGAGTCTTTCCGTCGTTACTCGCGCGTTCGCTCCTCTTCGAGCCCTTTTTCAATTCGATAATGCAAGTAACTAATATCGCCGGGTGGAGGTAAGAGCTTGCAAAGAATGCAGGCGAAATGTTGCAGAGGAAGCCAGAAACGATCTCATACAATAGTCGAGGGAGTTTTCGGGACAGGATGGAAAGGAGCGAGGGAAGAAGTTCAGTAGCGTCCCGGTGTGGAATACGGTTGTCCCGAAAGGGACATCAGGTCTTCTTGCGACTTGCCGTCTCGGAGACTGCTTTTCACGAGATTACACAACTTCCGAGGCGAGAGCTGGCGCTAAAAGGGATACATATAGACACGCAAGCAGTGCGGCCACGGTAAGCATCCAATTCCGCCAGTCAGACTCCTGCAGGAGCGTCGAGGAATTCGTCTCCGTTCCTCTCGATCTCTTCATCGCGACGCACACGCCGTTTCGCCGAAAGGCGCTTTATATCGCGGAAAATCACCAGAGGCCTGGGGCAAACAACTCTTGCGTGGTAACTGAAATACTCTAACGATTGACGCATGATTGACACACGAAAGAAAAGAAAACAACTGACGAGCTCAATAGAACATTTTAGGACTTTCGAAAGCGATGGATCAAAGTGTTCTCGATAAGACACGTATTACGAAGAACATCAATATTATACTGAAAAGCAACGAAACGAGGAAATTCAGTTATGAAACTAATTCACGTCAACGAGGTCCCAAGCTGCTTTGACATAGCAACCAAAAACTGCGCAATGCAACCTCAAAGTCGGTAAGTTGGCTCGTGCTTGGTAACGTACTAAAGTTCGCGATTAACGAAATTTACAGAATGGGCTGTGAAAACTCTGCAAGTAAAACCGAATATTAATACCACGAAACGAGAGGAAGCTTATTCTAAACCCGCGAGTTGCTGATGCAAACAGAGTCGCCGGAGCGTCAGTCCTTTCGTAGTCCAATGGCAGCAAAGATACGGCCAATGTGAAAATTATTCAAGAGGTCGGTGGTGTTTCACCGGAGCAAATAAAGTGCGTGCTTGTAACTTTTCCACGAGACCCCGAGTGTCACCGGTGCACTCCCGGAAGGGTTGAGCCGTCACGATGAAACGCAGTCGGAATTGGGGTCAGAGCGATCCGGGTGGTATGTCGACTGATTGCTTCCATCCTTCACGGGGTGCTGCCGAGTTCGCTGCATCTGTGAGTGGATCTAGGTGCATGGACTGGGACTACCATCGTGTATCATAGCTTGTTTCTGCAGTGCGAAGTTTAACGAAGATAGAGGCATGTTCCGGAAATAAGTTCTGCTTTGGTGTTGAAAGACCCCAAGTTGGATGAGGACGTTCATCCTCCTGTTCTCGATTTTAATAGCACCGGACTAACCCTGGTAGGAATTCTAGACGGTTGCATTATCCTCTGATCAGGCGTGGAAAAGGCTTGGTAAAGCCCTGACCAGGTCCCTGATGTGACGCTCTAAAATGGCCAACTACAAACAACAAGAGTCTAAAATCCATCTTCTTCTTCTGAGTTTCATTAGCACCGGAGCAATGGCCATGTTCGTCTACCCAGTCACCATCGAAAGGTATTGACGTTGGTACGGTATAGATGGAGGGCGTTGTTAGCCGCTGCCTGACTGCGAATACGGCAGGTCGCGGGTAGCTGCAGTCTTTGCCCCTGTCCGCCTAAGTGACGCGTAACAAGACGTAAGGACGTTCCACCCATCGCGGAAGGTTCTCTCGTGCTCGACGAAGGGTCTTCGCCTAACTCAACACAATTTCCTGCGCCAACCGAGCGCAAGATCTATATTCTATTCGCATAACCTCGGAGGTTTCATCACTTTCCTGCGAGTTGACGCACTCGTTACCCTGGCAGGGTACACCTGTGTAACGGTAGCTTCCATCACGCAACGAGCGATAGCCAAGGCACGCATCCCGCAAATGCGCTGCATACTGCACACATACACCTGCCACGGCTGCGCTCGATCCCTATGAGAGGATTTAGTGGCTCTGTCCCTAATCTCGGCGACTGCATAATTACACCTGTAAGCTATGCCGCCCTCATTGAGCAGAGAATCGTTGCGACATGGTTATCATCAGATCGGGATGGAACCGTGTGTTCGTAGCCTGCTGAAAACGCCACACTGGGCCGATATTGGCATGGCGTCGGCCAGTGCCGATTCTGCGTGTCACTCCCACTAGGGTATCCAGGTCACCTAGCTCGGTGAGAAACGCAGAACGCCCAACGGGACAACGTCGGCCCACTGCGTTGTTTTTCTCTGCCCCGGATTGAGCTCGTACTGGCGGGTACTCTTTTAACGGTGATTGGTTTTTTGGTGCGTTCGACGAGACTATCGGCGTCGGCGACGAATCAGCCGGAGATGGAGTGTTTGTCATGAAAATTCTAAACTGACATCACTCTGAATCTACCCATTAGAGTACTCTGAAATTTTCCAGAGTTCCTACTTCGCTTGTTTTATCAGTGTTTCCTCTCTCTCTCTCTCTCTCTCTCTCTCCCTTTTTTCAATTTATTTGTTGCCATTACTTTCGATGCTGCGCGGGGCCGCTCCACGCGAATGCCACTTCATCATGAGACTCGCAAGTAGAATGGAACCGATTTGGGCGCACACTTCCTCCGCCTCCGCATTTACTCTCCTTTATCCTCCGTTTCCTCTTCGGGTACGTATGCACCAAGGTACTACAAAGAGTGGCTTTTACTACCCCGACGCTCAGCGTACTTTGGCCCGACGGCAATTGCGAAAGCCGGCGGAGCTTCCTCGGAAGACCTCCACTCCGCTTCGTCTTCGCTATTCGGAGTTAATGGTCGGCGCGGCCCGCACTGAAAATATCTACAAAGAGAAGAAAACGTTCGGGGTTCCCGGAGGCTGGGAGAGAAGTGCGACTGGGGGGGGGGGGGACCGAGATAGGTGCAGCAGAGTGCAGGGAGGCGGTGAAAGAAGGATCGACGGTCAGACGCGAAACGGCGCCCCTGTCGGGACTCGCGACTCTCGTGCCGACGGAAAAGGTGGTATAGTTATAAGGACGACGGTGTATTGGAACGAAAAGAATTGATTCACGCTCGGAGGCCGAAAGCACGGAAAATGTTGCTCGTCGCACATCCCCGGATTGCCGCGTGTGCATATATATATATACACATATATATATATGTGTATATATATATATATATATATGTGTGTGTATATATATATATATATATATATATATATATATATATATATAAGCTGCGTATATGGGGAGGTACACGCGATAGGGCTGGAAGAAATAGAAAGTCACCGGGTGAAAGAGCTTCGGGTGATCGATGCAATAAGAGGAATGCGAGTGCCCGCGAGCTGGAGTGAGGAACCACTTTCGATGGATTTACCGGCGAACCGTGACTCTCGAATATCCGAGCCGAAGCCGAGTCGAACAAATTCGACTGCCTCGAAACGGGACGGGGAGAACGCGCACGGCCGCTCGATGGCTTCGCGGCTTTTCCCCGTGAAGCTCGGTCCATCGTTTTACGATTTCCACTACCGCGCATCGGAATGAATAATAATGACGGGAGGAAAATCCCGCGCGCAGTTAGTGGAACGTGCAAGTTTCGCTATTGGATTCTAAGATTTCAGTTAGGAGTTCCCTTCCACAAAAGCTCGCCTGTCCGCATTATCTTTCGTTACTTATGAAAACATCTAAATTCCTCATTCTTGGCATCTCTCAATGTGAAGTTTTCCAGACGTTCTCTGGTAACTTTCGCTCATCGAGTGGAGCGTCGATGGTCCGCTTCGCGGAGTTCCTTCGTGACGGAGCGCTGAGCCACTCGATAGTATTTCGTTAGGCATTGCCCCATCGGACCCTCAAGCTCTTCGCATCGTCGTCAAGTTGAACAAGAGGCTCTGTCTGGCTGCGCGACACTTCCGTGCCTGGAAGAAGACGATGCTGCAGGCGTTTTGTTATCTTTCCACTGCAACATCACGCTCCACGATGACAGGCCGCTAAAGGAATAACATGAAGACTCAAAATCTTGTAGGAAAAAGAGAACCGACCGTATCATTCGTGTACGCTGAACAGCGAGTGTTGGAAGGAACACTTTGCTCCGCGAAGACCATTCACCTGGAGTCTGGAGAAGGTTGGATATCAATGTTACAAGAATGCCGTTTGCGATTTCCAACATGGCCCGGTTTTCCACCAAGCCGCCGCATCGAACACCCGCTCTCAACCTAGCTTCTTCCCGAGGGTGGCATTGTGTAGATTATACCGAGTGAAGGAGAGTCTCAGCGAACCTCCAAGAAGCCGGCGCCCGTCTGGGTGGGAGGAGAGGGGAGCTGGCTACTGCAACCGAGACCAGGCGTCGGGGCCATTGTAATTATGCATTCTCGTTGCTCACATCTGGGTACTCCCTGTGGAAGCCACCAGCCGCACTGTCGTCCCTGGGCAGCGGGTGGTCCGCCCGGCTCTTGCAGACCTTCCTCGCTCTGCCTCGTCGTATAATGGCGAGACCCTCGAGAGGCTGCAAGAGGGACGCAGCGGAGTAGCAGCTCGACCAACCCCATGTTCTACTCGCCCTGTCCAAGGCCCTGTCTGCGTTACCCGGTCCAAGTGACATGCCGAGTCAGGCTTTATCTTTTAGATGTGCCAATGGGCGAGATTCGCGTTTATGTCCATTTACGTCTTTGTTAGCCGGGTGGAATTGTCACGTGTATAAGGATGAATGTGATTCACAAAATCGTTCGAGATTCGCGAATGCCCATTTATGTTTTTGTTAGACGGCTGGAATTGACGCATGCACAGGGTTGGATGTGATTCACAAAATCCAATCAGATTTCACTTATTTCGTTAATACCCGACTGAGGTGAGTTTTATGGGTTCGATTGTTTGATTGGGAGAGGTTGATTGGGTTCTCTGAAAAGAACCTGAAATAAGGCACAGATGCAGCATGCGTAGTCGGGCGCTGAGTAAAATCTTAGATGTGCCAATGGGCGAGATTGGCGATTCTCTTCATTTATGTCTTTGTTTGCCGGGTTGAATTGTCACATGTAGAAGGTTGAACGTGATTCACAAAATCCGATTAGATTTCACTTCTCTTATAAATATCTGGCTGAAGTGAGCTTCATAGGTTAGATTCATTGATTGGGAATAATCGATTGGATCCTCTGAAAAGAACCTAAAATATGTCGCAGATGCAACATGCCTAATTGTCACTGACCAATCTTAGACATCTTGTTCGTTGACCGATTTTTTATCCGACCGAACTTTTGGGTCTGAAGTTTTTGCCCCACGAATCATATCGAATCCGATTGGACATTGCTGAAATGCGCCCGGACACTAAAAAAAAAAATCACCATCTCCCTTCCTAGACAATGTATATTGTTATCCCTCCCTCCCAATTCCCAAATATCATTTATACTCGTCCAATCACCAAACCCATTCGAAGAACGTCTCCGAACTCTGTTCCACAAGTCTTTCGCTACGACCCGGAACTCAAAACCCACATTTCTCGTGTCAACAAATCGTTGACTCGTGTCTCTCGGAGCCTCGAACTAACACGCGAATCTCCCAATGTTCGAATGCTCCTATGACGTCGGATATTCCGTCGCAGCTATACGATTCGGCGGTCGGAACAGTCAGGCCGCACGGAAACGTCGCTACAGAGAAGCACACCGAGGGACGAGATACCGGTAACCGGGTAGTCACTTGTAAATTTAACGAAGAGTTCGCCCCCGGCGAACGAAAAGGAGAATTTCACCCTCGCGTGCTTCCGTAAGAGGGTTCGAGCGAATTGAAAAAATCTATAGGTATACATGTATACACGTATTACCCAGATCCATGTATATTTATTCAGATGTGTGGGTAGACGGAGCGCGACAGTGATTCAACCGCTTCGTCGGGGACGAGAGCCGGGTTCGTCGGGCCGGATGGGAGGTGAGGACGCGAGAGAAGACAAGGGCAGAGCCCGCGATGTGCCCGGAGGGTGGAGAGGTAAAAGGGTGGCTGTCGCACAGCCACCGTCGGAGGTTTCCGTCTCGACGCTGGCCGATCGATCGGCGAGACCGGGAGATACAAATATCTCATCGAAAAACGGGGCTTATCCAGCAAAATTCTAATATTTATTCATATACCCGGGGCTGCGTCGAGAGGGGAGGAAATAAGAAGGGGGCGCGCCGAGACCGCCGACGCTTCGCGGTTGGTTCGGCCAAGTGGAAAAGCGTTTTCGAAATCCTTGGCCCCCGAGGGACGAAAAGTGGATCCGGGCTTGGAGGACCCTTTTCCACGAGTCGATCGCGGTTGCCGGAAGGAGAACGCGACCACGGAGGCGAAGAAGCTGTTTCGAGCGGCGCGGAGACGGGGAATGTTTGAGCCGGGGGGGTGGTTCGGGAGCGAGGCAGCGCCTCGTCGGACGAGAGTCGCGCGAGGAAGGCCGCAGCGACGAGGGAGGACACTTGAAAACGTTGGGTGTAAGGGGGTTTTCGTCGAGAGGGTGAATCTGAGTCAGGCGGAAAAAAAGGTCCCGCGACGGCGAAGGAGAGACCGGGCGACGAGGTGGACGGGACTGTGAAGATGAAGAGGGGGAGCTCGGTACGAGGTGCGCCTGTTAAGTGGCGAAGAAGACCCCCGGAGTCTATAGGATGGCGATGAAGACGACGAGTTCGGAAGAGCACTCGCGAACCGGCCTGGCTCTCGGTGCTTCCGATCAATTCCGACTGCGTCAGCGGAAACGGGACGCGGTGGAAAACCTTCGTCGAACGGAGGACCAGCTCCGTTTGATCGGACTCTGACGGTCCGCGCGGCGGGCATCGCGATCACTCTGGTTCCTCGTTGAAGTCCCGACGGCCCTTTGGGAAGAAAAAAGGGAGTTGCAAGTTTCACTGCGATGACCCACTTTGGCGTCTTCGGAAAGGACGAAATATTACTTGACCAAATTTGGCGGATTGATTCTTTCTATGATGATCTATGTTTGCGGTTACAAAAGTGTAAGCTGAGGTGTAAAAACACATAAATAAACTATATTCCGATAAAGAAATTAACAATTCGCGGTGTCATATCGATGAGCCAATGAGAAACAAGAATCCATTCTTTTCATTGGCTCTTGTATTTTTAAGATTCTACTTTTGAACTCCCGACTACCCTTCGGGTAAAAACGGAACTTATGCGTTTCACTGCGATGGCCCACTTTGCCGTCTTTTCGGAAGCGCCAGTGATTGTCGAAATGACAAAACACTATTTAACCAAATTTGGCGTATTGATTCTTTGTATAATGATCTATATTTGGTATTTAAAAAATGTAAGCCGAGTTGCAAATAGACGTAAAAATATATTCCGATAAAGAAATTAACAGTACGCGGTGTCACATCGATGAAACAATGACAAAACAAGAATCCATTTTTTTCATTGGCTCTCATATTTTTGGGATGCGATGCTACTTTCGTTTAGGAAATGGCAAAAGGGTCGTAAAAAATTTCAACTGAAGCTGGGTAGATCTTGCTGACGGTTACATCCCAGTACGGGCGCGAGACTGGTCCAAGACCGGAACTCTGGCCGGTCTCTCTGCCAGTGCTGGGATGTAACGGTTAGCCGGGCCAAATCGTCATCCGCGAATGTTACCAAAACTATAAATGAAGTTCAACATCGCTGCTGTTGGACTTCATTTGCAGGCGCAGTCGAGATATAATTACAACGCTCCACAAGCCAAGAAACGAGAGACGAAGAGAAAAGAAATACTACAATAATTCTGGAACTTGCATCGCCTCGGGATGTTTTGTTGGGGTAATTAGAGCGAGGCGGAACAGCGGAAGCCGGATGGGCCAAGGCACAGCGAAACGATTTTAGTCAGGGACGGTGGAGCACACAATGTTTATTGTATTACCGTATACGAACCCGCGTGCGCTCCAGGATAATCGTACTATCGAATGAACCCGAGAAGGTACGGTGAAGCACTGCGAGAAAGGAAGGAAAACAGCCGTCGGTTGTTTTCTGTTTGATCGAGGAAGCAGGATGCCCGGTTAAGTATACATGGGCGTTGTTGCGAACTCGCAAGACCATCGGGAAGTAAACGAGAGAATGGCGGTTGGATAATATAATACACGATAAAAAAAACTATTTCGTAAAATAGCAATACGAAGTTTCGTAAAAATAATTTTGTTAAATAAGTGACAAACTCGTTTGTTCAGGCTTGAATATTGTCAATTAACAATTGTAGTTTGCACTTTTGTTTGTAAAATCAAAAAATTAACATATAAAAAATTGTGGACGCCTGCGGACAATAAGTTGTTGTAAAAGGTACAAACTTTTTTTCACCGTGTACCTCGCGGAACTGAACAAACACCCGGCGAAGGAATCATTTGCGGTACGAAAGATGAACCGAGATTAAAAATATTTATTTCGTGTTAACAAATATTTACTTGATAAATAAATATAAATAATTTATTTCATAAAAATCGATATATCATTTAATTATATAATTATTCGATTGACATGAAATATTATTTTATTTTATTATATAATTCTTCAATAAACAATTATTTGAAGGAAACCCGTCGAATGAATTATTTTTTTTAGGGATTTCGAAACGGGAAACTCGCAACTTGCTCGCAATTTTTCAAGTATCGGCGAAAAAAAAAAAAAATAAAAATCATTCTCGCAACATCGGGAATCTTGGTCGCTTTGGTCCTTTACGTGCTCGAAGGGCCTCGGAAGCCCGGCAAGTGGACGAACGCTCAACGGGCGACATAAAAGCGGGCAAACGATAAGTGAACTGAGAGTTCTTTCAAGGATTTACGAGCGGTGTCCACCGTTGGGGATTTTCGCGACTTGAGGAGGGCCGCTGGATCGGGAAAGGACCGAAAACCGGGCTTGTTACGCGGAGTGTGCATACGTGTACGCGAATCTACGCGCTGATCCGGCAGGTGCGCAGTCGCAAAGCGCCCGGGCAGGGTTGTAAAGGGTCGAATCTATATACGCGTACCTACGAGAAAGTCCGCGACTCGTGAGACAGCGACAGATCGCAGGAGCGTCGCCGATGGCTCGGCCCTTCGTCGAGAGGTTTTTCGCCAGCATAAACCTCTGAGTACGCTGTGGCCGAAGTTTTAATTAAACGTCAATGGGGGGGGGATTAAAAAAAAAGCATGCGTGACGTTATATCGGGAAGCGTTGTATATTTCAAGCCCCCGTGTTTATACGAACGGTGCCGATGATGAATATTGCCTCCGGCTCTGAACGATTGTCGGACACGAGCAGGATGTATGCATGTTGAGTGTTTGTATGTATAGATGGCAGCGAAAGGGGGAGGGGGAGAGGGGGGTGGGGGGAGATGGAGCATCAAAACCGGGGAAACGCTCGGTCCGGAAATTCCCGATCGACCCTTGCAGGCCACGCTGTGGAAGTGTGTGTCGATGGTCATCAATCGACATCTGTACATCATTGGCTATCTGTCGGATGTTTCGTGTAATGAAACAAAGCGGAGGGTAAAGCGAGATGCAGAAGTTTATGGTTTTTTTTTTTTTTTTTTTTATGTATGCGCAATGGCGAACGGATGGAAAAGTTAAAATTTGTGAGGGTTTGAGCGTTTCTGTGTATTCTTATAAAGTAAAAGTGGCGAATATCGCGGATTCGAGATGAAATTGTCACGGGAAAAGATCTATGGTGGTTCGTATTCATGGCTTTTGCGCGTGTGACGCTGGTGTTGGGAATGGATTCAACGTCGTAATGAGGCGCTGTAATAAAAGTTTGTACTTTTTACAGCAACTTATTGTTCACCAACGTCCACAGTTTTTTTTTTATTTTTTTATTTTCCGATCGCATCATCCGCCTCCAGTTTTACAAACAAAAGTACAAACTAAAATTGTCAGTGACACGGGAAACAATGGGACAGGTTTTTATAATCGAAACTGAATAAACGAGTTTGTCACTTATGTAACAAAATTATTTTTACGAAATATCGCATTGGGATTTTACAAAATTATTTTTCATTCTGCGGGTGCAGACAGACGAGAAATTACTCATGACAAGTGTAGACATCAGTTTATATATATATATTATTTTTTAAATAATAGCAAACTGATGGAGAAGTACAAATTTAATGTATAACAGTTAAATGTGCATTTCTATGTATGCCTATAAGGTTTTTAGGTGCAGACAGACGAGAAATTACTCATGACAAGTGTAGACATCAGTTTATATATATATATTTTTTCAAATAATAGCAAACTGATGGAGAAGTACAAATTTAATGTATAAGAGTTAAATGTGCATTTCTATGTATGCCTATAAGGTTTTTACCTTACCGTGACAAAAATGGACAAACAGATTCGGCATGGAATAATCGCGGAAAAAGATCTGTAGTGGTCCATATTGGGCACTTTTGCAGTTGTGACGCTAGTGTTGGGAATAGATTCTCCGTCGTAATGACGAGTGTACAGTAGTTTGTATATATTTTTAAAAGCAATAGCGATCTGATGGAAAAGCCAAAATGTAAAGTATAAGGGGTAAAGGCGCATTTCTATGTATCCCTATAAGTTAAAAGTTACGAATATGGACCACGTATTCGACATGGAATAGACACGGAAGATCTGTCGTGGTCCATATTGAGAACTTTTACAGTTGTGACGCTAGCGTTGAGAATAGATATTGCGTCATAATGACTGGTGTACATAGACGAACGAGGAATTACTCTTGACAAGTGCGTACTCGTGAAGAGAGGGTGGATCTCGGCATTATGACACTCCGGGTGGTTGCAGCAGGAATGTTTGCATGCATCCGCACCGCGATTTACCCACCCGGCGTAGTAGCGCCGTTGTGTTCGCGGGCACTTTGTCATCCACGCCGTGAAATATACGAACCATCGGTGATTCCTGTGCCGGGACGAACAATGCGAAACATCGACAAATAAAGATTGAATGGAATTTCAAATAAAAGCCTCCGTCTGCACTTGATAAGCGCGGTCTATCGTTGCTCTGTTTGAATAGCTCATCGGGGTTGCTCGAAACCCCTCCAGAGCCTCGGCGAACGCGACGTCCTCTTTATCGAGATGTTTGTTAGAAAAAAAAAAAAAAATCGCTGAATACCAGATCCGTTCAGTAGAGAATTTTAATAATCTTAAAGGTCAATAAATGGGCCAACTTTTAGGGGAATTTTCAGCGCAAAGGAAAATTTAAAAATAAATTGTCCCTTTCTTTTCTTTGACTTAAATTATCTTTCGAGCTTTAACCGGACGGAAAGGAGTTGTGTTTAATTCTAAAGAGAGTTCACTATACTGAGAGAAGGGTCTCGGAAAAATTCCTAAGTCATATGGTAAATTTCGACCAGGCAACATGGTAAACCAGCGCCACCACCAACGATATGTGAAATTTTCACATTGGCCGTAGCTATTTTTAGCCAACACACATGGCAATTTTTTCCAGAAGGCGGGTTGGCAAAACTTTGCGTATCCGGCTAAGAATTTCGTGGATTAAATCTGAGAATTTCATCGATCAAATTTTTTTATTTATATGTATAGATAAAAAAAAAAAAAAATTGTTCGCGATCGCGACGCCACCGATTGCTATAATTTCTAGTAAGAAGTGCAAGCAAAAATACTCTAGTATTCTAGCAAAAATTACGAGACCTTTGGGGTAATATCTGCGATAGCGAAAATTAGGACATTTCCTAGCAGAACCTGTTAAGTTTAATTCGAATGTTTGCCAAGATGTTGCCGTACTTCCCGTAAACCTTAAAGTTCTGTCGCTTTTTACCAGATTAATGGTCATTTCTATCGGTGTATCGGTAACGGTTTGGTTTTGTTTTTGGAGTGTTAAAGACATTCAAAGACATCGACTGACCTTTCTGCATTCCCATTGATTTAGTGGAACAATCCTAGGTCGGCAATATGGACCACCTTTTTACCTCGCAAATTGTCTCGGTAATTTCTATCGGTGTATCATTGTTTCATCTTGTCTTGCACTTTTATCTTCGTTCGATTATGAAATTGATTCGGCGATTTTCATCGTTATTCCGAATTGATATTACCCAATTTATTAACGTCCGGTAAACCTCCCGTGAGCACGAATTATTTTGACATTATTGGATTCGCTCTCGAACACCTGATGAGCTTTACAAAAAAAAGTCGTATGAACTTTCTCGATTGTCATTGATTACGTCCAACAATCCTAGGTCGGTAATATGGTTCACCTTTTTGTCGCGTTAATTTCTATCGTTGTTTCATCTTGCCTTGCACCTTTATCTTCGTCCGATTATGAAATTCGTTCGGAGATTTTTCACCACCGCATTCCGAATTGATGTTACCTAATTTATTAACGTTAGGTAAACCTCCCGTAAGCGCGGATTATTTTGACAAACTTTTTGGGGTCGCAGTCGAACAGTAACGCGAAAAAAAGTGAGCGGGTCGTCCAGCGAACTCGTCGCGTACACGAAGAATGCACGCCCGAGCGGATAATCCCTTTTTCATCCGTCACGTCGCACCTAATTATAATTTCTGGAAAACACCGCTTTTAATCTCGACTAATTGCATCTTGGAAATTCAGTTTGTTCTCATGACGCATTCGGCTCGGCGGGAGCGCGGGAGAACGGGCTGGGGTGTAAGGGAGAGAGTGTCGACGTGCTAATTGCATTGCACTTTTGAAAAGAATGTGCACTTTCTTTTTTTTTTTTTTTTTTTTGCACGAGATAATTAGAGTCTGAAAGGATTAACGCAACGTGGAAATGGAAACAAATGAGTTTTTTTTTTTTTTTTTTTACGTTGCCAACACTCGTCCGAGCGTAACCTACATCGATAATATTGTTGCCCATTGTAACGCGTAATACCGGCTTGACGGAGTTCTTAATGAGCAATACTTCGTTGCAGGCATGAAAAAAAAAAATAAATGGAAAATTTGTAACACGAAGCGAGTGGTGAAAGAAATTTTCGCAGCGACCAATTTTTAATACAAAGGGTTAGACAAAAACTGATGACCCTTAACTTAAGTCATCACGATTTAATCCTGAAAATCTTCAATTTTAATCCTTTGCATACCGCGATGTACCCAATTATTCGTTTGATGATGAATGTGGTTAAAAAAAAATGCTCTCGAATATTTATTTGATGGCTAAAACGGGTTCGTTATTAACATGCAAAACTGGTTTAACGGATTTATTGATGAACACTTATTTACGAATGTGAAGAAATTTAAATCGAAAATTTGTAGCTCGAAGCGACTAATGAAAGGAATTTTTGCAGCGCACAATTTTTTTTATATAAAGGGCTTAATGAAACCGATGAATCTTAATTTAGGTAATCACGATTTTAATCCCGAAAATGTTCAATTTCGATCCATCGCGTACCGCGAAGTGCTCAATTTTCGTCCATAAATGTGGTAAAAAAATGTTTTTAAATATTAATTTGATGGCTAAAAAGGATTCGCCATTAACATGCAAAACCGGCTTGACGGATTTATTAATGAGCAAAACTTCGTTACGAATATGAAGAAATATAAATCGAAAATTTTTTGCTCGAAGCGACTGATGAGAGGAATTTTTGCAGTGCGCAATTTGTAACATAAAGGCTTAAAAAAAAAAAAAAAAAAAAAAAAAAAAAAAAAAAAAAAAAAAAAAAAAAAAAAAAAAAAAAAAAAAAAAAAACACCAATGAATCTTAATTTAATTCATGACGATTTAATCCCGAAAATGTTACATTTCAACCCGTCGCGTACCGCGAATTACCCAATTATCCGTTTGGCCATAAATGTGACAAAAAATATATATATATATATTTTCGAACCTTAATATGACGTCTAAAAAGGATGAGTCGTTTCAGCCTTTACTTTATCACATTCCGCCGCTAAAGTCTCCCGCACAATCGACACTTGAGATCAGCCCGTCGTCTGTGTTTACGCAAATGCATTCCCAGTCGTGGAATTTCTATGAAATCCCGCTCTACAACAAACGTTAACTCTGAAACGATAATCCTCGCCATGCTCGCCTTTTCCGACGCGTACTTTTCCCCGCGCCCGATAAGCGGCGGTGACTCGGTAAACTATTGTTTACGCTCGGAAAGCTTTCGTATCAACACTCTATCCGGCGTGTAACACATCAAGAAGTTCGGATTCAAGCGCCCGGAAGCTCGGAACGACACTATTATCGTAAGCGGCGTAAATCCGGATGCTTCCTCGGCGCGGGGTAGCGCAAATAAATCGCGGATGTAACGTAAGTTCGCGCGACTGCGGAAGGTGGACAAGAGGAAGAAGACGACGAAGGAAAAAAGGAAAAAAAAAAAAAGCGCCGACGGAGTTGGAGGCACTGCAGCCGTTCTAGACTATCGTGGCTGCGGAGCACGGCGAGGAAGTGCGGGCCCGATGTTGTTATTGTCCTCGAATTTCCCTCCCGGTCCCTTTCTCGCTTTAGAGGTCCTCTCATCCCGTCGACCCAGTTTTCCCGCAGCGCGAGCTCGGTTCCGTGCTCTCTCGGGCTTTCATTTTTCGCCTCTCCCAACTACCAAACCCTCCCCGCGGCCAACTCCACGCGCTCGACTCTTATTTTTATTCAAGCCCGCTTTTTTTGTTCCTTGGTACTTTTACCACTCGCATTTTTTTTCGTTTTTTTTTTTTTTTTTTGTATTAGGATAGAAGAGTACGCTTAGGAGGAGCACAGTCGGTATGCGGTCGGTGGAGCGTCAACGAGCGTTCCTCCTGGGCTCCCGGTTACACCCCAGCCCGTTGACTTCGAAGTGCTCCGGTTGCGCTCCCGAGCATGGAGATCACGACGGTTGCAAGTCCAACGCTCTGAGAGGCCAATTGATAACCATTAGTTTTCTTGAGAAAACTAATGGTAACAGATGGTTTTCTTGAAAAAAAAAACCAATGGTGACAATTGGTTTTCTTGAAAAAACCAATGGTAACGATTGGTTTTCTTGAAAAAAAAAAAAAAAAAAAAAAAAAAAAAACTAATGGCAACAATAGGTTTCCTCGAAAAAACCAATGGTAACAATTGGTTTCCACGAAAAAACCAATGATAAGGTTTTGGTAAGGTTGAACAGGTTTTCTTTTAAAAAAACCAACGGTAACAACTGGCTTTCTTAACAAAACCAATGGCAACAATTGGTTTCCTCGAAAAAACCAATGGTAAGAATTGGTTTTCTTAAAAAAAAAAAAAAAAAAACCAATGACAACAATTGGTTTTCTTGAAAAACCCAAAAGTAAGAAGTGGTTTTCTTGAAAAACCCAAAAGTAAGAAATGGTTTTCTTAAAAAAAAGCAATGATAAGAATTGGTTTTCTTAAAAAAAAGCAATGATAAGAATTGGTTTTCATAAAAAATACCAATTACAAGAATTGGTTATCTTGAAAGTTCTGTTTGCGATACATTTTGGAGCGTAACATCAGACCCAGCCGGGGCGTCGCCAGGGTGCAATGTAACGCTCAAAAAATGTTCACCAGAGCGTACAGCTTAACTGAAAAATGTCGCCCTTTACGTTTAAAATGACACCGAGCTTTGAACCAAAAAAGAAAAACACCGATAATGTAATTTTTAATCGCATATAGGATCAACAGTTACTTCGTAGCGCAACTGCGATCCACTATCAAATAAAATAGACAAGCACATTGCTTTCTGAGAAGTCTTCATCTCTATGAATTCGCACCGAATCGTAACAAAACCTGAAGAAGTGCGCAACTCCATGATTCACCTGCCTGACAAAATTTGTCAAGAGATTTCCCCTCGATTCGAAGAATCCGCCCTTTGGGTAATCGAGACTTAAAAAGTTGGGCGGCGCTACGCGAGGCTGCGAAGACATACGCCTCATCTTCGATTCGACAACTCGATCGGCAAAATTTTAACGAACATGCGCCAAGTAATTATGCAGAGCAACAGCGTTTTCCATCGGTCTGTATGGCTCGAATCGGTAGTGCGTAAAAATAGGGTCTTCTCCAAAACGATTTCCGACCGTGCACAATTATCGTAGTAATCTTGGCCGTCCCCCCTCCCCCCTACTCCCGGCAACCCTTTTTCTACCGTCGGTCTGGAATTTCATATTATCGTCTATCATACCGACGTTTTTCGCTACGTTTCATTTCCGATAATACTCGAGGATTATTGGTGCGGATATACTACAGATATACTATCTCATGCCGGTTGAATAAGGGGGAGGGGAAGGGGAAGGTGAGAGAGGGGGGGGTCAGCCATACCTGCGCGAACGAGTGTACGCAATAACGGCATCCGCATTTGAGTATCCTTTCATTATTTTTCATGTCCATCGGAAATTGACGTTTACGAAGCGGAAAACGAGGGAACTATCGTTATCCCACGTTATACTATATTGCCCCTTCCCTCCCACCTCCCCCCCCCCGCATCTTTTTCTGTCTCGCCACCCCTTCGTCCATTCCCAACCACGTTAAACTCGCGCGGACTATAACAACCGATTCCCCGCGGAGGCAACGTTCGCTTCTGGGCTTACTCCTATCTCCGTTTTTTTCTCCTATCCAAGTTTTTTTTTCACTTTTTGTTATTTAAAAAAAAAATTTTTGCCGCCTCTATCGCTTTCCTGTACTGGTTTGGATTTTTATTGTCGAATCTTGGTGCGAGCCCAGAGGCTGAATCGTTAACCTACTCGCGCTCGTTCGCCCGTTTATCATCTGCTCGCCCCGGACCGAATGTTTCGTAAATAAAGATGAAAAAAAAAGAGAAATGATAAAAAGGAAAAAAAAACACACACACACACGCGAGGAAGAACGCGAATCCGATTCCGCTCGGGGGACAGAAATATAGCGCACGTAGGTGAGGTTCGTATGCGCTCGGCATGTAGCTACGTACAGCTCGAGTATGTAAACGTGCCGACCCGATAACTTTCCCGACGCGACGTTCATTGCGAGCGCTCCGGTGCGCTCGCAGAAAACGGCGTAACGATCCCCGATCGTCGGGACTTAATTGCAAGAAAATCGCGGCTTATGACTGTCTCGCCGCGGGGCATTTGCGAATGGTTCCTGCGTTCGAATAAATCTACTCCGCGCGAAGTTTTGCATCTGTAGGGTTTTGTCGACCGGTCCGATGTCGTCAAAACTAAAGTCACCGATCGTCATTACTGAGTTACACAGGTAAACAAATAAATTCGTAAGATCGGAATACGAAGTTTCGTTAAAATAATTTCGCTAAAGAAGCGACAGACTCGTTTGTTAAGGCTTGGGTATACAAACTTGTTCTCTAACTTCCGGTGTTATTGACAATTTTACTTTTGTTTGTAAAATTAGTACTTTTGTTTGTAAAAATAAAAGAGACGGAAGATTGGAAAATTGACGATCAAAAAATTGTGTTCGTGGAGAATAAGTTGTAAGAAGTATAAACTTTTTTTTTACTGTGTACCGACGAGAATTCAATTTTTTTTTAATTTAACGAAGCGACGAAACAGAATGTATTAAAAGAACTTTCAACCGACAATAGCATTTTGGGTTTTTTTTTTTTTTTTTTAAGTGCGATTTAACGTGCTCGAGTGCTAATGACAAAGCTCCATCGAGTACCGAAATAACTAATACATTTCGAGTTGAAAACTTTGTTTCCCTCTCGACCCGGTTTTTCCCGTTCCAAATGCTTTCTGCATCGGACCATGAAACTTTCATCTGCTTCGGGTCCTCTCATAATCCCGCCTCGGAACATGAAATCGCGACCCTAAAGTCCTCGAGCAACACAGCAGCGGAACAAGCAAAGCGCGGCAGCTCGGTGTGTATTCTGGCGTGAAAACCGCTCGCACGGATAATCCAGCCGAGAAAGGACCCTATATATTGCGGGACCGTAGCTTAATTCGAATATCCATCCAAGTGGGCAAGCCAAGAGGGTCTCTTGCAAAATTGTTCGATGTTCCGGTAACGATGGACAGTACGTGCCAGTAACAGGAAATATCGTGATGGGGCTGTCCATATATTCGCTATCAATCCGTCTCTGTAACGACCGGATATTCTTCCCCAGCGGCCGGCCAAATTTACCTCAATAAATGGGTCGCACGAGTCGAAGCTGAGTCATAACATATATGTATATATATATAATACACACGAGCGTTTTTTAACCCAAGGAATACTTGGGCTAAAAAACGTTTGCGTATTATACGTAGTATGAACTTAAGTTGGAACTTAAGTAAGCATGGAAATTTGAACTTAGGTTCAAATTTCCTAAGTTTGAACCTAAATTTGAACCTGGGTTTGAACTTAAGTTTGAACCTAAGTTTGAACTTAGGTTTGAACCTAAGTTTGAACTTAGGTTTGAACCTAAGTTTGAACCTAAGTTTGAACCTAAGTTTGAACCTAAGTTTGAACCTAAGTTTGAACTTAGGTTTGAACCTAAGTTTGAACCTAAGTTTGAACCTAAGTTTGAACCTAAGTTTGAACCTAAGTTTGAACCTAAGTTTGAACCTAAGTTTGAACCTAAGTTTGAACCTAAGTTTGAACCTAAGTTTGAACCTAAGTTTGAACCTAAGTTTGAACCTAAGTTTGAACCTAAGTTTGAACCTAAGTTTGAACCTAAGTTTGAACCTAAGTTTGAACCTAAGTTTGAACCTAAGTTTGAACCTAAGTTTGAACCTAAGTTTGAACCTAAGTTTGAACCTAAGTTTGAACCTAAGTTTGAACCTAAGTTTGAACCTAAGTTTGAACCTAAGTTTGAACCTAAGTTTGAACCTAAGTTTGAACCTAAGTTTGAACCTAAGTGTGAACCTAAGTTTGAACTTAGGTTTGGACCTAAGTTTGAACTTAGGTTTGGACCTACGTTTGAACCTAAGTGTGAACCTGAGTTTAAACCTGAGTTTGAACGTAAGTTTGAACCTGAGTTTGAACCGAAGTTTGAACCTGAGTTTAAACTTAAGTTTGAACCTGAGTTTGAACCTGAGTTCAAACTTAAGTTTGAACTTAAATTCCTCCATTATGCCCTGGGACCAGGTGCACTTTGGACGGGAGATACGCGTACGCATCGAAGGACAAAGGGACGAAAAGGGTGGAGAGGGAGTGTTTGAAGATTGGACTCCGCTCGTAAGCCCATGCATTAATACACGCGGGCTCTCGTGCGATTTTAAATATAGCGTAGCTTAATCGTTTCGAAACCAAACCGGCTGGTTCGCACGGCGAGCCCTCGAGAGTGCTTCGGCCTCTCCCCTTCTTCCATTAGGAGGAACAATGGGTTCGATCGCAAATTTATACGGCGTCATTTTATCTTCGCACCACTTTGCATTCGCGGCGCGTCTTAATAAACCCGGCCGCTCCCATGCGCGCGATACATCCCATTTATGCTCTATCTCGCCCAGGAACAAGCAACGATCCTACGGTATGAATTACAGTGGAATTTTCCTCTCCGCCCGTTTCCATCCTTTCCTCGAAAGTGAAAAACCGTCTGAGACAGGGACTTAGCTCCCTGCCGCGCGCCATTATCCTCCGTTTATCGGGTCGGCAAGCCCGGCCCGTTTTCACGTCGGATGCAGTTAACACAGGGACCAAAAAGTAGATCCAAACGTAATCTATTAAATAGATAACGGGGAAGTGTCTCGGTCCGTATAGCCGACCGCCCCGTCGTCCCGGCCCGATTCGGATAGCGAGATATATCTTCAGTAGCTGTTCCCCGTTTCTCCCCCGAATACCGGCACGGTCGGCGCTGTTCCACCGTTTTCCGAGAAGAAAACAGAACGAAGAAGCCGCGCGCCGATGCCGCGCGAGCGGCAACGCCGTGCCCGGAGTGGAAGAGAGCCGGCGAATGGAGAAACCGGACGAATTAGAGGAAGATGAGGCTGGTGGACGAAGAGATCGGAGCGGAGAGAAGATAGAGTAGAGAGAGCCGGATAGGAAAGAGAAAATAAAGAAAATAAAATAGCAAGGGGGAATGGAGAGACGGAGAGAGGTGGATTAAAGGTGCAAGAGTTAGAGAAAGATTCCGAGTAAAGGAGGCGAAGTTCCTCGGCTTCTTCCACCACCACCCATCGCGCCACTTTTGCGCGCACGGAGAGGAGCATGTGTGAGTGGGACGTGCTCGAATACCGACACTTATTCCGGCTTATTCCTGAGTTATTTTTCACCGGGCGTTGAAAAATTGCTGCCACTCCAAAAATCGGAAATCGATTACCCCCCCACGGACTAGCCGAGCGCGAGATAGCGCGGTTCCATGCGGGGGGAAGGGAAACTGGTATAGTAGATTGGTGAGAGACGACCAGGAGTACGAGAGGACCTTAATCCTATCTTTTTCCTCGTACGGTGCGGATCGCTTACGATAGATTCTGCGGGGGTAAAAAAAAGATGGATATCCCATTGATTCCTCCTAGAGGATCCCGTCTACGACGTTAACCAGATTTATGTCAACTCGAATGTGGGATTGTATCGGACGAGATGGCTCCGAGGGGATCGCGCAGTCATTGACGGTTTTAGGAAGCTGCCTCCATTTTCAAAAACGACTCGCTCCAAGATGACAAAATGGATTTAGGGAGCGCACTGGCAATGTAGTTAAAAAAAAATGGTCGTTATCATCAGTCGGTCATAATATGTAGGGATAAGAAGTGTTTTCAAAACTTGCTTCTTTGTTGGACGCGCAAGTTGGAGCCCAAGAAAAAACTCTTATGGATCATGGATCAATTACGTCGAATTCTGGGGGGTTAAAAAGAATATCCCATTGATTCCTTCTCGGGGATCCCGTCTACGACGTTAACCAGATTTATGTCAACTCGAATGTGGGATTGTATCGGAAGAGATGGCTCCGAGGGGATCGCGCAGTCATTGACGATTTTAGGAAGTTGCCGCCATTTTCCAAAACGACTCGCATCCAAGATGACGCAATGGATTTAGGGAACGCACTGGCAATGTAGTTTAAAAAAATGGTCGTTATCAGTCGGTAATCATATCCAGGGATAGGATGACCGACGAAGTGTAGAAGTGTTTGCAAAACTTGCTTCTTTGTTGGACGCGCAAGTTGCAACCCACGAAAGAACTCTTACGGATCGCGGACCAATTACGTCGGATTATGGGATGTAAAAAAATCTGGATATCACATTCAATACTTCTCGAGGGTCCCGTCTGCGACGTTACCCAGATTTATGTCAACTCGAATGGGGGATTTTATCGGGCGCGATTGCTCCGGAGGTATCACGGAGTCATTGACAATTCTACGAAATTGCCTCTATTTTCCAAAATGACTTGGATTCAACAGGTCCATCGGCAATGTAATTTTTAAAAATAGTCGTTATCATGAGTTCTTCGTCCTACCGAGGGATAATAGTTGTTTGCAAGACTTGTTCATTTCCGGCCGAGCGAGTTGCAGCCCACAAGAGGAAGTCATAATCACCTATGGTTTCCCTTCTCCGGGTATTGGAAATCGAGCCGGTGGTGTCGGGATCGTGGCCTTTGTGCGGGTCCACCAACGATGATTCGGCATCCCATGCGCGGCTAAATAGGATTTCGTTTGGCCTCGTTCGACGTACCACTGTACGTTCGGCAGACGAACGAGGCAGACGGAGGATCAGCACAGAGGCCGGAGCCACCCCGTTTGCCGGGTACGGGGCTGAGTACCCTGGATGGCTGGTTGGCTCGCGGAGAGTGACGAGGCTCGGTTACCACGACGGTTCGTTCGCGTCCGGGGTTGGCCTCACTGTCACGAGATTCTCGTAGGTATTTAGGTAGGCATTCGAGCGAACGGGTTCACCGGGAGGGTTGCCTCGACGGACACGCCTCGGTCGGGAATGCGTCGGATCCGACGTACGTGTACCGTACTAAACTACAAATACATATATATATATATATATATATATATATATATATATATATATATATGTATAGATATATATGTATGTATATTGCATCGTACGTGGGGTACACCGAGGTATTATGTATACATGAACGCGTGAGCGTGCGTGCGTTCGAGGTACGCGGTACTGCTTTGCAATCGTGTGTACAATGTACACGAGTATCGATTGCGTATATTTAACCCTCGTTAGTCGAGGAACGTTTAACGAGGTATACACCTATACGGTATCTGGATGGGGCTTCGGTTAAACAAGCCCTTGGTCGCACGAACGTTACGCAGCGCTTGACCGTCCGCTTACCGTTCGTCCTTTCCCATGTTTGCGTGAACGTGAAAACATCGGACAGGTCGTGGGATATGGATTAGTCGGGTTTTTACGACCGTGGCAACGAGACCGGCTTTGCTTTGACAGAAGGCCTGCCGCGGTCCGAGTCGTCGAAGTTCAGGATCTATTCGTTAGATAGCTTGGATACTGGATATCTTTCTCGTAGGTTTGTTCAGTTGAAAATTGAAATATACGGGCCGACTCGATAGGTAACAGTACAAAAGGGTCATTGTTCGAAGAAAATATATCTCAGACCCTGTCTTTTTGTGTCTGCCTCTATCTTTGCTTCGTGTTTGTGTTTGTGTTTGTGTTTGTCTCATTCTCATTCTCATTCTCATTCTCATTCTCATTCTCATTCTCATTCTCATTCTCAGTCTCCGTATCAGTCACCGTATCAGTCTCCGTCTCAGTCTCCGTCTCAGTCTCCGTATCAATCTCCGTATCAGTCTCCGTATCAGTCTCCGTATCAGTCTCCGTATCAGTCTCCGTATAAATCTCCGTATCAGTCACCGTATCAGTCTCCGTATCAGTCTCCGTATCAGTCTCAGTATCAGTCTCAGTATCAGTCTCAGTATCAGTCTCAGTATCAGTCTCAGTATCAGTCTCAGTATCAGTCTCTGTATCAGTCTCAGTATCAGTCTCAGTATCAGTCTCAGTATCAGTCTCAGTATCAGTCTCAGTATCAGTCTCAGTATCAGTCTCAGTATCAGTCTCTGTATCAGTCTCTGTATCTGTTTCTATCTCTGTGTCTGTATCAATCTGTGTTTCTGTTTCTATCTCTGTCTCTGTATCAGTTTGTGTTTCTGTTTCTATCTCTGTCTCTGCATCTGCATCTGCCCTGATCCCCGTCCCTTATCTTTTCGCATGTCTCTGCCTCGTTCCCTGCCCCCGTCGTTCCCTCTGTCCCAGTATCAGCCCCTGTCGTTTCCCCTGTCTGTCCCTATATCTGTGTCTCTCCCTTGTCTCATTCTCCGCATCTGCCTGCATCTGCCTCAGTATCCGTCTCTCGCGCTCGATGTTCCAGCGAAAAGTTGGTGAAAAGTCCTCGAACGTCTGAGCCCTTTCCCCAGAAGCGAAGTATCGCAATCTCGCTTTGCGTTTACGCATGGCTTGACCGAGTTGCACGGTGGCTCGGCTTGCCGCATCATAGTTTGCATAATGCAACCTATACATCCCGTATACCGGCGACAAACAATAGCGCCGAACGAGACACACAGCCGGGTAAGGACGGAAGGGTTTTTCGTACGTATCGTATCTTATTCATAAGTATCTACGTGCATACACGCAAGATCCACTACTTCCACTATCGCCCAAGGACCGAGTGAACCGCGCAAAGGGTGAGAGAAAAGCGGCGGTGAGAGAAACGCGAGAAAGCAGTAGCGGAAACGCAGCCGCCGCGCGGATTGGGTGCACCGGAGTGTGCCATAATCGAGAAGGAACATAGGGAGAGACTCTGTCGTATCACTATACCACCTCTTTATCTACAGATATATATACATATATCTCTCCGGTGTTCGTTCCTCTCACTCCCCTGAGTTCGTCTTCGGGTTCCCGGGCAAAGTCGAACCCTCTTGAACTCCGCGAGCGGGAGAACGCTTCAGACTTGCGCCCTCGTTAATGCTTTTGCTTCTATGTTTTCATTACGCGGATATAGCACTGGGTTCCCGCTGTTGCAAACGAATCGACTTCACCTTCGAGACCACCGTGCTGTAATGTCTACGAAGGTTAGTTATTCAACGCTGCTGCAGCCCGCGCTTCCCGACCGACGCAGTCTCAGGCGGTCCGGACGCTCCTCTGGCTTTCCTCCAGCTTCTTCAAATTATACCGCGATTCAGCCACGATTCCCGCTCGACGGAACTGTTAACGAGTGCACCGCGTCCTACACGCGGGATTGTAGCGGGCCAATCGTGCTAATATGGACCGCAGAGTTTCAGCGTTCATGTACCGGTTCGTTGTTCAACGAGGACCTAGAATTTGCCAACACGCGAACTTCGAGGCATTCGAATGACAAGTTAATGGGCTAAAAAAAATCTCGCAAATTGAGAGACGTACCTTGAAGTGCTGCTTCTTTGGCGAGACGGAAGAAAATTTATTACGAACATCCGTATCGTTTTTGTACTTAAATGAAGGCATCGTCGTTTTCGATAGGCAAAAAGTTTTTGATTTTTTAATGTTTCATTCGAGCGTTGATTTGTGTAATGCAAATTGGTAAAACAAAAATGGTCACTCGGTTAGACGCACGATTAGTCCGAGCGCTTTTTAATCAGGATTCTACTGCACTTTCACGAGCATCGCAAGTATCACCGTTGAAAATTACAATAGCCGCAACGGGAGTTACCAAGATATTTAATAACATTAATCTGACTCACCAAGATTTCTCGCTGCCACGGTGCAGTCGCTGACAAACATCCACGCAAGGATCAGACCGCATAGCAGGCTTTTCCGTCGACCCTTGCCGCACTCCATGGTGAGGCTCCTGGCTTTCACTACGCCTGAAACATCGGAAAACAAAACTTGTTCAGCGGATGGCAGTTGTAAGCCAAAACTTATAAACTACTTTTTTTTCATATGCCATCTTCAGTGAGTCGGCAATATCGGTTCTTATTCTACGTTCGTATTCGGTCACTCGACCGAAAAACTAGAACGGCAACAAGTTCGGAATTCCCACTCGGTGATTTAAACGCAAAAAAAAAAAAAAAAATACTCCGCACATTTTCCACAAGAATTCCCGAAAACTTAGAATAGCCTTAAATCATAAAATAATACCACAACATATAAACCGGAATGTAAAATCCCCGTCTCGAAGCCTCTCCCGAATGCCCCGGAGTTCCGCTTCGTTCCGAAGATCGATAGATTCGCCCGAACTCGGTTCCATGCCTCGCTAAGTTTGGGTTCGTTCGGGGCCCTCTTTCTCGTCCTCGTCACCGGTGAAGCCGCGACGCTCTCCACAGAACCGCGCATATCGTGCAATCGTCTCACGTACGTCCACGGATCGCGGGTCGCTGTTCGATCGCGAGCGAGCCTTTTCCTTGGGCGAACACGCCGCTCCATCCCGATCGCGAGATTATTTTCACCCGCCGATTTATTTTCGGCCCCACGAATATTTCTCGATAGCGATAACTTCCATCTCGTTAACGCCAAAAATAAATAAAAATAAAACCCCAAAAAAAAAAAAATGATCTTCCACCAAAAAAAAAAAAAAAAACAAAAAAAATCGTACGAACGAACAATATTCGATCCTTCGTTCCAAATGCTTTTTCCAAATGCCTCTTTTTCAGGGCTTTCATTCCCTCGGCTTACTCGCGCCTCTACCGAAGGCAAAGTTAGCAGCGCCTATCGTACCGTGGACTAAACGGCAAACACTGTAGATCAGCGAAAATTCGTGGCTGCTGCAGAATAAACAATGAATGCCGCTGGTGGGTTCTGGTGATTTTGCTGTTGCCTCTACTGAACGGGGGGCGGGGGAGAAGTAAACGAAGAGAACGAAACGATGACGGGGACGAAGCAAAGGGGATGAAGCTATGAACGCCCGAACGAATCCGGCGAAAGCCCGACTGCAATGTACCGCTTCTATCTGTACAGAGCCACGCGCGCACACACACGCACACACACACACACAGTTGGGTATGTGTATAGTGTACGTGAATGAAGTGACGAGCTAGTAACACGAATGTAGGTTAACGAAGCCGAAAAAAAGGAGAGCGTTTCGCATCAGCGTTTCTGCAGCAAAAGCAGCGCCGGCACCAGCAACGCCCGAGCTTACAGAACGAGCAGCGGAACAATGGATTGGCGAATGAAAACATCGAGCCCGAAGCTTCCCTCACCGATGCAACTCCCCCAGCCAGCGTCCATTCGCCCCCGCAAATACGCGTACTCTCGCGTACTGCGTGTGTTCGATAAACCCGAGATTTATACGAGTTTTCGAGTTTTTCGTTTTTTTTTTTTTTTTTTTTGAGCGTTTAATTCCCGGCGAAAAACCCTTCGCTGGGAAGGCTCCGGATAATCGTGCCCAATCGTCAATGCCAATGGGCGATCGTCGCGCGATTCGGTGGGAGAGAAAATATGAATAATTGCCGCGAGGAAAGTTGGGCGCAAGATTTTCTATAAGGCGGATCAAACGGAGTTCCGCTAGGGAGACCGTTGGATGGAAGTGTTAATGTGGAGCTAAAGATCAATGTATCCTCAAAATTATAAGATCAGAAGAAAAATTGCGGCGCGCACTAGTTTATGTTTAATTAGTTAAATTATAACTATGGTTTTATGTTTAATTAGTTAAATTATAACTATGGTTTTACGTTCAATTGGTTAAATTATAACTATGGTTTTATGTTCAATTGCTTAAATCATAATTATGTATTTTGTCATTGACGTAACTATAAGATGTTGGCGTGCCCCTTGGAAGCTTTGAATCTGTATCTATTCACATACAGGTTTAAACCTCTTTTAACTCATAATATCTTCGAAAATCTGTGGGCATAGCTCGATTTTTTTTTTTTTTTATATGCGTCCCTAATAATGTAATGTTATTTTAGAAAAAAAAAAAAAAAAATCTAATAAAGTGGTATAGAAATATATATGTAAAGAAAAAGAATGTTGCTTCTCACGCGCCACCGTATGCAGCTTATGCTAATTGCTACAACTTTCAGCTCGTATATCTCAGATTCCATGTAGAGAAAAAAATTATTAGAAATAAAAAAAAAGTTTCATTCCTTGCCCCATAACACTTGTGATTTTTAGTGCCGAACGTAGAAAAGTCGTTGTGTGAGGTGGTCCATTAAGCCACAGTCGTATTCTCGGCCGTAGCGTAACATATATGAGGGCAACTCAAGTGATGGAAAAATATGAATGACGTTATTATCACTCATGTCATTAGCGCTCATAGTAACTAATCCGGCGATGACAATATTTTTTTGTCATTCGAATTTGGACCATCCATCACATAATCAGCGACGATCAGTCGTCCGAACTCTCCGCCTGGGTCGCTCACACCCGGAAGGTATGTTGCCATCGGAACGGTCGCAAAGTTTCTGTCCGGTTGAAAATTAATTGATAATCTGCCCGAGTTTCGGAGGCGGTCGAGAGATCAAGAGGCCAGGATGCGTCTGACACTCGATCGAAATCTAATTAGTTATTCCGTAAGGGAAGCTCTTGGAGGGCGAACTTCCATCCGGCAGTCTAACGGCCAGGAATCGGATCTCGACGAGCGGAGGTCGGTGGTAACCGGTCTCGTTAATTCAGGAATTCAATGAGGAGAGGCCGCAAAGGATACGCCGGTATCGTGCCGAGCTTAACGTAATTATTGCGAAAGCGCGTCGGCAAAGCTGGCTGGGAAGGACAATGATAATTGAATGTTAACTGCAGCTTCGAGCAACGGGGCGACGCCACACCGAAGCCAGCCAGGTAACATCGAACGCAACAGCGTGTAAGTTTGCGTAGGTGTTTCGCGTAATGCTCGAGCACTGTTCGCGCAGCGAGTTCCGCGCAAGTGTCTACGCGAGAACTGCCCGGGGAACGCATTACGCATAATTAACCGTCGATGCTTATCCGGGAGCCATGTCCGATTCTTCTTGTTTGTTTCGTTCCTTAACTCCTTACTGTCCGGCATTCGCGGGACCACTCGTTTGTGCCCAAAGAGCCGGGAAATTGTACGGGAACAAAGGAGACTGTACGACTTACTCGAGGTGCTAATGGCGCGCTCGCTGACCCGTTTGTTCTAGAAATCGAGTGTTCTCCGGGTTCTTTGACATCCCCGCGCGCAGCCCTTTTATGCCGAGTGGGATAATGGCTGTCCCCTACGTGGAAGGTATAAGCGGCGCGTCGATAATCGGCCAGCGATTCGTATCGAGCACGTACAAGCGAAAAAGACGAACGCTCGGTGTTGCGGAGCGGGAATGCCGTACATTCGCTCGAGCGTCGCGCTCTTTTGATTCTTGTCGAGCAGCTACCGGAGTTTTCAGCTCATGCCGTTGTTCGCTCGTAAAAGTGGGAGCGACGATCCGACGCATAAGACGTGTGCCAAGATGACGATTTGGCGGTTTGTAACCCACCGGGTGGGATAGATTTGGCTAGCGTTTAAGATTCCAGGACTGGCAGGAGACCGGGTCAATCCCGGGAATCTACGGCCAGACTCGTGCCAGTGCTGGGATGTAACAGCCAACCGGACCAAGCCCTACCTGATGAGCCCCTTCATTCAAAATCGTTTGGTCTTTAACCATGATGAGTCAGGTAGGTCGTTGAAAAGTGGGATCGTTGATGGCAAGGTGGGTAGGGTAAAAGTGATCGAAATCAATTAGATATGGGACGGTTCATATTCGATAATTTCACCCTATATGACCACCCTTTGCTCGAGATTCGCAGTCGGTCGGATTACATCGCACACCTTCTTTGAGGTAAGCACTTCCAAGAGCTAAGAATCGATTCTACGAAGATAGCGGGTGTCATTCTGTTTTTCCCCGGTGGAATTTGTAGAGTGTTGGTTGGTTTCCGTATTATTGTAAGTGAAAGTGGTTAACATGGCCCATACATCATGGTTTTACGTGCTGATAAGGTGGGCCGTATTCACCACTTTTACCCTACATGGAGAAAGAATACCATACGTGCAGTGGCGCAAGTTAGTTTTCAAACCGGATGAGTCAAAGAGAGCTTCGTTGAAAAGTGGAATCGTTAATGATGGATTGGTTTACCCAATCTACCAGGTGGATTGGGTAAAAGTTATCAGAATCAAGTTACATATGGAACGGATCATATTCGCCAATTTTAGCCTTTATACCCACACTTTGCTCCATGTTCGCACTCGGTCGGATTACATCGCACTTCGCACTTAGCTAGGCACTTCCAAGAGCTAAGAATCGATTCTAGAAAGGTGTCGGTTATAATTTCGTCTTTTCCCGGTTGAATATCTACGATGTTGGCGGGTTTCCGTATTATCATAAGGCCAAAGCGGCTAATATAGTTTGATTCATACATAATTGATTTGCGTACGGAATAAGGCGTGCCACTTCCAGTCTATCCGAAGAGGAAATATCATGCGTGCAGTTCTGCAAGAAAGTTTGTCACCCTGCACAGCTGTGATTGGGCAGTTTTGGCCTAGAAACCCACACCTTCTTAATATTCGCAGTCGGTCGGTTTACATCGACCACCTTCTTCAAGCTAATCACTTTCGAGAGGTTATCATTTCGTCCTTTCCCGGTTGGATATCTAGGATATTAGCCGTTTTCCCTATTACTGTAAGGTGAAAGCGATTAACATGGTCTCGTCCAGACATAATTGATTTACGTGCTTATCAAGGTGAGCCATATTCACCACTTCTACCCTATCCGGAGACGGAACAACATGCGTGCAGTGGTTAAGTTAGTTCGTCACCCTGCACAGCTCTGATTGATCACGAAACGCTAATAAATTGTCGGTCTTACTCGAACTGTAACGAAACTATTTGTGATACGCGTAATCGATGATCTCGTTTCGGGCCATTAGGGAAGAATTTGCAAAACTTGTCTCTCTCGCTCTCTCTCTCTCTCTCTCTTCCAGGCTTATCCGTGATTTCGCGAGATACGGCCGCGGTACTACGGTTAAACGTGTGCCGCATTTCAGCGCGATGTAGGTACTTGTAACGTTCCCGCATGAACGAGCATGCTTTTGCCATGCTTCTTCTTACTCCTCTCCGGGCCATATGACATCCTATTCTCTTTGTCGCGGCTTGCCCCCACACCCCCCCCCCCCACCCCGCCGCACCCTCTCCTTCCGTCTCTCTGCCGCTCCTCTCACGTCACGTTACAACGATAAGGTCTCGCGTGACCCGCTCGCCGGCCTCAACGAACGCGCGACATACACGATGTACTCCGTTATGTGACACGAGTTTCCGGTAGCTCTACTCCGTGAGGCGGCGAGACTTGTTTCTCGGGGGTGTCACGCAATTTCAAGCCGACTTCGCAACTACCGCACGGCTTTACGGTGACAAAACGCGCCTCCGTCGGGCTTTTCCGGACGAGCGACGGCAAAAAAAAAATAAATAAATAAAACAAAAGAAAAAGAATTCGCAACTTGCCAAGGTCGCCGATGAGACAAAGTTAATGGAAAAAAGAAACACAGGTACGAGATTGATTTAAAGTTTTTTTTTATTCAAATTTTTTTTATTTTTTACCACAATTCATCAAAAATTGTGCTCTCATTGGCGCCTAAAAATGCCAATCACCGACATATTTCTTTTTGCCGCTGATTAAAAAAAAAATGGACAAAAATGGAATTTCATGTAGCAGTTCCCAAATAACGATCCGATGGTGTTTCGACTATGGAAAGGCTCGCAATACAGTGAGCACGCGGAACAAGAATTCGCAAATTTCCGAGGCCGCTGACGATTCAAAGTTAATGCAAAAAAAAAAAATAGGTATGAGATTGATTTACATCCTTTTTTTTGTCCAAATTGTAACACAGTTCAACGTACCTATGCAAGTACCGGCTGCAGCGGTGCATGTGACATCGAACCTCAATTTTTCCGATGAAAAATCATGCTCGCGTCCACCCCAAACAAAATGCCAATCATCGATATCTTTCTTTTTGCCAGTAGTAAAAAAAAAAAAATGAAAAGAATAAATAAAAATGAAAATTTCAAGTAGCAATTTCCAAATAGCAATCCGATAATGTATCGTCAATCGGGACGCCCGCAATCGAGTGAGCACGCAGTTATACTTGCATTAGGTTGAACGAACTTTATGCGCGAGAAACATGCATACAGATGAGTCAGTGTGCGTGAGTTATACGAGGGATGGTGTGTACTTAGCGAACTGGCAAATATTGGAAGCTGGCAAGCGATCGCAAGATCAACGACGTAGTCGCGTGCTGGTACGTCACGGTTCTGCTGTTCTTTGGGCGCCGGGACAGGTTTGAATTCCTGATAACTATTACTCAGCAAGTTTTCATCAGTTTCGCTTGCTTACCAGTTCTCGGTTTGGATTAGCGAGGGGCGGTTATATAGGGAACGAGCGATAACTGTTACGAGGGTGCGTAAAAAAAAGCTTTCGACGATAAAAAGAGCCCGACAAGAATACGAGGGAAAACCTGCATGCCTGTTGATTTTAATCGGGCTCGGCGATAGTCGAGCGTGCCCAATTCGCGCGCTAATTTCTTCGCCTTCTTTTTCGCCCCAATTCTTCTTTTTTTTTTTTTTTTTTTTTTTTTTCGCTTCTACAATTCATATCATCCCATTCTATCGTCCTCGAGAAAACGGAGATAGATATACGTAAATTCGACCTCACCGCTATTTTCTACGCTACCGACTTCCGAGTGATTAAAGTATTTTCAATTATTTCCATACTTTCATATTTCGAGTGCCGAGAATCCCAAGGGCGAAACTCCGACGCTTCAGCATCGGAGTTTGGCCCTTGGGCCCTTCGATTTTCGCGGAGTCGCGATATTACGTTCGAGCGAAATTCCATCGGGATTGAATCCGTTGAAAGCTACTCACTCCGCGCGATGACCGACAGTTTACTCTGCAAGCCGGGAATATTTTTAACTACGCATCGGAAAAATCCGACCGATACGAGTGGGAAAAAGTTTTCGAACCGACAAAAAAAAAAAAAAAAAAAAAAGAATGAGAAAAAAATATATATATATTGAAAAGGATGGTTCGTCCTCCCGCGAGGATACCGAGAGAAAGAAATTCAAAGAGTGATCGACGTGAACTCCGAAGAAGCTCTCAGCCGACCCGATTCGATAAGCGACGTCGGGCCAGCGTCAACTCGGGAGTACCTATTACAGAACCGCTTCGCGTGTAACGGCGGTATTCGTGGATATCGCCCGGGGCTATAAATGCGAGACGAGGCGGGTGTCGAGATTAGTTTTTGAAGTAAAACCTCGCGACGCGAACCCCGAGAGAAAGGGCGGTTCGCCCGGCGCACGGGGCGAGAGTAACAAATGCTCGCGGTCGTGGTTTTCCCCTGGCAGTGGGCGAAAAAGCTAGAAAGCATACCGCCCGAAGTCGTCTCTCACAATGGGAAACTGTAATGGAGTTACTTGAATTGGTTTTGTGTATATGAGGGAACAACTATAGGACATAGAAGACGACGATTTCGCCACTCGCCTGTTCCATTATCGAGACGAATAGAGGAGAGACACGTCGGTGGCCTCCCAGCCCTCCCGTCTCTTGGCGTCTCTCGTCGAACCCAACCTACACTTTATTCCTTTATTGCTCGCCTCGACCCAACACTCTTATTATATACTGGTGGGCTTCGAGCGCTCATAATTCGTTTCGTAAAATACGACAGATTTGTCTATGCTCATGCGATTTGCATTGTATTTTCTCAGACGCCTCTAACAGAGTATGCGTCAGAATCTGGGGACATTTGTGAGCATTTATGAGTGTCTATGAGCATTTGGATCTGTGAGTATCCTGCAAGTTCCTGCAAGGATCCGTGAGGATCTTGCAAATATTTTGTGCGTATCCTGCGAGTATCTTTTGTGCGTATCCTGCGAGTATCTTTTGCGTATCCTGTGAGTATATTGTGAGCATCCTGTGAGCATCCTGTGAGCATCCTGTGAGCATCCTGTGAGCATCCTGTGAGCATCCTGTGAGCATCCTGTGAGCATCCTGTGAGCATCCTGTGAGCATCCTGTGAGCATCCTGTGAGCATCCTGTGAGCATCCTGTGAGCATCCTGTGAGCATCCTGTGAGCATCCTGTGAGCATCCTGTGAGCATCCTGTGAGCATCCTGTGAGCATCCTGTGAGCATCCTGTGAGCATCCTGTGAGCATCCTGTGAGCATCCTGTGAGCATCCTGTGAGCATCCTGTGAGCATCCTGTGAGCATCCTGTGAGCATCCTGTGAGCATCCTGTGAGCATCCTGTGAGCATCCTGTGAGCATCCTGTGAGCATCCTGTGAGCATCCTGTGAGCATCCTGTGAGCATCCTGTGAGCATCCTGTGAGCATCCTGTGAGCATCCTGTGAGCATCCTGTGAGCATCCTGTGAGCATCCTGTGAGCATCCTGTGAGCATCCTGTGAGCATCCTGTGAGCATCCTGTGAGCATCCTGTGAGCATCCTGTGAGCATCCTGTGAGCATCCTGTGAGCATCCTGTGAGCATCCTGTGAGCATCCTGTGAGCATCCTGTGAGCATCCTGTGAGCATCCTGTGAGCATCCTGTGAGCATCCTGTGAGCATCCTGTGAGCATCCTGTGAGCATCCTGTGAGCATCCTGTGAGCATCCTGTGAGCATCCTGTGAGCATCCTGTGAGCATCCTGTGAGCATCCTGTGAGCATCCTGTTAGCATCCTGTTAGCATCCTGTTAGCATCCTGTTAGCATCCTGTTAGCATCCTGTGAGCATCCTGTGAGCATCCTGTGAGCATCCTGTGAGCATCCTGTGAGCATCCTGTGAGCATCCTGTGAGCATCCTGTGAGCATCCTGTGAGCATCCTGTGAGCATCTTGTGAGCATCTTGTGAGGATCTTGTGAGCATCTTGTGAGCGTCTTGTGAGCATCTTGTGAGCATCTTGTGAGCATCTTGTATCTTGCAAATATTTTGAATCTTATCAATATCATGTGAGTATCCTGTATCTTGCTAGTATCTCGTGAGTAATTACGAGTATCGTGCGAGTATTTTCTGACTGTTGAGAGTGACCATATGAATATTTGAGTATCTACGAGAAGCAGGAAAAATCTGTGAGTATCCGTGATCATCGGTGTGAGTGTCCAATCGACGTGAATTTCGCGACTATGTAAACAACGAAGAAGCAGTACTACCGATTCCGTCCGGCGACTCGGGGTTGAAACTTCCATGATGAAATAGCATAACGAAAGGAGGAAAGTTTTCGAGCGGGACGCGAAGCAGGTGTTATTTGCACGAGTAAGTTAGATACAGAACTCGTCGAAAGCATCGTCAACTCGCCGCCTTAGTTGGCAACGTCGTTATTGTCCCTGTTAAACAGAGCACAAAAGCCGCAATAACGAGGATAGATACGTAATAAGCTTAATGGATTTCTCGTTCGAGAAAATAAAAGCATAAATCCCAGCGTTCGGCGAAGCAAGTAAATTTTTTTCTTCAATATCGAACGCAAAATCTTACTCGTGTCACGCCGAAGTGTAAACTCACGGTTCATAAAATGTTAAATCCTTCCGAGACGGAATTTATATTTTCTTTCGTTGCATCTTTTTGTTTTTCGCCCCGTTATTCCGAGTCCTTGATTCGTGGCTCGCTTCGCGCCAGTTCTTACATTCTCCTGCACTCAATGTAAAAAGCAATTCAGCGGAGAGACTGCTGGACCGATCGAATCGACGAACCACTCTCAGAAATGAAACGATAAATCCTCGATTTTCAAATGGGACGACTGCGAAACTCACACTGATGCGACACAGCCTGCAGCAAATGATAGAAAAAAAAAAAAAAAAGGAGCTCCATCCGAAACGTCGAATTACGGAATTTCGAGCTAGCCGGCTCACAACTCGAGATCGACTTTCCTACGAGGCATCTTTGCATCCCCAGTCACGGAATTGAATGAAAGTTCACGGAACGCTCAGCCGATGTCGAACGAAATGAAAATTGTTTCGTCGCGCGACTATCAGCTTTGTAATAATTTATACATTTTTAAAAAGCGCTTTACACTCCTCGCGACGGCGACTCGGCAGGGAGGGGGAGAATGTACGTGCCTGCCTCGCGAGAGAACACGGCCGAGGTGGCGAGATCGATGCGAATACAGATTTCCGTGAGACACGCGACGTCGTCGGCGAACCGACTCGTACGTACGCTCTCACTACCGATACAGGCGTACATTTTTTTTTTTTTTTTCTTTTTTTTTCTGTATCGCCTTTAACGCATGCGTGTGTGTGTGTGGTGGGGTCGCTCGAGAAACTTGTAAAACACGCATACGTTAGTGCCGAGTGTATGGACACGTGTATATTTACGAGAGAGAAGTCGGTACGTACACACAATGAGAGTTCGGAGTTCCGCGAACTTTCCTTTAATACTGTACGATTGCGAATATTCGTGACGGTCCCGAGTCTCGCACCTCGCGCCTCGGAACTCGCGGAACGGTGGAAAGGGAACCGTTAATTTGTACACGGCACGATCATGCGAACGCACCGAGAGTAACGCAGCGAAGTCCGGCATGCCGAATCGGAGGGCACTTTCGAGCCCGGCAATACCGACGTCTATCGCGTACGTTTACATTGTACAGATGTAAAGAATTTAATTTTTTTTTCTTTTTTTTGCCATCTTTACATTCGGGCTTATTATCTCTTCGCATTTGACGGGAAAACGCGCCATTAGCTCGGAGAAGGGCGCAGGTGGAACCGGCAATCACTAAGATTCCCCGGGTATCGAGAAAAAAATATTATAAGTTTGGCTCGTAATTTTTGTGAAACAAGACAATAATTTGCATATCGAGTCGAGTCAAAGTTCGAACGGTTTGGTTACGCTTCCCTGCATAACATGTGTATTTTAGGGAGATTTTTTTTTTTTTTTTAAGGATTCGAGTGATGGTACGAATGCTAAGAGAGAAACAGGAAAACGTATCAAACGTGGCAATTACTCGAGTTTAATAATTTATCCAAAAAATTTTACATTATTTTTGGATTTACGGGAAAGATTCAAGGTTCGAAGTTTCTTATCCATAAACGAACGAATCTCTCATAGCTACCGAATGAGCGATCGCTTTGAATTGAATGAAAAGCTTTTAAAAAAAATGCATATGTGCATATACGATTGTCGTAAAGGATTCGAGTGACGATAGAAATGCGAATAAAGTAACGAGAAAACATATCAAACGTGGGAATTACTCGAGTTTAATAATAAACGGAAAGAAATGTTACATTATCTTTGAAATTACGGAACCGATTCCAGGTTCAAAGTTTCTTATCCATAAACGATTAAAACTCTCATATGCATCGAACAAACGATCGCTCTATATCTAATAAAAGTAAAAAAAAAAATAAGAAAGAAAATGCATATGTATCGCAGATTCAGTTGCATCGACAAGTACTTTTTTGCCCGATTTTTAATCGTCAAAGGAACAAAGTTCCTTCGACGATTAATCGTCGATTTCTGTAAAGGAGCCTGCATAACATCGGGACGAGTCTTCCCTGATTGCGGAAAGACGACTGTGCGTATATGCAACGATATACACAGCGCTGGGCTCGTAGCTACGCCCTTCTTCCGCGTCTTCACCGGCAATCTTTTTCCTCAACCCTCGTATTCGCGTTTTGCACGATTTTTTTTTTTCTTTTTTTTTTTTAACTCCGCCAGCGCATAGCACGATGCTGGATACGCAGGGGATGTACACGGGGGTGCTCTTTCCTTTGATGCGCGCAAGTAGAGGGTTCACGGTACGTTGATCGGGGTGCGCGCCTCGACGACGATCCACATACGTCTCGGGGCGTGTACACGACGCTTCGCAGCACCGGCACTTGATGAGATACCGTGGAGAGAGGCAAAAAAAAAAAATAAATATATATCGTCGTAAATTGAGGCCGTTGGTATTGCTTCGACGATGAAATAATACCGGATTTCGTCGATAAGACGGAGGGTGCGCGTAGAGTATGAAAAACATCCGACGAACAATTCCATCGAATTGCATCGGAAGGGGGGTGCGATTCGACGGGGCTTCTCGATCGCGATGCGCGATCCGATGACAAAGGGGTCGCTTAATGAAGCCTTTGGAGACTGGATGCAGAGCCACTCAATTTATTCGCGAGAAGTTGGAATTTAGCCCCGCATTCCTGGTGACTAAGCAAATTAGCCCTCGGATTTAAAGTTTCACGTACACGCGAAGTTTCGGCGGATAAACGAGGCCGGTATCTTCTTTTTTTTTTATTTCCTTGTAGAATATTAACGTAGAAAATTATGAATCGGAAGAGCTAATAAGCAGTTAAAGGAACGGACGGGGTGTCAATTAGATGGTGTAAAAATAAAATGTTCTATTTTGCTTTTTCCAAGAAATAATTGTTCCAACTATTAATCGTCCCAAATAATAATTCGCCCAATAAGTGGTTCTCCCAAATAATAATTCGTCCAACTATTGCTTCTCCCAAATTATAATTACTCCAACTATTTGTTCTCATAAATAATAATTATCGCAACTATTAGTTCTCCCAAATAATAACTGTCCCAACTATTAATTTTCCTAAATAATAATTGTCCCAGCTAATAGTCCTCCCAAATAACAATTGGTTTACCTATCAGTTCGTCGAAATAATAACTATCTCAACTATTAATTCTCCCAAATAATCATTGTGCCAACTAATAGTTCTAACAAGTAATAATCGTCTCGACTATTAATTCTCACAAATAATAATTATCCCAATTGTCAGTTCTCCAAAATAATAATTGTCCCAACTATCAGTTTTCCGAGACAATAATTGTCCCAACTATAAGTTTTCCCAAACGATAATTGTCCCAACTATCGATCCTCCCAAACAATGTTTTTTTTTTTTTTCATCGTACGATAATCAAAATCCGATAAGGCCGATGGGCCATGGCGCATGTTTGCCTAGCGGTTAATACGGCAGTGACCGAAAAGTTTGTTACATCGTGTTGGAGGGGGGGGGGGGGGGGGGCGTAACTGCGTATCGCGATCTTGCTATTTATCGATACACTACAGAGGGGCTGTTTCTCTCGGGAATCGGAAATATAATATTGACTTTGCCGCGGGAGCTACGGTGTTCCGAAATTTGCAGATTCGCCATCTCGTACCTACACGCCTCGCCCCGTGCACGCGAGCATTGACGCAATCGCTGTACGGGTATTGTATATGTACGGATGAATGGACGAGTTGGCCCCGGTGGTGCAGTCGTGGTCAGCAGGACGAGAGCTGCGGTTTCGATTCGCCGGTGGCAAATGGCCGAGTGGTCGCGGGAACGACCCCGCTACGCTGCATCCCCAAGTCCGGTATAGGAGTGTGAAAGTGCGAGCGACCGAAGTGTATTAGGTATGCTGACCCCCTTTCCAAGAGCTTCATTCCCGCCCCTAACCCCCCCCCCCCCCCAACTAATACTGGCGAGAAATATTGTATCCACATATATATTGCTCTCAATGTCCCAGGTAGGTTTTGCTCGTGTTGGTTACCTCCGAGCACTGGCACGGGACTGGCCGGACTCCCAGGCTTGGCGCAGACTCGTGCCAGTGCTGGGATTCCAACCAGAACTACCCAACTCCAACGAATACTCCAAAGTACTCTAACGAGTTTACTTTGGGACTCGAACGATAAAAATATCTCAAATTTTTCACCCACAATCAGCTAATGCATGTCCGCCAATGTCGTTAGCTTTCAGCGCGCATTGCATAGGGATGTCAGCCTCAGGCCAGAACTACCCTTGCTGGGGTGAGCCACGACTACGTTGTCCGGTGACCAAAACGCAGATCACCGGATACGATTTCACTGGTTTTTCAAAAATTTCTTATCAAAGGTTTACCGAGTATAAGCGAATACGCCGACCTATCCGATTTTCATCGATCCGATAGGAAAACGTCTTCTAGCGATGGTAAATCATTAAACTCCGACGATGAGTCGTTCGGGACTCGAAGGCCAAAACTATCTCGAACTTTTCATCCGCCATCAGCTAATGCATGTTCGCCAATGTCATTAGCTTTCGGCGCGCATTACATAGGGATGTGATGCCGCAGGCAAGAACTACCCTACCTGGGGTGGCTACGACTACTACCCGGTAGGCCACGACTACGTTGGGCGTTGACCAAAACGCAGATCACCGGGTACGATTTCACGGGTTCTCCAACATTTCATTAGTAAAGGTTTATCGACTGTAAGCGAATTACATCGATCTATCCGAGTTTCATCGATCCGATAACGTCTTCTAGCGATGGTAAATAATTAAACTCCAACGATGAGTACTTCGGAACTCGAACGACAAAACTATCTCGAACTTTTCACCCGCCATGAGCTAATGCATGTTCGCCAATGTCATTAGCTTTTACAGCGGGTTACATAGAGTTGTTAGCCGCCGGCCAGAACTACCCTATCTGTGATGAGCCACGACTACGTTGTCCGGTGACCAAAATGCAGATCACCGCGTACGATTTCACTGGTTTTTCAAAATTTGGTTAGTGATGCTTTACCGACTGTAAGCAAACACATGAGCTGGAGAACGTCTTCCAGCAATGGTAAATAACAGAGTTGATCAAACACCCTAAGTACTTGAAGTATGTATTGAAGTACCTTCTCAAAGTACTGAGCACTGGGTAGTTCTCGACTACCGACCTATCGAGTCCTCGCAGAACCGAATGACCGAAGTTCCGAGTACTCGCCACTGATTCAGTACTTGATACCTCTATACGTACTCCGGATACTCGGTCTATTTGTCCAGCTCTCGCAAATAATCAAGCTCCAACGAGTACGAGTACTTCGGCAATCGAACGATGAAACTATCTCGAACTTTTCACCCGCCATCGGCTAATGCACGTCCGCCAACGTCATTAGCTTTTAGCGCGGATAATTACGGCCGATCGAAGGTACCAATTGATTTAGACACCGCATCACTCTCGGCATCGGGAGGCACGAGGATCGCGACCAGGGACCAGACGCGGAGGGCTCGTCGGGGGATCGTTGAAAATGAGCAAGGAAGGGAAGTGCACGTAGACGCTTTCCCTCGCGGTCTGGCGGTTCTTTTAACGATAATCTCCAGGGAGAGATTGAAGCGTTCCGCCAGGGATGAGAAAGCACCCACAACGCAGGAAAGTGCGGGCGGAGGTTTTCTGCTGCTCCTTTCTCTCGCGCCACCCTTTCCGCCCCGTGCGCACTCTTTAATACGTCGGATGCGTACACACGTATAATCCCGGTGCACAGCGTTCCGTGCGAGAGAGTTCCGAGCGTCGCGTTGGGTACACGGCAGAACGGGGGGGCAAAAAAAAACGCGCAATAGCAATCGGGAGCCTTGGCACTTTGCGTAATTACCTGACCCAACGTCGAGGCAGCGTCGAGCGAAGGCCGGAGACGGCGAGGGGTATATTTAATCGACGTGCGAAGATGGCTAAAAGGGAGAAGAAGACCGTCATGCGGTGGATAGGCTGCGGTGAGTAGTCTCGCCTCACGGCATGCCGAATACCGGTATTCGACTAGCGCACACGCGCGAAGCATATCCGAGAGCGTACGCGCAACCGCAGGCGAGCTCGTTGTCAACGAGACCGGTCGCCCTCTCGTACGTCACTTGCTTAATTGAGGATTTAAGCGCAGCGGATAATGAGCACGATTTTTTTTTTTTTTTTTTTTGCCTCCCCGAGATAGTGAACGGAAGGAGGAAGGCAGTTTATGCACGTGTTTTGCATCTATTTTTCGGAATGTAATCTATAAATTTTCGTATTATCGCGTTTCCCGGCGACGCGCGTGGTAAAATAATGTAGGCGACGAATATATTGGAATTATGACATTTTTCGGCGACGAATATTTGTATTTTTTTTTTTTAAGGGAATTAACGTTGATCTTTTAATAGGAATTTTCTTCGCCGCCAAAGTCGCTCCGCGACTCGAAGTAACGGAGCTATGGATGTATTTCAATTTACAGAAGGTTCTGTACTATAAATTCCTTACGTCATGCACAGTAAAAAGATGTATGCGAAAAATATATTATTATTATAAATCAATATAATATATTAAAAATACAGTGTCAAATTTTTCAGCGCTAGAATATTCATGTATATTTTAAACAAAATTAACATTGATTCTCAATGGGCTTCTCGTTGGTAATTTTCTTCGTGGGCAAAGAAGTAGCTTCCCGACTGGAAGTAGCGGAGCTATGGAAATATTTCAATTTATAGAACACCACTGGTTCTATACTACAAATTCTTTACGTCTAGCACAGTAAAAAAATGTATGCGAAAAATGTATTAGAATTATGAAATTTTTCAGCTCCATACTATATATATATATATATATCGAACAAAATTAACATTGATTCTCAATGGTCTTCTCAATGGTAATTTTCTTCGTGGACAAAGTAGCTTCCCGATTGGAAGTAGCGGAGCCATGGAAATATTTCAATTTATAGAACACCAGTTCTATACTATAAATTCTTTACGTCTAGCACAGTAAAAAAATTTATGCGAAAAATGTATTAGAATTATGAAATTTTTCAGCTCCATAATATTGTTATATATATATATATATATTTCGAACAAAATTAACATTGATTCTCAATGGTCTTCTCGATGGTAATTTTCTTCGTGGACAAAGTAGCTTCCCGATTGGGAGTAGCGGAGCCATGGAAATATTTCAATTTATAGAACACTGGTTACATACCAGAGCGGACCGTAACGTTTCGGTACGAGGTCGCGGAAGTGTCTGCTCCGTTCCGGCGCACCGCTCGTTTTCTCATTACGAAGGGACCGCTCGCTCCCCAAGAATAACTAATATAACTTCCCCGTTCGGAGATTAGCGGACCAAATATCTCGGGGGGCCGGAAGCAACCGGCTGAAAAGCGTTGTGGATTTGGTCTCGACTTTCTCACTCTTTCGGTCCGGTGGACAGATTAAAACTGCAATTATGAGAAGAATGGGTCCCGGACTAAGAAACGGCCTTTTGAATACGACCGCGGCGGCGGTCATAAAATTACAATAATTTAGTCATAGCCCCCTCGCCGCTACCACGTTTCCCACCCGATGCCGCCGCCCTCCTCGCTTCATCCCTCTACTTTATACTATATTATATTGTACCTACTATATTCCATGCAAATACTTCCACGCTCCGTTCGTGTTCCTTTTTTTCGCCCGCCCACCCCACACTTTCGGCTTCGAGCGCCCTTTTTTTTTTAACCGGTAAGTTCCTCGCACAGTAGACTCCCTCGAAAGTTTAGGCCTTGGATCGAAAGATTGTTTTTTACTTGAAAAATATATACACTGTAAAAAAAATTTGTTTGCAAATTAATGTACAGTATCGAAAGTTTTTTTTTTACATAAACTGTTTATGAAACTTCAAATTAACAGTAAAATTTGGATTTTCCATCAAAATTTATGTAAATTTCAAGCAAACATTAATGTAATTTAATGTTCAATTATTGTAAGTAACGTTAGCAAATTTCAAGTTTTAGTACATTACATTTACAATTTATTTTTACAGTGTGTGTGTATATATATATATATAATAAAATAAAGGAAATTCTTTTTGCTGTCTAAATGGTTATTGAATTTTTAACTAAATTGATTTCCCTGCTCGCGCTCTTTCGTGGTTGGTAGAATCTTCAATGCACACTTACAATGCTTACGTACCGTAAGAAATATATTTTCCCTTCAAAAAAAAAAAAAAAAAAAAAGAAACTAGTTTTCATAACAAGCAGACCGACATTTTTTCGAGTGTCCCGTCGAATAATAAAAGAACGTCGATTAAAAAAAAGTTGCCAATGGAGGACTTTTTTAAGACAGTTTTCCCACATTTTCATAAGGTAACATTTTTATGATTTTTTTTTTTTTTCATTACAAACGACGATGTCGAGCGGAAAACCTCGGAGGAAAAAAAAAATCGCGTCCATCGCTTCCGGTCGACGAGGCTTTTTTTACAGGTCGCCCCTAAAAATCCTCGCGCCATATCGGGGAAAATTTCATAGGGAACTTATCGGAGGGTTTCGCGCTACGAACGGCTCTACTGTACTCCCTCCTCATTACAATGCCGAGCCATAATACATGTAAGCGGTATTCTTACTCATCTCTGGCATTCCTCGCGCAGTCTTAAGCACCCGAAGTTTCCAGTTTGATGCTTTTTTCCCTCCCCCTTCGCCAACCACCCTCCGTTCGCCGTGCAATTCTTTTTTGTGTTTTACACCGACGCCACCGCCGCGAATTTCATTCCTCTCTTCCCGCCGTCTCACGAGAACGGGAGGTAGAAGTGAGGGGGTCGGAACGGGCGTAGCAACCGCACGACGATTTCGCGGCTTCTCCTAAATTCGAGGCGCGAGACTCGTGCTCCGTTCTACTTCGCCCCCCTCCGGCCGCCATCTTTTTTATTCGGTCCTTCACGCTCTCGGTCGCTCCTCAAAAGAAGTTCGAAACTGATAAAATTTTCCGCCACCTCACGTACTCTCCGAGAAGACGTATTTTTTTGTTTGCTAATTTTTTTTTATTACATTTTTTTTTTTTTTTACGTTCCTCGCTCTTTTTCATTCTCGGTCGAGCTACTCCCTTTCTGCCGGTGTCCGCGCTGCGCAACGTTTATCGAATTTTCATGCAGAGCCCCGGCAGTGCGGCGTTAAAATGGCAGTCCGGCGCTGGTGTTTGGCGCTGACGACTCGTCATATTTATGCAACGGCAAGAGACGCACAGTTTCCTCGTAAAGTTGTCACTTTTTTTTTTTCCTGTAGAAATGCGCGCATACGTCTCTGGCGCGCGCACGCACGCACACGCGCATGCTTGGGAAAAGCGACCGGCGAGCTGTCACTCGCATAGAAGAAAGAGCGAGGTTTTTTTTTTGTTTCCCCTCGCTCTTTCTATTTACTGTATTTGCTTTCTGTTTGTCCCTCCTCCGAAAGTTCCGCTCCGTCCGCCCATTTGGAGTACGAATAACTCGCCGAAACTGGAGTCTGGTCGAAGCGTTTTGCGAGAGAATCTTTTTACTTTTTTTTTTTTTTATTTTTTAACTGACGATTCCGAGCCAATTCGTCACTGGCGGAGGATAAATATCGCGGACTGACGATTCACAAAGAAGCTTCAAAGTTGATAATTTGATTACGGAGCGGAAAGAGCGGAGGAACACAAAAAAAACGCTGAATTCGTGCAAACTCTGTAGGAAATTTTCAGCGTTGAAAAAAATTCTCGGAACAATTTATCCTTACTGTGTGAGGGTCGCGAAAAATTTAACGTCGCAGTACATTAAACCTTTATAAGTCGACGTTCTACCCCACTCTTAGGGTCGAATTTTGAGGTTTTGGTTTGGACTTAAGATCGATTTTAAGATCCACTTTTGGACCGAACTTCAATGCGTGCTTGAGATCAATCCTAAGAGCGACCCTCACTTCAAACTTGGTTTCGTGCTTAAGTTTGATCTTAAGTTCGAACTTAAGATCAAACTCTAACCACAATCGAATTTGGGTTTAGACTTAAGTTGGAACTTAAGATCAAACTTAAGCACGAAGTCAAGTTTGGATCGAAGTTCGCTCTTAAGATGGATCTTAAACACGCAATGACGTTCGGCCAAACGTGGAGCTGAAATTCGACTTCAAAAGCGATCTTGAGTTCTATTCAACGTATTGAAATACAACGCTAAGAATAGGGGGAGAGTTGCGACTTATAAAGTGTTTATAAAGGTAACGAGTCCAACGAGCCTGACAGACACTTTGAGCGTTACATCAGGGTCGGGAGTGACTCTGACAAAGTCCCGTTAGATAGATATATAGATAGAATTTTATGGAGTCCTGGGATATCTACCCTAAGGATCGATGCGATACAAGCAGAACAGTGCTAGATTAAACCTCGACAGATACAGCACAAGTACCAAGATAAGCGAGACAGCACCAAAGATAAATCGTAAAAAAAAAAAAAATGTGTACTTTTTCCAACAACTAATTGTCAACAATTTTTTATTTGTTAGCTCGTTAATTTTCCGATAGCACCGTCCGGCTGTAGTTTTACGTGCAAAAGTTTTACGCACAAAAAGTATACAAAGGATAGGTTTCTCCATTCAAACTCGAACAAACGAGTTTGTCACTTGTTTAACAAAACTACATTTGCAAAACAATCCTTATTACCATTTTACGAAATCACTTTTTACTGTGTAACAAGCGAAGCATGAAGTGGCATAATGATAAAGCAGGTGCGAGTGAAGTCTAACTAAGAACAGATAAATGAACAGATCGATAAAATAAATAAGTAAACAGGGGCGTCGTAGCCCGATGTAACGCTGAAAGATGTCTATCATGACGATAATCGTAGCGGAGAGCGGGGCAAAATGGAATGCCGCAAAACTTTTCCAAGCATTTAAAAAAAAAAATAAAACTTTTCGAAAAATAAAAAAAAGAACACTTCTCCAAAAAAAAACTTTTTCAAAAATTTTCCAAAAAAACTTCCGAAAATTTTCCAAAAAAACATTTCCAAAAATTTTCCGAAAATTTTCCAAAAATTTTCCAAAAATTTTCCAAAAATTTTCCAAAAATTTTCCAAAAATTTTCCAAAAATTTTCCAAAAATTTTCCAAAAATTTTCCAAAAATTTTCCAAAAATTTTCCAAAAATTTTCCAAAAATTTTCCAAAAATTTTCCAAAAATTTTCCAAAAATTTTCCAAAAATTTTCCAAAAATTTTCCAAAAATTTTCCAAAAATTTTCCAAAAATTTTCCAAAAATTTTCCAAAAATTTTCCAAAAATTTTCCAAAAATTTTCCAAAAATTTTCCAAAAATTTTCCAAAAATTTCCCAAAAATTTCCCAAAAATTTTCCAAAAATTTTCCAAAAATTTTCCAAAAATTTTCCAAAAATTTTCCAAAAATTTTCCAAAAATTTTCCAAAAATTTTCCAAAAATTTTCCAAAAATTTTCCAAAAATTTTCCAAAAATTTTCCAAAAATTTTCCAAAAATTTTCCAAAAATTTTCCAAAAATTTTCCAAAAATTTTCCAAAAATTTTCCAAAAATTTTTGGATGCCGGCGGCGGCTGGTAAGTGTGGCAAAATTGTGATAAAAATTCGGATGTATCGTTGGGACAAAATGGGGCATCCAAAAATAATTGGAGAATTGAGTTTTACCCCCGCATGTCCCATTTTACCCCGCTCTTCCCGACATTTCGACGAAACTGTGAAGCAAATTTCAATTGATTTTACTGTCGACAAAGCTGTCGACAGTAAAATGTTACTCGTTTGTCAGTCGAAGCACCTTCAGTGTTCACCGGTCTCTGAATTATACCGGCACACACGTATTGTATGTTTTCCCTCGGTAGCGTCGTGCAGTGCGGAAACCGAACTCTTGGATAGAGCATTCGTGAGACTTCACGCGTGAATGTTCCATGCGCATATATCGTGTACAGCAAGTCGATAGGTAGAGGTATCATTCGCCAATTGATGTTCATACGCCGGTGACACCCGCCCCTCGCACCGGATAGCGCAGGGTCCAGGCACTCAGCCCGACGAAACCCCGAAAGTGTTCGCTGGGCACGTATGTGTACGGCTGCTCGTGAAATTAGAGCCTCGCTATGTTGCCGATTGGCTCGGAGCTTCGATAGCTGCGCCAATGTTATCTCTTTTTATGAAGGTGACCCTTTTCGACCTTTGTCGCTTAAGGGAAAAAAGGTCAGCTTGATTGCAGACGAAGCCTCTTCGCCTTCGGTGAAGGTTCCCCCCCTGCCCAAGGCTGAAATATCCCCGCCCTTGGGTGGCCCCTCAGCCCGAAATATCCCTAAGGGTCAAATTTTAAGACGTTAGTTTTAACTTAACATTGCTCATGAGATTGAACTTAAGATCCAAGTTTGGCCCGATCTTCATCATGTACTTAACTAAGATCTATCTTAACTTCAAATTCAAGATCGAACTTAATATTGAACTTAAGGTTGAACTTAAGCTCGAACTTCAGATAGATCTGAAGAACGCAATGAAGTTCCGGTCAAACTTTGATCCTAAGTTTGATCTCTAGAGCGATCTTGAGTTCAAACCAACGTCTTAAGATCGCTCTTGAGATCGAATAAGATCGATCAAATTGAATTGTAGTTCGGGTTCGATTTTGAATGCGAACTTTAGAGTTTTTTCGTCAATGTCATGATCAGTGATTGTGAAGATGGATAGAAACGATACGTGGCGAGCGATAAGGTTTTTTTGTTTAATTCTTATCATCTCTTATTAGTTTCAACGTAAGATCGATCTTAAGATCGATCGAATTCGAACTATAATCAAATTTGAGTTCTGTCTTAAGTTCTAACTTAAGATCACACTTGTGCACGAAATCAAGAGTTCGAACTGAGGGTTGTGCTTAATTTTACACTTACAATAAATCTTAAGAGCGAACCTCACTTGAAACTCTCGTGCTTAAGTTTAATATTAAGTTCGAACTTAAGTCTGAACTCAAATGCAATTGCAATTCGAGTTCGAAGAACGACGTTCAATCTTAAGTTCGAACTCAAGACCTGAACCTAAGCACGCATGAAGTTCGGGCCAAACTTCGATCTTAAATTCTATCTCAAGAGCGACCTTAAGTTCGAGCCAATGTCTTAAAATTCGGCCCGAAGTCCGTGCTTCTGCCCGAGCTTTGGTTATTTTCAGTCTTCTTGGAAACTCCTCATTCGAGGGCGCAGGCCAACCCAAGCTCCAGTATACAATGAATTGATTCGACGAAAATGCAAATAGAACGCTAACAATCGGGACGAAATCATTTTGCATCGATATTTGACATCGTGCGCGTGAATGCGCGGGCTTTCACGTAAATGGCACGCGACGGATAACGCGAGGTTCGCCGGTGAACGAAACCATTCGGAATTCGTGACAATTCTGATTCCCACAAAATCCACGAGGTAACGATGAAAATTCAATATTCCCGCGTCTGATCGAAAAAAAATTGGGCGTGAGACAATGTTGTTAAATTTTGTAGCACTAGCGTATGTACAGACGTCGACGGCCCAATTCCGGACGAGCGTACGGGCTGCTCACATGAACGGCCGATACGGCGCTGCGACATTAAGCCATCGATATGGATTATTCATAACACACTCGCGGAGTTTCGATACATCTACGTGTCCGTGAGAGCATAATAAAACGGTATCGGACAGGTAAAATAAATCTCAATATTTCCAATCGTATCAGCTCACTCGCAGCGTGACACGCGAGCTGCGCTGTCAGGGACGGAGGAAAGAAAAAATAATATATTGAAATTTTCACATCGCTTCCTCGTGTGATTTAGTTTTGTGTCACGAAGCTTCAATACCAAAAAGAAAATATATATATATATATATTTTTGCAATTATCTGGAATTACTCTCCAATCATTTGGGATTACTTTGCAATTCTTTCCAAAATGGAACCCGTCTGAATTTCGCATTTTTTTTTAGTCGTTCCAATGCTCCGGGTGGGGGGTCGAAATTTTGAACGATCGCATTTTCAAACGGCTGATATTTCGAAATAAACAATAACTATAACTAAGAAATGTAAGTCCTAAAAAATCTAAAATTGCTCAAGAGAGTTCATAATTTCGAATTCATTATAGCGAAAGACCAAGACACTCTACGTTCAAACTATCGAAGAACCAAAAGGTCGAGCAGTGAAAATAGCGAAAGATCACGAAGACAAACGGTCGGAATAGCGACAGCTTACGAAACGTCAGTTCTCACATTTGTTACCTTTTTTTTTTCGTGTAATTTTCAGCGATTCCTAGATTTTGGCTATTCGCTTTCGCTATTTTGCTTTATCTTAAATGTTTTAGCCATTCGAAATTTGCATTAGCCTGTCTCGGTATTAAGCTTAAAAATTCCAGCCTTTCTAAATCTGGTCGTTCAACCTAAATCTAAACGTCTCTTATGAAAAACTATTTCCAAATAAACAAGCGCCTCAAAAATTCACCCTCCGGTGAACAGTCCATTCAACTTAGTCATCCATCAAAAATACAATTCTCGAACTCTTCATTTTTTGATATTTTTATATTCCACAATGATGAAATCTCGAAATACCAGCCGATCCTACATTTCGATCATTCAAAATGTTGACCTCAACCCCATTTTTTGATATTCTATTATTCCACAATGATGACATTTCGAAATACCAGCCGGTCCTACATTTCGGTCATTCAATAATGTTGACCCCTCCACCCAACGCTCCAACATTTGTCGCAATCGAAAGGAAAAATTTGATCTTAATATCTAAACCCTGAAACTGTTTATTTTCTATTTATTTTTTTTTTTTTTCACACAAAATGTATGCCAATTGTCCATATAAGATCGCACCGCACAGTTTTTAGCCATATACGATCGTACCGTCGATACGATCGGAAAAGCGAATGGCTTGCTCCGGGCAGCTTCGGAATCACAGTTCCAGGATCATAAAAAAAAAAAAAAGAAAGAAAAATAACGAGCCAAGGCTTTAAACGGACAGCATGCAGCGAGAGAACATACAAAGAGCAGCCTCGACAGTGTCGCAAGAGTATGTGTAACGTCGGTTAGTCTTGTCTTCGTTTCGCTTATAAATTGCATCTTTATTTTATTTTATTTTTTCTCTCCATTCAATTTCCGTGTCGCCATTTAAAGACTTCTATCGTGCCGTATGTCCCGGTCGAATCCCGCTCGGCCGATACTTATTAATTAACGGCAAGTCGCGAAAAAGGAATTATCGCGATACACACGTACGGCTGCGCGGAGAGGTAACTTTTCTGAGAAAGTGTGACCGCTCGTTCGCGTCCGCTTTACACGCATACCTAAAACCATTAATTACAACTCATTAGGAAAGCAGCCGCCATCTGTCCCGGACGGACCGTGAATCACTCTTAATCATTGCATCTGGAGAGAGGCCCGGTAACTGTCCGGGCGCTCGGAGGCTATCGTTGCGTCTCTCTTTTGCTTCTTTTCCCGCGGTCGGGCTTTCTGTGTCGTGGTATCGTATCGCCTTCCTGCGAGTTTCGCTGCTCGCGGCTTTCGCGATGGATGCACGAAGCGGCGAAAGGGCCGCGCGAGCGTTTGCGCTTACGCATCGTATGCGTGTCGGGTAACAAACCGCGAGCTCCCGTTCGCACTCGGGACACTTCTGTTCTCGGCGGAGCTCGCCAGGCACTCCGAAACAACTGCGTAGGGTTGATAAATGCGGAGGCAGATTGTACGCTCGGTTCAATCGGCGCGCGACGTGTATTCGATAGAGCGATAAAGTTCGCGCTCGATATCGAACTCGAACTATCGTCGAATACTTACGTTCGAACTTAAGATCGAGCTTGAGGACGAAATTATTATTATTGAGCTCCGAAACAACTGCGTATGGTCAATAAATGTAGAGGCAGGTTGTACGATCTGTTGAACCGGCGAGCGACGAGTATTCGATAAAGCGATAAAGTTCGCACTGAATATCGAACTCGAACTACAGTCAAATTTGAGTTCAGACTTAAGTTCGAACTTAGGATCAAACTTAAGCACGAGTGATCTGTAAAAGCGACAAAGCAATAAAGCTCGCACCCAATATCGAACTAGAACTGCAGTCGAATTTGAGTTCAGACTCAAGTTCGAACTTAAGACGAAACTTAAGCACGAAATAATTATTACGAAGCTCCGAGACAATTGCGCAGAGTTAATAACTGCCGAGGCAGATTGTACGATCTGTTGAACCGGCGAGCGACGAGTATTCGATAAAGCGATAAAGTCCGTACTAAATATCGAACTCGAACTGTAGTCAAATTTTAGTTCAGACTCAAGTTCGAACTTGAGACCAAACGTTAAGTACGAAATAATTGCAACGAAGCCCCGAAACAACTGCGCAGGGTTGATAAATGCAAAGGACGCGCGACTTGTATTCGGTCCGAGCGTTGAGCATTCGATGTCGCCCGATAGCTCGTCCATTACTCGACGGACGAAGATATCGAAGCTCAGCGCAACCGGGAACTAGGATGTATTGCCAATTATGCGTGCGATACTCATCTGCTCGGGTACCGGTGGTGCGCGTGAAATATGCGCGGTGGAGAGGCTCGTCTTCGCTCAGCCCGAATGGCCTCGCGGAATCCGAGATACCCGAGCTAATGATGGGGCGCTATCTGTGAGGTGTGTATCGCCGATCGGGCTTGTTTTATTGGCTTCCTTGGCGCGTGAGAATTTTCATCGTTAGGGAAAAAGAAGGAAAAAAGCGCCTGATCGCCCGTTCTGACGGGACAAATTAGTCGTGCTCACCTTTTGGAGAATACCAGCCTCGAGAGAGCCCGCTTTGAGCTCGCAGCGGATAGCTCGGATTTGCTCGCGAGCCGCACCGCAGACTCGGTGATTATCCATAAACATAGAGCACTCGCAATCCTGTATGGATATTATTGCGCTATTGGGTTCCGCGGATAGAGAGCCAGCGAAACGACCGCCGACGCGTCCGTCTATCCGCTCGAATAATCGAGTCTACTTCCACCGGTCCGGTTGTCCCGCGCCACTGCCAGAACAGCCCGAGCGAGTACTCGCCACTCGCAAAATTCCAGAACCGGTTGCAGAGACCGGGATTATCCCCTGGGATTAACACTGTTCCGATCCCTCCACACTTGCGCTGCGAAGCTTCGCGTGCATGTGCGTGAGCTATTTATCGTTATAGCTATATCATCGGGATGGGCTCATCCGCGGAGCCCGAGGGGACGCGAAACCTACACGCGGAGATATTATGGTGGTTGTTTCATAAAACCGATTATTTAGGATTTCCATGAAAACTCTGAGTGCCCCGTCAGCCGGAGGGATAACTGAATCCGTGCGCGATTACGAACCGAGTGACCAGTTTCATAGATGAGATGCCGGGTGTGTGTGTGTGTGTGTGTGTGTGTGTGTGTGTGTGTGTGTGTGTGTGTGTGTGTGTGTGTGTGTGTGTGTGTGTGTGTGTCTGTGTGTGTGTGGAAGATTCGCGACTCGAATTGTAATGGACAGCGGCATTGAGGATCTACGTTATAGACGATGGTACACGATTGTATTGAGAAGGATCTGGCAGAAATTACCATAGATCTGGCAAAAATCGACGGGACTTTCAGCTATCCTGCGCTGGTAAACATTCCCATTAAACCTAAGACATTCTTCTAGAAAATAATGGTCACTTTCGCTGGTGCGGATATTACACGGATATAACGTCATTTCTGTTGGAATATAAGCTCCCCTCAGCCGAGCGACGATATTCCGAGTTTTAATCCAGGAAATTCTTGGTATTATCTAATGAATTCTTAGAATTATCCACGAAATTCTTCAAATTATCCACCGAATTCTTAGTATTATCCACGAAATTCTCAGAATTATCCTCGGAATTCTTAGTATTATCCACGAAATTCTCAGAATTATCCTCGGAATTCTTAGTATCATCCACGAAATTCTTACTAAGACGCGCAAAATTTTGTCAACCCAGCTTCCGAAAGAAATTACCATGTGGGTTGGGGAAAAATTGCGATGGCTCCTGCGAAAATTGCATATATCGCTAGTGATGGCGCTGGTGTAGCATGTTGAAATTTACATACTGGTCGAAATTTACCCTATGACTCGGTAGTTTTTTCAAGATTCTGCTCCGTGTATGTTAGAAAGACGGTATGCAGACATTCTGTTAGGGTAGAAACTTGGGAGGGTTCCGTGGGCGCTTGATAAAACTCTGATGATGATGCCTCACAAGGTCTTGTCAGCCACTAATAAAGCAAATGTCCAATCAACGTGCGAGTGGCAAGAGGACAGACATTTTCTATAAATACACATAACAAGTTCGAAGCCAAAGAAACTCAATGCAAAGAACAAATTCACTTTCTACCGTTTTGAGATAGAACGTGTGGTAACAAACGTTTTGGCCATTGTCTCGGTAAGCTCTGTGAATCTCCCATGAACTGCCAATTCCCAACGATCGAAGCTGCAACTATTTTGCGAACGCCTTCAACATAATCTTCGGATAATGCTTACGATTGTTATTATCGTAGTTATTATTTTGAGCTTGATGAGAGGATGAGAATTGAAAGTTGTCGCACGGAAATTCCATTGCTTAAGCGACGATAGTTTCAGCCCCAAATAGACATTTCCCTTGTGCGATATCTCTCAGATACCGAGATTCATTTTATTTTTGGATACGTTACTTGGCCAATTTAGCAATCGCCGTTTCTATCCTCGCCACCACTGTGACCTCAATCGGTAACTCCCACGATTCCACACCTAAATGAACCTATTTTTGATGCCGAGTGCTAATAATAATCCTTGAATCGAGGAATTTTGCACGCAAGATGTTCGTCGAGCTCGGCCTTTCCGACACGAATCCTTGATCATTCGGTCGACCGGTCCGCCGGTGTATGAAGCCGCTTTACACCTGGCCACTGAATTTTAAAAATGTAACTCGTATTTAGAATTCATGGGCCATTGTGAAAAATCTCGGCGAAACATGTGACACCGTTATCTCGTGCAGGCTTAAATTAAGGTGACCTCTGTATCCCTCATCGCTTTGAATAATTTAATGCCCACATGAACTTTTGACATCAACGTTTCCATTCTTCTCTCACGTTGGCAGTCCGGAATCGGAGGCGAAGGCGGGATATAACAGTTCAACCTGTGCATAATGTAACAACAGGATCTGAATAGACGATTCATCGCTGTGTTAATCCCGCTAACCAAGGGTTCTCCATTGGCAAAACGAAATTACAAATCAACGACCCGTTTGTCGGAAGTATCGGAAATAATTGAACATTCAGGACCCGGCGGTTGAAACAAAGTCTCCATTCAGTTGGGTCTCCGACGGCTATTTGGACGAAAAGAGTCATCCGAACCTATATCCATCGCACCGGAGCAAATGGATGAGGAGGAAAAGCACGGATACCACGAGCGAAGAAGACACGAAAGGTCTTCTCACCGAAGATCGATGGAGTGTTCCTGCCATATTTTTTTTTTCATAACATCCCACTGCGCAGAACATCATCACGAATTCGGAACTTGTTGAGAACTGCGACCACAGCTGGACGCGGGGGTAAAAATTCACACCATCCCTTCCTCGGAAGCGTTCGCTTCGGGTCGTATGAACCGTAGGTGGGGTCTTCCAGCGATCCCGTTCATTCTCATCTTCCGCCGCTATACAACGACCGAACAGCTCATTCCGCGTCTGCGGCCTCCGGTCCCTTCCTCCCTCGTCGTATCGCCGTGGCATTTTTTAATTAATACCGAAAGTATTTTTTATGAGAATTCCGCGAAGTGACGCAGGGATGATTCGTCTCTTGTTCATTCCAGGGTGCTGCTCGTCCTGTACGACTAGCGGGGAGGTGGGCCGATCGCCTACGAGGGATACGGCAGAGGACAGGGCAGGGCGTCGTGGGGTTCCACCCTTCCTCGCGAGCTCCAAGGGTGGCGGTGACGGTGGTGGGTCACTTGGGGGGTCGCTCCGGCGATAGGTACCGGTGTTCCCGCTGACGGGCGTCCACCGTCGGCGGCGGCAGCAGTCGCAGCCAGGGGGTGCTCGGGCCGCGGCGGGGAGGTAAATAACGCGAAACGAACGGGCGAGGGCACGTCAGGCCACCGATGATTAATATCGCTGCGGCATGCAATCGGATCGAACGAGCTCTGCCTACACGTACGCGCTCAGCAGCCCTGCTGTTGCCGTTTGCTGTTCCTATTCCTGCTACCGCTCTTCCGTGGCATCGGCCTTGCGTAAGTGCAAACTGTTGGGCGATAGTTGAATCCCGTTGGATTCGGTACTTGATACCGATTGCTGAAATAACACGTTGCAAAACACTTCTCAGGTTGAAGTGGGATTGCTGTTCTTATCCAATTATGTTGCATCACAGTTCCATTAACGTGATTACATTTCACATTAGTTGGCGCTTGGTACTAATTCTTTTTCTGATCAAAGGATTTCATTCATAAACAATTCCGATATGATTCAATATCACATCTGGGTGGTTTCCAAAACTATAGAACATGGCAGTTCCAGTTTTCTATGATGGTAATAGTTTCTTCATCCAACCACTACGAAGGAGGGTAAATGGTGGACATCAGAGACGTAAATCACACGCAGCATCATACTCCCAAAGAGCATTTCTCTGGCGATTCGAGACCTTATTACCGAATCTTTGCTTTAGGGGTTTTCCTTTCCCTTCATTCGTTTTGTGATCGACATCCATTGGGGTTAATGAATCTCATTTCGCGTTAGTTTTCCCAATACGTTTGAGGCTGACGAGGCCTCGGGAGCCTCAAGGACTTCATCTGGGGAATGAAACTCCCACTTGCAGTGACATGATCAGAGATCGAGTCTGTGTGGTTTTCAAGACGGTAGATGATAGTCCTAGTTTTCTATTACTGTTAATAGTTTCTTGACCCAACCACTAAGGAGGGTAAATGGTCCACATCAAAGACTGAAACCGCAACCAGCATCATATTCCCAAGGAGCATTTGACTGGCGATTCTGGACTTCATTATCGAATCCTTGTGTGATGGGGTTTTCCTTTTTCTTCGTCCCTTTTTTTATATCGATATGGGCTAATGAAATTTCGTTTAGCGGTAGTTTCCCCGAAACGTTTGAGGCTGAGGATGCCTCGAGAGCCTAAAGGACTTTATACTCGGGAATGAAACTCCGACTGGCGGTGCGGAGACTCGGAAGCGGAGCACGCAAGGGGTTCGTGTACGTTCAGAGATACCCGAGTATCTATTCTAGTTGGGTATGTGGAGGATTCAATTTTGGAGAAACAAGGCGAAACATTTGTGGGTTTCGCCGATCTGTCCGAGATTGTAGACATACCTCCGTTTCTGATGCCTCACCGCTGGATCGCACACCGGGCCGTACGGTATACATTCAACTGTACAACCGGTCGGGTGTGTATATCGTTAACCAGGCGCACTTAGGACTACGAGCTTTCGTTCATCGTCGGTATACGTATTGCTCTCGTAGAAACGCTAACGAGGAAGTTTCCTCCGGTAACACGAGAAGTCAGAGATCCGAGGGATATCGGCATCTATCCCAGAAACTCAATACCGTTGAGAACGAAAAGAAAACACGAGAACGAGAAGAAAACACACAACATCGGAATACGCGAAGGCTCGAATTCGATGCCAATGGCAGACAAAAAAATACCATCGAGATTTATCAATAAACTTCGCGCATTGACGTTCGTTGGGCACGTGACGTGTTTGTTGTTCGAGGGTCTTTTTGCATTTTCGTTTGTTTTTTTTTCTTCTTTCTCCTTTTGAGCAAACAAAATCTATGGCATTTCTGCAGTATTTGCGATAGCCTCCGGACTTATGTCGGGGACAAATCGGAGGGAGAAACACTTGGGTTTATCAAGGCACAGGCGGACTACCCCCATCAGACCGGAACGCCGCGGGCTCGCGTCATAAACGTCCAGTCGGAGTGGCACTTTTGGCCGGTTAAAAAATGTACAGCCATTAGACTTCCTATCTGAGTCGTGCCTGCCCGGGCATTCTCGCGAGATTTCACTTTTATGGCGAATCGCTTTTAGCAAGTATCTAAATGACGACTTCGCGCTAAACGACTCGATACAGGTATTCGCTCTGGTGCGAGCAGCGAGGGAACGATACCGGTCATCCTTCGACGAGGGCATTCGGTACTCCCACCTCGCTCTGGCTCTGTCGCCGTTCGTTCGTTCCCCGCTGTTCGGCTCTTTTTTTCTGCCTTTCACATTTTACGGTCGGTTATTCGCGAAGGCTAGACAATTTTCACGCCTATCATTTGCGACAATGATTCTCCGAAGTTGCTTTTGAACCGGATCGAAACTCCTCGCGGAAAGGACATCTCTTTAACCTTTGGATCTGCTCAATGCATGATACGTTCCTACGGCTTTCTATGAGCTAAATTTTCCAACAGTTGAATTTGAGATGATGGAATGCAATTTATTCCATTCTATTCCATTCTATGAGCTACGTTTTCTAACGGTTGAAATTTACCTCACGGGAAAGGAAATTACACTCGTACTTTATTACTGGATAGCTTCGTTGTTGATCTCTTCACACACTATAACATTGACAAGTCCAAGCCTAAGCTTACGAACCTACCCATGAATAAAAATATCATCCCAAATGTCACCAACAACATCGTTGTTTACTTAACCACGTAATAAATCCTTCCAAGCTATTGCAGCCTCAAAGTCGCAAATTCCTCGATCCAACCTTTCCGGATTATCATTGAAACGCAAGTGCTTCCGAAACGCAAGTGCTTCCGAAACGGAAGCCGGGTCCAATCAGTGGCCGAGAATCCACGTAGCCGCACATCCAGCAACGCTGATGGGATTTATACAAAGTGAGGTTTGTTCAGCGAGAATAGAGGCGGCCAGAAATTGCACCTGGCAGTCGCTGTTGGCGCGAGATCGTGGAATAAGCCTTGATCGGGTAAAACGGTCAGTGCCGGGGGGGTCAGCGGGGATTGGTCGGCGTGCGCCTCATGCTCCCGTTCCCTGGGCATTGATTCAACAAGGGAACACCGTGGTAGTCCGTGGACTTGCGGGCAGTAAAAGTCTTGCGTCCGACGAGCGACGCTTTACGGCTTCGTCATCGGCGCCAGCGAGCTCGTCCGGCCGATTCGTTTGAAAAGAGCAAGATAGAGAAGAGGAGTGGGTCGTGGAGGGCGTAGAGGGGGTACACAAGAGGGAAGGCAAAATGAGAAGTGCCGAGCCAGCGAAGGATTCGCTTTATGGCTTTTCGCGATAAGGTCTTAGCGGGTGAGGATAATCGCGCCAAGGTTGAAACGCTCTCGCGCCTTCTCTCCCCTCCTGGCCGCACTCCGAAGAAGCGGGCGTCTATTAGATCCAATTAAAAGAGGCATCATCGCGTCTCTCTGAACGCCTCAAGACTGTCTCCCCGGGGAACCCGGGAGGGAGGGCCGGGCGATGGAAGAAAAGCCCGTATTCTCATCAACGAGGCTGGTCGTTATCGTGTGAAAAAAGAGGCACGCACGCCGGATCGTTTAATTGCCGACTTGGCGCACATCCTCGCATAACAGCCGATTCAACGATGCCTCTTTTTGTAGCCGTATTGCGCGGCTTACGTCAAAGCTCTTTCAGGCACATCTGACACTTACAAATTGTTTTCCACTCTACATTGCACTGTGGGGGAGAAAAAAAAAAAAACAAACAAACAAACAATTGGAAACCAAAAAGGAATGAGAGAGAAAAGCTGGGTTAGTAATTGTACGAATAGCTCCGTGAGCCCCGTTGGCAGAGCTATGCCGGATGGACGAATAGTGATTTGTGCTCGATACCGCGCCACGGCACGAAATAGAGGTAACCAGTGAGAGATGTGTGCCCTAGATCACTGGGAAAGTACGTACCGACCGATTTTCCAGTGAATTGAACTACAGGTGAGAGGAGAGGAAGGGGAGTGTACACTCGTGTGGTAGAGAAGTTGCTGAGGTAGCATTGGCAGCGGTAACCGAGGCACAAGAGGTTGGGTCGTTGCCGGGTCAAGAAACCGGGGGGGGCTCTAAATCCTCTTATCCCGCGGACTGGCATTGTGGGTATGGGACGCGGTGACGGTGGATACCGAACCGACCAACTGGGGCCGCTGCTGCTCCGCGCGTATATGGATTTGCCCTGGGATTTTACATTCCAATGTGACGTTCTCAGGTAGGATTTCAGTCGGCCGGATGGTGGATGGAGGGGACTTTGGCTCGGAGTTCTACCGAAGAAAGTACTCGATAGAGGCGCGGTAGCGACTGCGGGCGATCCAGCTGGCGAAGGCAAGAGCGTATAGTGTGTCGTAGCTATATACAGGTATACTGGCAAGCGCTCGGTCCAATTTCGTATACCGCTCGAAGCCCCCCCTTTGTCGCCGGAACTTTCGGATGGAGTGGAAAATTATTAATTCTCACGTTGCATAGTGCACCGTTGTAAAACTTCGACAGCAAGTCGTGAAGACTGTTCGGATAGGTATTGGCGCATGTATTGGTGTTGGTAGTGGTATGTTTATTATGTCGTAGTTGAACTATGGGTATGGGAATAGTTGTGAAAGGATCGAATAGTAACATCGCTAGGATACATGAGTAAAGTCACAGTAAAATATTAACACTACAATAGTAAGACTTGCTAATAATCTTATGTTTAATTTTGTCGTAAGTGGATAAGTGTGAGTTTAAGAGGGGTGTCTCGGATGAAGAGACTGCTACAAGGTTGTAACAATGTGCACTCTTAGCACTGTCGCCATTTGACTGATCTTAAGCGTATCTTTCCTCGTTTGATAGTTCTTTCCGAAGTACGTGGTCGAAAAGGCGAGTTTTGAAAATGTTGGGCGACGGAGCTGATTTTACTATCTCTGGGAGCGTCTGCCATAGATATATTGCCGTAAAACGAAAGGACTTCCTGTAGCTAATTGGGCGATGAGCTGGAATGTTGAAAGTGGACGACTGCACTCGAGAAGATCTGCGCAGAGTGGCATCAGGCCTAGGAAACAGTTCTCGGATATAGGATGGTGTGTGTAGGTAAAGAATTCTCTAGACGGCAATTCCTAAGAAGTACGCTCTTCTGTTTCTTACGGACTGCCAGTTCTGTGTCTACGTGAAGTAATATGCTCACTACTGCGCAAGTTGAAAATAAATCTACACTGAGCATATATATATATATATATACACCTGCACCATATATGGTCCATGTATGTACGGATGGCTTCAGCTTGGTAAGCCCCGACAGTTTCTTCTTTTTTTTTTCTTATAGTTGGGACACGACAAGATCGTAGGCGAATGGAAACTGCACTCTAACTGCACTCTAAGCCCATACCGATTTATCGATTCAAATGCTTTCGATACGTCCACAAATCTTTACCTATGACGCTCGCGAAAAACAATGTAGTTGACCCGAAAATTTGGCACTTGTACGTTGCACCCTGATCATTTTTTCCCCGAATTGAATTTTCCGCCAATTTTTTTTAACACTCCGACCAGCCCGACGCTAAAAGCTCGATGTTTCGTTCTTTCTTTTAAACGGCCTTTTTGCTTCCTCCACGAGGAAGCAAAAAAGGACGAGCCTCGAACGACGGGAGGAGAAATTCGAAAGCCCTTTTAAAGCGACCAGTGGAATTTTCAATCTACCGCATCTCCGGGGCCACCCCGGATCCTGTGCTCGGCTCTATCTCCATTTTCCGAGGGCCCGCTGTGATTTTCCGTGGGTCAATTTGCATGCGGTGGTCGCTAGGGCCGTCGCTACGCTCCGACGCATAGTCATTTCACGATTGTTTCGGCCACCGCGAGGAGGGTGAGCGAGGAAACTGCAAAACGCTGAACGGACCCGGACGTGTGGGCGAAAGAGGAAGTGTGCGAGTGTGGTGCTTTGAGATGGAGTACCTTTATGAGTGCTGTGTCCTCTGTACGTGTGACATAACCGCAGGCATAGCGGTCGAAACCGCTTGGCGCACGAGGCGGATTGCCAGTCGTTTCGTGGTTCGCGTCTACCACGCGCACCCCCCCCCCCCGCCCCCTCCTTCCCCACCCGCCTCTTTTATTCTCATACCCTCTATCTACTTCCATTTAATAGGACGCTTCCTTATTTTCCTCCCGGCAATAAAACAAACATAAATTACGGAGTCGCACGCCGATGCGCCGTTTCGACAGCGTCGCGGGCCAAGAGGCATGCGGCTACCAGTGCTGCATGGCGTATGTACTCATAACGGACGCCCGCGACTCGACGCTGTGCTGCGTCTATAGAGAACGCCGGAAGTGGTCTCCGTCCAACCCCGTTGGTTGCACTCTTATTGTGCCATTAGCGCGGAGAGGTAATACGCGAATGGCGTGTGCGCGGACACACACGCGTCGGAAACCGATGTCCAGGGGGGCGGGAACGCGCTACGCTATCGTCGTCGTTAAGTCGACGGATCACTTGGACTGATAGCGAAAAAAGCAATTCAATAAGGGTGGGGGGGAGTACTACGGTTAAGGTCGCTGATGGTTTGTGGAAAATATAATTTCCTATATATAGATACAATTATATTGTTGTTGCTGTAGCTATTATTATTATTATTATTATTATTATTTTAGGCCTTTTAGTGCCGGACTTTGAGTTTCGTAATTTTGGTTGCTCGGTGCAACGATTATTTTATATGAAACTTTGGCGCGTATTTTTGGTAGGGAAAACATCTTTAACCTCGCGGAGGATTCTTCAACTTGGCGAGCCCGTTAACCTGCCGATTTGCCGACTTCGCCGTTTTGTCTCGCGTCATCGATTTTCCGATCGCAAGAGTCGGCAACGGGGAAACGGCACTCAAGGCGATTGTAGTTGCCCGCAAGTTTCCTCGGGAGACTTGTCAAGTTGGAGGCCTTGGGGAGACTTTACGCCCGAAGAGTCGCCCAAACGTGGGACAACGAGCACTCCGGGGATGTAGAATCGAAAAATAAAAGGAACACCGACTTCGAGACCCAGCGACCTCCTCTCCGACCTCTTCTCGTATCTCTCTCGATCTCCTTACGCCTCCTCGGGCTTTCTTTCTTCCTCGTTCTTTGTCAGTCCGCCGAGTGAGTAGCTTTTACTCCGGCGAGCAGCTGCTACTTCCTTCGCTATTCGACAATTTAGGTCATGACACCCGTACAACTTGGCGTACGAGGCTCCGAGAATGTTACTTGTCGCATCGCCAACCCGTTAAATCCCATACGTATATATACACACACATACACAAACACAAGTGTTTAGTTCCATACTTATTGATGGATTCATTTCAACGCTGCTGGGTTGTTCTCTCGTGCCGGCAACGATTCATTCATTGTGATGCAATAAATACACTGCCGGAAGGGTCTCGGAAAAACTGTCAAGTCATGCGGAAAATGTCGACCAGGCAACATCGTACAGCGTCAGCACCAGCGATATGTGGAATTTTCACAGGGACCATGGCAATTTATACCGAACACATATGGTAACTTTCTCCAGAAGGCGGGTGTTGGCTAAATCTTGCGTATCTGGCTAAGAATTTCGTGGATACAACTGAGAATTTCGTAGACTAACACTGAGAGTTCCGTGGATCAAGACTGAGAATTCAGTGGACCAAAATTGAGAATTGCGTCGATCGAAATTATTTTAGGTATGTTTACTGTAGTGGGCAATTGAAGGGGAACAAGGTTATTTTGACGAAGGTATACGTGAAAGGGTCAAAAACTGGCGGAAAAAATCGTGTTACACTTCAATTGCCTACTACTGTATGCAAGAAGAATGTTATCGGCATAATATTCCGGTATAACCTACAAATCTAAAATAAACGGTTCGCGATAGCAACACCCCGGATGACTAGATTTTCCATTAAGAAGAACTTATATTCTAGAAGAAATTACGGAATACTCGGGTAATATCAGCGGCAGTGAAAATAACCATATTGTCTAGCAGAATGCGAATGTTGGCCAGGATAACGCCATTGTTCCCACATACCTCAAAGTTCTGTCGGCATTTACCAGATTCATGGAAATTTTTACCAGTTTCATGGAAATTTTTACCAGATTCGTGGAAATTTTTTACCAGATTCATGGAAATTTTTACCAGATTAATGGAAATTTTTATCACATTCTTCTCTCAGTATACGCCCGACTCAAAATCACAAGGATACCCAAATAGGGTATGCGTCTGGCTGGCGGTTGCGACCCAGCACCATCACAGGACGACCCGGGAGCCCAGGAGGCTGGCCAGTATCGCGCCAGTGCTGGGACGTGCCACCCGTCGGACCGAACCCTACCAGGGTGTCGGATCGTCCGGTTTTCAGTGCTTTATATCAAAACGACCCCGAAGACCAGTCACCGTTTACCAGGGGGCTCGAGTGGGTGATAAAGTACGAGGGGTAGAGAACAGCGAGGATAGACAAACTTGTCAGCAGAGTGGAGAGTTGATGAATTCGCGGGGGTAAAAAACGAAAGAAAGGAAAAAAAAAATGGTAAGATTGGGCGCGTGTCAAATTATTCCGTGGAGGGTTCCGCTTGACGTTGATGCATCTGCGATTGTGTTGGGACGAGACGGCACGGACGAGGGTGGTGCAGCTTTGGAGGATGGCAGAACGGACCGAATCGAACGAAACTTAAGGGGGGGATCGCACGAGTGCGCGCTCGTGAGTCGCACGGAATGAAGTGACGACTCAACGACGAATCGACGAGCTGAGTAACTCATCGCGGAGCCGGGACGAAGGAATATGGCAAGGTTGGTAAAAAAAAAAAGGTTCGAGGCGGTTCCCGGATCGATCCCCGGGGAGCTATTATCGATATAATCGCTCTAGCCGTGCGTGTCACCCTCGTCCAGCTTCACCTCCCCTCGAGCTTTCATCCCTCCCCGCTGTTCCTACTTCCGCATCAACGACGCCAATGTATAGACGTCGCAGGCCGCCCATAAGTCACTCCGCAGCTACGCCATGGATTATGCACGACACAGTGTGTTGCGATATTCGGGGGCAGGTCCAGAAACAGCGCCACGCTGGGTGGGAACCGTGACCGGGATGCCGATTTGGCGTATCGGCCTTAATGCTTGTTAAGAATTTATTAAACCACGTGGCGCGCGGGTGCGAATTTTGGGGGAGATTGAGCTAACATTGTTAACGCATCTTCAGCGACGAAAAAAAAAAAATGATAACTTGATGAAAATAGAGTTGAATGGTAGAGATTGAAGTATATCTATGTATTATAGGGGGAGAGCGGCGCAAAATGGGGCAGCGGGGCAAAACGAGGCAGTGCGGCAAAACGCCATATTCCAATCATTTTTTTAATGGGAAAATGGGGCAAAACCGGACAGACAATCCTGATGTATCAGCAGTGAAAAAATGGACACCCAAAAATTATTGAAAACTTGCGTTTTGCTCACTGCCCCATTTTGCCCTGCTCTACCCTTTATATATAAAATGGTCCATTAAATTAGCGACTGTACGGAATATTAGTCAAAAGATTGCTAAATTTTCACAATTTTTTTATCCAATATGTTGGGCGTTTATTAGCGTTAACGGAAGTCGATTTCTAATAGTGAACGGGTTCTTAATCAAGGAAACCACTGACAACAATGTTTTTTCAAGTAAATGAACTGCTAAATACAAATCCATGACGACATTTTTCGTCGAGTTTTTTCAAAGAAGAATCCTTATTTTTTTTTTTTTTTCAACTAATTTTAATGTACCACGGCTCATTTTGTTCCTCAAACGTTGCTCTACGAATTCTCTCTATAGCTTTGGTCGTTTAAAAATGACAGCAGTTTGTTTATGGAAAAATAAATTCAGATGTTAAACAACGGGGCATATATTTGTAAAGCGGTGAAATCTACGAAAAATCTACTTGGTTAATTCGCAGAGCAGAGTGTAAGAGACAAAACAAAAAACAGAAAGCAGATATTTCTAGCAGAAAAGAAAAACCCAACAAAACGTACAATCATGCGAATTTGCATTTAGCAGTTGTTGTTCTCGCAAGACCGTCGTGATTATTCTTTCGCTTGACTGAGAATCCACGCAACAGTACGAATCAACCTCATTTACCGTCAATAAATGCATAGAATTTTAGATAAACAATTCAAAAAATTTAGCACTCGTTCGTGTCTCACGCTGTGATAGCCTTAAGTGCGCAAAACGCTCTCTTCGCTGATACTCGCATACCGAACTTCAATAACGTACACCAAAAACTACAAAAAAAAAATAAGATAAAATAAAAATTCGGCACCGCCCAAGATATAATCCGCTAATGAAACTATCGCGTCATATATAAACAATAACCTTAGGGGCGTAAAAGTTATTTTGAACGGCGAAAGTCGGATTTCACTGCACAGTATGTTAATGAGCTAACGGGCAATTTTGTCCGGAAAATGAGTACGTGATTTCGGCCAAAATTCGACCGATCACGAGGGCGCATAATCCGCTCGATCGATCGATTAATATTAATTCTGACCATCCAACGAGTGTTGCTCGTATCGTGGTTTCCCATAGACTCGCGCGGATTCATCGAGGGGGGGGGGGGGATTAAAAAGTCGGCACGTTCGTTTCCGCGGTGCCAGTTCGCGAAATGCGGAAAAGCGGAAGGTCTATCAAGCGCAAAAATAGAGAACCTAAATGGAGCGATATGGAGATAAAGTTCGGGGCACTTTGGCCATAACAATAATGCGAGGCTATGGAGAGCGCGCGACGAAAGTAGAGAAAAAAAAACGGGAGAGAGCGTTTCTTCGACACGATACGAGGAGCCCAAGTCGGAGGACGTACAGTGAGCCGGAGAATAAAAAAAAAAAAAAAATGCTGACGTGGTATACCGGAAATCGTTTGCACAAGAGCGAGTCTTCTGAATCCGTGCAAAAGGAAAAAGAGTTAAAGCTCTACTAGCACCGCCACTATTTTTATCGGTCGAGTTGTCATGTACGCGAAGTGCATAGCCACTGAGATCGCTTCCGCGTACAGATTTGTCGTGACGGTAGGCAGAGAGTACCGTCGGACTGTTACACACAAACGCCGCTCGTCGGAAATTGCTCTCCGAATCGATGGGAGCGAGCAATTGAGGCGCCGTTAAGAACACAACTTTTCAATTCATCATTTCATCGCTGTGTCGGTTATATTATCGTTGATCATGATGAAGTGGCGTTGAGAAAAAAAAAAAAATCTTAATCTGTTGAGAGTTGAAGCCAATAATCGTTCCAACTCGGATTACGCGAATTTCATCATGAGACAAAAATTTATATGCGAAAATATCTTTTTCATATGTTAAATATACTTTTAACGAAAAACTTGATATTTTTGTATGTTTTTTTTTTAATATCACCCCTTTTTTAATGTCACCCCTTCGACTGTGCAAATCGGAAATTGAGGCGATGTTAAAAATACAATCATTTTTCGATTAATTATTTGAAATTTTCGAAGACGCGGAGTTATATTATCGTGGGAGATTATAACGAAGAGACTTTGACAAAACAAAAGTTAAAAAAAACTAAATCTTAATCTGTGCGTTGAAACAATATCGCGAATTCCACCATGCGACGAAAATGTATAAGCAAAAGTGTATTTTTCATATATTAAATATACTTCTTACAAAAAAAAAAAATGTGATATTTGTACATTTTTTAAATAACTATCACCTACAACATTGCGAATCAGCAGTGTCAACAAAAGCCTCCCACTTTAGAAGCAATGCATTCAAAAATCGCAAGCTTCACGTCAATCTGCTGACCAAAATTTATTAAAGATTTGTAATCTTAATATCCAGTATTTTTATTTTACGCACAAGTAACATTAACCTTCAATGTACATTACGTAAGCAAACTCCAACTACCAGTGAAGTAAATTTACAATTATTTTCAAAAGTGTCTCTATAATGATCGTTAGGTATACAACTGGTTCAAGCTGATAACTCTGTGAATGTATAGCATTAGCAATACATTTCGCATATACATTTTTGCCTTGCGGATGTGAACGAAAGTGGTGAAAATTGCTCGATCCACGGACTGATTTACGTAATCGGTGGTCGGCCATATTCGCCATTTTCACTGATTGAAAAATAATAAAGCGAGTCGAGCGGTCATCGATGTCGGTTTTATTCTAAAATGCATATTCTTGGCTTGTTTACCGAGCTAAAAACGCTCAATGATATTCCCCCTTATATTGCATTGAGATATACGTATATATATATATATATATATATATATATATATATATATATATTTTAAACGTTGCACAAACGAGAACGTGTTATTTCAATAGCACGGTATTACAGTCGGACAATGGGGAAAAAAAGCAAAAAAAAAAAAAAAAACTGCTTTGTATTTTCCTCTTTTAATCCTTTGCGTTCGGTGCGCTTTGATGTAACCCGTAATCCGACGTGTCGGAGGGCGCGAGAGTATGTGTGAAATAAACAACGCTTTAATGTTTGGAAACGACGGTTCTCGTTCGAATTTGTGAGCCGCTCTATCGTGCCGCGTCATGAACAAGGCTTTTGCGTCTCAATTAATTTTAAAACGCGCAACACTTCATCGATCGTTATTACTGCTTTTCCGCGCTTTTCCCGTCCATTTAACGAGTCGCCGCTTTCAAACGTTATATTCTCGCTGATGTCGGTTTTTTTTTTTTTTTTTTTTTATATACAATTTAAGCATCGTAACGTGAATAAGGCTGAAAGCTGAAAGAGCCAGACACAAAGGAAAAGATCATTTAATTATTAGCTATATAATTCAATATACATCATGTCCGAAGAAAAATATCGAATCGAGAAGATTTCACCGTCAATCGACTAAAGTGGCAAATAAAGAATTATTTGCACTACAACTCGATGATGACCGCGGCTAAATTTGCGGATCGTGCAAACGCGACTGTACCGAGGTGAAAAACAAAAAAAAAAAAAAAACAAAAAAAAGCTACGTGAAAAAGGCGAGTGGATCGAAGCTCGGGTAATAATCGTAATCCGGCGATCGTTGTAACACCAGTCGGGGTCAATTAAACTCTAGAGCAGAAGCCCGGGCGCTAATTTCTTTTTACTCCCCATCAAATGGAAATGGAAAATCCGTAGTTACACACATGCATGTATAGTGCTCTAGATGACCACTGCGATAACGAGGAACATTCGAGCGGGCGATCTAACGAGAGGAAGCGGACATACATAGAGCAACTTTTTTTTTTTTTTGAGCTTTTTCGGCTTACAGCTTACAGTACATATAATACCTAGTGTGCTATATGTCGATACGTATCCACTGTGTGTGCACTTATCGACGTACACACACGGTGCGGAATAAAAATCGAGCAGTGCCGTTTATTCCATGAAATGCTCGTCCACGTCAGAACGGAAGAGGGAAAAAAAAAAAAAAAAAAAAAATACTGCCCTCGAAGCTCCGTGGTGTTAGAAAAGTATTAACTCAACAGGGAGCTAACGAACGTGCCCAGTGTAACGAGCATCGAGGGTAGCGTCGTTCCGACGACTATCGTCACGGATAACGCGGTCTTGGCTGAAACGTCAGCGAGTTCCGCTTTGCTAATCGCGTTTGGAAATATGACTGACCGCAATTCAATCTATATATTTACGGCAAGACCAAAATACGCCCGACGGTCGAGTCGAGGGTCCCGATAATGAAATTACTGTCATAGCGTTTGATTGTTATAAATAGCTGGCTCGAAGAAAGGAATCAGAATTTAAATATAATTCCTCGATTCCCGTCGGCGCCAACGCGAGAGAAGGAATCTAATATCGCCGGCCATCTCTCCCAAAGTGGCCCTGCCGATCGACGAGCAGATCCGTCTTTGTCTGCCAATTAGATAGATTCATTTAAAAAAAAATATATATTTTTACTTTAGCGTCGCATCAACTGCTATGATTGGAGCGTAATGAAATTTAGTTTGAAAATTAACGAACGGTATTGGAAACTTTTTTTTTTTTTTACATAAACTGTTTCTGAAGTTTCAAACGCATTGTGCAATTTTACAGTAAATATTTTATTCTCAATTACATTTTTTTTTTTTTCTTGTAAATTTCAGCCAAAAGATTTGTCATTTTAATATCTGGTATTTTTGTTCTACGAAAAAGTACTTTAATGTTCAATGCAATGTAAGCAACGTAAACAAATTTCAAATTCCAGTACATTCTATTTACAGTTTATTTTTGTTTTTTTTTTTTTTTTGTTTAGTTGTAAATTGCATCATTTTTGGGATGACACAGTGTGCGTGAACGTTCACTGTACTTTTTGGTGTTAAAACACTGTCGGGCATCCAAGTTTCTTCACGGCGCCGGCGCTGCGACACGTCGATTGCTGGCTGTGTAGAATGGACGTTTACTGACGTGTATCGAATATCGTGCAATAGACGTCAGGAGCTACTTCGCATCGCAAATTTTTCAGCGAGAAAAACTACGGCACCGTGATTCGAACCCAAAACCTCACGATACTTTGTTTTTGGGGCCACTTAAAAAAAAAAAAAAATCGTATAAAATTTAATCTACCGAACGGACAGTTTGTTTGCAGAAAAAATTGGTATATTAATTTTCATGTACAATTGTAATGAAAAACGAATGTTCAGTGTAATAAAAGCATTGCAAATACTCTATCGTTAATAACTAACTTTACTATAGAAGTACTTTGATTTTTATAATTTAATTTAATTTCAATGAAAAATTATATTAATTATCCATCACAATTGTACATTAAATTTAACCTACGATCTTTTGCATAGAAACTTCCAGTCACGGTAACAATTAAATTCACAATTTGATGTTGCTGTGTCTACTCTAGCCACAAAACCAAAGTGATCGGTTACTTAGTTTATCGTGTCCTAAGATAAGTCTCCTATGGACTAAGTGATATGTATATGAAAGGGCAGGAATGTTTGAGCAAAAAAAGAAATGAATTCAAAATTGCATCGAAGCAACGTAGACGATAAAACCTTGCCTGCATAAACATTATTCAGTATCTTGTTTAAACCTACGAAACCCTGTAGAAACGGCATTACCGACAGTGAACAGCTGAACCGATCGGGCCAGTTAAGGCAAGCCGAGAAAAGAAAGTAGCGCAAAAAAAAAAAAAAAAAAAAACAAGAGACTATTGTGACAAGTTCCTTTCGCCATGAAAATTAATCAAGGACCGTAGCGAGAGCCAAGATGAGAATGGCCGTGAGCGAGATCGAGTTTTATTACGAGGCTGCCGAGGGCCATTACATAGCTGGGCTTGGTCCTCGCTATATAGGATACCTTTCAGGCTGGTAACCTTAGCGCTCAAGTTCTCTTCTTCCTCGTACAATTACTTTCTAATCGAAATCAATGGCGGACGGAACTGAATATTGCAGTACATCGAGAGGGTTTTCGCGCGAGGGAGAGCAGCGGCTCTTGAACGCGAGCTGCCAGCCGGGAGGACCGGTAGCAGCAGGAGCAGCAGCAGCAGCGTTAATTAACCGGGAGCACACGGTACGGTCGCACGAGCGAACGTACTGTGCAATCGGATCATTTCATTGCTCCCCCCGTCCGCCTCCGCCGGCGACCTGCACACCGGAGTGCAGTCGGCCCCGTCGAGCATCGCCATTGCCGCTGTTATACGCTTCTTAATGAAGCAGCGTTTTTCTTCTTGCTCCCTGTGTTCTTCTTCCATACCTCCTGCCACGACGATCTCGCTAATTTTATTCGGTCCTTCTCTGCACTCGTCCGTCACGACGGCGACCCTCTTTCCCCCCGAGGCTCCGGTTACACGCCGATACGATTTTTCTTCACCCGGACCACGTACGTTGAACAACGAAATTTTCCTCCTTCTCGTTCCGTCCGGCTCTCTCCGCTAATGCCGCCAGCAATCAATCGTACAAGTTTTTGCACCGGGTCTCTGAGATTATTCCAATGACATCTTTTTAGGCGATTCTCATCTTTTTAAGCGAACACCCAGATGGGTTTTGTTCCATGATGCTATTCAGCCAAACCTCATAGTAAGCCTTCCTAGACTTGTCCGGTGCTGAGACTAGTCAGTATCGGCCCAGCATCCGCTCAGTGTAAGTTCTTTGACGACAAACCGGAAGTGCTATGCGATGGTTCCGGAAACCAAGCTTGGGTCAACCCTACACCGCTATTGGGGAACGTCGAGAAACTAAGATAGATCGGGATCGTTGACCGATGGTTCCGGAACCTAATTTTGGGCCAACCTTGGACCAACCTTGGGCCAACACTACACCGTTGTTGGACACCAACGTCGAGGAACTAAATGTACTCAGACAGCTGGCGCATTTCCAGGATCGTCGGAATCCCATCAACCCGACAAAAACCATCGCTGAACTATCCCGGATGCTTCATTCCAAGCGAAGCTCAGAAGTTTTCCGCAAATGGGATGCCATTTTTGTGTTACCCGTGCGTGCAACCCTTACACAGTCTGCCTCCGATGTTACCCGATGGTTTCGGAAACCACCCTTGGGCTAACCGTGTACCCTTATTGGCGAACGTCGAGAAATTACGGTAGATGCGGAGTGTTATCCGATGATTTCGGAAACCAATCTTGGGCCAACCTTGGGCCAACCCTATGCCAACCCTGCGTCGTTATTGAGCATTAACATCAAGAAACTAAATACCCTCCGGTAGTATGTACGCAAATTTCGCTACAGCTGGCCCATTTCCAGGATCGTCGGAATCCCATCAACCTGACAAAAACCATCGCGCAACTATGCCGGATGATTCATTCTGGAATAGCCACTTGCTACCAACCGCAGCTCAGAAGTTTCCCGCAAATGGCATGCCATTTTCGCGTTACCCGAGGGTGCGCAACCGTTACACAGTGTGCCTCCATTTATCTCCCGGTAGAAGTATCACCGATGATTCCTTCTTATTTATATCTCAGGGATGGGGATGCAAATGCGGCGCGGCAGAGATCCTCCGCAGTGTGGAAAGCATCCGACTCGAACACAACTTTTCCGTAGCCCACGGGCGTTGGACGAGTCGGGTAAGACAAGTGGGTGAGCGAAGAAACCAGGCCCCGCCGGTACGGGAGAACCGTGTCGTGCGGGGAATGGCGAAGCCAGATACGAAACCGTGGACAGACAGGTCGAGGGAGGAAAGCAAGCGTGGAAGGTGAGGAGGAAACGAGGGCGAAGAGAATTTAGCAGGCAAGCAGAGAAGAGATGTCGGGGAAAACTTGGAAACTCTCAAGTTTCCTTAATTGTGCCGGGTTTTTCTTCAGTCGGAGCCAACTGACTCCACCGGAGAAGAGTCGTCTCTAACCCACCACTACCACTACCCACTTTTATTGTATACATAACCGACGAAGCTCCACTAGAAAAGCGGCTGAGGCAACCAGGTTCACCGGGTTCAACACCGCCGCCCGATGAACTTCAAGATGGCGTTTAAGCACGTAATCTGCTCGGGAGAACGAAAGGAGGGAATGAAAAGAAACGGAAGAATGAAAGGTGGACAAAGAAAAAACGAGTGAAACGGAGGAAGGAGGAAATAAAATTAAAGGAAAAGTGTCGAGTCACTCTGGTGTCTGATGAATCGATCGCGGCGGTCCGAAAGCCCAGTGTAGTTGTAAGTTTTCCGTTTGTAAATCTGCTTCTATATAAATGTTTTTCACGTAAAATCGTATAAATCGATTTTATTGTTAAATGTATTAATTGACTCTGCTTCGATTGCATCCACCCGTAACGCATTCGACCCGCCCAATTGCATAGAGTGTATTTCAACGGATTTTTGTCGAAGCCGATCCCGAAAGTTTGAGTTGATGACTATGAATTCCCGGCCCGGTTGAATTGTGCGTTTCCATTGATTGCGTAGTATCCGTTCAATCCTATGTTGCTTCCAAAAAGGATCCTGTTTTGCTGTGATTGATGCCAAGTTCGTGGGAAATATTCCCATCCGTATCAGGTTTCCAATCAGTTTTATGTACATATGTATATCGCGTATACACATGTGTATGTGTAGCAAACGAAACTGCGCACCTACTTTCGGTCCTAGCACAACTATTCACTGTTAACAACCCTCTGGACCTACCGAATTACACAAGCGCATGGAATTGTCTCGGTGAAACGGCGCTGAGGTCACTGTGGTGAATATGACCCACCCCGATCAGTAGGTCAATCAATGATGCACGGACCACAATTCGACACTTTTACCCTATCAAGAGACTCTGCAGAGTCTCGTGACGAGTACATTGGCGTGAGGCTAACCGGGTTGCTGTATACGCTACAGCCGTTTCTTTCTACTCATGTCATCAAATACCCTTTGGGAATATCGATGAATACAACGATCAATCCATTTTTTTCGTCTTGGAAATCTCCGTTTGATTCGAGTTCGCGTGGGTTTTCATTTGTGAACCTTTCTATAGAGCTGGAATGATTTTACGTGATCTTCGTCATCAGTGCTCACGTATAGAAGCACACACCGATAGGAAGTATGTCCCTGCAGGTACTGCAAACACATCCAGTAATGAAGTGTGGCAAAGAACTATCGCGAGCGGGTTAGAAACAAAAGTCTCTTCAACAGGACTCGTTTTTTTTTTCTTTTTTCTTTTAGTCGGTCAAATGTTTGCTCTAGCAGAGGTTGTCCGTTCCAGAAATTCCGTTTTCTCACTGTGATTTCAAGCCCGCTAATGTGGCATAATTGCATGCAATTTTTTTTTTTTTTCTTTCCTCTGCTGATTTCATCAAAGACCCTTCGGGCGATATCAATAATTACAAGGCGGTTATTCGTAATACGACAACGATCTATCCATTTCCTCTTGTTAGAAATCCGCGTTTGATTTATGTTCGCGTGTTTTCATTCATAAACCTTTCCACAGAGCTGAAATGATTTTCCGTCGTCGTCGTCAATAAAATAAGGCAAGTACGTCCTGCAGGTAGTTCAAACACATCCAGTAATGAAGTGTGGTAAAAAAAAAAAAAAAAAAAAAAAAAAAAACTATCACCCGCTCGTTGGAAAAGGAAGTCTCTTCCACAACTCTCTTTTTTTAACGCCGATCAAATATTTGTCCTTCAAAGGTTGGCCGTTCCAGGAGTTCCCTTTTCTCACTGTAATTTCAACCCCGCTAATATGGCATAATTGGATGAAATTTCTGTTCATTTTTTTTGTTTTTTGTTTTTTTTTTCTTCAATTTCTCTCGAATCCTACCCAAAGGTGCACATTTTCCCGTGGGTAAACATCACCTCTGCCCGAGGAACAATGTAAATGCCTCGGTGAGACTTTGTATCGCTAATTTCAGGCTACATTGTTGTGTCTCTCCCCTTAACGTTTCAATTGCGCGATGCGATATAAACGTCTCGCCCTCCGTGCGACTACTTTCCGCACACACGCTCGCGTGTGACCGGCGCTTCCCTCGGGAAACGGCAAGTTTCGCAATTGCCGGCTCTGCGCTCAGGCCCGACGCTGTTTCGGCGTCGGCCCAACGTCGGCCGAACGGCGAATCGCTGGCGACTCGCCGACGGCACCGAGAGCGTTGTTCACGATACCGCGCATAGATCATTTATGCCTCGAGCCGATATTCCGATAAGTGTGACAAGTTACTGCCGTCGCTGGGAAAGCATGCGCCGGGCCCTTCCGCACACTCGTTAGAAACGCGCCAGCGTTCCGGAATAGAAACTCACAATTTTCCACCGGAACGTACTATTTACGACCGTTGATCCACTCGAGGCAGAGCACGTCGTATGGAGCTTTCCCTTCTCTTCCCTTTCCACCCCCCCCCCCCGACACTTCCCCCTCACCGGTCCCGCGACATGTGTTTTTCATGGAGCGCATAAAACACGTTATAGATGCGTCGCCGGCGTTGAAGTAAGTACACTCATCTCTTCTGTGTCCTCGGGATAAAATCGTGATGCAGTGCCCGCAAACCCCAGCCTTTTTATGCCCTCCGACCGAATCGCGGCCGACACTGGGGCGAGATAGCGGAGGCACTCGCAAACGTATCTCGCTTTACGTTTTGTTTTGGTCGATAACGGGAAACATATACGTTTGGGTGGATGCAAATTTACTCTGGAATTTGGTGCGAAGGGATTAAAGTTTTGCATTTTTTTTTTTTTTTTTTTTTTTCTCTTTTGAACTGTTCGGCCTCAGCGACGAGGTTGTATAAAAATTAGTTGTAAAAAATTTTATTTTCGATCGCGAACATTTATTGCGTAGGTTTTTACTGTTGGTCTTTGAATTTCTGAACATTGAATCTTGTTCACCTTGAATTTCCGTTTGTCGCCTTCCGTCTTGGAGGCCGTCAGTAAATAAGTAATAATTTAGTGATAAAGTAACGATATATGTATATGTGGACACGATTTTTGTTTGGAGTTTGGCGCGAAAGCGTTATAGTTTTGCATTTTTTTAATGTAAAAAAATTACTTCGAAAAATGTTCAGTTTTATTGAATTCTCGGATCCTGAATATTGTTCGCTCTTCGAATTTTTCGTTCGTCGCCCTCCGTCTTAAGTACCGTTAGAAAATAAGTAATAAATTAGCGATAGGGCAAAAATATATGTATATGTCGAAACGATTTTTGTTTAAAATTTTGTGCGAAAGGATTGAAGAAGTTTTGCATTTTTTCAAATTGTTCCATCTCTGCAGGTGTATGCGTACGTGTTAAAGTAACGTCTAAACAATACCATTTTGCATCACGATAATTAATTGCCTACGTTTATACCGTCGGATATTGAATTTCCGGACATTGTCGGAGCATTGCGCGTCTTGAATTTCCGTTCACCGCCTTCCGTCTCGAACGCCGTTGGAAAACAAATATCTTACAAAAAAAAAACAAAAAAACAAAACTTAATTGCATCCAATTAAATATAATGAATATCAAAAAGACTAGTTGCAAGTGCTTTATGCAATCTCGCGATTCGCTACACTCGCAGAGTATTGTACAGAGAATTTAAAAAAAAAAAAAAAAAAAAAAAAAAAAAAAAAAAAAAATGTAACTAGAAAAAAAATCCTTCGTGCACGAAAGAGTCGTCTCGTCTACGCCAATTTCTCCCGCGATGCTCGCTATTCGCTGGACTATATCGATCGATCGACAATTGCAAACTCCAAAGTACAATAAAATAATAATAACAAAACGAAAAAAAAAAAAAAAACAACAACACCAAAAAAAAAAAATAAAAAAAATCCTCCGTGCACGAAAGAGTCGCCTCGTCTACGCCAATTCCTCGGGAATAAACTTTTAGTGCCGAGCTCCCTCGCCGGCCTTCCGCTCGGAGTGGAGAATAACGATCGTGCATCGGCTATCGTGCGAATCGTCGGACGGAGCCTACGCGTCGGGGAGGGGGCCGTTGGGCCAAAAGTGAAGAGCAAGACCGAGAAGATCCCAAGATGAAAGGAGGCGGGGAGGGGAGGGGGGGGGGGAGCGAGAGCCGGAGGAGCAAGAAAGAGGCATCGGGTGTATACATATTTATACACCTCGGAGGGTTGCCGCTCGGCGGTCCGGGCGCGAGAGTGAGACTACCGAAAAGGAACACTCGAAAAGCGTGAAGTGCGCCAATCATGGGCCGTTATTGGCGGCAATTATGATAATAGCATACCTCCGAGAGTGAGAGGAAGCGAGGCCAGTTTCGGGGGGCGGGAGGGGGCGCGTATAGGTACGGGCCAGTGGCGGCCGAGGCTCGGCCGCCATGCAACGCCGCCGCCGCCGCTGCGGCTTCGCCTCTCCCGAGCGGCTCTCCCCGTCCTTAGCGCCCTCCGAGCCCTCTATTAATCATATAAATGGCTCATTACGCCGAGGAATATTATTACTCGTGATAATTACGCGGAAATTACGCTAAGCGAGCGATATTCGCCATTCTAAGCGTCGCAGAACGCGCCTGTGCCCCTTCGATTTCGCGCCATCCGCCGGGGCAGCGGCCATCAAGCGAAAGAACCGGTAACCGAACGCGCCGGGACAAACCGGCAGACCTTGCCGCGCGCCGCTCTCCACGATGCTGTTGATCTCGCGGCATCTCACGCGCTCCCGAAGCCCCGCGGCCTTCGTCTTGCACGCACGACAATTACCCGAGGAATACGTGTTTTACGCGAGAACTCACGCACACCTCGCCAACACCGGGAACGGGCACGTAAGTGTCGGGGCGAGCGTATATTTAACTTCGAGCGAACGACTCTCCTCTGTGTGTGTGATCTTGAATTGATAAAAATAATTTGTCTTAATTGCGTAATGCGTCGAGATATTATTGCCGGGGAAATTTACACCGGCGCCGGTGCGTTTGAGAGTGATGCTGCACGCACGGCACGCAGTTTTTTTTTTTTTTTTTCTTGAATGTTTCTATGTTACTTTCTATGTCTCTTAGGATGTTTATTGAATTCGACGGTGCACTCGTCGATTCAATCTTACTACGATCACTCATCCAGTGTTGTGTTTGCGTTTGAGCGTGCGTGTATGCGTTGCATTGAAACATTTGGAAGCCATGTGCAAGTTACCTTACAACTTGTTTTTCGTATGATCAAAAATTAAAACGGTACAAATTTACTACGGAATTTATTGAAATTTATTGTAATTTGTGTAATTTGTATAATTCGTCATTGTCATTGCCGGGCACGCAAGCGTCAGAGCGAGCGTATATGTAACTTCAATCGAACAACTCTCCGTGTGTGATCTTGAATTGATGTATCAAAATAATTTGTATTAATTGCGTAATCATTCGAGATTTTGTTGCCGGGGAAATTTACACCGGCGCCGGTGCGTTTGAGAGTGATGCTGTTTTTTTTCTTGTCTGTTTCTATGTTACTTTTTATGTCTCTTAGGATGTTTATTGAATTCGACGGTGCACTCGTCGATTCAATCTTACTACGATCATCCTTTACTACGATCACTCACGCAGTGTTGTGTTTGAGTTTGGGCGTGCATGTATGTGGTGCATTGAAACATTTGGAAGCCGTGTGCAAATTACCTTACAACTTGTTTTTCGTATGATCAAAAATTAAAACGGTACAAATTTACTACGAAATTTATTGAAATTTGTGTAATTTGTATAATTCGTCATTGTCATTGCCGGGCACGCAAGCGTCAGAGCGAGCGTGTATGTAACTTCAACCGAAAAACTCTCCGTGTGTGATCTTGAATTGATCAAAATAATTTTTCTTAATTGCTTAATGCGTCGAAATATTATTGTATATGTGCAGTTTTAAGACCATAGCTCAAAATGTACGCGAGTTAGAGCAATCAGAATTTTTTTTTATATATAAAAATCGCGAGATCTCGAATCTGGCCGCAATCTTGTATTAATTGCGTAATCGTTCGAGATTTTGTTGCCGGGGAAATTTACACCGGCGCCAGTGCGTTTGAGAGTGATGCTTTTTTTTTTTTCTTGTCTGTTTCTATGTTACTTTTTATGTCTCTTAGGATGTTTATTGAATTCGACGGTGCACTCGTCGATTCAATCTTACTACGATCATCCTTTACTACGATCACTCACGCAGTGTTGTGTTTGAGTTTGGGCGTGCATGTATGTGTTGCATTGAAACATTTGGAAGCCATGTGCAAATTACCTTACAACTTGTTTTTCGTATGATCAAAAATTAAAACGGTACAAATTTACTACGAAATTGATTGTAATTTGTGTAATTTGTATAATTCGCCATTGTCATTGCCGGACACGCAAGTGTCAGAGCGAGCGTGTATGTAACTTCAACCGAAAAACTCTCCGTGTGTGATCTTGAATTGTTCAAAATAATTTTTCTTAATTGCTTAATGCGTCGAAATATTATTGCATATGTGCAGTTTTAAGACCATAGCTCAAAATGTACGCGAGTTAGAGCAATCAGAATTTTTTTTTTTATATATAAAAATCGCGAGATCTCGAATCCGGCCGCAATCTTCATGGAAATTGCACCGAAGGAAGATACGTGACCGCTCTACTAGTGTACAAAATTCCAACCAGCTATCTGGAACCCCTTTCGAACTATATCCGTTTTAAACGAGTCATACATATATACATACATATATACACACTTGTACACACATCTGGTCCTCCGGTAAAAATCGCATTTATTGGCGTTTCAGAGTATTTTAAAGTACCCCGATATTAATTTTTTGTCATCCACGAACAAGTAAAAAATACTTGTTGAATTTCTATGATCCACATTGACATACGGTAATAAAAAATATATATATATATAACCAATTATATCTAATGATTGAATCGTATTAAAAATATTGAAGATATTATAAGTAAATTGCATTTACTTAATTGACGAAAATTATTTACCATGCGAAGCATATATTTTCGTGTGTGCTTAATGTTTTTTTTTTTTTTTTTTTTTTTTTTTTTCGTGGGGAATCCAGTGCGAATAAATTTTAATTATCAAGAGACTCGGTGGCGTCTCAACTCCGAGTACTTTCGGTGCGACTACAGTTGCACGGCTGCACGAGATGTAATTGGAGAATGAAAAAAAAAAAATGTCGATTTAATCGTACTGCATCATTGCAGGTACGCTGTCTCGGCGGTGAAGTCATTGCCCGTGATGGGCCGTCGCGTTTTCTATTCCCGGCTTTATAATTGGACGCTATTACAATATAGTTATTTGTTTTACGTTACGAACGCGGAGAAGTCGAGTCAGGCGCATAAACTGGCCACGCTTATGAGTCACATGTAGGTAATAACTTGGTGAGCGGGAGCAACGCGCTAACGTTCGCGACTAGCCAGACCGGGATTATGCAAGGCCGGGCACAGTGGCGAGAACTAAAATTCAGCTGGACAGCATCGGAGAGCGGCGGCGCGGATCTCGGGAATGCAAGTTCACTCTAATGGGAATGACACGGAGGACCGGTGCTGGCCGACGTTGGGCAATCGCCGGCCGACGCCGGTCCCAATACCGGCTCTACGTGGCACTCCCACCAGAGAATCCACAGCCAGCGTATCGCAGGTGATATCTGCGTGTCTATGCAAGATAACACCGAGGTTAATCCACTTAATGTAATAATCTATTAACATACATTATTTTTTTATTTTTTATTTTTATTATTTTTTTTGTTTTAATATCATTTTTCTGAAAAATCCTGCATTATCCACTCCACGGTTTTTTCGTTCTCGTAGCCTAATTTTAGAGTGCATTTTGAAAAATGTTTCCCCTTACGTTCTCTGGACTGAAACTTTTATGCAGGGTCCTGTAATAAAGTAATCCGACGGGCGGTACCGTTCGCTGTGAAAAATATCAAAGAAACGAGGAACGACCTACCAATTAGTGTAACAATCTATTAGCGTAGATTATTATTTTTTTTTTTTAGCGCATCATTTGTATATTATTTATTTGGACTGCATTTTGAAAAATTAAATTAAATCCACTTTGATATAACATTCTTTCAACATGCAGTATTATCTTTTGAATGTACTTGTCTCTAGAAAAAAAATCTACACTATCCTCCCCATGGTCCCAAGATATAAAAAAAAAAAAAATCTCCCGTTACCTTCTCAGGAATGAAACTAGCATAAACGTCGCTCTAGCGGAGTAGCCCGTCTGTACGGTTCGCCGCGAAAAATATCAAGGACCGGCCGACCAATCGATATAACAATCTATCACATACTTTAACATACTTTATTATTTTTTTTTTTTAGCGTACTATTTATACATTACTTATTTAGTCTGCATTTTCAAAAATAAAGATAAATGCACTTTGATATAACATTCTATTAACATGCAACAGCATATTCTTCATATAATTGTCTCATAAAAAAAATCGTACACTATCCTCGCGAAGGTTTTTCCCTTCCCGCAGCTCAATTTTAGCGTGCATTAAAAAAAATATTCTCCCGTTACCTTTTCAGGAATGAAATTAGCATAAACATTGCTCTAACGGAGTAGCCCGTCTGTACGGTTTGCCGTGAAAAATATCAAGGACCGGCCGACCAATTGATACAACAATCTATCAACACACAATATTATATTTTTCATATACTTTTCTCTAAAAAAAAAAAATCCTACACTATCCTCCCCGTCGTTTTTCCCTTCCCGCAGCTCAATTTTAGCGTGCATTTAAAAAAATATTCCCCCGTTACCTTCTCAGGAATGAAACTAGCATAAACGTCGCTCTAACGGAGTAGCCCGTCTGTACGGTTCGCCGTGAAAAATATCAAGGACCGGCCGACCAATTGATATAACAATCTATCAACACACAATATTACATTTTTCATATACTTTTCTCTAAAAAAAAATCCTACACTATCCTCCCCGTCGTTTTTCCCTTCCCGCAGCTCAATTTTAGCGTGCATTTAAAAAAAATATTCTCCCGTTACCTTCTCAGGAACGAAACTAGCATAAACGTCGCTCTAACGGAGTAGCCCGTCTGTACGGTTCGCCGTGAAAAATATCAAGGACCGGCCGACCAATTGATATAACAATCTATCAACACACAATATTACATTTTTCATATACTTTTCTCTAAAAAAAAAAATCCTACACTATCCTCCCCGTCGTTTTTCCCTTCCCGCAGCTCAATTTTAGCGTGCATTTAAAAAAATATTCCCCCGTTACCTTCTCAGGAATGAAACTAGCATAAACGTCGCTCTAACGGAGTAGCCCGTCTGTACGGTTCGCCGTGAAAAATATCAAGGACCGGCCGACCAATTGATATAACAATCTATCAACACACAATATTACATTTTTCATATACTTTTCTCTAAAAAAAAATCCTACACTATCCTCCCCGTCGTTTTTCCCTTCCCGCAGCTCAATTTTAGCGTGCATTTAAAAAAAATATTCTCCCGTTACCTTCTCAGGAACGAAACTAGCATAAACGTCGCTCTAACGGAGTAGCCCGTCTGTACGGTTCGCCGTGAAAAATATCAAGGACCGGCCGACCAATTGATATAACAATCTATCAACACACAATATTACATTTTTCATATACTTTTCTCTAAAAAAAAATTCTACACTATCCTCCCCGTCGTTTTTCCCTTCCCGCAGCTCAATTTTAGCGTGCATTTAAAAAAAATATTCTCCCGTTACCTTCTCAGGAACGAAACTAGCATAAACATTGCTCTAACGGAGCAGCCCGTCTGTACGGTTTGCCGTGAAAAATATCAAGGACCGGCCGACCAATTGATATAACAATCTATCAACACACAATATTACATTTTTCATATACTTTTCTCTAAAAAAAAAAATCCTACACTATCCTCCCCGTCGTTTTTCCCTTCCCGCAGCTCAATTTTAGCGTGCATTTAAAAAAAATATTCTCCCGTTACCTTCTCAGGAATGAAACTAGCATAAACGTCGCTCTAGCGGAGTAGCCCGACGGTACGGTTCGCCGTGAAAAATATCACAGAAGCAACGAACCTCTCGAGTGTACCGGAGGGATATAAACTTGTGAGGAAAGCTGCCGAGAGCTGCGAATTTTCGATTCGCCACGGGGATTATTATATCGCCTCTCGACTGTGTGTTTCCGTGCGCGCAGGTATAAATGGCGCGGACGTATGTGTGGCGCGCTCGAGCGGAGTGGCGAGTGTCTGCAGGCAGGCACATCGCGCGGCCTCCGCGGTGTTAGACAATAAAATCGGGCCCCGCCGTGGGTTCCCATGAAGGGAATAGCCACCAAGAGCCAACCGAGTCAGTAGATGGAAGAAGGTTCGCGGCAATTACGCGCGGTAATTCGCAGGTGTTGTGAGAAAATGGCGGACGCGAGGTGGATGCTCTGTGCAGGCCTTAATCGCAGTAATTTTTCCACCATTACATGTACGAGAGGAGCTCGACTTTATCAGAGAGGGCTCTCGCCCGGCGGAGTTGAGCTCCACCCCCCCCCCCCCCCCTCCCCATCACCTTTCCCTGCCGATCCGCCCTGTTCGACACGTTTGCTCCACGACTAAACATAATTTTATCATTAACCGTAGACACATTTTGCTTCGCGACTGCTGCGCGTCTCCGACGTACTCGGGCAATCGTCGGTACGAAAAATCTAACGTTAGAGATCGGAGATTTGTCATTGTTAATGATGAATCATTAATTTATCATGGGATTTATCGTTGTCAATGATGAATCATTAATTTATCGTCGGATTTATCATTGATAATGATAAATCATTAATTTATCGTCGGATTTATCATTGATAATGATAAATCATTAATTTATCGTCGGATTTATCATTGGTAATGATAAATCATTAATTTATCGTCGGATTTATCATTGACAATGATAAATCATTAATTTATCATCGGATTTATCCTTGATAATGATAAATCATTAATTTATCGTCGGATTTATCATTGACAATGATAAATCATTAATTTATCGTCGGATTTATCATTGATAATGATAAATCATTAATTTATCGTCGGATTTATCATTGATAATGATAAATCATTAATTTATCATCGGATTTATCCTTGATAATGATAAATCATTAATTTATCGTCAGATTTATCATTGATAATGATAAATCATTAATTTATCGTCGGATTTATCATTGATAATGGTAAATCATTAATTTATCGTCGGATTTATCATTGATAATGATAAATCATTAATTTATCGTCGGATTTATCATTGATAATGATAAATCATTAATTTATCGTCGGATTTATCATTGATAATGATAAATCATTAATTTATCGTCGGATTTATCATTGATAATGAGACGGCAAATGAAAGGACAGGTCTGAATATTGAGAACCGAACAAACGTGTTTGTCACTTATTTGACAACATTATTTTTATGAAACTCCGTATTCCGATTTTACGAAACAATTTTTTTTTTACTGTGCAAAGTGTGTAATTGTCGTTAGGAATGAAACTGGCACACGAAGATAACTCTATAAATCGTAAACATTGGCAATCGGTAACAAAAAAAAAAAAAAAATTATTTAAAATATGAAATAAAATCATTATTTCAAATAGAAGATAAAATGATTATATCGAGTAGAAAATAAACAACAAGTCACCGTTCAACACAACGTCACCGAGTAATCGACGCGTCGGTCCATTACCGTACGGTGGAAAAATTGATTTAATGTGTCAGCACATTGGGCTGTGACTTATAATTTTATGCTCAATATTTGATGATTCAAAATGATTTTATTTCATTCATATCGAACGATTAATTGGCGGGCCAATTTCATTACGCCGCGCGTAGTTGATCAATGATCGATTTGATGATCTATCATTGTTAATGATAAATTTTTTGTCCAAGCATGTATGACGTCAATTATGTTGCAAAAGCGACGAGTGTGTCAAAGGCTGACGAACAGCGAACGAGCAAGATTAAACACGAAACAAAACAACAACAGCAACAACAACAACAAAAATTGACATTTTCGTTCTTTGACATTTGATCGATAATTGATGATATTCGAGGACAATCAGTGAGAAATAACAGATGAGTGCCGATGGAAAAACAGCGGCATTATTTATTTATTTTTTTTTTTTTGTCGCACTTTCAAATTCAATTTAATCGTAACATGCCTCCGTAGGTACATCAAGCACGAGGGGAATATGAATTATGACGGATATTCTGAAAATAATTATCAGAGCCCATTTGCCATCGTTGATTGAACCGAACTGGATGGATATTTATAATGACGAATGATTTCCAACGCTTTCATTCGTGACGATGCTCTGACGACGGAGAGGCGTGTAGGCTGCGATTGCACACAAACCTATACGGGTTCTATTGCGTCGAGTTGTCGAAGTAATCGAATCGACACGAATCGCGGACGAAAGTCATATTCTAATGAGAAAAATTAAATCAGCCCTTTCGCCCAATTAAATTACAAATAAACTGGAACATGGAAAAATAATTGCTGGCGTGAGTAATTCTATCACACTTTTTTTTTTTTTTTCATCTCTTCGAAATTAGAAATATCAACAGCGAAAGAGGAGAAAACTCGAGTCGGGCGTTTATCGTCCGCGAAACAAAAAAAAAAAGAATAATACTCTTGTACCGAGCGCAATCTACTGATCCCAAAAATATCATGCTTATTTCAAGTTTTCATCCACTTTAGTGTCAAGTGCAGAATCACGTTTTGCTACAATGAAAATAATAATAACAAAGCAAAAATAATAATTGAAAGATAATTTATCCAATGTCAGACTTGAAGGAAAACGGAAGAACGATCATCGCGGCGTCAAAAAATTACGAATAAGAAAACCAAATGCTTATATCAATTGCTTCGAGTGTTCCGATCTTCGGATTAATGCAAGCAATAAAAAAAAAAAAAAAAAAAAAAAAGATTGAAAAACAATACCTGCAAAAGATATCGTAAAATCAATTTATCCCACGTCAGATTTGAAAGAAAAAAAAAAAAAAAAAAAAGGAAAATCTGTCATCAAGGCATTCAAAGTGACGACTGAGAAAAAAAAAAAAAAAAAAAAATGCTTATATCGCTTGTTTCTGAAGCGTCATCGCTGAATCGCGATGACGCTCGGCGGGTTTTATAATCGCGAGTAATCGAAATTCAGGTCTTCACTCGCGGTCCCAAGTTTGGCTCGTGCGAGAAACGCGACACTCGTGTCGGTGAAGCCGGCGACAACGGCTGGAATACGTCTTGCATCGCCTGTCTGTGATCGATAGATTCGTGCAGGTACGCGACGGCGAACTCTTGTCGTGTGTATAAATTACACATGGTATCGTGTAGAATGCCCTACGGACAATGTATCATCGATGTTTCCTACCGTCGGCGAACGGCGTCGTCCGCGACAAGTCCGATCACTGGGGACTTTGGTATGCGCAACGTGGACCGATAGCTTAACGCGTGCGGAAGTTTATGCGCACGCGCGTATTCGGAAAGTAATCTATTTCGGGAGAGGGATATCAAAACACTGTCATACAGGAACGTTATTCGACGACGGAAAGTAAATCATTATCTCCGTTCGCTTTGTGAACCACCAAACAGTATGTTACACTTTGGGGCGCACTTTGAAAAACGCAAAGTTATGCAGCGTAAAATTGGTGAATATTGCCTGCTTAATGTCTCATTGATTCGGGTGTTAATCGGACTAAATCATATTCACCGATTTTATGGTAATGATAATTCAAAAGTCAATGATTCACTGTCGTTTGTTAATTTAATAATTCCTACGGAAGGCGACTTCAAAGGAATTTTGCAATAGTGGCGAATACGAACCACGCCGATTAGCGCGTAAGTGAATGATATGCCAATTGGACGATATTCGCTGCTTTTACTTTATTCATAATTCAAATGTCAATAATTTACGGGAGTTTGTTGATAGAACAATTCGCAATGACTTCAAAGAACTTTTAAGCATTGCAATACGGATCGATTGCAATGAGTTAACAGTGGTGAAAATAGACCGGTTATCATGTAATTGAATGACACATAGACCGGACCATATTCACCCACCTTTACCATGTCCATAATTAAAATTTCAATACTTGAGTGTCGTTTGTTAATTTAATAATTCATACCAACGACAACTTCAAAGGACTTTTTAGCATTGCAAGACAGATTTATTGCAATAAGGTAAAAGTGGTGACTGTGGACCATGTCGAATAGCACGTAAATCAATGATATGCCGATCGGGCGATATTGGCCATTTTTACCTTATTCATAATTCAAATGTCAATAATTGAGTGTCATTTGTTAATTTAATAATTCAAACCAAAAACGACTTCAAAGGGCTTTTTATCGTGCGATACGGATCAATTGCAATAGGCCAAAAGTGGTGACTGTGGACCATGTCGAATAGCACGTAAATCAATGATATGCCGATCGGGCGATATTGGCCATTTTTACCTTATTCATAATTCAAATGTCAATAATTGAGTGTCATTTGTTAATTTAATAATTCGAACCAAAAACGACTTCAAAGGGCTTTTTATCGTGCGATACGGATCAATTGCAATAGGCCAAAAGTGGTGACTGCGGACCATGTCGAATAACACGTAAATCAATGATATGCCGATCGGGCTATATTTGCCACTTTTTACCTTATTCATAATGCAAATGTCAACAATTGAGTGTCATTTGTTAATTTAATATTTCATGCCAACAACGACTTCAAAGGGCTTTTTATCGTGCGATACGGATCAATTGCAATAGGCTAAAAGTGGTGAATATGGACCATGTCGAATAGCACGTAAATCAATGATATGCCGATCGGGCGATATTGGCCATTTTTACCTTATTCATAATGCAAATGTCAATAATTGAGTGTCATTTGTTAATTTAATATTTCATGCCAACAACGACTTCAAAGGGCATTTTATCGTGCGATACGGATCAATTGCAATAGGCTAAAAGTGGTGAATATGGACCATGTCGAATAACACGTAAATCAATGATATGCCGATCGGACCATATTTGCCACTTTTTACCTTATTCATAATGCAAATGTCAATAATTGAATGTCATTTGTTACTTTAATATTTCATGCCAACAACGATTTCAAAGGGCTTTGTATCGTTGCGATACGGATAGATTGCAATAAGGTAAAAGTGGTGAATATGGACCATGTCGAATAACACGTAAATCAATGATATGCCGATCGGGCCATATTGGCCACTTTTATCTTATTCATAATGCAAATGTCAATAATTGAGTGTCATTTGTTAATTTAATATTTCATGCCAACAACGATTTCAAAGGGCTTTGTATCGTTGCGATACGGATAGATTGCAATAAGGTAAAAGTGGTGAATATGGACCATGTCGAATAACACGTAAATCAATGATATGCCGATCGGGCCATATTGGCCACTTTTATCTTATTCATAATGCAAATATCAATAATTGAGTGTCATTTGTTAATTTAATATTTCATGCCAACAACGACTTCAAAGGGCATTTTATCGTTGCGACACGGATATGCTAAGGGAAAATGTAGTGAACATCGACCACCTCGTTTAGCACGTAAATCCGTAAATGGATATAAGGACCGATCCATATTCACCACTTTTGGCCTGCAGATTGATTGACAATTTCGAAATTGCTAATTAGTGTGTACGTCACAACGGACATAAGCGCGAAACTACACGACGAAGCGTGTACGCGTCGAGGATCAAACGCACCGCCTGCGAACGCTGTTGTTGTCGGAGAGCTACTCGTCATGACCCAGGCGCAGAACGCATACTGATCTAGTCCCGAGATTAAATCCTCGTTGGAAGCCGGAAAACTGAATTAACCGCTATCGGCTACCAGCGTGGATTCACTGCCGCATTTTCTTATCGATAGAAGAAGAAAAGAAGAGAAACAAAAAATTTTTGCTTTATTTATTTATTTCATTTAACTTTTTACAATACGAGTTAATATTATGAGTCGCTAATATGTAAAAAGAAAAAAAAAAAAAAAAAAACAAACAAACAACTTTTATCAAAACCTCTGCACAATTCTCTACTATACGATAATTACCTTTTAATTGATTTTCTATTATTTATTGAGCATCTTTTCACAATACGATTTGACATTATGAATGCGTAATACGTGGTAAAAAAAAAAAAAAAAAAGAAAACCGTGTAGCAAAAATATGCCCGGGATGCTGAATTACCGCGATGAGAACTCGAACCGCCGCCAGTTTTTTGCGCCTCTCAATAGCTGCAAAAGAAACTCTTGCGAAATGAGAGCTCTGCACCGGGGTCGGCTAGATACCGTATAACTTTAGAAGTACATACAGACGGATCTATGTGGGCGCACGCGTTATTGAAGGACGAAGAACGTCCGTACAACTGAGGGACAACGGAGCCCGAGAGCACCGTATCCCTCGTTTATCGTCACTGCCGCGAGAGATAGAAAGTAGTAGGTGACACGAAATGGTCCCGGCGCTCGTTGCGTTTAAACTCGGCATGGCAAAATGTGGAATACGCTTCTGCGATCGCTGCTCGGCAGCCAAACAACATTCGATACGAAGGGGCATTAATGATTCTCAAAAAAAATAAAATAAAAAAATAAAATAAAAAAACGAACAGTTGCTCAAAAGTGCCCACCAAAGGCGGTTGAGCTACGATCAGACGTCCGAGCGACTGGGACGAACCGCCTCGCTTCTCACTATGACGATTAATTCGCTGATTTACCCAGAAAATAAAAAACAAAAAAAAATAATTAATCGACGTGTCAGCCGCGAATAAATTTATTTCGTTGAACTAAATATCTCTTCGAGTTAAATAAATATATCTTGACGCCGAGTGGCGCGGAGAAAAGTGACTCGGGACACGCGCTATGAAAGGCGTTTCGATGCATGCTCGCTGATATCGACACATACCTCGGGAGGAATAATACGAGTTGAGAAAATTGACTTTTTTTTTTTTCAGGTCATAAAAATTGATAAGAAAATAATTTTCGTTTAAAGTGGTGAAAAGTTATTGAGAAAATAATTGACAGTAAGCGATGAAGATAGTTTTTTTTTTTAGTAGCAGTGTGTTAGTTACGAGGAAATGAGTCCAGTTGCTTGCGCCTGGTGAGATAATCGAACCGAGACTTGCTTGGGTCACTTGTGCACGATATCGCGGTGATAAGTGGCCTAATAAGTCATGAAACTTTTTTTTTTTAGATAGAGCGCCGCCATGCAAAGTGTTCTGGATGTTTCTCGGTTCCAGTCAGCGCATCGATGTTGCGCGTGTTTCATCGAGCAGTAACAATAAAAATAACTCGACAGCGTAGCCCATTGGCTAATCGAATGGGAATCTCACGAGTAACGAGTGACGGCTGTGGTCGAAAAAAAGAAACAAGAACTAAGTCGTGAATAGATCGATTGAGGCAGTGCTCGGAATAATCGTTAAAAGTACCATTAAAAATATCATTGTTGTGATATTTAGACACTTATTACTTGCGTCATTAGTAATAAATGAAAAAGGGGTTTGTCAAGGGGAGGCAATGAAATTCGTCTCGCCGTCTCACTTTTATCGCGTCGATGTTGCATACTTGTGTAATCATGAGTGGGCAACTTAGAGTGGTGTAAAAGTTTCGCGAACCCCTTTATGGGTGAATAAATTTTAAGGGTAACTTTTTATATTGACATAAAGATTACACCCGGCACTTGCGGAGATAATATTTTTCGTTAATATTCGAGAGAAGCGTAAGTTGAAACTGAGCTTCGAGACAACAACGGAACGATTCAGCTTCTGTACAGAGAAGGCTTTGATTTTTTTTTTTTTTTTTTTTTTTTTTTTTTTTTTTTAATCCAGACATTCCTGTCAGAGAGCTCAGAATATTACGGAATATCAGAAAAAATCGAATGCGGAAACAAAGTATTCGGTTTATGCGTATTTTGAGTGTGAACAAAAATAACCGGTGTAGCTTTAACTGTCGAGCGAAAAATAAATAGAAGTTTGACAAATTGAAGACCCGATGCTCGACTTTTTGATTTCTTTTCTTCGAAAAAAAACGCGAAAAAATGGTCCCCTCGAATTGTCTCCTCGACACAAAGAGTAACCTTAATTATATGCAGTTTCGCATAAGCAAACTTTGCGAATAAAAGAAAAATTCACTTCACATTTTTGATTTTTTTCGAATGTACCGCTAATTTAATGAAATTGTGCTATTTTTCAAATTTACTGACAACCTCATAATGTAATCATGATACAACCTCATATAAAAATCTAATTTACTAACAACCTCACCAGCGCTTAAGATCGTACGAGCATCAAATCGTGTAAAATAAAAAAATTAAAAAAATATGCGAAGATCGAAAAAAAACTCTCCTTGACAAAGTCGATAACGATCACCTGCGTCAAAGTTTCGCGAGTATATTAATTATCCGGTGACTATGAGACTCGTGCAATTTATATTAAAAAAAAAATAAATAAATAAAAACAAAAAAGAAAAAATTTGTCGCGACAAGTTTGCGAAACACGTTTTCCCGAATTCGAACTTCCCGTCCCGATCGAAGGTTTATTTCTCTGCAAAAACAAATTCTTCACTGACCAGAATCCTCTTTCGCAAATGATATTTAATCATCTCACAACCCCCGGCAGCCTCCAACTAAAATTCTACGAGCATCGAATCGTCTAAAAAAAAAAAAAAAAAAAAAAAAAACCGACACCAAGAACATAAATAAGGAAGAGCGTACTTACAGGTTGAACGGATCCGACGGGTGGATTCAGGCACATATCGTTAAGCCGAACGAATAAAAGAGAACCCAACACTGTCACACGTATCGATATAACCCACACGTTTTATCCGATTAAAGAATCGGCCGGTAGTACAAATCCACAAGTAGCGCCGGCAGGACAGCGCAGCGACTCTCGAGCGCGAGTGGGCTGGAGAGAGAGGGGTGGGGGGGGGGAAGGGTAAGTTGAACTTTGTGCGGCTTCCAACGGTCAGCCCGGTCGAGCGCGCGGGGTTCACTTCGGGCACTGTTTAACTCTCCGCGCGATCCGGCGTTCAAATAAAGCGGAACACGGTCCACCGTGTCGCCGAGAATCGGCCTCACTCTCCCGCACCGATAATTCCCTTTCGGCACTGGCACACGGCGTGAAAAAAAAAAAAAAAACAAAAAACCAACGAACGAACAAAACAAACAAACAAACGAAAAATGGTCACTCACTCACTCGACTAGCCGAACGGGGGGGGGTTACGAAATAATGTAACGGTCGTTTTCTACGACATTCGTCCGTGCCCGTGAGTATTCGGGGCTCGCTTTTTCGGGCACGAGGACGCACGAAAAATTAACGAAGCGAGACGAGTATGGCCGATGATTAATCCGGTCGGTTGGCCGATTCGCAACAGGAGCGTCTCATCGGGGCAGTTCGTAACGGAAATCCCGACACGCCGGTCTCGACGTCCTTGGTTCACAAGGACCAGCTCGCAGCCACCGCACCCCACCCGTCTTCTTCGCACACTCTCTGTCTTCGAAAAACTGCGAGAACAATCGACGAAAAATTCAAAGAAACTGGACCGAACGAGCGAACGGAAAATAAAAAAATAAAAAAATAAAAAAACAAACACTTTGAGAACGGTACGCGACGAGCGACGCTCGAGAAATATCGCAGTTTCGGTCGTGCGATAATCGTGTTTGTCGTACCGCGCTTATGCGTGCACGTAGAGACGGTGTTTTCGGTTCCTTCGGCTTATTTATTATTTTTTTTTTTTGTGTTAATCCCCGTGCGGAATTATATCGACGAACGTTCCGATTCCTTGTGCAAAAACACTTGGCCGCGAAGACTCGCGATAGTCAATGTATAATCCACTGAACGGCGCGCGCGCGCGGCTCTCAGATCGTATTCCGGCGCGTGTGTGTTTTGGCGTTACTCTGAAAATTCGTGCGATTCACAGAGCAAACGACGATGTGCATGGGGAATACGAGACGAAGCCCGATCCGCTCCCGACAACGTCAGCGGCGAAACTAACCGTCGAAGGGGCGAGAGAGCGTCGTCCCCCCTCCCCTCCCGTGCCGCTTCAACCCCCACCACCGACGAAACGCTCGCTCGGTCTTTTCGTCTACCACGCCGGTAACCAGCCTCGACGCCATCCCGCTTCCCTCCGGCCCCGTCCCGCTCGTCCGTACTCGCCGCTCGCGGGAATCCGCCGCATCTCGTCCATCCCCACCCCACGCCCTCCTCACGAAACCTCGCGCCGAGAGCTGCTGCTCCCTCGCGACCGTTGCGTCTCGCTCGCTCTCACCTTCGACGCACGCCGGCCGTCTCGGTCTCGCCTTCGCGTATGTTATTTATCTTTTTTTTTTTTTTCTTCTTTTTTTTGACGATTTACCGTGACACCGATCGCACGGGTAATGAGAGTCATCCGAGGGAGATATTGTGCGATGAAAAGTAATTATTTTTTTGGTGCTTATTATACCGTCCAGACGCCAGACGTGTTTCTGTATGCAATCCGAGGTCGCCGAAATAAATTTGTTGGATCCAATAGATTTTGACCTCCCGATCACGAATATACAAGGTGTTTTCCGGAAAAACCGTTCGTTTTATTGTTAATCGCAATTGTTTATTGACAAAATAAGTTATTGTTTTTTTCACGTCGGATATATATATATTTTTTTCTTATACTTTGGTCGGTTTTGAGTCGAAAAGGTTTCATGAAACTTTACTCTATTAACCTGTAGATTTGGAGCAATAGATTGTTTAAAGTTGCAAATAGGCCAAAACTTCTCTACTTAACAAATTTGTAGCGCCCAAAATATAGGTCATAGACGAAAATTGTAAAGAACTTTTATTCGCCAAATGAACCGCGGAATATGAAAAAAAATATATATATGCGACATTGTGCGGTACCAAATATTATGATTCTCAGTCAGTCGCGCAACCGCAGTTTTTTTTCGGGGATATGAAGGAATTAGCCGAGCATACGGAATAACCGAACAAAAACTGCGGTTGCGCGACTGATTGAGAATCATAATATTCGGTCTCGCACAATGTCGCATATATATATATATATTTTTTTTTTTTCATATTCCTCGATTCATTTGGCAAATAAAAGTCCTTTACAATTTTCGTCCACGATCTATATTTTCGGCGCTACAAATTTGTTGAGTAGAGCAGTTTTGGCCTATTTGCAACTTTCAACAATTTATTGCTCCAAATCTATAGGTTTATAGAGTAAAGTTTCACGAAACCTTTTCGACTCAAAACCGACCGAAGTATGAGAAAAAAAAGTATCCGAAGTGAAAAAAAAAAAACAATAACTTATTTTGCTAATAAACAATTGCGATTAACAATTAAACGACCGGGATTTACCGCAAAACACCTTACGCATGTTCGTGAACGGGAAGTCCAAAATCTATTGAATCCAACAAAGTTATTTCGGCGACCTCGGATTGCACAAAGAACCACGTCTGGCGTCTGGACAATTACCTGCTAAGCGAGATTCGTCGATTTTTTTCTGTTATTATACCGAGGTAAGAGTACGAATTCTCGGACACGTCCCGTTGGACACTTCAATGGAGATTTGATTCGTTACGAGTTTACTCATTAGAAATCAAGCTTGGGACTAATCGTATCTGGGGAAAATGTTGTACAAGATTTAAAGCTAAATTATTTTCTGTTGTTGCATTTTGGTGAAAGATAAACGATAGAGTGTTCGGAAATTGGTAAAAATAACCGGACGATTCGAAGAAGTTAGATTAGTCGCAAGTTACCATTATTTTTGCAGGGTTAAAACATCGGTTTTCACTGTCGATGCTTTAAATTCACGTGTACGCGGCTTTGAGCATAAATATGTGAAATTCTAGACTACAAAGTAAACAATAATTTCGTCAAATAGGAATACGATTTGTGTAAAAATAATTTTGTTAAATAAGTTACCAAACTCGTTTGTTCACCTTTGAATGTACAAATCTGTCCCTTTATTTCTAATGTCACTAACAAGTCGAGTTCGCACTTTTGCTTACGAGACTAGTGTCGGATGGTGAGATCGGAAAACTGACAAATACAAAAATTGTTGGACGTTTGTGGACGATAATTTGTTGTGAAAGGTACAAGCTATTTTACTGTGCACACCGCCGGAGGGGTTAAAGGTCGCTCACCCCCCCCCCCCCCCCCCCCCGTGAACGCGATAAATGGTAATTAAAAAAAAAAAAAAAAAAAAAAAAAAATTCTTTTTTTTTCACACATGCACACCGAAATAGATTAAATATGGTTTTGTCCCAATCAAAACGATGATTGACTTAACACTGTGAAATGTCAGAAATGCGAAACGTCTCGTGCGAAGTATTGAATAATCGTTGAAACTCGGAGCCGGTTATAAAGATATGATGAGCCGGTGTCTCGACGCCGAGTTGTTAAAATTTTATAAAATTCTGAATTTCTTAAACGCAGTCAAGATCACATATATATATATATATATATAGTTAACGTCGCCAGGAAGTTTCGAGAAACTTTGCCGAGAGTTTTACCGACGAAATTTCATATTAACGTCGGGAAATTTTGCATCAAACCCGCAGCCAAACTGACGAGTAGAACTCTCGAGTTGAAAATGCATAATCTCTAAAATTAGATGGCTCGCGTGGGGACAGAAAAATCGACAATGAGCCCGAAAATACACGAGCGTCTCGGAGGGTCGAAGATTCTTGCAAATCTTAAATAGCTATGCGAATACTGTGTGTGTGACGCAGTATCGCCGGTTTATTGCAGTAGAAAAATAATTAAATTGGTTATTGTAAAATAATGAAGTTGATTATTGTAAAACAATTGAATTGATTATATTAAGATAATTAAATTTATTATCTAAGATAAAATTAAATTAATTAACGAGTTTGAATCGCTAGAGCATCTCCTGATGCGATCGTCCATCTTCGGGTCTCTTAGGCAGCACTTCTTAGCCAACAGATAAGAGATTTACAATAATACCCCTAACTCCGAGGAAAATCTAGCGACTCTTTTAGACTGCAATGGCTTGTCAAGTATTAAAATTCTATCTTATTTTCTGCAACATTTTTTTTTTTCTTTAAACTTAGGGTCTCGCTAATAAACTCCTAATGTGTTATTATTATGTGTTGTTATTTTTAGTTTGTATCACATATCAAAATTAAAGCCAATCGTATACGATTTTGATCTGCCTGCATTATTAATCTCTGCATTCTTACGTGTGCATACACTGAGAGAAAAAAAAAAACAAAATGGTGGATTAACCAAATTCTCGCGGTCACGCACGTTCAAAGCTGTTATTTGGTTGGTAAAACTAAATCATTATTTTTTAGAACGATTATTCGCTTCGGTCGATTCAAAATATTTCGATTGAAACAAATTTTTTTTTTGCATTATACCAACTAAATAACGCTTTTGAACGCGGGAGATCGCACCTTGGTTAATCCAGCCATTTTTTTTTTTTTCTCAGTGCAATAAAATATCTATCTACAATGAAATTGATTACTTACAAACAATCAAATTGATTATTTTAAGATAATTTAATTGATTATTTTCAAATGATCTAACTAATTAACATAATCACTAAGTATTACAATTTCTGATAGAGACCATTTTTTTTTCCACGATATTAATGTTCAGTTCAACCATCTTGAAAAAAGCTCGAACAAGTTGTATTTTTCTTAAGACTTCTGGATCTCCAGCCATTAATTCAGCCATTTCTTGTTTTCTCAGTGCAATAAAATATCTATCTACAATGAAATTGATTACTTACAAACAATTAAATTGATTATTTTATGATAATTTAATTGATTATTTTCAAATGATCTAACTAATTAACATAATCACTAAGTATTACAATTTCTGATAGAGACCATTTTTTTTTTCCACGATATTAAAGTTCAGTTCAACCATCTTGAAAAAAGCTCGAACAAGTTGTATTTTTCTTAAGACTTCTGGATCTCCAGCCATTAATCCAGCCATTTTTTGTTTTCTCAGTGCAGTAAAATATCTATCTACAATGAAATTGATTACTTACAAACAATTAAATTGATTATTTTATGATAATTTAATTGATTATTTTCAAATGATCTAACTAATTAACATAATCACTAAGTATTATAATTTCTGATAGAGACCATTTTTTTTCCACGATATTAAAGTTCAGTTCAACCATCTTGAAAAAAGCTCGAACAAGTTCTATTTTTCTTAAGACTTCTGGATCTCGTTAAAAAAAAAAAAAAAAAAAAAAAAAAAAAAAAAAAAAACTGACACGCATTGCCAGGACTCTCCCGCGTTCTCCGGCTCGAACTATTTACCGTCTTCCTTCTCTGGCGTTAGAAACCGTCTCGCACTTTCAACCGCGCAGCGTTCTCTCGCTCTCGCATCCGTCTTGTTCCATTCTCGATTTCTCTACCTGAGTCTCTGCTCGTCGGGCGAGAGGATGGCGACGTCTGCGCGCTCGGGCTCACTACGAGGCGGTCTCTTTCTCTGCTGCCTCGCCGAACGGCCGACGTGCCCCGGTGTCTCTCGATGCTCTCCAGCCTTCGCCGTGGTAACCGTTAGGTAGGATCGAGGCTCCTACTCCGTGCTGCGAAGATCCTCGTTTCTCGATATCATTGCCTTGGGCTTATTATTGCTTTTTATCGATTGTAACGTTTATAAGTTTTTCAATCGTATTTTTCTTTTTTTTCTTTTTCGAGAATTAGTTTCGGTTCATTCTGAAACATGTTTTCTTATGGTAATTTCTTTTTTTCGGATTATTAAGCGAAGCCTTTTGTCTGTGGAACATCGTGGATACGCTTTTTTTTTTTTTTTTTCTAAAGATTTCAAAACTGACTTCATAAAGAATTTTTTTTAGCTCTCTTCAAATTAAATTTATTTTCATGAAATGCGAAGAAAGATAAATACATTTTAGCGTGAAAAAAAAATCTTGGCATACAAGTGAACATGTTACCGATGCGTTTTAAACTCAGTAATGTACTTAAGCCAAAAAAAAAAAAAATGTATCCTTTTTTTCTTTTTCGAGTATTAGTTTTGGTCGACACTGAAACGGGTTTTTCTTTTGGACAATTTTTATCCGGACTATCAAGCGAATCCCCTCCTAATTCATTTTCTTTTAGAATTTTTTTTTAACAAGATTTCCATTCATAAAATCCGAAAAAAAAAAAAATTACGTGGAGACATCTTAGCGCTCTAGTCTACGTGTTCGATTCATATTAAACTCCGCAACGCACTTAAGAGCGCAAATTAATAAAAAAAAGTTTTTCGTGTATGTGTATAAAAATAAGTCTCAGTTGCAGTGGACTAGTCCAACGTCGATTCGTGGAACTCCATAGAGCGGCAAGTCGGGGGGGGGGGGGGGGGAGGGAGGAGTGAAACGTAAACATAAACATACAAGAAAGAAAGTAAAAAATCGTTTGCTGTCTTTCGTGTACGTGACAAATGCCTCAAAAGATTTAAAAGTATTAGAAATAAAAATAAGACCCTGTCCTAGTGGACTAGTCCGAAGTCGGTTCGTGGAACTCCATCGAGTGGGAGCACCGGCAGGGGGAAGGGGGAGCGCGTACATACAAACACTCAACAAAGTCAGTAGGGTCGAGCAGCGAAAGCCGCAAAGTTCAAACGCCAAGGATCTTTCCTCCCGTATTTCCCCCCCTCCCCCCCCCCTCCCCACCAAGTCTTTCGTACCAAAGTGCTACACTTTGTATCGCCGTGAACGATCCTCGTGAAACTTCTACCTGAGGATCAAGATTTCGAACCCTACAAGTCGAGCCACTGAGAAGAGGCTCGATAGTCACGGTTCGTTCCTTCACGATAAAATCGTCATGAAAAATTGTGCAAGCTCAATTATAAACGTATTTACTTTTCGGTCCGACGAGACGTTACACTCGAGCGTGGACAAGCAAACTGGAGTTTTTCCTATGACGCGACATGAAAATTTTTCGTACGTAAAGCATACATACCGTAAAAGTTGTAACTTATAACGTGGCACGGCCCGACGAGACGAGACTCGTTTCAGCTGTTAACGCCGTAACGTTACCGTATCCCCAGAAGCATCCAGCGCGCACAATATGTCATCACGTTGGTTATGGCTTGCAATCTGTAGCGCCGAAAATTTCGAACGATAAAACTCCCGGTGAATTCGAAGAGGAACGAGGTGGCGTGGGCCCGGGTTCTCTCGCTCCGTTCGCTCGTATTTCCCTGCTCCGGTGTCCCGGCCACGTCTATATAGAGCGCCGGGAGTATCCAAGGTACAACGGGCGTAGGGAAAGAGAGGTACATACCAGTCTTTGGACGCCGGGAAAGCGAGGGAGGTATCGTACCGCGATAAATTTATTGTCCCGTATCTCGTCCAAACAACGCCGAAAACCACCAACGCCACTGCCATCCCTTCACCGCCGACCCCCACCTTGCCCCCCCTCCCCCCCCCCCGCCACCCACTGACAAAAGAGGCTACCCTATCTCGAGTATCGCATAAACAAGCAGAATCGCGATCTCACCCTTGGCGGGGACGCACCCGAAAATGTAGCTACCTATGTAGCGTCGGGTAATATACCTGTGTAGCCTCGTCGCGCATGTACATGTGCGCTATACGCGCTTCGTACAAGGGACGAGAGGTTTATACGACCAACTAAGTCCCGTCAAGGTAACGGGAAAATCAATGATTTTTCGGTCCGGTGGCTAAAGTAGGGTTGACTTTCTTGGTTTTTTTTTTAATTTTTTTTTTTTTTTTAGAAATCGTACGGTATGCGGATTTCGGAGAGGGGTTTGGGTTCGTTGCCAACAATATGCACACCGAGGAAGTTCGCTCTGTGTGAATGTGGAAATTCGCAAAAATTGTTTCTTTTTTTTGTTCAGCTGAATATTGCTTTTCTATCGAAAATTGCTTTACGAACGATTGGATAACAAAAATTACTTTTTGGCAGAAAAATTACTTTTTGTTGTTGTTGTTGTTGTTGAGACAATAGTCGTTTGCATAATATGTCTGTATAGTTTCATCGTGAATGTGCATGTGTCGTATGTGCGTTTCGTACAAAATGCGAGAGGTTTATCGGATCAACTAAGTTGCCCCAAGTTAACGGCAAAAGAAATTATTTTTCGTTCCGTTGCATACAATACGGTTGACTTCGTTGGTGCAATTATTGGTTCACATTTCAGAAGGGCTTTCGGTTCGTTGCAAACAATATGAGCACTGCATATTGGCGCATACTGGCCGCCTCCCGCTGTGTGAATGTAGAAATTCGCAAAAATTGGTTTTCTCCAAAAATAATTGAAATATCGATTTGACAGCGGTAAAAAAAAAATCAGTACGATCGATGATATTAGTCTAGTTTCGGTATTGTTATCGTGTATACAAAATTTGCGCAATGCAAAACAACAAAACTGCGATGAAATACTATGTCAGTAACGGACAGCGGTGGATGCACGGTTGGCGCACGGCTCCCCAAGTCAAGCTGATTCGATCGCGGTCAGTACTCGGATGGGTGACCGCTTAGCCGTGCTCTAGCTGGCGCATCGATCTTTCAGCGGGTGGCGCTTTCTTCTGATACTTTGATGTATCTGGACGTTTAATCAAGTGCAAAAATACCGGTGGCTCAGTCAAGTATGTCCGTCCGTCTGTATCGGCACGGGTTTTATGTAGTTTCCCACGTGTCGACGGCAAATGCGGTACAGTGCAGCTAAGTCGGCTACGGACGCACTGGAAGTTAGGTAGCTTAGCTCTCAGTGCGGTTAGGAATCGGGCTGGGATTCCGTAATAATCCGACAGGACATACGGTGAAAAAATCGAACAAATATTTTTTTTTCAAATACACTGTGTCCGTAATGTTTCTTTTTCATGATAGATGATCACTGTACACTCTGACAGAGTGTAAGTCAAGTGCAGATATCTTCTCCCTCCAGACACCAGTACAAATAATTTCTAGCAAAAATAAAAGAAGCACGCAAATACAATTTCTACGAGGTCATTAAAGTCACTCCATCGTCGTTTAAGTCGGTCCAATTATTTCCGAGATAAAAGAGTGTTGTCGCAAGGTTAGTTCACGCCATTGTAAGACATCCTTATCGCCTCGGCCGGCAACGGCTCGCCAATGGTACCTCCGTATAGCTCTCCCGTGAAATACATTCGCAATCGAAATTTCCAGTAAATTTCAATTTTCACTCCGAAAAAAGAAATCCCAATATCGCAACAAAAATGCCAATATTTTTTTTTGTAACACGTGCACGAAAATTCTCGCTTTTCGTGTCTGTAAAGCGTGGCTAAACTGGCGCTTTCTAGCCGAGGATGCGCGAAAATTTTTTTGCACGCTTTTTTCACATCCTAGCTACTTTTTTTCATCGCAGCTACTTTTGCGCACACTTTTTTAACACTCTAGCTACTTTTTTGCACACTTTTTTCGCATCCTAGCTACTTCCGCACACACACTTAGCCGGCAGCAACTGTAGCGATTTGTTCGCAGGCACTTTACAGGCACGAAAAGCGGGAATTTTCTTGGCAGTTGTCGCAAAAAGTAGTATGCGATAGTCGTACGAAAAAGCGGTCTCCCGACGGTGGTTGGGAAGTCGGCAGCACTCGCCTCCTCTCGAGCTACAAACATCACTCGGCTTCGCCTCGTGCCGTTGTGGCTCTCGATCCGGCTCGTGCAGCCAACTTTACAACCTTCGCCGAAAGACCGCTTTTCCGTACTAGTATCGCAAAGTACTACATTTTAGCATTCTTAAAAAGTAGTTCACCATTTAGATGACCCCACTTGTTCCCGTGTGAGTCTGCCTCTTTGCACGCTGCACAGTGACGAGAAGTTAGGGTTGCGAAAGGATAGCAACGGAGGTTTCAGGTACGTCGAAAGCTGTTCGGTGCATGTCCGCGTTCCCGCACCGCCGCGCTTTGCCAGCTCGCGGGCTCGATAACTATGTGCACACCGTCTGTTCGGCGACGTCCCAGACGTTGCAAAGGATTTCGGCTGAGAGCTGCGGAGCAGCGGGTTCGGGCTTCTCTGCAAAGCTTTGGAATTTCGTCGAGCAACCGCCGGAGTTCGATCAGGTTGGGGGTCGCGCGAAGTGCTCCTGGTCGCGGCGCGTACCCTGCAACCACCCCCGCCCCCCCCCTCTTCGCCCCGCGCGGCCGGGATTGCGGTAGACCGAGGAGTGATGAGAATCTCATCGTCGCACCTCCAACCCCCTTCGCCCCCGTTCGCCTCGCCTCGCGAATGTGCGCTTCTGCGATGTTCGATCGGAAGTAACGCACCATCCTCGATGGTCCCGTTCGGGCCATTGTTATGCAGATGTCGTGCGGCCTGACCTGACCTTAATGCGATACCGTTACTTCACCGTAGCGATCGGGTTATTCCAGGACGGGCTTCCTTACAAGCGGGAGCCGCACTTGCCCCGGTCCTCTTCTTCGTCGCGGCTTAGGTGCAGCTTCCGGCGAGGGAAGGAAACACGTACCTATTGCTGTCTCCTCGCTATCGAACTTAGCTCAGCGACGCTGAGCCCTGACATTCTTAAGATCCGTGACCCACTCGGACACTGTCGGTTGGGTCTGATCCTGATTCTAATCCCCGAACGCTCACCTAGAATCGACATACGCTTGGACCGGAAGTCGATGTTGCGAAAAGGTCAGCGCTAACGTCACTAACAACGGTGATTGTTATAAGGGTGTGATAATGGTATTCATATAGTGTGTAATTGATATTTATATTGTATTACATTGTATTATATAGAGCTGGGCCAAGTACCGAAAATTACTTAAAGTACTAAGCACTGTAAGTATTTTTAGTTCACAGTAATTTCGATACTTAAAGTACCTTTATAAAATACAAAGTACCAAGTACAAACTTTTTTTCGTAAACACTTTTGGATGTGTGTCGAGTGCGAAACAAGATGGAGGAAACAAATACCGCTCAAGCCCTAAGATTAGGTGTCAAGTGCAGCGAATAATGAGTTTTATGATCGTATGACAGATCGTATATTGGCTTTTACTGAAATAACAAATCAGCCTCGGAGTCAAAAGTGGCGAGGCCTCCCGTGTCAATGCCTTGGTTTTACCTAAATTACTTAAAGTACTAAGCACTGTAAGTATTTTTAGTTCAAAGTAATTTCGATACTTAAAGTAGCTTTATAAAATACAAAGTACCAAGTACAAACTTTTTTTTCGTAAACACTTTTGGATGTGTGTCGAGTGCGAAACAAGATGGAGGAAACAAATACCGCTCAAGCCCTAAGATTAGGTGTCAAGTGCAGCGAATAATGAGTTTTATGATCGTATGACAGATCGTATATTGGCTTTTATTGAAATAACAAATCAGCCTCGGAGTCAAAGATGGCGAGGCCTCCCGTGTCAATGCCTTGGTTTTACCTGTGCCTGCAATAGGCTTGTCTCTCTATTTCTCCATCAGTCTGTTTGTTTACTTTCAATATAGGGCCAATATAATGCATTATGTATTACGACGATTCGACCTAGCACTGCTAACCTGTCGAATACCGAGACCAAGACCAAAGAGCTTCGCAGCGATTATAGCTTTGTTGCAGAAAACTTTGCTCCCTGACAGAGAAAGTTATGTTTTCGTTAAAAAAAACCAATTGAGATTTTAGTGGGTGTACTTAAAATAATCGACACGTCAAGAAATGTGATTTTTATCTGGTGTTCGTGCATGCGTGTGTGGATCTCGTGGAACTTGCGTACTTTTTGAGTGATCGCCCTAAAACTTCATACGAACATAATATTTTCAATTAATCAAAGACCTCTGGTATTGTATTCGGTCAAAATCTATCCAAGCGGTAAGATTTTATGGCTTTTTATTTTTATTTTTTTAAATTACCAATAACGCTCCAATAGTGCCGAGTACTTTGATCTCAGTATTTTATTAAAGTACTTAAAGTACCGAAAAGTACCTTGGTACTTTAAGTACTGCCCAGCTCTGATATTATATCATATTACGTTAAGTTATATTGTATACTATTGATACTAATAATATACATAATAAAATATCCATATGTTTCCGAACCAATTTCAATTAATTGTTTCTCGATCGTGACACAATTAATCGGGGATAATTGTTCGGTAACCTCCGATGCACCGACATGACGAATAATAATTTCCATGCTTAAAAAAAAAATCCTCCGACAAAGCTCACGTGCGATTGTTCCTCCATTACTATCAAGACCCCTTGATGGCCGTTCGTTCGTATGGCGTGCGGCCACGGAATGTTTTCTTATCTCCAACGACATATTAAAAAACATGACTAATTTGATAAAAATCGACTCGGTGAGGTTACAGCGGACACGTGAAACAACGCTCCGATTGTGCTTTTCTCCCGCGGTTCTTGACTCCGGCGCAGCTACGGTACACCTTACGTATTCGTGTACGACACGTAACTCTAGAATTTAGATAGCCGCGTGCACGCCATAACCGCACCGAGCGTCGCTCTTTCTCCATCCCCCCGTGCCGCTTTCTCTCCGTTCTTTCCCCTTTGCCCAAGCAACCCTCTAGCCACACCACTCGAGATCGAATCTTCGGACCCCTCCACGTGTACAACGCAGATAGCGACGCTTAACTTGAATTTATTAAATTTCATCAGCATATTTATTTCACCCGTGCGGCACGCGCACGTCCCACGTGACCCTCGAATCACATTCGATGGAAGACTCAACGAAGACTAGACGAGAGAACGCGAAAATCAATCTTGACTTCGATGCAAAATGTTCTTTGCTATTCTACGCGCTGCAGCGGAACGTAATAGTATGTCTACTAGATGTCTCTTCTCCACAAATCTCCACAATTGTATTCATGTTAATATTACAAAAAAAAATAAAGTTTTCAGTTTCACGAAATTGTACTAGTAAAAGAGATTTATTGGAAAAATTACTATTTATACAGTTGTCTTCTTATAATAATTTTATAAGTAATGATAATTTAACATCTTGGCAAAGAGCCATCGAACCTGAGTCCTTCAGCCCTCTTACAAAATTTTCATTGCCTTTGTAAATATTATTTTGTAAAATATAGCCGAAAATAATTGTGGACGTTAGTGGATAAAAAAAAAAAAAAAAAAACAATTGTTAGCATTTTTTCTGTGTACGGAAACAGAAACCATTGGACGCTGTGAACCGGTTAAGCATACGCACCTACATACACACTTACAAACTATGAGTACGGATCAATATTGTGTAGTAAGTGAGATTTGCATCCGAGGGATTCCCCGTAATCCCAATCCTATACGTGTAATCCCATTATCGGTGATGCCCTCGACTCCCCATCTATATCCGGATGTCCCCCACCATTAAACATCAGCGACGTCTGGAAAACTGGCTCATTGAAGAATAAGTCCGTGAGGACATAATAGTATATCGCGCGACGACGATAAATGGCGAGAAACTTCTGGACACTGATCTTCGGGCATGAAACTCTTAACAGTTTGATCTTCGCTGGCTGGAATATAACACTGCCGGCAAGACTGGAGAACTTTTCTTTAAGAAGGCCAGACGTCCATTGTCGGTCATTGGTGTGGGCGAGAGAAAAAACTTAATCGATTGGGATTTTTATTATATTTTTCTTGCTCGCAAATTGTTGGGTATTTCGGGTTTCACGCAGATTGAAAATTATGGGATGGCTCGATGACTTTAATAATTTGTTGGGCCGATGTAACGATGCACAAAAGAGCATATAGCTTTTTTTAATAGGACTTTTATTTTTATTTTATTGCTGATTTTTCGTCGACCGACTTACGAGTGAAAATTTAAATTGCTTATAATAAAAAAGGAAAAAAGTTGGCCTTATGGTGAGTATTTATGTCGATATTGCTAAGCAGGAAAGTTAGGAAATTGACGAAACGTTAAAAAAATACATACATATATATATATATATATATATATATATATATATATATATATATATATATATATATATATATATATATATATATAGGGTAACAGTGGCGAATACGACCCACCCAATTAGCACGTAAATCAATGATATATGAACCGGGTCATATTCACCACTCCTACTCTGAATATCAACCAGTAAATATCGTTTATAATTTTGGAACATTTCGGGGAAGCGTTCGTTTATTTTTAAAGATATGCCGTGCAATTTATCTTCCAATTACCCGATTCACCCTCTGACCCTATTCACCCGCCTCTGGCCAGTTATTAGTCTTAATTAAAATTATTTGAGTATCGGTTTAGCATATAAAATACCGAGGAACCTGATAAATATATCCGACGTTGTCACTAATTAAGGGTAATTTTCATTGCCCCGACGATCGCATACCCGGTAGCTGTGGCTTGTTTGTTAACCACCGCCCTATGAGCCGTCTTCGGGAAACATTTATCGGATTTAAATAAATTCACTGAAATATATTCCATTAAATGGAATGTATCTACACTGGGCAGATGTACGTAATTTAGGGTTCCATATTAAGAATATAACCGAAATAAATCAAGTGAATTTGGCTTAAACGAATATCTTCAATTATCCCGCGAATCTTCTTTAATTTATGAGAAATATCCTCACGAAGACGGCTGGCGAAATGTAAGTTTTCATTTTTACGATAGGGCAAAAGTGGAGAAAATGGACCGGTAAATATTTCATTGATTTACGTGTTAATCGGGGTGGTCCATATTCATCACGTTTACCCTAACACTAATCGAAGCCGCATTAATTCACAAAACAAAAATTCCTGAATCTTAAATTACACAAATTTCATGTATTTTATACGTTGGAGCATTTGCAAATATCAACATATTACCTTCGACGGTAAGAAAATAGTGATTTGCGATACAAGTGCGGTAGAGCGAACATTATACTCACTTGACCTACCACGTATAATATTCGCTACACCGCACGTGTATCGCATATTATCTTTCGTAACGAGCGCAGAAGAAGTGCTACCCCGTGCCCGTTGATTATGACGCCGTACAGCAAGGCCTACTTTACGCACGTTTAAGCATGCGCAAAGTAAGATCGGACCGCGCGCGTGCGCCGGCTATTTACACTACAATCGACAGTAAAGCGCCACTTTCGCCACTCTCAGCAGGCACGAAAAGTATCACTTTTCATGCATGGGTTACAAAAAGTAATGAATTTCTTGAGGAGCCAATACAAGTATCATACAGATAATTTAATCACGACTTAAAAGTGCTATAAGAAAAAAAAGTTCCGTCGGCTCGCTGGACAAAGTATAAAAAGAAAAGAAAATGGATACCAATACATTCCGCACGACGAACCTGTGCCTCTCCCAAAGCCAATGGCATTCTCCACACGTCGCCGCAACCCTTGCTCCATCCGCGCAGCTCTAACATACCCGTTTCAGCAAACACGCTAAGCCCGTTTCTACTGGCTTTATTTTCAAGACCAAAAGGTACTCGCCTTAATTCAAGGTGCGGCAGGGGGTAAGGCGAGGTGGGGAGGGGGAGGGGAGGGGGAGGGGTGGCAGGGGGGAATACAGGCTGCGATTGTGACACGTAACGAATGCATTCATTTCGCATGTACGTGACGTCTCACTCGAGCCACTTTGTGATCCCCGTGGTGGAGATTCGCCGGTGGTGGATGCATGCGGGACGTCGGTGTGTAGTTTTGTCCGCCGGTGGCTTCGCGGGGAAGAATGGAGCCGATGGGAAGGAAGGGAAGTGGCCTAATGGCCCCGAGGGACCCGTGGGTCCCCTTCGAAAAGTCTCCCTCGGTGTCGAGCCTCTGGGCCACGTCGTCGGAAGGGCCGGGCTCGCGCACCGCGCGGAGAATCAAAGGGGGGAATGACCGGCGAGTGGTGCCAACTTAATGAGGGACAACCCACTTTTAGCCGTTTGTTTTTCGAGTCGGCAAAAGAAAATACCTGCGGCGCGTTGGAACAGCGCGAGCAGAAGCTGGATCGGCGAGCGGGACCGGCAGCAGCCCCGGAGGAGCCGGCAGTTTCGGAGTCCCCGAATCGCGCTTACCCTCGCACGCCGCACCGCCATTTATGGCTTGTATCGGCCCCCTCCGAACACCCGCCATGTTCGCCCGAGCTTCCGCAATTTACGCGTGAAATTGTACGTGACTGGGCTACCGCTCAGCTCAAAAGCTTTATCAATTCTATAGATCCATGTACATACATTTACGTATATATAGACATAGCGTATGGCTGCTACACCGTATGGCGTCTTTGGGTACTCGTTGTCTAATCGTTGCATTCCTTAACGAAAGATGATCTATCGGTGATAGACGATGGGATACTTTTTGGTAGGGTAGACCTTTTTTTTTATTTGTGGCTCACAAATCGATCTTCACGGCTAGGCAATTTTTCTACTTAGCGACGATTACGGAAAACCATTCATTTTGCGGATCTTGTTTCGGACGTCGTGCGAATTTACTAAACCCGATGGTAACTTTAAGAGAACTTTAAAAAATAATATGGATATTTGGTATCATTAAATTTTGAACTTTTTTTTTATATACATTTTTTTTTTTCTGATACTGATATGGAAATAAAATGTACGCTATTATTTATTAACGAGCGTGCGTTTCGAAAAAGGTGACAGTTTTTTTTGTATTATTTATTGCTGTTTCATAAGTCATCACAGATAAGCTTTTTTAAAATTTTGATTTGCCGTGTTTGACCTTTCACCTATTTAGATAAATGTACACATAAATACTGACATGCAACCAATGCCGAATTTCGTAAAGAAATCCGCATAGAAAAACGTCCTTATCATAACCTATGTAGAACTAGGATAATATTATGATATATTAAGGAGGGAGTCTCGTTGCGCATTACCAAAGTGTGCGATTCACGTTCAATTCACAACGAATTTCGACGCCTTTCTAACGGAATAAAAATCTTTAAAAAATCAACCATTTAGAATGTGCTAAGAAGATTAATTTTAGATAATAATAATTCCCAAAAGTTATTAATAAATTAGTAAAAAAAAAAAAATCATTGTTGAACGAATTATCCGGTAAACTAAGGTTTTCTTTAGACCAAATTGACTTAATGATTTTTTTGAATACTTATGAATTTTTTGAAAATTTTTTCTAATTAAAAAAAAACACATTTTTTTTATAGATAAAAAATCACGAATTTTTGAGTATTAAAAAAAAAATTCTTAAAAAATGTATGAGTATTCAAAAAAATTATTGAATACATTTGGGCCAAAGAAAAAGTTAGTTTACCGGATAATTCGTTGAACAATGATTTTTTTTACTAATTTGTTAATAACATTTTGCAATTATTATTATGGAAAATGAATCTTCTTAACACCTTCTAAATGGTTGATTTTTTTAAAGATTTTTATTTCCGTTAGAAAGGCGTCGAAATTCGTTGTGAATTGCACGTGAATCGCACTCTCTGGTAAAATGCGCAACGAGACTCCCCCCTTAAACGCATCATTTTATAATGTGTATTATCAGCACTGTAAATGTACATTTCCCAAATCAGGTACCACGTAATGCGCAGAGAACGTTGTTTCGCGAGCAGTTTTCACACAACAAGAAGTGCATCGAAGCCCACGTTAGCGCGCTTACTTAATACAGGGAACGGATATTCGGCATTTGGTCTCGCGGAGCAGTTATACACGCTTTTGTGATGTCAGCCAAGTGAAACATTTTTAAAGTACGCGTACTCGTGTCGATGGGAGAGTCGGTTCCCATGTTTCTATTTTTTTTTTTTTTTATGAAGTATCTAATTGTCCGTTTGTATTTATTATTATCAATTTAATTTCATTTGTTGTTATTAATTTAATTTTATATACACTCCGAGACCAAAGATACATGCGACTATACGTTAGTTAGAAAAAAAATAAAATAATTGATATGTACAATTTTCATTGTATCTGTAAAAGGTGCAATCCTTTGATACACTATCACTATCAAATATTTTTTTTAACATTCCACGTCCGTCAATAAATAACAGGAAACATTTTATTCAAAGATTAATTCGAATAAAATCTATCCTGTTATTTATTAACGAACGTGGGTTTCGAAAAAGGCGACAGTTTTTTTTTCAATTTAGTGCTTTCGCATACGTCATTAAATTTCGACTTCTGTGTCATCCACAGTTAAGCTTAAAAATTTTTATTTACCGTACCTCAACCTTTCACCTATTTAAATAAATGCCGACATGCAACCAGTGCAATAATCTCGAGAAGAAATTCGCACGGAAAAAAAAAGTCCAGTGCCCTTATCGTAACTATATAGAACTGGGCACTTAATATCCGAGAATCTCAACGCAATGAATTTTTCACGAGACTTCGGGCCCGTGTCTATCGAGGTGCAGGTCGGTTAGACGCTTGTACTGTTGCTATACCTACGTATACTTTAGAAAATTGGGGTGGAAAGTTCGCGCCAACCGATCACGAAAGTTCGAACTTTATGAAACCCGCCGCCGAGGACCGTGGCTCAGGGTGTTTCTCCCCACCATATATCACTATATACATACCGTCGAATTACGTTAGTGTACTCTGGACACGCGCTTCTTTACGACGAGTTAGCCACGTCAATGTCTCCTTTTATTGACCGATGACGTTTCCTTTTGTCCTCTTTTAAAAATAAACTTCAGCCTGACGAAAAACATTCCTTATGACGTTAATTCAACTTTTTTTAAAAATATTTTCAATTTATCATATTATATTTATTTATTACACTGAAGTTCCACTAAAGTTGTTGGCTCGGTGAGGACAATCCGAAAAAAGAATTGAACACGACACCGCGCAATTTGTACGGTGACCGACGGAAATTTCAAATTACTTGAATAATTTGATTTATTGATCGGGCGACTAAAACACTCCATTCTCTCGAAGCGGCAAATTACATTTGCAGTTTTTTTTTTTTTAATCAATGAACAGCTCATGCGCCGTAATTCATAAATAGAACATCGTAATGCGATTCAACCGACGAATCCGAGCAAACCGAAGAAAGCAGAATTTGAAAAACAATAATTAAAACACTGAAGCTTATATAAATGGAAACTGGAACATTTCACAACTGGTGTTGTTATTGTTAGCTGCGCGCCTTAACGACTCATTTTATAAAATCATATAAAATCAATCATTTTTACCGTCAAAAACTATAAAGTTACTTGGCTAGAATTTGCATCGAGATCCCCCTACTTTAAATGACTTAGTTGCAAAACGTTTCGAGCAATAAACGTTATTTTTAAATACACACGAGAGAGCGTGAACTGGAGGCTGTGATACTTAATTTTTCTAATTAACTCAGCGAACCGGTTGCCACACATTATTCAAATATCCTCGGGTAATAATTATTTATTTTTCATTTCATTTCCGAACTGTATTGACAAGCATAATAACCTCCGTAATTTTGTTAGCTTCCCCAATTATTAAATCGAGGATAAAAATTGATTGTAAATTTCCTCGCGTGTACTTATGACCCCCTTACTTGACTGCACACATTATTTGAATGTTCTCGGGTAATAATCATTTCGTTTTTTTTTTTTTTTTAATTTTTTAATACATTTTTAAACTGAATTGAAAAGCATAATAACCCCCGTAATTTTGATCGCTGGCCCAATTATCAGACCGAAGGTACAAATCGATTGTAAATTTCATCGTGTGCATGTATGCTCTTCGTACTTTACTGCCCAATTTCGAATACACCTCAGTCAGACAAAAAAACCTTTGTAACCAAATCTAATACTTTTTACGAGCAATTTAAAAAGATAAAGAAAAATTTACACCAAGATTAAGCCCCTATTTTGAAGAACTTACTCTGCAAAATGTTGTCAAAATTAAATATATATACATATATATATATATATATATATATATATATATATATATATATACACACGACAGAGCGTCTATAACTGGAGACAGTCGTACTTTGTTTTATTCATTAACTCGGCGAACCATCTGCACACATTATTTAAATACCCTCAGATAACTTTTTTTTTCCGACCGGGCCAAAAAGGCCCTATTTGATGCCTGCAAAGGGGATGGAAAGTGGCCGATTCTTGGCTGGCGGGAGGAAAAGTCATTACTTTTCGCGTCAAGAATCGGCCACTTTTTAGCATAGTCGGAAAAGAACTGGCGTATGCCACTCGAGAGGAAGTGCATTTTTCACCTCGTCTGAATTTATGCCCTCGCCTCGTTCGGTCATCAAACTTCACAGTCGGTGAAAAAACGCACTCTCCCCCTTGTCGCATTACCGCACAATATACAATTTATCATTTTCAAACTGGATTGAAAAACATAATAAACCCCGTAATTGAAAAAAAAAAAAAAAAAAAATTGATAGTGAATTCCCTCGTGCACATGACGGCCCAGATCCGAATTCACCTCAGTCAGACATGAAAGCAAAAAAAAACATTCGTAACCAAAGGTAATACTTTTTACGAGCGATACAGTATTTTTCACTACCATATATGCGTACACGCGTGACATTTTCCACGCGTCCGTCAGGTTGGTCATGCTGGAACCGTTATCCCATTTCCTAAACCGGATATAGCTGGGCGGAGATCGAATAACGCCAGCAGTTATGTGTATCGCGAGCGGACCGGCAGGGACGAGTACGGCACGAGCAGTGTGAATGTTTATACAGCGAACCGTAAAACGGGTGCCGGTGGATTGAAGCATCGAACGAGTGAAATGGGAAATTCTCTATCGTCCACACCCGACCGTGGATTATTATGATTCGTGCGATGTACTTCGTCTCCCCCTCGGGGTCTCTTTGCTAGGGTGTGTTACGGTACGTCTCTGTATCCACGCGTTTCACCGTACGTTTGACATTTTCGCGTGAGTGGAAACACGAAATGTCGCTTACGCGACGCGTATACGCACCCGCGAACGTGTCTCGGGCAAATATGTGAATATCCATGAAATGATCGAGGCTTTATACTGTTATAAACTGCTCCTGCGTGGCCGCCACTTGCACGCGTCATATTCGCCGTTTAAATTCTACACGAGCCAATATTTGATAGGAAACCTCCAATGCGAATTCGCCGAAACTGTGGATATGTTTATGTGAAAACAATTTTCGAATTTGCTCGCGTTTGAACGATTGTTCGGTGACACTTTCATTCCACCGCAGCTAATGCTCGCTTTTTTATCCGTACATTGAAAGGAGGAGTACGGGAAGGGCAGTTTAAGATTTTGACGCCGATGTACGTTGAGGTATGTTGGTCTCGGTTTCGTCAAAACAATTATATTGAAACATCCCGAGTAGACATTTTTGTATGATACATCGGGGTCCAATTGGGGTTTCGGCAAGGCCTTTGACAGAGCCCCTAAATTATTGCCAACTTATCGACTTACGCTGAGGTAAATGCTCCTATTAGTTATGGATGATAGCAATTCTCATCGACGCGACAGTTGCAGTTTTCAATACGTAAAATGTTCCTGATGAATTATTCACGTGGATCATATTGAGATAGTCATAACGTATGTTATGACTATCTCAATGAAACGCGATATGCTTTGTATTTACGAAATTGTGAATCGACGCATGAAAGGCGGCTACTAATAGGCACATCGGTGGTCACTGATAGGAAGAAAGACATATATTTATCATTTTATTCATGTTGTGTATTAAAAAATAGATAATTATAAAAATTTGAGGTTTTTTCCTTAGCCAATGAATTTTTCTTCTCGATGGAATCTAGTTCAATGACCAGAAATATTCGTGTTTAGGTAAATGTCGATAGTCACTAATAGGTTCATTGAGTGGCAACTAATGGGTGCGACTCTGTATCGCGGCTGCCGCCAATAGAGACAACGACATTTATTCACGCTTTTATTCATGTCCTTTGAATAGCAATAAATAATCAGTCACATTTGGGAGGTTTTGATTAGCCAATGAACTAAGCTTCCCAATGGGGTCGATATCAGCGATCGGATACCCATAGTTGTTTAAATATTTTGTATTGTTTTGGACACTATTCTTAAGCTGTCACTAATAGGAGCATATACCTTACTAGAGTAGGACAAAATTTTACATCAATGATTTGTTAGAACGAGATCGGTTATTGGAGTGACTACTGTCTCAGTAGTTAGTACTATTAATATATTAATATGAACAGCCGACAGCGATAGTTGAGCGGTTGGTGTACGGCTCTAGCGGTCCCCAAAGTCGAGCAGTGCAGCTCGCGGTCAGTACTTGGATGGGTGACCGCCTAGCGAGGCGCTGGCTGGTGCATCGAATCGTGGAGCGGGAGGCAATTTTCTCGGAGATTAGTAATTATACCCTGTAGGAACACCAATCTCTGGGGAAAGAGCCGTCTGTGTATGGGGGAAGGGGGTGAGCCTGCGGACGCAATCGGGGGGGGGGGGGGGGGAGTGGAGTTGGGGTATGTAAAAGGGGACCACCTACAGATGGAACACGCATAAAAATATATATATATTAATATGAATATATTAATGTGATATATGAAATTCTTGCCGCGGCCCCCGCCGCGTCAAGAATCAGGAGGGGGTACTTGAATCCTTAATATTCTAAGCCTCCTTACAGGACCTACGCTCTTATTACTTTAAGTCCATGAAGTGGGGCTTACAATTGCAAGGGCACAGTCATTAAAGGAAGTTGGCATAATAAGTGCTTAAGTCGGCAAAGCGGCGTGGATCTTCTATCGAGGTCCTAATTTTTTTAAGTCCCTCGAGTTCCTGTCCAGGCTTTGATTATTTTAAGTCTTTTGGAGACTCTTCAGGCGAGCGCGCGAGCCGCCAGAAGTACTAGTAAACTTCTTTAACATATTTACTAGTACTAGTAAACATATTAAGTTCATGTAAATATATTAATAAGATTATATTGATATAAATGTATTAATAAAACAGTATTCATCAATCAATATTGTAAGAAACCGTAGACAGTAGATAATGTGAAATGGTATATTGGTTGACAAAAGATATTATTGGATAGAAGTTCGAATATTGAGACGAGATGTGCACGCTTTGGGAACTCTTCGTAGAATGCCTCGCTAGCTCGTCGACGCGAGACGTCTTCTCCCAGTACTTGAGATTGGTGGGTTCTCCGTGTGAGGCCCACAAAGGGCCTCATGTTATAAACAAAGGGTCGATAAGGCGTCCATAGGCTGTCTGACTGTGTCCATTTTATAAACAAAGGGTCGATAAGGCGTCCATAGGCTATCTGTTGGCTCCGCAGCAGGCGCCGGAGAGACGAGTTGCTTTCAACATTATTAATTATCACGATGATTGCTGATAATCTGCCGGAAAAGCGGTGAATATGTGCTAAGGCCGTAAGAAGGACCGCGCTACGTGAAAGAAAATCCTAGAAATATGTAATTACCTATTCCTCCTACCCTAGTGGGGATTTATCTCCAATTGTAGCGGATACAGGCCAAATCTTGGTAATAGTCACCACTTTCGCCCTATAAAAGCGTTTACGATGCATTGTGAGAATAAACAACGATACCATGATTTTCAACAGCGGTCACGTGTACTTTATGAAATTTCGAACCATCTGCCTATTCCGTGATACACGATACACCGGCGGTATCGGAAAATTGACACTGGAAGCATCGCGATGTACAACGTGTACAGACTTAATGACCGAGCGCATCCTATGCAAAGGACGTAACAATGCGTAATAGTACACTTTACGCGGAATATTCTGCCACAGGGTTGATCAAGAGTTCAACATCAGAAGGGCTTATGTCGGCTAAGCTTCGACCCGCAAAATCCGGCCTTCTGTTCTCAAGCCATCGATATCCGTAATGAACTCTTTTATTCGAAAATCAATCACGCTCCGCGTGGTGATAGGACGGATAACGGTTTTGCCTCTCCTCCTTCGCTGCTCGACTCGACAATATCCTGTAACGCAATATTCCCCCGAAATTGAAGGCTTAATTGAGTAGGCATATATTAATTACAGTCCGTCACTCGCCGACCCGCGAACAGCCTGCGAACCCGTCGACTCGCTGCCGCCGATTCCGCGGAGGTTCGCATCTACATAAACGAAGCCCTGTCTTCGCGCACACCTACGTTATACCTAGTGGAAATGCCAAACAGGACCCGTGCTGGCCGAACTTTGGCCGAACACTGGCCGACGCTGCGCCGATACCGGTCCAGTGTCGCGCTCCCGCTAGTTGCGAATATATAAGACTCACGAATATGGATCTGTGCGAATATGGACCTGTCTGTGCATCATTGATTTGCCTGGGAATCGAACCGGTTCATATTCACCCACTTTAACCTGTACAGCCCATACATATATGCCTTATCCGATATACGCAACCATCTCTCAGTTTCACCGTGTCGGCCGGCCTTTTGCTTCCTCATCGCCGAATTTTCGTCGACGAGATGGGAGCAACCCAATGTCCGCTCCATAATACACTCTCTCGCGAAGGACGAGTATTGGGGGAAGATTGAATTTCGATAATGGAAACGAAGCCCCCCACCCCGGAGTACCCCGGTTCTCTCTCCCTGCCGGCCCCGCTGTTCCTCATTACCGCCGTCAATTGATTAACGAAAATTGATTTTAACTTTACCCACCTCGGCGCGTCTTCGTCACGTCCGGCGCGGCCGCGATAAGAAGAAAATCGGAATTGTCTCGTTCCCGAGACAGCGTCGATGGCCACTCGGGATGAGACGGTGCTTCCCGTTCGCGCACTCTTCCGTCTCTCGCAGAAGACCGCTCGATTATCTGTTCGTTACAGAATTTCAACAAAGTTCCGGATTGAGGGGCTCTCGAAGGATTGCAGCGATACTACGCGTCGACGGAGCCGGCTTCTTCCGGGGTTTGACGATTCCGTCGATAAACTATTTTCTGCCGCCGGTATTGATCACCTCTAATGAATGCAAATATTGCAATCGTTACACGCCGAAGTGGCAATGGCATACTTTTAATCGCGGAGAGGCTTTGAAGTCCTCTTCGCACTTTATGGATGGGCTCTGTGCTGTCCTGACATTAAGGCAGTACTTTCGTTATGAAAATTCGTGGTTCGATCGATTTAAAAATGGAGACGACAAAGTTTCGGCAATGGTTTTGGTCATATGTACGAAGATTAAATAATAATTCCTTTTTACGTTTAGGCTTCGATCGAAGCCCTCTTCGGAACTTTAATCCGAGAATTTATTATTAACATTTATTTATTATTTATTAACATCCATGATGGAGCTGCAAATTATATTTATATAACCTCTCGTAGTAAATTATACAAAATCTTATACAAAAGTTTTTAATATACTAATTGACTCACCAATTTAGCAAAAACAAGCATTGGCATTCAATATACCAGACTCCAAAGGGATATCGATGGTAGTAAAAATCATCAGAAATGTTGTATTTGTAATGTTGCTCAACCGAAGAAAGATGTGTTATAAATGTGTACTTTCGTTATGTCTGACGCCACTTAAGTTGGATAGAGAAATGAGAGAAATTACAAACATTTCTCGATGGAATGAAAAACTGAAAAAAATCGAGCATATGGAATGTTTAGAAAACATTGTTTTTGCACAATAATAATTTCAAAATGTTACTAACAATGTACTAAAAATAAAAAAAATGTGTAACGAATTACCCGGCAACCTAATTTTTTCCGTTACGAAAATGATGTGTCAATTTTTCTGAATAGGTTATGAATTTTTTCAGAATTTTATGTAATGTTTGAAAATTGCGATTTTAAAGAAATTTCAACATAAAGATAACGCAGTTTTCAAACATTACATCAAATTCTGAAAAAAAATTCATAACGTATTCAGAGAAGAAGAAGTTACAGAAGAGTAACGAAGGTAATTTGTTGCGCTATTTTTTATTTCAGTAATTTGATAATAACATCTTGAAATTATTATTATTATACACATACAATCTTTTCAGCATCTTCCATGTGCTCCATTTTTTTTTTCAGATTTTTATCCGATCCCTAACCAGAAAAGACTACAATTTTACGTATGTATATGTGTATATATGAGAGTAACGTATCTATGTATATGTGTATATATGAGAGTAACGTATTAAATGCAAATATATATACGACCACGACTGCATGCTGTGTCACATTTGGAACACTCGACTGTTTGATTTAACTCCGCAACTCGCTACCGGAATCACGGCGAAGAGTTGCACTACTTTATTGATTATTGTGCGTGCCGAGTGATTGTATAAATGCGTATATTGCCCGGGTAAACTTTCGGTCGGCAATGATGCTTGACCGAACAATTCCTATCGATTAGCGTAAAAATTAAGAAATTGAAAAACATGAAAATTAAATATGATTGATTCAGAAAATTGAATATTTCATATATCGAAGATATTGATTTAAAAAAAAAAATGTGGAAACATCAGTGCTCGAAGAATGTAAAATTTCTGCTGAATGAGTCGGGCGTGTGAAATTTTCCTTTTTCGCGGTCTCTACAACGCGTGTAAAAAATTTCGTTTCTCGCGGTCTTTATAATCCATACATTATTGACTTCGGTGCATCGTCCCGATTCATCAATGCTATTGGCGGAGATTTTTTTTGTCATTACCATACACAGTCGCGAATGAGTGACGGAGATGCGCGGACGGGGCGATATGACGAAAACCGAGAAGTTTCGCTAAATGTTTGTGTACATTCCCAAAGAGCACAGTACATTCTCCGTTATACGCAGTTATAGGAGTTCTCCGCACGGCGAAGCGGAAAACAGGCTGACGTCGCGATATCATTCCTCGGGCTAGACATGCACCGGGTCTCGCGGGCACGTCGACTTGCGACTCCGCGATCTCAGCGAGACACAGCATCGTCTCACGAAGTGAGGCATTCCGAGTTCGGGCAAGTAGAAAGAGATGAGCAGGAACGACCGTCGAGGGGGGTGGAAAGGGGGACGGACGGGGGGGGGGAGAAAGGACCCGCGCTAACAAGACGATCTTAAAGCAGAAAAGCGTTTCCCCAATCATCAGTTAACATCTTTGTCTCGTACTTCTCAGACTGGCTTGTGAATATATTCATGAGATGAAGCGAGAGAGGGCAAGCCGCTCGACGAAGGGACGACGGGAGGGAATCCGAGAGGAGCGACGTCGGCTATCGACCGCTTTGAGCCGCGGTCCATCAGTTCGGTTTGTCGCTAACAAACGACGAAAGGAGAGATTTTTAATTGGACCATTATCGTTATGATTAGTGAACGCTAATCAATCGACCATCGCGGCGCCGAGTCGCTCGTGTCGCCTCACGGAGCGTTCGTACACGAATCGATGTGGGATTAGCCGATGTATAATTGCTTCCGGGATTTCACGGCATTGCGTGGCCAGAGGGCTCGATCGTTGCAGCTCTTTCAAAGGGACGCGACGACGCAACGCGCTTTGAATTTCAATAACGGCAGAAACTATTAATTTTTGTCGAATATTAGCTTGCTCGTACCACTGCAAACAAGGTTTGGGCTTCTAAGAAATTTTTTTCTTCTGTTCACGAAGGTTTACGATTGTTTTTCTGTTCGTTATGCAAGAAACATTTGGTAACTAACAATCTTTCGTTGTTGTACAATTAACAACCCTTTATTGATGTGAAATTAACAATTTTTTGTTTTTGTAAATTTAGCAGCTTATTGTTGTTGTAAAATTTTCAACAACTTTGTGTTATAAAATTGATAATAATTGTGAACGATGCCCTGTGCAACATGTGGACATACTGTTCAACAACAATTCCTTTACTGCAAGAAATCTTTATCACTTAAGGACCTATTTAATGTCCAGTCGGCGGACTTGGATCATAAGTTAATTGTCGACAATAAAATTCGTTGCAAATCATTAATAATCTAATGTGAAAATATATTGAAATCGCTATAGAAACTTTCAGTTCATCGCAGATTGTTCTAAATTTTACAAGGATGCAATTTCGTCGAAGTAAAATGTAATTTGCCGCAAATCCTCTTGCACCATACGAATTTATAAAAGATACTTTTAAAGAACCCACGCGTGTGTATTTGACGCAATGTTAAATTGTATTTTTGGCAAAAAAAAAAAAAGAAAAAAAGGAGGGTGTCGATTTACAGCTGCCACTGTCGCTCCCGCTGCGAGGAGCGCAGCCGAGTAGAATGCAGTTCCTGCACGCGTTAAAAGCGAACCTTCGCTTGCACTAGTGCCCATTTTTTTTTTTTTTTTTTGTTTTCTCTCGAAACTTTTTGCCGACCTCTTGTTCGCGCGTCACCCATAACTCGATGTTTATTTTCTATCACGCGCGAGCACACCTTTAAACACCTGAAAGGTGGACGCGCCGGCGCGTGTATGCGGCGGAGCAGCATTCTGGACATCGCGCGGTCCATCGGACTCTGCCGGACAGTGGGTCGCTAGCTCGAACCGAAACCGGGCGTTGTCTCTCACTATAATCCACCCCGCTCGTACCTATACCTTCCACACACAATCTACCGTAGTTCGGCATCCCGACAGATTATTCGAGATAATATCGTACACCTTGTAAAAGCTGCCTTATCCCTCGATCTTCCTGTATCAATCTTATGCGCATCCTATGGTAGCGTGTTTATGGTAGTCGCAGTTACAGCGACTGTGAAACTCACGTTAAAATTCATCTCCTCCACATACCGAGATACAAACTATTCTCCGAAGTTGTTACGATACACTTTCTTTTCATTAAGTGGAAAAAATGCGTGAGCAATCGATCGTAAAAAATAATGTACCACAATTGAGCTGTGTGAAACTGGAAAACGACTCTTGAAAAAAAAATCAAGTTTTTTTTTTTTTTTTTTTTTCTGGAGATTTTTTGTCATTACCATAGAGAAATCAACTGTCCGTACAGAAATCCACTGTCGTATTTCAAATTCGACGGGGGCGTTTCTCTTAAGTCCTGTAACTCTTTTTTTTTTGCACTAGTGCAAACAAAAAATTGTCACTACAAACAACTACATAAGAAAATCCTTAAGAATCTATGATAACAAATGTCAGCCTCACATAGCTCCATAATTGCGAGAACATGTATCTGGCAATTATGATCGGTTGTTCCCGAATATTTTTTTTTTTTTCCCGAGCGCATCTTCGGTCATTTCTTTGGCTTCCTCGTAAAGGAGACTTTGTTAAAAAAATAAAATTGTCTTCCGCTTTCCTCGTTTGATCAACCAAAATGCATGCCAATCGTTCGTAAATGTAACACAAAAAAAAAAACAATTTCGTAACATTGTGACCGAGCGTGCACTTTACGCGCATGCGTACATGAAGTATCAATCTTACGAGTAATAAATGTCATCAGTGGTTGAAGAGTGGCCATAAACATGGTTGGTTAATAGAACATAATAACTTCCCACTTTTCTTAAACTATCAATGTATAATAAAAATTGTTACCAACATTTTTTTTTTTTTTTTGTCCACACACGTTCACAATGTCTTCTCTTGTTAATTTTCCCGAGAATGTCGTTCATTTGACAAAAATCTTTGTTAATTTTATTAATATTTTTTTTTGTAAAATCAACAAGAAAAGAATCGTGAGAGCTTTCGTTAACAAAAACTTTGCTAAAAGTACAGATACTTGTTACTGTGAACAAAAAGTTGCTAAAAGTACAAATACTCGTTACTGTGCACAATGAATTGTGAATCGTACGTCACTTTGGTGTTCTTTGGGAACCGAATCTTTTTACAATAATTGGCCCACTTTCCTTTTTCCACAGACCAACGAACAGGGATAGGACAATTGGGACGAAATGATGAAATTTGCGTGACACGATGTAGCGAGCGAGCACACTCTCTGGATCGGGGTTACGTGATGACCGCTCCTCGTCACACTGTAGTATCACCTCGTATAAATGCATCGCGATCGAGCCATTTCTATGCTAATAGAGATCCTGATAGTTCGGGGATGGGTTAAAAGCGAACCGCGTAAACGTTCCGCTCCTGCGCCCAAAACTCCTGACCCGACACGAGATACACGCTCGAACCAAAGAAGCCAGAGAGGTCAATTTTATTTTTATGCGGAAAAGTGCATAACCTAATATGGTAATTAATTCATTTTAGTAATAGTAATTTCGTGTAACGTCAGCATTTTTTTTTTTTCGTTCCTTTTTATTTAATAGAATCTAGGTGAAAAATATAACTCAGTAGAGACGAACCGAATACAAAAGGTGATTTCCTTTTATGCATCCATAAAAATGCCAGCCTTTACGTGAGCTATATTCATTCAAGATATTGCGCTATATCCGACGAATCTAGGTTAAAAGCATAATTCAGCAGCGTGGGACTAAATACGAAAGGTCATATCTTTTTATGCATCCAAAAAAATCCGATACGTTACGCAAGTAATATTCATTCAAGATATTGCACTGCATGTGACGTTTCACGTGTACCGGTTGCTCGGAGGTAAAATTGCCGGCGGGTCTGCCGGTTTCGGAGCTTTCGTGATGTTTGAAAAGTGTCAAGAAACGAATGTAAAACTCGTTGAAAAGCCGGATAGCGATAACAACCGAAACACGGTGGGAGCATACCAGAAGGGGAAGCTCGCGTGGGTGGCCGCTACAACCCGTCCGACACAGAACTCGTACAGAGCGATTTCAATGCCTTCCGGGCACAGTGCAGGGTTCCGGAAAAGCAACGTAAATGATTTCTCTCTAGGTTTGCAGCTTGATTATCTCGTACCCACTGCTTTCGGCTATCAAAATACCGGGATTATGTTTTCCACTGTTGTCCCAGTCACTTGACGATTCGTCCTTTCGGCTGTCGGTGAGAGTCGCGATGCATATGCAGCGCAGTCATAATTTAGCCGCGAGACTACTCAAGGGAAGTTCTCCTGTAAAACAATTTTTCATCTGAAAATCGGCGCCTTTTCGGATGTTGAAAAATCAACGTAAATGATTTCTGTCTCGGTTTACAGCTTGATTATCTCGTAACCATTGATTTCGACTATCAAACTGCTCGGATAATGTTTTCCACTGTTATTCCAGTCACTTGACGATTCGTCCTTTTGGCCTCGGTGAAAGTAGCGATGCATATGCAGCGTAGTCATAATTTAGCCACGAGACTACTTAAGACAAGTTCTCCTGTAAAACAAATTTGGATCTTAAAATTGGGATCTTTCCGGATGTTGAAAAAGCAACGTAAATGATTTCTCTCTCGGTTTACAGCTTGATTATCTCGTAACCATTGATTTCGACTATCAAACTGCTCGGATAATGTTTTCCACTGTTATTCCAGTCACTTGACGATTCGTCCTTTTGGCCTCGGTGAAAGTAGCGATGCATATGCAGCGTAGTCATAATTTAGCCACGAGACTACTTAAGACAAGTTCTCCTGTAAAACAAATTTGGATCTTATAATTTTGATCTTTCCGGATGTTGAAAAGCAACGTAAATGATTTCTCTCTCGGTTTACAGCTAGATTATCTCGTAAATATGTGTGTTTGGCGATGGTTTTTACCATTGTCCTGTAATTGGATTTATACCCGTTGTAATTCAATAAATAAATTATGTTTTCCATTGTTATTGCAGTCACTTGACGATTCGTCCTTTTGGCCTCGGTGAAAGTAGCGATGCATATCCAGCGCAGTCATAATTTAGTCACGAGACTACTTAAGAGAAGTTCTCCTGTAAAACAAATTTGGATCTTAAAATCGGGATCTTTCCGGATGTTGAAAAAGCAGCTTAAGTGATTACTCTCTAGGTTTACAGCTTGATTATCTCGTAACCACTGCTTTCGGCTATCAAAATATCGGGATTCGTCCTTTTGGCCTCGGTGAAAGTAGCGATGCATATCCAGCGCAGTCATAATTTAGTCACGAGACTACTTAAGCGAAGTTCTCCTTGAAAACAAATTTTGATCTTAAAATCGGGGCCTTTCCGGATGTTGAGAAAGCAACTTAAGCAACTTAAGTGATTTTTCTTTAGGTCTACAGCTTGATTATCTCGTACTCATTGATTTCGACTATCAAAATACCGGGATAATGTTTTCCGCTGTTATTCCAGTCACTTGACGATTCGTCCTTTAGGCCTCGGCGAAAGTAGCGGTGCACATGGAGCGCAGTCGTAATGCACGCACGAAACTACTTAAGAGCAGTTCCTCAGTAAAAAAAAAAATTTGGATCTTAATATCGGGACCTTATCGGGCCTTTTTTGGATGTCGAAAGAGCAACGTTGATGATTTCTCTCTCAGTTTACAGCTTGATTATCTCGGATCCACTGCTTTGGGCCATCAAAATACCGGGATAATGTTTTCCACTGTTATTCCAGTCACATGACGATGCGTCCATTTGCCCTCCGTGAAAGTAGCGGTGCACGTGCAGCGCAGTCATAATGCACGCACGAAACTACTTAAGAGAAGTTCCCAAGTAAAAAGAATTTGGATTTTAAAATCAGGGCCTTATCGGGCCCCGATTTTAAAATCCCTCCCCGACCAAAATTTGTTAACAATAAATGAATATTAATGTCGCCATATCCACAATAAGATTCTTTAACATTAGATAAACTCTTGTCGAGTGTGACCTGCCGTCTCGTCAATCCCGGTGTTTTTTACTCAATTTCTCGCTGCTGGTATTGATCACCATTGATAATGAATGGAAATATCACAAACGGTGCATGTCGAAGTGCTGTTAGAGTCCTCTTCGGACTTTAGCGATAGCCTGGTGCTGTCCCAACATTAAGTCCAGGAAATTAAGAGTTTATTTAATGTTAACAAATCTTTTTGTTGAATATGGCGAAATAAATACTTATTTCATTGTTGACAAATTTCAATTGAGGAAAATAATTTTATTTGATTATGCTAAAAACTGTTGACAATAAATGAAGACTTCTATCATCTCCACATCCAACAAAAGTGATGTCAACATTAAATGAACTCCTTTCTCAGTGCATGCACCCGAGTAGTTTAAGATCGCGCAGCACGCTTATTATCAACCTCTCGATCTTCAACAATGGCCGTCCATCTCCGCATACATTCCAGCGCCATTGCACCTGTACAAATATTTGCGTATTCCTCGACGTCCAGCAGTTTATTTTTATCACGTACAACCGATGGCTCGGCTATCGGACCGGAAAAAAGCTGGCTTGTCGATAATCTGTACTTTTGACAAAAAAAAAAAAGAAAGTATTCCGCGTCTTTCATTCTTCGTCAGTCAGACAGTCGCTTCCGGTTTCGCAAAATGTTTACCCCGGATTTTGTCAACATTAGACGAACTCTCTTCTCAATGCATGCACCCAATTTATAGATCGCAAAGAACAAGACTTATCGCGCGGTCAATTCTCACCAGCGACCGTGCATCTTCATAAATTCCAGCATTTCGACAATTCCATACATTCCAGTGCCATTCCACCTGTACAAATATTTGCGTAGTCTTCGATGGCCAGCAGCTTTATTTTTATCACATGCGACCGATTGCGCGACTCTCGGACCGTTGAACGAAGCCGGCTTATCGATGGTCTATACCTTCAGTCAATAACTATAGCCAACCCCAGTGGAGGCAAATAAGTTCAATTGCTCGCCGCCAAGCTTTGCTGTTTGCCTGCCATAAATATGCGTGCGTCGCGTGGAATCTACGACGTCAGCAACTTGTCAACAAATTGCCAGCAATATTGCAGCAATAGTTGCAATAACACAAGATTCCGGCATACCGATGGCAAAAATTCAACAAAAGTTGCTATAGGCTGATTTCTCATCTTAACTAGATTATGATTTATGAGGTTTCACACCCGATGTCACTTATGCTCCGGCTGGGCGAATTAAGTCGTTTCACACTATTACATGTGACAAGCTTTTTGAGAAGGTGAAAAAAAAGCGCAACTCATGTGCATCCGTTTAATTAAATAAGACAACGTTGACTAGACACGAAAAGGTCATCTATATTTATGCATACAGATGAGGTAGTCTATGTTTATGTACAGCAAAAACATCCTCGTAGCTTTGAATAGTTAATAAGAAGGTTCAATGATGTGGTTATGTATGTAACTCAACTCATCGGAGTAAAACTTCTATAATCATAAAAATGAATTCGAGTTTTTGGATTTTTAATTTGTAAAAAAAATGTGTCACCGCTCAGTTTCATGCAAGTGTCGATGTACCTTGCTAATATATAATACACGAATGGATTGGCACTGAACAAGACTTGTAATTGAATTTTGTGAGGATCGATGGAGGCGTTTAAATTTAATGACAAATCGAATTGTAAAGAATCTCACCCAAAATAATCATCCCTCAAGCAAATAAATATCGAGCTACATTGAGTTAAAATATTGTACAAATACTCGACTGAGTGAAGAGACACGGGGATTGAATTTTGTTGATGTCCACGTATGAAACCCCTAATGGGATTATGGGTTTTTTTTTCCAATATTTGCGCTTAATTCCGAGATGCCGTTAATAATTCAAGGCTCTTAGGCAGCCATGAAAAAGATTCAGGAAGCAATTTACGAAAGCATACACCTGCACACGATCATGTCATCGGTTGCAGTGTCACGCACAGCACCGGCATGCCTTGTTGACAACTTGCTAGCGGTATGCCTCAAAGAATTTTTGACACTGAACTCAGGCAAAGACAAAGACATAGATGAATAAATTTTGCCACCATCCCCTGCAGACATATTCTGCCTATTTGCTGGCGGATTATCGGCAAAATGCTATCGGGATTTTATTTTAAAAAATAATAATAAAAGTGCTCTGCGTCTTTCATGCGACGTTGGCAAAGCAGTCGCTTCCGCTTTCGCAAAATGCATACTCCGAGGGTTGTCGATGCGATGTATTGGGTTCAATGCGGCGGGGACAAGTTTCCTCCATCCACATTTTCCCCGTCGTACTATTAGCCGAGGAACTCCCTGTAATCGAGGCTCGAGACACTGCGGCTCGTCATTCCGCCGTCGGTGATGTGTCAATAATATATGACCAAGAGTCAGAACACGGTACAAGTACGCGGTGCATATATATTTACTGCGCGGTTCAATGCGAGGTGTACGATGCTTCGTGTCGGCGAACCGTCGGGAACTTTTCGGTATCAACTTCGTCGGTCGTCTGAGTGGCGGAGGTTTCCTCGACGTCGACGATGACGGTGGCAATGAGCCGCTGGAAAGACGATAGAGCGAACGAACCGAACGAACACCGGGAGGAATGCCTTTAGTCGCTTCCGGAGAAACTGCTCGGTCCAAGGGACGAGGGAAAAACCAGCCGAACCGAACGGGCCAAGAGACGGGGAAGAAGTGCGACGAGTTGGCACCGTTTATTAACCATCCTCGGAAACTATGAGACACACGCTCCGGCGAAACGCGAAGAAGATGGATGAGACACGCCGGTTCAACGTATCCACGAACCGTCTCGAAGATTAATATTCACCGAGCGAAGTACACACTTGCGCGGACTCGCGCAACTCGCGCGTAACAGTCCGACTGGTTGGTGATGATTCTTGTGCGTGTACCTGCACCCCGAGCTATATAAGTTTATTTGGAATGCCGATAACGGGTTTGCGCGGCTGAGAGAATGAACCATTATGCGGAGCGCTGGGCAGATGCCATGGGGCGTGATGCATGATGGTGAAATGTATTCGGCTACTATCGGTCCAATAATGACAATGGCGTCATTGGATCGGTTTTTCGACACCTTTTAACGGGATTATTCTACGCGAAAGATATCATGCTGGGATTCTCCTATTTGCATTAAAGGGAACTCTGAACACATTTGTAACTCCTTACTTGCCTTTTTTACCCGCGGAACTAGCCGGTTTTGTAGTTTCGACTGAGAATTGTTGATACACTATGCGTATACTTCGATTTATGTGCAGGACTATAATATTGACATAAATGCTTCAGAGCGCAGGTGAATTATGATTAACAACGTACATGGAATTAAGAAAATCGAATATCACGTAGTGTTTTATTGATATTACGTAGTCAATCGAACTTAGTGTCACGATTGATGCTTCGGTGGCGACAAATCGTGGCCTACACTGCATTCATCTGCTTTTTATGGACTCTAATCTTGTCACAAGCGAACATTAAACATAAACGTACACTGGTATATGGGTTTTCGCGACTATCTCTAATATTCGATTTTCTTCATGTGTTGGACGATTTCAACTGAAACTCGAGTGCACGCCGAAGCGTTTATGACTAGTATTACAGTCCTGGATAATTTGAAGCATGGACGTAGCATATTAATTATGTAAAATCGATTCTGAGAAATCGCCTTTATCTCTATCGGTAAAATAGGAAGGCAGCCTTTTAAGTAGTCCAGGGTAAAAGTGGTTTCGCAAGAAAAAAAAAATATATATATATATTTATACGAATAAAATACGATATATATTAAAAATCTCTGTATATGAATTGTAGAAAAAAAAAAAAAATTCGTGAATATTATATACGTGAATATTCATGAATATTATGATACATGAGAAATATACTTTTATATATATATATATATTTTTTTTTTTTCATGGGGGTGAATATGGTCCGGTCCATACGGCATTGATTTACACGTTGAATTACGCGCTTTATCCTCCATTCCGACTGCAGATACTATCGTTAGCGCGGAGAATAATAGTCTGCCACATATTTATCATTGCCCTGCTGAATTATTCGGCTCCCTGTCTGGATTTCCACGGGGATGTTTGATACACGAAGAGAATTTAATTTGCAACATCAATGACGCAACGAATGACGTACGAAACGGGAATTGTGCAAAATTTCGTTATGTACATTTGAAATGATGGCGTAAAAATTTTATGACTCTTAACGTTCATGCGATAGCCATATCGGGATAATTTATACTCGTTAGTTATTTTTCCGATGAAATTCACCGTCCAGAAGCGGACGAGAAGGATCGATGGAATACCGCCGAGAATCAATACCTCGTTTACCGCGGGGATTCCCCTTTCCGCGGCACATAAACGTATTACATATCAATTTGAGCGGTTGGAAGTCTTCGTCCCCTCGTTCAGCCCAGACAGCGACCAGTCCTCGCACTCGAGCACTTTACGTTGTTCGAAAGCATCGACGTCGTCCCAGTCCATGCTACAGAATACCCTCGCCTAGGCTTTCGCGAGACAGGACTCGACATCCGAGCGCATGCTCGACTATCAGAAAACTTGTTCCTCGATATTGAATTAAGTTTCCCGTATACCTCGAATTTCATTTTCCATACGAAATTGCGCTATGTCATGTTTCAATTGGATTGATGCGGATATTGCATGGAGTATCCCCGCGGCAGTGATCACATCATTGTATGCTGTACATAGGTATACGCAGGGATATAGCAAGTAGATTTTTTTTTTTTTTTTTTTTTTTTTTTTTTACAATTTACTGCAACGTACGAACGAAGTTATGACACTATTTATTAAAGTGGGCGATTAATATATCTATTAAAAGCGACTTTTTAATTTCGTCGATATTATGACAATGATTAATTTAATAATTCATCAGTTTATTAATATGCTAATAATTTTACTATTTATTTGTTTTTTCTGAAACATTATTTAACACAATTTCGTTAGAATTAAACGGTAAATACAATTCTTTATGTAAATTAAAAAGAAGTGGAATGCAATTTACGTAATCATATCATCGCATGACGTTATCACGAAAATCACATCATTCTACGCTGTACATACGAACGCGCAAGGATATAACATAGATTTTTCACAACTCACTGCAGCGCTCGAGCCACGCGTTATGACACTGCTATTTATTACATTGGGCGAATGTTATATTTATTAAAATTATTATTTTTTATTTCATCAATCAATATTACAACAATAATTAATGTCACAATTCATCAGTTCATTGATTCGCTAATAATTTTATTATCTATTTGTTTTTCGGGTACATTATTTAACATCATTTTGTTACAGTCAACCTCTAAATACAATGCCACAGGGCAAGTCGCAAATATTACCCTCAAGTGTTCATAACGAATATTAAATACAATTCTATGTATAAACTAAACCGAAATAGAATCCAACGTACGTAATAAAATCATTGCTGCTGTTCGCATATTTATAACTCGAAGGAGTTCGTTCGCTGCATAAGACTGGTAAGGCTGGGTCGAGTATTACTAAATATATCTTCGCAATATCATATTGTACCGAGTGGCAATGTGTTATCCTAGCCTTCTGGAATAATATGCTCGACCCTATAATTAAAAATGAGCTTTAATCAATTTTCCCGACCTTTTCTTTCTTCATACCGTATTTTGTACTGGTGACTTTGGGATTCGTGTCTCAAGTTGAATATCCGATGTCGCTAATCGGCAGTCGGACACGCGGATCGTTGTGTTTGTTCAAGATTCGGGGATTCCGTTTGTGTCGATTGTCCGCCCGTCGGCTGGAGCATGAATCGTTAACAAACAGTGCATGCGCACTGTGTACATCACTCACGCGTTATCTGTACGAAAAGTGGCGGCATCGGAAGGCGATCATCGGCGACCGTCCGTAGGCCAACATCGACCGGGGACCTAAGAATCAACGTGCCTAAGCATTCGGGTCGTATCTACTGACTGGGAAGCGCTTGCCGGGCCGACCAGTTTTGGAGATAAGTGAAACCGCAGGCCCAGTACCGGGGCTGCATAGTGGAACGATACGATATTTATCTTATCGCACGTTCGTCTCGAACCCCGTCAATCCTCGCCCTTTTTTCCCCCCCAACCACAACTTCGGCAAAAGAGAAAAGCCATCAATAAATATATCTTCTTTTCTTGCCCGGTCCGGTACTAAAAATATAATAAATGTATGGGCTGAAGAACCAAGGTGGATGGTTTGTTAGCAATTTCCGTTACCACACCTACATGTAATCACGAAGAGGTCCTTTGCGTACTTGAACGAGCTACCGATAACCAATGTAACGTGTTGTTGATAAATACGCATTACAATTACTACTTAAATACTTAAATATATTAAATCTATGTTTTAAACAGAGCTGAGCAAAGTATCGAAATGTACTTAGAGTACTAAGTACTAAGTATCGAAAAGTGCTTAAAGCACTGAGTACTAAGTATCGAAAAAGTACTTAAAGCACCGAGTACTAAGTATCGAAAAAGTACTTAGAGCACTAAGCGCCGAGTATCGAAAAAAGTACTTAGATTACTAAGCACTAAGTATCGAAGAGAACTTAAAGTACTGAGTGCTAAGTACCGCAAGTACTTTCAGTACAAAGTAATTTCCGTACTTAAAATACTTTTATAAAATGCAAAGTGTATGGTACTTTATCTTCTTAATCGGAGGAGGCGGAGTTCCACGAGTACGAAATTTGGAGAGAAATTTTCAAATCAAACGGCCCTGTTCACGGCCAACGTTCTTTCAAAACGTCCAAACTCTTCGTTTTCAATCCTTGGTACCGGACCAATCGACTGGACTACGACAACTGAAACATGGGAAACTGAGTGGAGGTCGACTGGATGTAAAACAACTAAACCTAGGACGCATAATACATAAAATATAGCTTTGAAAAAAAAAAAAAAAAAAAAAAAAAAAATCGAATGAACGACGATTTTTCAATGTTTGAGCCACTTTCGGAAAAACGTCGATTTTCGTGATTCTCAAACGTCGATATCTCGGCTCCCAATGGAGGTGGGAAAAATCCGAGGAGCCCGTCGTGTTCTACGGGAAAAAAAATACACAGGATAAGGTCTTGCCCGAAGTTCTAGAAGCGTTTTATCCAGCAATTTCAAAACGTTTGAAGAACGCGAAAAATTGACACGTCAGGCCTTACAATACAGCCTTGCAATTTTTTCACGATTTTACAAAACGATGATATCTGCAAATTTCACATTGCGATTTCCTACAATAATTTTAGCGGTGAGTTTTGACGATTTCAATTTTATGAGAAAGACATTTTTTTTCACGTTACAAAAGAAGTGCAAAAACATTTGCACATGGCTTCGTAATTCATTAAAATCTTGAGCGTAGCTTCCTCTTTGTCGTGGACGGTGGAAATGCCACTCACGAGTTAGAAGGGAAAAAAAAATTACACGTGACATCAGAGGCTTAAAAAGAATTTTTTTTTTTTTTTCCACCGGTCCATGTATGTCCTATAACAAATACAGTAACGAGGAAGAAAGATTTAATTATGGTATTACGGAAGTGCCGCAAGATCGATGTGCGCTAGCAGTCTCAGGGACGCGTTGCTCGCGTAGAGCGCTGGGAATTCGTGCGGGCTACCGGAAGTCCGGAGAGAGCCTGAGCGTTCCGTTAACTCGGGTGTGCACTCAGCGAACTTTACGAGGGGCCAAACCCGCCCAGTTGGGGGAGCGGCATCGGTGCTATCTGCGAAGGCAGCGTCACTGGTGCGCCGTTGAATACGCGAGCTTTACACGCGGTGCCCGTTTCCTCGCATACACGATCGTCGTTCGCGACGGCGGGAGGAATTATTTTCCGTGCTCGCACTCGCGCCCCCGACGAGCGGAGCCATCCACCGGTCGCAGCCCGCTCGCCCGTTGCGCGCCCTCGGAGAACGACTATGCAGCCACGGTGCAGCCACGGTGATCTCTGGATTTTAGGGTGGCGCCGAGGGCATATCAGAAAAATTATACCGGCGCGAAGAGACGCGGGTAAACCGTCGGGTTAAATATTAAAAGGCCGGTGGTGAATAAGGGCGGTAGTGCTCGTATCTTAGTGCTCGGCTTGCCACCGAGGGCGAACCAGGCACCCCATGCATATTCATGGGTACATGTGCCGCTATACCGTACCGTGGCTTTCAGTCTGCGCGTCGTTCGCGAACGCTCCGGGCACGCGGTAGGTACTACTCGCTGGTACCGCCACATTGCCCGTGAAAAAAGGGGGTCGCACGGCAGAGATGCTCGCTTTCCGCGATGCGCGACTTGCTCGGGAGAGAGCCGGAACTCGTACATCGGTCGACCGCGGTATAATTATTGCAATCCTGAGGTCGGCGCGCAAAATCGGAAACCATTCGACACGGCCGATTGCTTGTTTCGGGCAGTTAGCTGGGAAGTGGCAGAAACAGTTTTAAGTTCGATGTGGCTTTGGAATTTTGTTTTTGTTTTTTTGTTTTTTTTTTTTTTTCACTGGACGTTAAAAATTTGAAAATATTGAAGTAGAGACTTTCTTTTGAATGAGAAATGGCACTTTGAATGAAAGACTTTGTTTTTCATTTGAATGCGCGTTGCGCTGCATTTTTTTTTTTTTTTTTTTTTTTTTTTTTTTTTTTTTTTTTTTGAAGAGGCAGAAGAGGTCTTCAATTCCGTATCGATTGACGGAAAATTCATTTTTGATTTCTGACCGCATGATAAAAATTGGAAGATATTAAAAGCGGCATCCTTTTTTTTTTTTTTTTTTGTAATAAGAAAATCCCAATTTAAATGAATGACTTTATCGAATGACATCGCTTTCACATTATCGTGCATCTTCCTAAAAGCCTTTACGGCGCAGTTTACAGCGCAGCATTCTTTGCAGCGTATTTTTATAGCCGTTCGAAAAATGGCTCTCGACGGAAGCGCGACGCGGCGCGACTGTAGTGTACTATACATACGGAATATGTATATGAGAAATTTCCATTGATCAACAGATTCCCGGTGGACCTTGCACGGACCGACGGTGTCGTATCCCTTCGTCGAACCCCTCGGGCCAAAAGAAAGACGCGGTTCTGAATTTTTCCAGCACAAGATGCGAAAGATCAGCGCTCCCGGGGAAAACGCATTGGGAACTCGCTTCCGAGCCCGTCACTTCGCTCGGTTCGATCAATCGAAATTTTCATACGTCTTTCGCGTAACATAAAAGTCGAAGCAGCATGGCCGACGACAGATAAAGGGGAAAGCGCATTGGGCATCGAAAAATGGTGTGATGCGAACGTTCCGGGCGAAATTTTTCTGCGAATCGAAGATAAGGATTATAGAATATATTTGTCGAGTATTGTGTGAAAGAGTTTCGTAACTTTGTCGGAGAATAAGTCAACTGTCCACTGTTGTTACTGTGAATAATAATATGCAGAGCCAATATGAAATTGCTGTATGTTAATTGTAGAACAATGTCAATTTGGTTCTACATATTGGTGGTAATTGTAAATGCACTTTATTAGCCTCGCAATAATACAAAATCCGATGGTAGCGCATCAATACATGTGTAATTTTTTCTTTCCCCGAGCCTTATGGGCTATTGACCAGGCTCCTTCAGCGTGCATTTTTGTATTTGACCCAAGGAGTTGCTCGTGCATATAAAATAAAACCTTCTTTATGGAAGAGACGATACAATCGATTGATATAATATAGTAATAAATTAAACTAATCGGTTCGTAGCTCCAATTCGTTTTATTCCAATGGAGAGATTATGTGAAAAATAATTTAAAAGATGCGCGTTGGAAATTTATGTTTGGGGATGTTTTTTGGTGGGAGCTTTTTAAATAGCGGGATGATAGATTCGAGATGGTCGTATCGCGTAAATACATGTGTTCTTTTTTCCCCCTCAGTATAATTGTCCATTGGCTCGGGTCCTTCCCTGTATTTTTGTATTTAATCATGGAGTTGCGCATACATATAAAATAAAACCTTCTATATGGAAGAGATGATATAATCGATTAATATATTACACTAATAACTTAACCTCGCGGGTTCGTAGCTTTGATTCGTTTTATCCTAATGGAGAGATTATTTTTTTAAATATTTTTAAAAATGTCCATTGGAAATTTCTGTTTGGGGATGCGGATAAATAGCAAAATGATGGATTCGAGATGGTGGTATCGCGTCAATACATGTGTGCCTTCCCCTCCCCCCCCCCCCCCCCCCTCAGGCTAATGGGTTATTGACCAGGGTCCTTCAGCTCGTATTTTTGCATTTGACCAAGGAATAGCTCATACATATAAAATAACGCCTTTTTTATGGAAGAGCTGATAGAATCGATTAATATATTAGCTTATTACTATACTATTATTATTATTATACTAATAACTGAAGCTGGCGGGTTCGTTGCTCTGCTTCGATTTATTCTAATAGGGAGTTTAATAAAAAAAAAAAAAGTGTGCATTGAAAATTCGTATTAGAGGATGCAGTTTGTTGGAAGCTTTCCAAATAGCGGGATGATGGATTCGAGATATTGCTGTGCAATTTGCTTTCTTTTCGTGATGGAGTAGCATTGAGTTTGAGGGGTTGCGAAGAGAGTTATTTTAGTGACATAGTCTTGTGAGACGGCGGAGTGCGATTGTTTCGGCGGTTTTTACGTTATTGAGCATGCACTTTGGCAATTGAGGTATCGTTAGATCTATTCGGCGTCCACAGTCTGGAAGGGGTCGGTAGAAGCGTTTATAGTTTGTCGTGGCATCCTCTACAGCGATGAGTTTGTTTTCTATTGTTAGCTTGCGGAATTGCGAAACTCTTGCCGTAAATTTTCGTTTTCGTTATTCAGTGTGTCCGTTAAAGTTTAACTTATTTTCTATAGTAATTCGGAGATAATTAGCGGTTGTACATGGTTTGATTTGTTCGTTATGCACAACGATGAACGGTGAACTGGCGGAAACTTCATGATTAAATATAATTAGTTTAGATCTGTTAGGATCCGGTTCCCGACGTATTATTTTTCCGTCGAACTAAGTATAGTTGGACGGAGAATTACGTCGAAATAATATGTATAGTGTCGATAATAGTAATTATAGACACTGTATTATTGTAGTCTCCATAATAGTATACTCGGACGTACGACGAATAATAGCATGTGAGACCAATTTCAAATTGTCCTATAATAATACAGTTCTCATAATATTATAGTCGGACGAGTGGTAAATAATGATTCGCTGTGCGTCCAACACCGCAAACCTGCGTTGCATTATTACGAAAGAAAAAAAAAAAATCCCCGTACAATTATGAGGACCAAGCGTTCGCTGACGGTATTCGTATGTGTACGAGTCTGCTTTGACACCGCGCGTTCGACCCTCGCGAGAGGGGCTTTCACTTGGATAATCCGAGGGAGAAAGAACCGTGGAAGAGAAATAGCTGAAGAGAGATGAAGCTTGTCACTGAACAATTGGCTCCACATCGTGCGGAAAAGTGGATTAAAGTTTGGCTCGTCAAAGGATTCGCGCTCGTCTAAAGTCGCTATTGTATAGTTCATCGCGTCAACTGGGGCGACTGTGACATCGCGTGTTTTCTTAGATACGATTCGAGTGATTCGTGAATTCTCGTTTCGTATATACCTTCGGGCCAGATTAAGCTGATACGTGAGGAGGCTCATTATCATGGTTTCTGTCCTCACCGAAATATCCGAGTACGCAATAGATCCGATGAAAACGACTTTCCCTTAGCTCGAGCGTTTGGGTCAGGAATTTTCCGATACCTTTGAGCTTTGGCCCACCGAATCGGGTGAAATTTAGGTCATAGCTGTCTGAAGCAAGGTGCACTGCTGAGAAACGAAAATGGTTAAAAGACCATTTTCGTTTCTTGCGCCAAATGGCACAAGTGATTCAAGCGGTTCTCCCAACTGTACATATCGCAAGAGGTGATGAGTTTGTTGCACGTCAGACTTTGAGCAATCAATAATTTAATTTGAAAATCGTTATCAATGATATTGTACTTGTCATTTGTCTAAGCCTCATGTATACACTTGACAGCGTTACATCAGGGCCCTGGCAAGGCCTTGTCCGGGCCTCATCTGAACCTGATATAACACTGAAAACTGTCCAGCAGACATATCAATGAACTTAATGGACTTAATGGACTTAATGGCATACACGGATGGAATTAATAGGCCGCTCCGATAGAAATTTTAGAGTCTCACATACGGCCCCGACAAGCCCTTCTTCAGGGCCTGATTAGGCGCCGCCTCACCGCTGTAAAATTTCTACCGGTATTTCGTTTGTCGGGCATTCGAGTCTAAGCGTCAGCATTGCATCTAATTTTATTACATAACTCCGATAGAACGATAAGCCAGATCACAACACACCCCTAAACTATATACGATAGTAAGCCACTGGCCGGTATAGAGCGGCTCGTATGTTCGTACGCTACAGCTTCAACCTTTTCGGTTCATCACGCGAATAATTTACCGCCAGCTGCAGTGCATCACTACATAATCCCAACACTCGATTTTCAGCGATGCCATACCAGCCGGTCTCCGACATCGCCCCATGTATTGTCGCTCGGGTTTGCACGATGTGGGTGACTGCCTGGGCTACAGAGAGATGCAAAGCCGCCCGCAAGCCAGTGGAGTGTAGCACACCCTTTCAGGGCCACTAATACCCATGCTCATGTGCTCCAGCTCACCTCACTGTGCGCTGGACCACGTCTCTTGTGACACCTCCGCACTCTAATGCACATGCATAGGCACATCCATGCGTGCGGGCGGGCACTTCTGTGTTGGGGGATGAATCGTCAGACGTGTACACTCGGGACACCACTCGGAACCCACAGAGTCCGTACGCGTATCTGTAGTGATATCGGACGACGTATAGTCGTCGTTCATGCGTTTGTATGCATAGATGTACATGTGACTTCGCGAGATCGTGCTCGGGGACTGAGGGAGGTTCCGCGTGACGAGTCGTCCAGTCCGCTGGCTCGTGTTGCTCGAACGCGAGTGGGAAAATGTTTTCATTAACCGAGTACACGGGACAACGTCACAATGCCGGTCCTTCTACGCCCGCTTCCACATTCGAATTTACGCGGCGTAAGCCAAATTCGTGGCTGGCTGACTGTCCGACTGGCTCGCTAGCTCGTTCGGGCAACAGATATACGCACGTAGGTACGCGAGAAATTCTTTTGAACACATTTCAGTTCTTGTAGTTTTTGTAAAACAAAAAGGACCTTCCGTAACTCTAATTACTCAACAGCTCGGAATTTAAAAAAAATAAATAAAAATAAAACAAATTTTGTAGGGTACACAGGAAATTATTACTTAGCAGAAGCATTATGCAAATTAAACCGGTATATATGGGTTTACATAAATCCTTGCGCAAATATCGTAGCGACGGTTATATTATAATGTAAATTTACATTTAACGCTTCGATGAATGTAATACTAAAATATGGTAGACGATTGCGTGTTATGAACCTTCGCGGACCCGACCGAAAGAGAACAACAGTCGAGAGTTCTAGTGAGAAATGAGATTGAATATTATGTACGCGTCCATGATCTAGCGGGAGCGTCACGTGGGACCAGTACCGGGACAGCGTCGGCCAGTGCTCGCCCAACGTCGCCCAGCACCGGTCCTCTGTATCACCTCCACGAGGGTGCGTTTTTTTAAATGAATGTATGCGCGCGCACGATTCGTACATAACGATCGACGAATGCACCACATTTTTGAGCTAACATGGACGTACAAAAAAAGATTGAAAAAAAAAAAAAATGTAACGCTCCAACGACTTATTTATCTGCTACGTTGAGTAAAAATTCTTTTAAACATATTTTTGCTTCTTGCAATTGTTGTGAAATAAAAAGTCCCTCCCATAACTCTAATTACTCAAAAAGTCGAATAAATAAACGGAGTACATCGATATTATTACGCAGCAAAAGCATTATGCAAATTAAATCGATATACATAGAGGTACGTAAATTCTTGCGTGACGCTCGTAGCGAGGGTTATAATTTTAATTTACAGTTGACGCTTCGATGGATTTTTAATACTAAAATATGGTGGACGTTTGCTTGTTATAAAATTTTCGCGAACCGTCCGGCAAAGGACATCAGTCGAGAGTTGTTCTGGTGAGAAAAATATTGAATCTCATGAACGCTTTCATGCCAGTGTGCGGAAACGCCACACTCAGAAAAAAAAGTGATTCTACACGAAGACAATTTATTATGAACGAAGAAAAATGTTTATTTGCTTCACAACCTAATAGAGCGTTTATTAACGTCTAATATATTTATTCGCATCGATAGTATTGTTCTTATTATTTCATAATATTTATTTGGATCTAATAAACAGATATTTATTTCAAATAATTTTTTAAATAAATTTCGAGACAAACCTGTTACTTCTGATCGTATTGCAATGACGTGATAATCCAGACAAATAATTTATTTGGAGGCCACCGTTCGTTTGGTTTAAGTGAAATATTCATTTGATTTAAGTGAATATTTATTTCATTTAAGAAACTATTTACTTAATTTAAATAAATATTTATTTAATAGAAATACATATTTCACTTGAACCAAATCAACGGAATCCGCAAAATAAATTATTTTTCAGGGTGTAGGAATGACGCAGAAACGAATTTTTTTGTTGTTGAAATGTCATTTTTAATATCAGCGAAGCATGAACAAGCGATGTTTAATTATTAAATAAGAACAGATCCATCATCGACGAACGATTTAACTGATCACGTCGCGCATTAGTTATACTCCTCATAACCGATCTCGAAGTTAGTTGTTCCAACACTCAGTTCTCAAACGTATTCGAAGTAAACAAAGTTTCATAAAAACGAACCGATGAGCTTCTTTCTATTGCGATTTAGCGGTTCTCCATAGGGATTAAATATAGACTGACGTGTCGACGTTTCTATAATACGCACCGATAATAGCCCCATTGTCCTGCCGTCAAATACACGATTTCATTGGCGCGAATAAGCATCTATTTATAAACATATTTTATACTATAATTTTATTATAATATAAAATTTATAATTTCTTTCCATCGAATAGACTTTTATTTTCGAGTACAAATCAGTAGTCACATTGAATGCATGTTTTCAACATGAACTAAAGAATCGCTGTGATTTTAATTCAAGACAGATGTTGTTGAGGCAACTAAATATTGCTTTTGTCTTAATAAACGTCATACGATGATTGAAAATTATTTGATCTTAATAAATCTTATTTCTGGGCGCACACGGGGCCAGTGCTGGGACAGCGCCGGCCAGTGCCCGCCGAACGTCGGCCGGTATCCCGTGTGTAATTACCACCAGGGTGCTATTTCGCAAACTGTAACCGAGCAACAAGGTACGCGCGCACGATGCTTGCCCATACATAACAATCAGCGAGCGCACCACATTATTGAACTAACATAGATGTACAAAAACAAATATAAAAAGAAAAGACGTAAAAGTTCCAACGACTTATTTATCTGCTACATTGAGTGAAAATTCTTTCGGTAATGGTCCGCTGCATCATCACGAAAACATTTCGCATTGGCCCGAGGGCGTTGTTGTACGTGTACGTCGGGTGTGGGAGAATGAGGAATAAGGGTGGTTGTAGCACAACGGCGGCGGCGGCAGCGGCGGCGGCACCAGCGGCAGGAGGTGGTTAGGGCACCAAATGGTTTCATTAAAATAATCCTGGTTCGGGTGGTGCCAGCTCGCGCCCGATCGAAATTCCGTGTACGGAATAACGAGTATTCGAGAAGGTATGCGTGCGTGCGTGTGCGCGAGGCCTGCCTCTCGACGGAGTACATGCTCGGCTACCGCATCTCCTCGAGATATATATATATATATATATATATATATATATATATATATATATATATATACATGTCTGAAACACGCACACGCTATATCTATGTTTATCTTCGTATGAGTTTGTTAGCGCATTTATTCTTTCGGTGTGCGCGTGTGCGTGAGCGCTCGTACGTGCCATCGCGTGGATTCGCGCCGAGTCCGCGACTAGTAGCTTCGGTATTCGCGCCGCGCGCGTTTCCATGCGTTTGTGTGTGTGTGTGTGTGTGTGTGTGTGTGTGTGTGTGTGTGTGTGTGTGTGTGTGTGTGTGTGTGTGTGTGTGTGTGTGTGTGTGTGTGTGTGTGTGTGTGTGTGTGTGTGTGTGTGTGTGTGTGTGTGTGTGTGTGTGTCGGTGCGTTTCATCGTGAGCGTGTGATAAGTGCATTGTTGTTTCGCGCTTGAGGGCCGGCTTGGTTCGTCTCATGGGTTGCGGTGAAATGCGTGTATTTGAACAATTAGGTTTACCCCACCGACCCCTCGTCCGACTACGGTCACTTGACGATAATACGTACAGGTATGCGGGTACATACGTCCGCCCCCTACATCGCATGTCCATTTTCGATATATACTCTGTACACCGCGCTACGCTGTACGCGACCTCGTCCCTCTTGTACTACCGTGTGTTTTTTTTTTTTTTTTTTTTTTTTTTTTTTTTTTTTTCAGTTAGCGAATTGCGAAAAGCACGATCGAACAATTTTTGCCACCGGAATACGCCGGACTGGTTGAGTCGGGATAGACTGAACCTGTCTAGTAAACAATGAATACTGCACGAGTAATAAAGATACCGCTCGCGCTGTATTGTATTATGTGTGCCCTCGGCGTGTAAACACGGTGTTCTCCGGTTAGCTTCGCGCGAAAAGGATTGTTAGCCGAGGATCACATCGGAGCGCGCGCTATATAGATCCTCGCTTATGGATCATTATCGATCGCCGCTCATTGAACCTGGTGGACCGAGGTCGGGTTAACAAGTCACGGAGCGACTTTGTTGAGCAGCGGATTTTTCTTTTCCTCAGCAGCTGAGGTCTCGTCGATCGCGGTGTTAATTGATCGGCAGCTTCACTCCATCGCATCGCGGTCAAGAAGGATTAGCCTAGGGACTTTTCTTTCGGGTCCTAGGGTTTTTTCCCTAGGGTTTTTTTTGCCTAGGGACTTCTTCGGGTCCTAGGGGGTTTTTTCCCTAGGGTTTTTGCCTAGGGACCTTTTTCGGGTACCATGGTTTTCCCTGGGGTTTTTTTGCCTAGGGACTTTTTTCGGGTCCTAGGGTTTTTCCCTAGGGTTTTTGCCTAGGGACCTTTTTCGGGTACCATGGTTTTCCCTGGAGTTTATTGCCTAGGGACTTTTTTTCGGGTCCTAGGGGGTTTTTCCCTAGGGTTTTTGCCTAGGGACCTTTTTCGGGTACCATGGATTTCCCTGGGGTTTATTGCCTAGGGACTTTTTTCGGGTCCTAGGGTTTTTTCCCTAGGGTTTTTTTCTGGGACCGTCTGGTTATTTGGGTTTAGTTGTTTTTTGGTTTTTTTTTCTACTTTTTAGATGCAGTCAAATGAAAAAATATTCGTATGAAATTTAATTTAATGGTATCGGAAGTTTTTGGGGACAAGCTGGTGTATTAAATTTCATGTAGAATTGTGATGAAAAATTTACCTACGGCGTGTTAAGAAGTTTAGAAATACTTTACTTTTAATTGTAGTAGTAGCGAATGTGCTTTATTAGCCTCAGTAATACACTGTTCGGTCGTATTGCGTGTATACATGTGATTTTTTTTCCCCTCGGACTAATAGGCCGTCGACCGAGGTCCTTCAGCCCTATTACTTTTATTAATAATTTACTTCAATTTTATTATTAAATTACTTTAGATCCCGTAATTTTACGTCAATTTTTCTGTAAAAGTCTATTCATTTTTCATTACTTTCGTACATTAAGTCTAATGTACCAGTTATTGTATGACAACTTCCACTTCGGTGCATCATATTTACAATCTTTTCTCGTGTTGTCTCCGTTTTGTATGACATTCTGTCAAAAGAAATCCTCACAGTCGGTCTATCGCTTCAAAAATTCATCGATGATTGCGATAAAAAAAATATCGATAATTTCTTGTACTAGTTTGTGCTGCTCACGCAAAAATCCTCACTGAAGATATCTGCAAGATACTAAACATCATCAGGTTAGAGTCGCTGCGTTTTTGCATCGCACGAAGTTCACTCGTGGAAGTTCATTTGAAGAGTAAAATTCGACAAGTGAACAATTTGATTTTTTTTTTCCCCAAACCGGTGCATTGACAGAGACTTGCAAGAGATCAAATTTGATGTCATGCAGATATCTTCAGTCATCCGGAACTCTGATAATACAGTGCGCATGCGCATGTATGATAGATCCGGTCTGTAATTTATTGAACAGTACAAGTTAACAGTTTTCACTTTATAGGCATACACCACATAGGTCATGCTCCCGACACTTGATCGGCGGAGAGTCACTGAATGGAAATTAAGAATAGCGAAAGGGCTTGGTTCACTTGGATTACTGAATGATAGGAAAGGCTGATCATTTAGCGAATGAGGTAAACGGAGCTAAATGATTTCTATGAAGAAAAATCGATATTCCATAGGAATTTCCTGAATTTTAACATTGAAATCTGATTCAATGATTGTTATGACGAATAACCCGAGGAATCCAATTAATATAGAGAAAACCTGTGCAGCCGAGCGAACTGGGAATGCCGAGCATTGCTACAGTACGGTACAGCGATCCGATATTACCGGCGGGGTGCGCATGCATAGTTAACATTCAATGTTCGACGTCAGAGCTGCGAAGGGTGTGCGGCAGGGTTGGCCCAGCTGTATTAAAATGCAAAGTCTGTCCCAGGGCAGGGTTGCCGTGGGGTGCGCAATTGTTCGCTCGGATACCAGGGGCTTTCCCGGTTCTCCTCGCGTAATACACTCAGCTTCGGGTCTCCAGATCGATCCGTGTTCGCTCTATCGTCCTGTTGTCTTGCCCTGATAAATCACGTTTGTGCGATACTCGCGAAGATGATATCCCTGGCAGACATTTGTGCGCGTCAGCTCGTAGCCCGATGAGATCCTGAGATGGCCTCGTTGGGGCCTTGGCGGAGCCTGATGTAACCGCTCTAAAATGTCTGCGAGGTATTGTCGTCCTATAAGTACAACAATTCATTAAACGAACGGGTCTCACGACCGCAATTAATATAGCTGAAAGTTCCAATGTTGCGAAATAAATGGATCGGTGGTCCTAAAACAGCGATTCTGGAATCTTTTTTTGGGATATGCCTAAGGACTTCCCGTACACTTGCAACATCATGACAATAATTCTACGAGCAGGTACTGTTTGCGGAATTATTTCTATAAATATCCCAGGACAGCTGGTTTAGGACCAAGTACCCCAGCCCAGTCGACGGAGCGCAAACGGACCGAAAAACGGACACGTCCTTGTGGGGAACGAAACGGACCGTAAAAAACGACAAAACGGACGGTATATTTTTTTTGGTGGCATTTGTCCTTTTTTCAGTTGCCGGAACCGAAAACAGACCGGATATTTTTTTGTTTGAAAAATTTGCTTTGGTCCGTTTTCGGTTCCCGCAACCGACAAACGACCAAGATCGTCTTTTTATTCTGTCCTTTGATTAAAAACAGAATTAAAAGCAAAACAGTCAAGTATTAAAAAACTTGGCCAACATTTTTTTATAAAAAAAAAGTTCGGTCTTTCTTCGGTTTCCACAACCGAAAAAGGACTAATCCAAAAACGTATGGTCCGTTTTACCGCTTTTGCTGTCCGTTTCGTTCCCCAATGGACGTGTCGGTTTTTCGGTCCATTTTTTAGTTTTTTTTTTCTTTCCTTTTTAAAAGCAGTTGTCCGTCAACTTGCTAGGGGATCTATTTTTTCGTCACAAATAGATGATTGTTCCTGAACCAATCACCCTGGAATTTCTTTGTTCGGATATGCATGCAGACTTCCTGTGTACCTGAAACGTCGTGACAACAATGTTAGGGGCTAAAACTGTTTGCAGAATTATTTTCAAAAAGATTCCAAGACGGCTGGTTTGGGGTCGATCCATTTGATTCGTCACAAATGGATCATTAGCCCAAAGCCCGCCACCCTGGAATCTATTTTTACGATATGCCCCCACAGACTTCTCGTGCACCTGGAACATCATGGACAACAATTCTCGAAGCTGGTACTGTTTGCGGAATTGCGAAATTAAAAGGCTCGCAAGAATGGACATATAATCATTGCAATTTAAGCCCCACGGAACGGGCACTGCGATTCTTGAGAATTAAAAAAGCTCCCGCACGTAGCTCCATTGCCTTGTACTAGTCGTGTTGAAAAAGGGTCAATAATATAAAAAAAAAAAAAGGCAGAGAGGAGAGAATGAAAAAAATGAAAGCAAGAAACGGACCTTCGTGTTGGCCGACGATTAGGTATGCATATTCCACGCACTAGTGCTTAATCATTTCAACGTTATTATATACTAAAGGGATCGCTTCGTATTACACTCGCGCGCATAAATAGAGTCACGCCATGTACGTGCGGGAGCGAGTGAGTGCAAGGAGGAAAATACAGGTTCGTCCGGGGCCCGATCTACAACGCAACACACACTGTACATTCAGTACAGTGTGTTCTAATGTGCATGCACTGTAGCTACAACGAAACAGTCGCTCCGGCGTGCAGAGTTCATTTTTAAATGCGGAAGGCGACCGTTAACCCTCGCCGCGATCTACACGACATTGGCTCAGTGGTACGTACACCTACTGCTCGCTACTTGGGTGCATAACTCACTCGGAATTTCAGTAGAGGCTTTAATTTTTTTTTTCTTTCTTCTCTGCATCAACGGTTGATGGTAATCGTGATATCGGGTGGTGCACTGCGATTCGGCACTCTTCTTGGGGCGTAACAAACTCACGGAAATCAAGTGACGCGGGCGGCTCTTCGTTACAAATGCACGAAGAAAAATCGTTCTGTGACTGTAGCAAAATTTTGATCATTAATAATTTATTGTTTCAGGAGCAATTAAAAAAAATGCAGCTACAGCGAGAAAAATTAATAACTTGCCGTTATAGCAAAAAAAAAAAAAAAAAAATGTGCTCTCACAGCAAAACAGCTTGTCGTTACGGCAGAAATATTTTGTTTTCCCTGTGTCGAGTGAGTAAATGAGTTACGGTGAAATTTTCGTAAAAATGAAATCAAAAAATTTGAAAATTTCAATCTCTCTCATGGATTCTCGAACGCTCACGGTGAAAACGTAATTGAACGTTGATGCCGGGCAAGGTCGTCGAGGCGAGAAGAAAAAATGAGGATAGCAGGAAGCTGAGTGTATTCGCGAGGGGTTTTTGCACTTTCATAGCGGAGAAACGGTGCGTTGATGACTAGGTTAAGGACGTTCTCTCTCGTGCCTAAGACCGCTGATGCTGTGGTCGCAGTCAACGATTTTCCATGCTTCTTCGGTTTCGACGGCCGAGCATTGCTCGGGCCACGCTTGGCAGCGCTCACGACCGCCATCGTGAATTTGGAACAAAGACGTTTGAGCACGACGACGCTTGGGGCGAAGAATAAGCGATTATTAGTCAACCCCCCCCCCCTCCCCCCCCCTCCGTGGGTGACTCTCGAGAATATCCGCAAAGATCAGGGGAATGAAAGAGCTTGGGCGGTAGTGCTCCGCGGCCTCGCATTGCAGCACACTCACCTCTTCCCCCGGTATCCTTTTGTTTTAGGGAAATTCACGCGACCTCGCATTTCATTAATGCCTTGCTTCTGCTTCGTTCTTCTCGGCCTGCCCTCTCGGGAGACGGACAAAGAATGGTACGTCGATTTATGTCGGGTACTGCTCCAGCGCCCGGGTAAATTGAAAAGTCCTCGGCGCTAGAGTGTATCCCGTGAACTGCTAACACCGACGGACCTCGGCACGGCCGTATCGGGGCTTTTTAAGTTTCACTGATATCGGAGTGATCGGTTAGCGGCGTGCACGCCTTTGAGGTACGTCTTTTTCAACAATTTGTAAAATTCCGATCGCAGAGTTTCTTGATTTTCCGACGGCGAGAAATAAATGTCGATAGCCGGGTTTGTTCGAGATTCGAACACCTGTGAGGCATTGCGGAAAGATTTCTTGTAGACCTTTTTTTTTTTTTTTGGGAAGAGCGACCGATAATGTCGATGAGGAAGATAATGAAAAATAATGGTATTTACGGTGATAATTGCGGGACGTTAATTATAGTTAACGGTAAGTGCCATTGTGAGGTCGGCCGGCAAGTATTAGTATGATGAAACTTGAAATTGTTCACAGTTGGTAACGCCCGTTGAATTGTGCACCGGTGAAGCGCAAACAGAGAGACAGAGTACAGTGGGAAAAGGCTTCTCTCGTGGCAAGATGACTTACAGAAAGAGTTCATTGAATCTGTGATATTGGAAGGCGCCTCTTTAGGGGTGAAATTTTGGAGCGTTACATCAGGCCCTGATTGGGTCCCAATCGGGTTTTTTTAGGACTATATCAGGCCCCGATTCAACACTATTAAATTTCATAAGCGTAGACATAGACATAGAAAAACATAGACACAGAAAAGAACAATCCCTCACCGCGTTGTTAAACGGTGCCGGAACATAGACACTCACTGACTTTTGACGTAACAGTGAGAACAGCCTTCCTTCGTGGCAAGATATGTCTTACAGTGAGAGTTAATTGAATCCGTGATATTGGAAGGCGCCTCTTTAGGGGCGAAATTTTGGAGCGTCGTCAGATCCTGATTAGGCCCAAAACGGGTCTTTTCAGGAGCTTATCAGGCCCCGATTTAACGCTGTTAAATTGTATAGTCGTAGACATAGACATAGAACAACATAGACACAGAAAAGAACAATCCCTCAGCGCGTTGTTAAACATAGGTGTCGGAACATAGATCCTCACTTACTTTTCCATTGGTTCTGGAAGGTAGCGAAGAACTCGAGGTGTTAGGTATCTCGCAACGATCTCTGAGTCGTACGAGGCAAGAGTCACCGGGGTTAATAAAGAGTGGTGGGAACAGCAGTAACATGTAAGAGCGGTAGGTAGGTTGATAGGCTGAGAGGTGTACGTCCGCGCACATGTACCCCGGGGGATCGCGAACGGGGTTACCAGAGCATTCCGTGAGCGGGCAGATAGCATCCGAAAAGATTTAGAGGGTCACCGCTGCAATTAGCGATGTTTAGAAGCGAATTATGAGGCTGTATATCTCTGCTCTCCACTTTCTTACCGCCTCACTCTCCGCTCCTTCTCGACTTCTTACAAACCGTTCCTGCCTCCTTGCATCTCCATACCGAACCTTGGTGTGCAGTTCTCTTACGTTTCATACGTAGGAGAAACGCTTTCCCATCGAACTTTCAACGTGATCCCGTTTATCCGAATCGCTACATCATTCGAGCTTGAATTCCGTTCTCCAAAAGTGTGTAGCGTGGCTTGCTGCCACCAATCATCACGCCCACGACACAAGCTTTTTCCTGCCTTATGAGTCATAAAATGAAAATTATGTGAAGCGGCCATCTTTGGATACATCTGAATAAGCTTTTGGCCCGGTTTCACGAAGTCCTTTAGCTCTGCGACTTCGGATTTAATCTTTACAATCTATCGTCCAAAACATCCTCCGTGATTCACAGAACCAATCTATCAGATCGCCTTCGACACCCGTTCACATTTCCGTTGGACAAGTCTGATACGGTAAACCCAGAAAGATTGATGAATGATACCTGATCACGCCTGAGCAATCACGGTCAGCTCATTCTTTTCTCATCATTCATCAATTGCAAGTGATGTGAGGCAGCCATCGTTGGACACATTTGAATAGGCTCTTGGTCCGATTATCACAAAGTCCTTCATCTCTGCAACTTCGGATTTAAACATTACAATCTATCGTCCAAAGCATCCTCCGTGATCCACAGAACTGATCTATCAGACATCATCCTCTCTTTGGACGCCAAGTTCATGAACAACCCTTAACACGCGTAACCCGTGTCCCAATTAGTGGCCGATGCCCCGTTTGATGGGAAAAGCCTCATACGGTAGACTCAGAAAGATTGATAAATTAGATTTGATCAGCAATCATGGCTAGATCTTTCATGTCTCATCATTCATAAAATGCAAATTTTGTGAGGCAACCATCATTAGATACATCTGAATAGGATTTTGGTCAGATTTTCACGAAGTCCTTCATCTTTGCGACTTCGAATTTAATCTTTACAATCTATCTATCTGGTCTATCAGATTCCGTTGTACGTCATCCTCTATTCGGGCGCCTAACTCGTGTACAGTCCTTAATATGCGTAACCGGTGTCCCAATTAGTGACCGATACTACCCCCGATACAATGGCAGGATGTTGACAGTCTTAGCCTGATATGCTAGACCCAGAAGATTGATAAATGACATCTTGATAAAGATTAATAATACCTTGACCTTGAGAAGATTGATAATAGACACAATTCTATCTCCCATCCAGTTTTAATTTTCCCATGAAGTGCGAAAATTGCCGGGCCACGAAGCGAAACTTTCATGCCCTCGCACGATTGCGAGTTGAAGAAGAATACAATTATTGGGGACGAACGCCGCGGAGAAAGTCCGGGAACGGAAGATGATTGAGGAACTCTTTTCGCGAAGGGTTCGAGGTAGGGTGGCTTGTTTATTGCGGCAATTGTTATCGATTTCCTGGGATAACCGCGACCGAACGGCGCGTCAGGGGCGCGGTAGGGAGCACTGATGCGGTGCAGACTGAAGTAAACAGGACAGGTGGAGCGACGCCACGGCGCTGGCTTTAATCGACGATGTGTGTGATTTCAGCTGCGTTGACTTTTAAGGGCCGTCGATGGTGCCAAAACTATAGTCCGTACATTAATTCCTCTGTCGTAAATGGGATTACCTTCGCCACGATCTATCCATCAGCATCGAATAATTTCCTCTAATCGCGCTCGCAGTCTACCTTCTCCCGTAGAATCACTTCGGTGATGCAAGAAAAATAAAACAAAAAAAAAAAAATAAAACCACGTCACAGTATATATAAGAGAAGTGATCGCCACTTCAACAGACCAGTCCTCGTGTTGCTCGTGTCGCGCGCCCAATTAATACGAGTTCGGTGCCCCAGCACTTTCCAATCGGGATAAATTCAATGGCACTGCTCGAACGGCAGATGTAGCAACAACCGCTGTGGTGGTTCCTCGTCGATTTCCAATCGATTATCGGGATACCGCGGTGCAACGGTTTAACCGTCACTGCACCATAGTTTCGATTTGTCCCAATCGTCATTTATCGGAATACTTTCAGTTTTTGGCTTGAAGATCTCATGATATACTAACTACCTTCTCCAAATGAATCTTCCAAGCCAATGTTGATCTGACTTCTCGTCTGTAGTGGGGCGATTTGGACAATAAACTCTATACGCAATTTTTTCCTTTCTTTTTTATTTTCAATTTTTTTTTTTTTTTTTTTTTTTTTTTTTCATAGCGGCGAGAGTGCGGAACATGATGTGAAAAAGACAAAAAGTGCGCCTAAAGTGCTGCGCGCGCTCGGATCGGGAGTTTCAATGGTGCACCGTGAGTGAGAGGCGGGTGGTATGGCAGGCTGTAGAGGCGACTGATAGGGTGGCGGGGCGAAAGGGATGAGGGGGCATTTTTGCAACGGTCCGTAAAGTGAAATAACATCGATCGAAGGGGACGAGCCACGGGGCTATAAGCTGACCGATCGGTGGACCGGTGGCGAATTTGGCCACCCAGAGGTAAAGCACAGCGAGTATAATAGATGCGCGGCGGTGAGTGCGGTGCTGGCTAAACGCGCGCGCAGGACCAATTTCCCAAGAGGGCTTCTCTCACGAGGTTCGCGGCGCGAGTGTCGGTGTGCGCGAGGCACAAAACCGCAGCCTAAAAACAATATCGAGAGCCCGGCATGACCGGCACTGACGGTGGTCGATAGATAGTTATACAGCAGGCGACTTAACACCCTCCATTTATTGCTGAAACGCGTATAGTGCATTTGCGAAACGGTATTTGGCAGAGGTAAAAAAAAAGAGGAACGGTTGACATAGGTCCGAATAGATGTGGTCCGGAAAAGGCCTGATGAGGCCCCTGATGAGACCCGGAAACGGCCCGACAACGGCCCCTGATGAGGTCCGAAAAAGGCCTGATAAGACTCTACGCCCAGAAAAAAAAGTTTATTAATCGTCAATAAAATCTGATATTAGAATATTTTTATTTGAATTAATTAAATTTTTACTTGACTCAAGGATATTTACTTACTTGATTCAAGTGTATGCGATATTTAACTCTAATAAAATCGACTTCAATAAAACTCTCTATTAAGCCCATATTAAAATAAGCAATTTTATTTGCTCTAAATAAATTTTATTTGGTTCGAATACATTTTTTTTTTCTGGGTGTATGTGACGCTCTATAATTTCTTTTAGAGGATACCGCTGTATGGCACTGCATAAGGTTTTCAATCGTACGAGAGGAAAAGTTGATGAAAAAAAAAAAACAAAATCTGTCAATTTTCCAAATTTTACCCCGTTCTGCCTCGAATGTGAGCTTCTTCAATATCTGTACCGTACGTAAAAATACAATTGAATCATCTAAAGATTCCGGAAGGGACGTACAATTAAATATTTTGTTGGTACAGCTTAAAGATTGGTTAGTTCAACAATTTTTTGTCTCTTCAAATTATTTCACTCCCAATCCTATATTTTCCATTTAAAACCCAAAAATACACTTTTTCGTCCATAAAATCGAGATTTTCAATGTCTCACTGTACTTCAGTCCCAAAAAAAAGCCAGGGGATTCTCGTTCAGCGGGAAAAAATACATCGAAATACGTACGCCGCAACTCATTTTCGAAAAAGAAAAAAAAATTCGTCAAAAAATTGCAAGTTTACCCCCTTTCGAGTTCATTTCTCGCGTTATTCAACTTCTGAAACTGCCCGATAAAACGCCTCTAGAACTTCGAACTTGTCTTTTGTATTTTTTTCGCGTAGAACACGTCGAGCACCTCGGATTTTCCCTAGCTCCATTGGAAGCCGAAATGTCGACCTTTAAAAATCACGAAAACCGACGTTTTTTCAAAATTGACTCAAAAATTGAAAAATCGTTGTTGGCTCGACTTTTCTTTGTTTCAAGGTTATTTTCGACGTATTTTTCTCGCTAAACACGAATATAACAATTATTTCACTCCCAGCCCAATATTTTCCATTTAAATCCCAAAAATACGATTTTTATATGCATAAAATCGAGAACTCAATCACTTTCGGCCACTGTACTATATCCACACGTCCCAGATTTCGTGGTTATACATCCGGTCGACTTCCACTCATTATCCCGAGGTCCAGTCGTCGTAGTCCAGTCGATTAGTCTGGTTACCAAGGATTGGAACGAAGAGTTTGGACGTTTTGAAAAAAAATTTGGCTCTGAACAGAGCCGTTTGATTTGAAAATTCTTCACCAAATTTCGTACGTTTAAGAAGAAAATCTACTTCGTACCTTGTATTTTATAAAAATACTTTAAGTACGGAAATTACTTCGTATTTAAAGTACTTGCGCTAGTTAGCACTTAGTACTTTAAGTACATTTCGGTATTTTTCCCAGCTCTGAATGCAATATTGTTAGTGTAAGTTATGTCCGATTCGCGTCGATGCCACTTTACGTCTTTAATGCCGAAATCGTCAGCGAGTTCGTATCGCTTCGAATAGACAGAGAACAGCGAGTAATTTCCAGATTACAGATCGGATTATGAACGAGAATCGTGTCCATACGGGTGCGCCAGCATACAAGCGCTGTACGTAGATAGGGCATACACGCTTGTGAAGAACTCGTGGTTGCGGGCATGTTATCGTGCCCGTTTCACCCCTCGAAGGCAATTTGGCGCTGGAGCGTACGCGTCTGGCATCCCAAAACCGGAGGGCCAGCCCATCCTCGTCAGCTTATTGAGAATCCAGATTTTCCTCCGATTCGCACCGGGACGGCGCGTGTTCGTCCCACGAGGTTCGAGATTCCCATGCGAGCGAGTGAATACGGCAAAGGCGAAAAGGGAGGATCAGAAAAACAGTGCAACGAGAGCAAGCGAGGTAATGGCCTTCGGACGAACGGTGGAGAAGATCACGAGGACCTCGGAGACCTTCCCGTCTCTCGATCTCCCGATCTTTCCGTCGTTCTCGATGCGGACTCGCGAAAAGCATCTTAATCGAGCGCGACATGCATGCACGCAATCCGAACGAAAAGCTTGCAAAGAACTTTCGGATTTGTCCCAGCAATCCGGATAATTTCGTTCTTCTCTTCCCGGGGAACGGACGAACTGAGGCCGCTCGAAGGCTCGTTGGTTGGGGGGGGAAAAAAACTCATCCAAGGAAGATCAGCTCCTTCGATGGCATGTTTCGTTGGGTAACTTCACTTAGTCGAATGCCCACAATCTCTGCAACCAGACTCTGGAGTTCAATCTAACGATCTCATTGATCGTCTGTCTTATCGAGAACAGTTCAAGAGATCGTCAGTTTTTGTAAACAGAGGATAGCCAGCTAAAGAGAGAAACCGAGGGAAAACGCTGTTATTTGAAGTGGCGGTGAAGATCGATGGTGGAACCGGGCGCAGTCTACGCGGTATTTGGCGCAGATCAATGCACGGCGTGATCAATGTACGTCGCATGTATACGGTGCACCGGCGCAAATAAGCTGACGGTCGGAGTGATTGGCGATTAATCGCGAACCGCGATTCACGAAGACTTACATGCGCTCGCTTCCGCCAGTAGTTGATTGGGGAAAACTTGTTGGTTGGGAAAAAACTCATCCGGGGAAAGTCAGCTCTTCGTTGGGTGACTTCGCTTAGTCGAAAGTCCACGATCTCTGTAACTAGACTCTGAAGTTCAAACTAACCGTATCATTGATTGTCTGTAGTATTGAAAACATCGGAAGAGAAAAAGCTGGTTTTCGTAGACGGAGGACAACCAGCCAAAAAGAGAAACCGAGTTACCGACGACTGTTTCGGGTGGTCAGTTTTTTTGGAATCTTTGCCTGGCGAATATTGCTGAAGTATAAGCTGACCGTCGGAGTGATCGGCGATTAATCGGGAATCGTCACGCGCGATAACTTACCCGCGCTCGCCTCCGTCAGCAGTCGGTTGGGAAAAACTTCTTGGTTGGGGAAAAAAAAATCATCCGGAGAAAGTCAGCTCTTCGTTGGGTGACTTCGCTCAGTCGACTGCCCACAATCTCTGTAGCCGGACTCTGAAGTTCAAACCAATCGTACGATTGATTGTCCGTAGCATCGGAAACATCGGAAGCGATAGCTGGTTTTCGTAAACGGAGGACAGTCAGCAAAAAAGAGAAACCGAGTTACCGACGAATGTTTCGGGTGGCCAGTTTTTTGGATCTCTGCCTGGCGAATATTGTTGAGGAGACCAAAGACACCCATGATAAGCAATGTACCAAAGCCTGCAGTATCGGCTGCACGGGATTCGAGACTTGGTACTTTGTATTCAACCCGCTGTTATTTCAAGATACGGTGAAGATCGATGATGGATACCGCTCGAGGTCCACGCGTTATTTGGCGCAGATCAACGTACGTCGCGTGTAAGCCGTACACCAGCGCAAATAAGCTAACGGTCAGGACGATCGGCGATTAATCGGAAAGCGCGGTGCTCGATGGCTTACACACACGCTCTCTCTTCCGCCAGTAGTGACCGTTTCTTTAGCGACGTTTCTGAGAAACTATGGAGGGCTGCCTCAGCTCTGCGCCTATCCGACGCAGGAGCTGACTCGGCATCCCCGTTCTCTCGCTATACCATATAAACTGATTCGTATCACGATAAATCGAGGATATTCCCGACGGCATGGGTCCACGCAACAGCGGACTCCCCCTCCCAGTTACGCCACACACTCGCTCGGCTCATCCCCATTTATCCGACCCTCGCGATCGCGAAGTCGTCCGGGTATTCGGCTCTCTATGATTCATTTTATTTTTCGCGAGTTATACGCAACCGGTCAGATTGCAGCGACCGCCGTGTCGAATCGTTGTCGTGGCACAGATGCCGCGCCAACGATTGCTACAACAGTAGTTGCAGTGTCATCCCGACATCTTCATACGTTATTCGAACCTTATTGGTTCGAGGAGGCAGAGAAAATTGTCCGCGAATGGGCGGATCGATTGCAAGCTTCTGCAGACGCGTATTCAGCCGGGACGCCATCAGCAGGACGTGTATCAGCGGGGTTTGAAGGTTGCAGAATGGTTGTTGATCTCGCAGGCTCACAGACTGTTTGATCTCCAATTTCGCGTTGTAAATTAAACACGCCAGTCGACTACTGATGGCCAGTGGAATCTCTTATGAAACCTATCAGACACTGCAAGCCTGCCACGAGGACATTGGACCGCCACCATGGATTATAATGGATGTTTCCCGGAACGAGCGGAAATTGCACTTGGACGGAGAAGATCCGACGACAGGTAGTTGCTCCGACGGGCATCCGGTCTCGACTCTCCAACGACTATCTCAGCTTTCGCACACTCCTCACTCACTTTTGTGATACTCTACCGAGAGCGAAGCCATTGACTTTGGCGTGTCAACTACAGTCGTCGTCATTCAGTAACCAATTTACAAGACGCCCTCTGTAAGACCTTTTTACTGTGAGGGTACATAAGCAGATTAGCTATACCGAAGGATTAATCTTTCCGGAATTAAATGTTATTTCGTGTACATTCACACAGAAACGCTGGCATATTTATATTCCTACCACTCATAATTCATAATTCTACGAAATATCACTACACAAACTACTCTACCGGATTAGAAATCTGCCAGAGCGAACCCGTCGCACAACGACACAGCTACGAAATACCAACCGGAATATAGGAGTCTAAGAAAATCTCTACCATAAAATAAAACTGTACTCGGTGGAGATTTTCTTGGATGCTTATATTCCGATACCATTTGTTATGCGGTAAAGTTGTTGGCGTGCGGTTCGCGCTGGTAGAGTTTTTTTTGCTTTCTCATAGAGGAAGCTATTTTGGCGGAGATTTTTTCCGGCAGAGTTGTTACGCGGTAGTCTATTTTGAGAGGTTCGTTTGTTATCTGATAAAGTGCTAATCCGATAGAGTTGTTATGTGGTAGTCTTTTTTTGATAGAGTTTGGTTTGTTATCTGGCAGAGTATTGTTCCGGTAGAGTTGTGAGTCGTTGAGATATAAATGTTTCTTTAGTGCCAGTACAAAGTTGTAATATGGTCGAGATGGTTTCCACGGTAGAGTTGTTATGTGGTAGTGTTGTTAGCGCTTTGATTTTTGGGAGGGTTGTTATCCGGTAGAGTTATGAGTGGTGGAGATTCAAATATCCCTAAACGCTTAATTCCGAAATTCATATCCTTGTATATGAATTTTGCCTGGCCGTAAATTATAGTGCATCGAATCGGGCCCTGGCATGATCCTGTTGAGGCCTCTGCAGGACCTCATCAGGCCCCGATATAACGCTCTAAAATGTTCACACTGGGTATATGATCGTGTGTCGTCGTTTATGATTACACCTAACCCTATTAACACCATAATCGGCATTATTAAAATGCTTTAAACAACAATTACGTGGACTTTTGCACCCGTATTTTTTTCATTACGACCCATTCGGTTTAACTAACAATAAGAAAAAAGAAAACAAGCGCCTGTAACAAATGCCACAGTTGTACCTGTCAGCAATCGTAGTAGCAGCCTCCGCTCAAGTAGATTGACTTTTTGTAACGCCGTTTGACGACTTCTCTTTACCGACCCTACAGTTCTCTCTGTAGAGTGATAATCGCAATCGCGTGGAGCGATAGCTCAAATGGACCTGTTTCTTGGATCTTTTCTGCAAGGAAATAAATTTAGTTTCCTTACAAAAGAAAACCCGTTTCACCACATTAATGGCGCCGGGTATCCCAAACTTTCCTGTATCGCATCCATCCTTCGCAATTCCTACGTTTTTTTTTTTTTTCAAATTGCAATATAACTTTAACGTGAAGGATGGTATCTGAGGGCTGTGAAGGTTGTCAGGCGTTCATTGCTGCGGAATGTAACGAGAAGCGTGTAGTACGAACCAACCGTGGACTGGACTTCGGTGGCACGGTCGGTGGAATCGTCGTTTCGTGGATGCTGTCGTCAACCGTATGGTCGGATCGCGGCCACCGCGACAGAACTGCGGCGGCAGCGGTGCGGAGGTATAGGTGGGTTGGTCAGCCCTACCGATTGTAAAAAGCACTTCGCTCATTCCGGGAAACTGCTCCATTAACGAAACTGCGCGGGAGCCGAGTGGAAGGAAAACGAACGAACAAGAATCATCGCGGCCCGTATAACTGTATATAAAAGGATCGATCGACCCTTGCCTGGTGGCTGTGCGAGTTCGGCCCACCACTACCGAGGCGAGTTGCTGTTTCGTGGTGCCGGCCGTAAATGTAAGTCTCGCTCTCGGTGTGCGCCTCGGTTCGTCGCATCCGATACCTTCGCGCCCTAAAGCTAGATTCATCGGTACACTTACTGTATGTGTGTGTGTGTGTGTGTGTGTGTGTGTGTGTGTGTCCATAGGAGGCCACACAGAAATTCCCAAGCTGCTGGAGAGCATTCAACTTTTAATTACGTCGGCCATTATTCCTCCGAAGGTTAGGCGCGTCGCTGTGCGGCTATGTGTCGAAAGCGGCGAGAGCCAAACTATCACCGAGGACCAAAAGTTGGGGACGAGGCAGCGTGAGCCTTTTGCTATGTGAACACTGAATTCTTGAAGTCTGGTCAGTGACGTGTCCTGCACCGCCGGGAATCCCGTCCGACGGGCTCCGAGAATTTCTTATAACCGGCCCATCGATTCACGAATCGACCGTTTGCGACGTTGACGAGATCAACGCAATGGCTGATCTGGGAGATTAGATTCTTCATTATTCATCTAACGATGGTTCGAACATCGATCGGGTTCGGGACGAATGGCACGCCGAGCTAAAATTGGGATCGAAACGCGGCGAAAAATAGACACGCGTCATGTCGCGACAGAGAGCTCGCTGTTCGGTCTTCTATTATCATCCGTTTGATGCTCGGTTAAAGCGACGGTGATGACTCGCGACTATGTATGCGATATCGGAGATCGATGTGACATCGGAGAACAGGTCAAAGGACGAGTTAAATGATACATGGTGTTTTGGCAATAACTCTCCTATCGCTTTCAATTCAGGATCTGGGACGCGGATTCGATCAATCAATTTTTGAGATTCGTTCTCCGCTTATTAGTTTCCGCGCATGATTTGTATAATCGACACTCCGTCGATCGACCTACTTTCGCCGGTAGCAATTTGGCGTTACGTGGCTGCGATACTCTGCGTCTGACCGGAAGTGTCCCGAAGCGGAGCAACGACGACCTTATGCCGAGATGCAAAAACCGGGAGAAAAAAAAACGTCGAATTCTCGGGCGTAACATCGCATATCTCTTTAAATGCCGCAGACGAGGTATGCCGCGATTCCTCGCACAGGGATTACCGCCCGCCGCTTTACATCTCCGAGTAAAGAAATTTTCATGCATATTGCATAAGGAAAGTGGTTTTGTCAATACCGTGTTGTGATCGAAAATGGCCTCTAGGAGATAGGATTTGAATAAGGACCTGCCACGGCAAGGGAACGGTGGCTGATTCGAAGCGCCTCGGGCACCGCTCAAGTGAACTGTAACGAATAAATTTACTCCTATCTCTCTATGCTGGCGGCTGCACTTGTTCGTTCGCTCGCAGCTTCGCTCGCTCTATTCATTTACAGCTCTGCCAAATACAATATGTATCCGAGCGTACAGCGCATCCGTATTATTTTTACATGTAAATATCTCGAACGACCGAACGGTGTGAAAGATACATATACATATGTATTCATAGATTTTTGCATTTGATCTATGGAGTTAAAACATTTGCCTTTGACTTTATTGCTTTCCGGAACTGAAATTTCGCCGGGCATCCTGCTCATGCATCAATTTATATTCATTACCTGCGCGAGCCACGTTCTTCCACTGTGCTCCGCTCTTAATTGTCACGCGTCACCGGACGAAAATTTAAATTGATGAAAATTGTTGATTTCGTTGTAAATAATGTCGGCCACCGGGTTTAACCGTGTTTTCACGGAGTTCCTTTTACGAGGCAAGTAAATCAAGCGAAAATCTAGCGCTGATACACTCTATAGTGAAACATATTACGGAGCAATTTTTTATGCCCTGCGTGCTTCTTGCAACAGGTATCTTTCGCGTATTAATGCTTGGGAACGTGCCGAGCCAGGTGATTCATTGCCATTGCACAAGAAGTGGATGCGCCGACGAAGAAAATCGTTATAAATCGACAAAAATTAAAGTGACGCAAATACAGAAACGTAATTTCGTTGCATTGCGCGATATGTTCATTTTTGTTCGAATAATAATTTTTAATAACCAAGTGAAAGGTAATTCCCGAAAATCGCAGTCGAATGACAAGATGCCTCGTCTTTGCATACAAAACGGATTCGATGTCCACCCCGCGATTGTCACACAACCATTATCGTGAACATTCTCATTCTCGAGTTACACATCGGTGGCGCCCAATTGAATCCAATGATCGCGCTCCGACCGGCGACAAAAACACGAATATCGAACTCTCACCATAAAGTACTTACCGTCCCCCCACATGCTACTTTGGCGTTTGGTGTATACGCAATTTGTGCACAATCGACGACCAATTCCCTCCGCCGGCGCTCGTTTCGCGTTCCCGTTGCAAGCAGCTCGAAGTATCCATTCCGGCATTTCGAAATGTATCATAAAAGTCGGAAAATGAAACGTTAAATGTGCGGACATTGGGTATTTAAACCATCGCAACCGGAACGCGCAAAGGACGCGGCAATTATTCGTGCGACGATACTGCAGCCGGATTATAATTGCGCCAACGGAGTAAACGATAAGAGGAATATTAATAAAATGCAGAACTACGCGAATGCATTGCGACCGAAGTAATATTCATTACATTTTTGTCCGGTTAACGAGGCGAGCCAGTGCGAGACAATATTTGGACGACGATCCAAAAGGATTCTCGTTCTGCTTGCTGTGCAATCCACCTCGGGCGTATTACCCGCGAATCCCGACATATTTTTCCCCTCATCGAGACTCGGGATAAATATGTCGTGAATATGTTAATCCCGAAGCCAGTTTCAGCTACCGATCCGGATCTCTGGTACGGCGAGACGTCAAACGGCGCCGACGGACTGTGCACGTTGTTGCTATGCACTGAGAGAAGAGCCACGAAAAAACTACCACATCGTGTGGTATGTTTTGATATGACAACGTCGTACACCAGCGACGCCACTGGCGAGATCTGAAATGTTCACAGGAAATGAATCTGAAATGAATCTGAAATGTTCCATAGCAATTTTTAGCCAACCCAAATGGCATTTTTTTTCCACGAGACGGGTTGCCAAAAATTTTGCACGTTTGCCTAAGTATTTCGTTGATGAAATTTATTTATTTAATTGTTATTATTATATAATTTATTGACCGTAAAACTGTTGGACATCGGCTCTCGAGAGTCAACACAAGATACAAATGATGCAAATAAAGAGGCAATAAAACATATTGAGCATAAGCATATGCAATGTTCATATAGAAGTTTCGACTGGAACTGCGAAACATCAGCTTGTACATAAGTGTAAGCATAAGACAAATGCAAATGAAAATAAATAGATATAAATCGACATAATTATAAAACTAAAACTAAAAGCTACAGTAGCTGAACCGCTTCGCGTATTTATGTAGGCATAAGAAAAATTGTTCGACACAATATGTCGCTGTAACTACGAACCTAAAACAACCGGTTCGCAATCGCGGCCCCACCAATTACTATATATATATATATTTTTTTTTTGCAAGAAGTACTTCCATTCAAGCTAAAATCATGGGATATTTGGGTAATATCTGCAATAGAGAAAATAACCATACTCTCCATGTGTGTCTTAAGTGCGTTAAGTCTAATATGAATGTTTGTTAGAATGTCGCTGCAATTTCCTTATACCTGAAAATTCTGTTGATCATTGCCGGATTTATGGCAACTTCTACGAGATCCTTCTCTCAGCGTAGTTACAATCAAACATGTAACTCATTCGCATAGTACACGTACGGGCGGACATTTACGCGCACACTTGCAGCCATGAGCACACCAGCCCCGCAGACGAAAGGGACGTAATGATAATGGAACTTCTGGGTAAAGCTAGTCATCTGCATGAATAACGTCGTAAACGAGAGCGGGGCCGAGGCCGTACGTACCAAGATGACGAAGACGACAACGAGCGACCGCTTGCCGGGCTACCCATCACGGTCTACGATTCGTAGACGCATTAGGATTGTTAAATTAAATCATATGAAGAGCTATCGTGCGCGGAGGGCAAATACAGAGCTAATTGAATGATTGATCCTCGTGAACTGCTATCGTCGCTGTACAATAGGTCACGGCACAAAATTGATTCTCCTTGGGTTCTTCAACTGGGGAGTGGTCCTGTAGTTCGTTCTCCTAATTCATTTTTACGAGTAATAGACACGCTATTATTTTTTCTCCGCTATACTACTCGATCTACATACTCGTTAGCGTGTGTGCCTGATCGTAACTCATTTAAGATAGTCCGTGCGGTAGAGTCGAGGCAATCGAATGCACGGTTTGGAAAATTGTCTTTGCACGATTTAAAGGACAGACTTTCGCGGGCCTGGTTCGAAGAGTTCCTACTTTGTGGTGAAAAAAAAAAAAAAAAAAAATACAACAATGAATTTGCATGAAACATAAGTCAGCTCACACCAATCCACGGGCATACATTTTGCGCTATTTTTGTGAAGTCAAATTTGTAATTTCTGTCCGATCTTGATGACTGAGAGCTTATTTTGTTTGTTGAAATATGTTTTTACGTATTGACCGAGTAATTTGCTTTCTTTAGATTCTCAATCGGAGGAAAAATTTAGTTAACGTCTAGATGCGCTTTTTTTTCATAGACAAATGACTCCAGTTTGTAAACGGTGAATGTTATCATTAATGTTTTCCGGTGAATTCGTGGAGTACCGTGTCGAGAAACAAAATGAGCCTTCACTCGTCAAAATCGAACGTAAATTACAAACTTGACTTCACAAAAACTGGGTAAAAATATACCAGTGGATTTATTGGCGTGAACTGAGTTATTTTTCTGTAAATTCATTGTCGCACATGTTTGTCTGCGTACGGTAAGAGCTCTTTCATCTAGATTCACTTTTAAAGTGTGCATAAATCATTTTTGAAATCTTGATACTTTATTGACTTGACTGAACACAGTAAAAAGTAATGTTCTAAAATCAGAATACAAAGTTTCGTAAAAATAATTTTGTTAAATAAATGATAAATTCGTTTGTTCAAGGTTTGAATATACAAACCTGTCCTTTTATTTTCCGAGTCGTTAACAATTTTACTTTGTACTTTTGTTTATAAAACTAGCGCCGTATGATGCGCTCGGAAAAGTAACAAATAAAAAATTGTGACCGTTTGTGGACAATAAGTTGTTGTAAAAAGTACATTTTTTTATTACACTGTGTATCGCAAGGGCTATCTTAAGGAGGGAGTCTCGCTGAGGCTGACTTCGCATAAGTTCGACAAAAATCATAGAAAAATTGCAAGTACTTCTTGATGGTAGAAAAATCTGAAAAAATTCATGCTTACTAAAGGTACTGAGAAGATTAATTTTGCACAATAATAATTACAAAATGTTATTAAAAAATTGATGAAAAAAATAATTGCTTAACAAATTTGCCCGCAACCCAACTTTTTTTTTTCGTGAAAATGATTCGTTTATTTTTCTGAATACGTATGAATTTTTTCAGATTTTTCAGTAATCGTTAATTTTTTTTTTTTTTTTTTTTTTTTTTTTTTTTCATGGAAAAATCAACGATTACTGAAAAATCTGAAAAAATTCATACGTATTCAGAAAAATAAACGAATCATTTTCACGAAAAAAAAAAAGTTGGGTTGCGGACAAATTTGTTAAGCAATTATTTTTTTCATCAATTTGTTAACAACATTTTGTAATTATTATTATGCAAAATAAATCTTCTCAGTACCTTTAGTATGCATACATTTTTTTCAGATTTTTATACCATCAAGAAGTACTTGCAATTTTTCTACAATTTTTGTCGAACTGATCCGAAGTCATCCTCAGCGAGACTCCCTCCTTAAGGCAGTTGATTCATATGTATGGAAAGTAACAATGTAAGTATAGAAGTTTCAGGGTGTGTGACCAACAACGCAATATAGTCACACACCCTGAAACTTCTATACTTACACGCTGCTCATGTATATTCAATTTATAAAAAGGCAGCATTTTTTTTTTTTTTTCATAAGAAAGCACCACTTGTGATTCTCTAAATGTTTCGTATAGCAAGCTCGTCATCGAAGGACAGTGACGAAGAAGCAACATGAAAATTCCCCATTTTCAGGAATATTGGATTTTAATTAGATCGGAAATAGTTTCGAGTCATTTATTCGATACATTTCTCATCGCATACAAATTGCATGCACGCGTCACTTTTCACACAACCGTATTCCGGTAATAATTTCGCTATTTCGATCGTTTGCCCAGACGTTATAATTTTATTATCCGATGGCTCTAAATATTCGTTCGATTCAGAACTGTAATATCGACATTTGGCAAAATTTAAATTATTCAGAATCTCATCCGTGCCTTCAATATCGACGTTGTTATTCGATATAAATAACAAATTTAACACAGTTTTCTATTCGCGGAATGAAAAGGAATTAAGAATGCGTACAGCGAATACAAATAGGAAAACATCTCCGGCACGTCTGCTGTTCTCCTACTCGTAGCTATGAATGTTTGACTCTCTATGACTCTCTTATGACTCTCCGTAGCTATTGAATGTTTCGTATAAGCCGTGTAGAACGGACAGTGCGTGACTCAGAAGTCCGGGGTTAATATCGCTGCACACGAATCGAGGTTCGTGGGTAAGCAAAGATTTATCTTGATCGAAGCTCGCATTCTATGACGCCGTAGCGGATAATGTGCTACAATTCAACTTCTGCAATGTCCAAATTGCATATAATTCTGCAAGACACGAGAACAGATAATGTATTAGCGAACTAGTTGAATTTTTTATCGTTATGTCCGATGGCAAAAGAAAGCTCGGTCCGAACAAACCTATCGATCGAAGCAAAATGAAGGGAAAAATACAAAACGCCTGACGAAAGTTAACAAAAGAAATCAAATCCAAAAAAGCAGATGACCAGGACCGGAGTGCATAGCACAAGGTTGCATCTATGATGCAAACACATGTATACACTATATGTACCCACTAACCATACATATGTGTGTGTATATATATATATATATATATATATATATATATATATATATATATATATATATATATATATATAGATTAAATGGCTCAGGCCCGGTGTCTCGTTTAGCTGAGTCCCGAACTCTCCGCTCGCCACGGGGAGCTTGCCGATTCAAGGATAGCGTCGGACGGCTCACGTCATAATAAAATTAAATTCCATATCTTGAATCAGGAATGCGATAGCTACCGCGCCGCGACATGACCTCCTCCCGATCTCATTGTAAGCAAACACACCGTATGTGTTCACTTCTTGAATAGTTTTGATTCATGGTCGGCTTGTAACCGTGCCTTATGCGGGGAGACGCATGCTGGGGTTTCCCGAGAATGTGTGTTGTACCAAGTATAGTATTCGGTACAGTCGGAGCCCACATACGTCGTAAGAACGCGCTCGCTTTGGGACCGTATCAACTTTTTCGCACTCAAAAAAAAAAAAAAAAAAAAAAAAAAAAAGATCAAACGACAGGCACAAGCCACGATATTCCCAAAAATTATATGTACTTGAAAGCAGTATATAGGGTACAAGTGGTGAATATGGGCCACCCCTATTACCCTTTAGGGGAGAGCGGGGCAAAATGGGTCAATGGGGCAAAACGGGATGGCGGGGGCAAAACGCAATTTTAAAAATAATTTTTGGATGGACGAGTGAGGCAAAAAGGAGCAGAAAATCGGAATGTATCAATGGAGAAAAATGGGGTATCCAAAAAATTATTGGAAAATTGCGTTTTTCCTCATTGTCCCGTTTTGGCCCGCTGTCCCATTTTGCCCCGCTTTCCTCTGATCTTATTTGAACTCATTGAAACGGATGCCTTGCACCTCGATCCTTGATTGGATTTTATGTATGCAGTAACGGGATTAAAAACCGATCTGTTTTTGATGGATCACACAATCATCAGTCATACCGTATCATTGATCATCAGCAGAAAACTTGGGAAATGCTTGCCGTTATTATCGGAAATTTTTTAAGGGATTTTCACAAATTTTCACACCTCTCAGAGGGTTATTAAGGAAATAAGTCGCTTTCGAATGAAAGCAGCCTCAACAATCCGCATTCGAGACTTTACGTGAACAATTATATGAAGTAGCGATGTTGCGGTTTCCCGACTTCAGCCGTTTATCGTGACTGCGGATGCATCTGGTGCAGTTGCAGGAGGAATATTAACGCGGGGCATCCTGGGAAAGGATCGCCCGATCGTCTATACTTCTCGGCTGTTGAATGAAGCCGCTCAAAGATAAAGCACATACGAAAAAGAAGCTGTTAGCATATTGCATGCAGTCGTATAGTTCAGACCTTTCTTGTATAGAGGACGTTTCAAATTATCAGCCGATCATAAATCATTGGTATGGCTGCACAGTTTAAAGGATCCTACTTCGCGGTAAGGTGGCGTTTCTTCTTCCGACAGTATTGCATGATTTTCAAGCGACCCTTTTCAGCCTAATAAAGTAGGGGGAATAATTTCGCAAACGTGCCAATTCGCAGTTTTTAGTGTAAAACCTTCATTTTATATCTTATTGATATATATATATATTCGAGAGCTAGTGTTGAGCGGGGCGAAATGGACACGCGGGACAAAATCGATACGTGGGACAAAATGGACATGTGGGGTAAAAACCACCGAACATCTAAGAAAAATTACCATAGCACATAGTAGTATGTGCAATGAGAAAAAAAAAAAAATTGATTGACTCAACAAAATGAGCGTATACGGGTGGCGAAATAAATTTTTAGTTGATCGAACAAAATAATTGTCCTTATAAGTGAAGAAACATTCGATTTAGCGGCATGTTAGTTTAATCAACGAGGTATTATTTTCGATCAACAAAACATTTATTTCGTCACCCGTAAGCGCACATTTTGTTGACTCAAGCGCACATTTTGTTGACTCAAGCGCATATTTTGTTGACTCAATAGATTCTTTTTCTCTGTGTGGGGAAACAGGCTCACGCCAGCCAGTTTCACACGAGACAGAAGACAGCGAGAATCCTTCCGCCACAGCTGTGGGGAAAACCGTTCCAGTTCCCTGCGAGGACAAACTAAAGTCACTAGTGATCGGAAAACCCTGGAGAACCCTGATCAAGATACAAGTATAGAGACGCGATCGCCTGACGTACCTCTTGTAACCGAAAATAAAGAATATTATTTAGTGTTGGGAAATCAGCAGGAACGACGCCGTCTTCATTATTTCGAGTCCTGGTTCATCTCAATAAGACAGTGCCGCTGACACTATAAATAGGCCACTAGAGCGCCACATATCGCGGAAAGTCTCAGATTTTCCAAGAATTTTTGCCATAATCTCTACGAGAAATTCATGTAAATCCGGAACTTCCTACCATTGGTGGCGCCCTTACTACTATGCGCCATGGTAATATCTCTCAAGCGATATAGTTATATCTAGTTTCTTATTACTATGCGCCATGGTAATATCTCTCAAGCGATATAGTCATATTTACTAGATCCTTCTCTCAGTGTGTAACAAAATCGAAACGTGGGGCGAAATGGACACGTGGAGCAGAATGGAGACGTGGAGCAAAATGCACGCGTCAAGCAAAATGGACACGGCCAGCAAAATGGACACGTCAAGCAAAATGGACGTGTCGAGCAAAATGGACACGTCGAGCAAAATCGACACGTCGAGCAAAATGGATTCGTTCGATAACCACAACGAATGCGTAGTCCAGAAGTGCGTGATTCTAACTTACGAAGCGTTGTACTGTACAGTGTAGAGTATAAGAACGTGCGAGTGACTCGGAACGGTGGAAGTCCTGTGGACCGTGTGTCCCGGGAACGGTCGCGCGTTCTTTGCATTGTGGTCTTGCTTGTTCCCTCGTTCTTTCGCGCTCGCGCGTCTCCTCCCTCGCCGGGATAAACTACTAGCAGCGCGGTCTCTTCGGTCCGAGACGCGCAACGAAATTCGACACTGCGCCCTCGCGGCCAGCACACTCGACTACATACTCGTGTAACGCGACTGCACGAGTTATTTCAACCGGCGGATCGTCGAGGCTACAGCCCAACCTCTCTCACCGCTCGCCTAACACGTGTCAACATGTTTGACATAGATTTTTCGACGAGATAAGGCAGAAGTCCCGAGGGCGAAAAAAATGAGCCGCGGGACCGCGCGCCGTGTGTTTGATCGACTCGCTCTCGCTCGTCCTGCCATCCACCGAGTTCCTCTTTTTCCCTCACCCTGGCGCCGTCTCCTTCGCTCCCTTTCTCGCGGGCAACCACGTGAGAATGAGAGGAAGGGAACCGTCGGTGGGGACCGGGGAATACGAGAGATACGGGGTACGCCAGCGAGGCGAGAAGAGGCGCCAGGGGAAAAGGGATATAACCAGTTTATACGTTTGATCTGGCGTGGCTTCGCATTTTTTAATGACGACACCTGTACTCCCCGGACCGTAGGAAAGCGAGCAAGCGACAGTTGACTTTTTGCGTCGAGGTAACATCGATGAACGACTAAATACCGCAATTACTCGATAATCCATCGATGGTGCGGGAGGTGCTCATCTTAGGGAGGTTGGAGCGCCTTACACTAGTCAAATTAGTGCTACGTTTTTATAGTCGTTTATGGACACTTTTACCTAACTAATGCACGTTAAATGCCGCTTTTCACTCCTGTGAAGTGAGCAGAAAGGCAGTTTTTCGCATCGCGTGCGAGAAAAATACTGCGCACGCGCACGAAGGCAATATGATCTTCTTTCTCGCACTAGTGCGGGAAAGTCGCTTTCTGCGCAGACTTCACAGGAACGAAAAGCGTGATACATCAAAATCGAGCAACAATTGGGGATTATTCTTTTAAAAAACTGAAGGCATATGTATATTTTCAAAAAATAGCACAAACAAGTTGATTTTTTTTTTTTTTTTTTTTACAAATCCATTGCAGTTATTGTTTCTCTAGGTTAAGGACATCTGCTGTAATACAAATAACCATCCACTATAATCAATACATGGGTAAAAGTTTGTATAAACGACTTTGAAAATGGAGCACACCGTTGACTTGTGTGAAGCGGTCCAACCTCCTGCAGGAGGATGTATCGTTGTCCTTACCATTAGATCAGTTACCATTAGATCAGTATCTGCATTTTTTACACGCTACAATTATAGCCTATGCCGCAATGTCTGTAACAGTAGAGGGTCGATTACCGGACATTACCATGAAATAATAATTCTTAAAAAATCGAGGGACTCTCGCGCGATTCTGCGATGGATTCGCTTCTTACGGAGCGTAGACTTCCGATCGCACAATCGGTTTCTAGTTTTACACCCAAATGTACAAACTAAAGTTTTTAATGACACAGGAAATAAAAAGGTGTTTGTAGATTTAAACCAGTGACGATTGACAAAAGAATTTGTCACTTATTTAACAAAATCTTTTACGAAACTTCGTATTCCAATTTTACTAAATTATTTTTTTACTGTGCAGATACATAAAAAAACACCAACATTTTGCTAGATTTTAATGATTCTCTACATGTCATAAAAAAAAAAAAACTATTGTCACCGACTATTGCGAAGAAAAATCTTCGATTACCTGTGCCAAGGTATCGAGCTGCCTCAGCTGCGAAATTCCAGGGGACAGCTGGACAGTGCGCAAAAACGGGAGAGCGGGGGTAAAAATCTAATTAACAATTTAAACAAAACATTAATTATTTAACAAATTACCCGGTAAACTAATTTTTTTTTTATTATGAAAATGATTCGTTCATTTTTCTGAATGCGTATGCATTTTTTTAGATTTTAAAATTTGCTTTGAATTTTGTATTTTTTTTTTCAAATAAATAAACAATTCAAAGCAAATTTAAGAATCTGAAAAATTCATATGTACTCAGATAAATGAACGAATTATAAAAAAAAAAAATGGTTTTCCGGGAAATTTGTTAACCAATTTTTTTTTCAACAATTTGTTAATAATCTTTTTAGAATTATTATTATGAAAAATTAATCTTTTCGGTACCTTTACTGTGCATGAATTTTTTCAGATTTTTATGCCATCGTGAAGTATTTGCAATTTTATCTCATTTTTCTCGAACTTATGCGAAATGAATACCGAGCGACAGAACTACCTTAAGGACATGAGATGACACTTTAGAACGATCGGTGACCCCTCTCAGTCAGGATTTGTACTTTGCGGTATGTGGAGACTTGGAAGAGTCCATTGAAGGCAACTTTTTCCTCTGTGTGTGATTGAATGAGAGTGCTGGAAGTGCTTGTCTCAGCGCACCTGCCCAGGTAAGGTTCGGTCCGGCTGGCCGTTACATCCCAGCACCGGCGCAGGCCTGTCTGGACTCCCGGTCACGGCGCGACCTCGCGCCAGTACTCGGATGTAACCGCCGACCAGACCTACCCCACCTACGTGTACTCGTGTAACGGAACTCAGGGATCGATTGAGTTGAGACGATATCGTCGATAACGGAGCACGGTTTGTCGGTGAGAAGCGCTCGCCCGATCGGACCCCATCAGACACTAATCGCAATCCGTTGCGTGGTTCAACGGGCCGCACAACACCTCGCCGCAATCACGGGACATTTCAATCCCATCCCAGTACATACACATGCACTTACGTACTGAGGACATACCTTGCCGAGGAATACATTGTCTAGCTCTTGCACATCAATTACGAATACGGGTATCTGCATTCGGTTTTCACATAATACGGACTTTTGCTTATTTTTAACCCAACCCCAATTTCACTCATCAGTAGATTACTAAAAAAAAAAAAAAAAAAATCGTTCTTAACGATGATTGAATCCTATGAGGATTTTTTTCTTTTTTGTAATTAACACGAAACGGATTTTCCTAAAAAAGTCAGATAATACAGATTTTCTCATTTTATTTTTTAGAACTCCAATTTCGCTCATCTTCATATTCGTTCTCGACGATTCTCTGAACAAAGAATCTCTGAAAAAGAATTCTCTGTACAAATTTAGAATAAAATCAACGACGCATTTTTTTTCTGTTACGAAAGAAACATGCCCAAAGAAAATCTAATAATTGTTGCCAAATGTTTTGTCGCACAGCTTTCCAACGTGCTAAAAGGCCAAAAGTAGGAGAGTCGCGGCACTGTCGATTCCGTCTGCAATGCCCCATATGTAGGAATACATGTGTTTGTATATATATATATATATATATATATATATATATATATATATATACGCATATATTGACTGTACAGTACAGGATCGAATCTCAAGACTCGAGAGGCAAACTCCCACACTATCCAGACTGTCGGACAGCTGTAGCACCGCACTCGTCGCATTCGATCGTGTCCCCATCGCGCCAATCCGCACAAGGCTCGTGCCATCACCATCTCCCCTCGATGGAATCGCACTTGAGCGCATCATACATATACAGGTCCTCACCAAGTACCTTAATCACATCCAGCTAATTCTGCCAGAGGGGTGAAAGCACATTCACCGCTGAACGGCAACCTCGTGTGCCAATCAACGAAACGCCGTGAGGTTTGATGGCCGGACACATAGAAACTCTTGTGCGCCCTCGAGTTCGGGCGAACGCACCGATGTAGCATCCGGTAGCACTGCATGTGCCCGAAATCTTTAAAAATATTCACGATTTCGTAAATTGATCTTTCAAAATTAAACATTAAGTCAAGTTGACGTTAAACAAATGACAAGTTTGCAACCTTGAAGATGAAGAGTTCCATAGACTGTTAAAAGAAAAATTATAAATGTTATTTATCGGACTGGAAGTTTTTCATGCATAAAATAAATTAAATTGTATTTAATTAAATTGAATTAAAGTAAATTATCAGAGCTAAAGTACTTTTATAGTAAAATTTGAGTAAGTTATTAAGAGTAAAGTATTCCTAAAGTCTTTGATGTACTATACATTTATTTTTCATCATAATTGTACATGAAATTTAGTATACAAGTTTATGCATAAAATCTTCCAGTATCAGGAAATTAAATTGTATACAAATTTAAAAAATGTATCAATGTAAAGAAAATGGTACATTCTATTTAATGTACAATTGTGATGACAAATGAACATACTTTTCCATTGAAATCAATGTAAACCATGAAAAATAAAGTATCTCCAATGTTTTTAATACATTCGTTTTTCATCACAATTATACATGAAATTTTCTATAGCGGTTTTTGCATTAAGACTTTAAGTTCGATACGTTCAATTTCATACGAATTTGATTTGCAGTGAACGCTGGATACCAGACGGTATTGACATTCGTTGATTGCAAGTGTACTAGCCGCTATTTAGGGGAATAGCAGACAAGACCTACCGGTACCACTTTCCGTATCTACTGCGGATTCCCTCTGTGGCAGCGGAGAACCCTCTGTCATCGCCACTCCCCCTGCGATAAGTAAAGTCCTTCAATCAATCTTCGCCGCGTCTATAGTGACAATTACAGATCGATCGTAGGCTATCTAGTCGGCACTCTGGACAATGCCCCTGAGGAAAGATTGCACACCCTCGAGACGAACAATAGGTTCGATATAGATTAGCTTGCATTACATTCGTGTGCTCACACGAGGATGCCTCACGTGTTTTGTTAATGTTTACACGTAACGAGACATTTGTTTTCTTGCAAAAATGGTGATCGTTTTCATAGTAGTTTGTTCGTGGAAATGAATTGTTGAAAGTGATTGGAGAAAACGAGTTTAATAATTGCTTCCATGATTGACAATTTTAAACGCCAAACCGGATCCCGATGAGGCCCTAAACAGGGCCATTGCAGGACCTTATGAGATTCCAATCTAACGCTCTAAAATTGTCACCAGTATTACGTATGACAAAACGTTTAAACGATTTGATTGCCAAGTCTCGCAGCTCCGCGGAATCATTTAAGTTGCTATTGGAATTGAGTCTGGTAGAATCAACATTGGTTTGCTTCATTTATTATGGAGAGCGCGGGTCGAGGACGATGTGGAGAGACCGGATAGATCTCAAATAGACTCACAGAAGTTTGCCGAACAGGCGACTGCGCTTGAGAAATGAGTTTAATAATTGATTCCATTGTATAAATTTTTAAACGTTAAACTGAACCTTAATAATGCCCTAAACAGGGTCATTCCAGGACCTTATCAGGTCCCGATTTACCGCTCTAAGGATCGAATTTTAAAACATCAGTTTGGACTTGAGATCGAACTTAAGATCAAACTTAAGTCCGAACTTGAAATCAACCTTAAGTCTGAACTTACGGTCAACCTTAAGTCTGAACTTAAGATCAAACTTAAGTCCGAACTTAAGGTCAAACTTAAGTCCGAACTTAAGATCAACCTTAAGTCCGAACTTAAGATCAACCTTAATTCTGAACTTAAGATCAAACTTAAGCACGCAACGAAATTTGGACCAAACTTCGATCTTAAGTTCGAGCTCAAGGGGGATCTTCAGTTCAAACTAACGTCTTAAAATTCGACCCTAAAATTGCCTCCAGGGTTAGCTCCGAGAGAACGTACGAACGATTTGATTCCCAAGTCTTGAACCTCCGCGGAATGATTTAAGTTGCTCTAAGAATCGATTCTCGCAGAATCAACATTTGTTTGCTTCATTTATCATGAGAGGAGCGGATCGAGGGCGATATGGAGAGACCGAATATATCTCAAATGGATCCACAGAAGTTTACCGAATATGGGACTGCGCTCGGGATGCGACTTGGCTGTGGTACTCGGGAAACGAGGAATCTCGTCGTGACGACGAAAAGGGAAGAAGGGCTATGAGCGAAGGAAAGTGAAGCGAAGAGATAAACGAAGGGCGATGTGAACGGCAACATCGACTGGGCGCTAGCTGGGGGACCCACGTCGTAACTCCCTTTGAGCTTGCTCACGCGGAACGGAAAATGAGATACTACCCTACTATACCGTACGCAAGTGTCGTCGTGATTCAGGTACACGGGGCTCGCACGAGAGAGAAAAAGAGAATTTCCTTCGGTACGGTGAGTGGAACGGGAAGCTCGCCGTCGCGCCGGGCGACTTGTATGATGCATAGGAGTCTAAATCGAGTTTTCGTTCGCTTGTAAACTTGGTTTTCTCGGAGAGTGTAGCACTGAAAGGACCCCTCCGTCCTGCTGTGCAGGATGAAACGTCTACGCACCCGATACAACGCTGCGCACCCTCCTTCCTCCCTCGTCTGCCGGCGCCGGCGAACCTTAACTGAGGATGTTACAATTTCAGCTGATTGCCAACCCTTTGTCACCGGAGGAAGATATCTCGTCGCGTCTGCCTCCGAGTCTCTACTGATCATTATTAAAGGATCCTTGCAAATATTAAATACCAATTATAATTATTGCTATATTATACGTTAACGATTTTGTTGTTGTTGTTGTTTGTCGCTATTTTCATAGATTCTTTTTGATCGTCTGTTACAATTTTTGCCGTCGAGAGTGTTTTAAAAAGTCTTGATTTTTGCAAGTATGTAAAATGTAATTTTTGCAAGGATGTGAAATTCAATTGTTGCACAAATGTAAAATTTAATTTCAGCTGTAATGTAAAGTTTAATTCTTTCAAGAATCTGAAATCGAATATTTTGTAACAATGAAAAGAAATTTTCATTATAGCGCGTACTCGTTTGTGTAATGAAATCACGTGTTTGCCCAATGTGTTCGATATTTGATCCGTATTATCGTTCTCTCATTATGCCGCAAAGCTTTTGTTGCAAGATATCCAAATTTGCTCGTCTACGGTTGAAGCCATTGTTTCATATCGCGGCTTGTGTGCTCGCTGGGATATTAACGAGGTTTCACATATATATGTATACGTCTTTCTTTTTTCCAGCCCGTAATGAGTAGCGCCATACCGAGGAAAACGAGGCAGATCTGATTCAGCAAATTTGAGGAGAGCAGAGCAGTGCCGTCTGATGACCATCCGTCGTCGTTGCCTTGTTACAGGTCCTGTATTTTTCGCTGTCTCGTCCTGCCGGTATCGCCAACCTCGGGTCGTTCCCTTCGTGGTGCGGCCCGTCCGGTAAACCCTCGCGAAAACCCAAGGGGACATCTGGACGACGGAGGACCGAGGGAGAACGGAGCGAATAGAAGATATAGGCGAGATAGGACGGAAGCAGAATCGAACGACGACACATGATGCGAGGCATTATAACGAAGTTATAACCGTGGGTACAAAAACAAAATTTGCGACCTTCCCGCACCGCGACGGGGTAACATTTTTTATTCCGCTTAAACGGGTAAACGGCCGACGATCAACCGGAAAATAAACGTTCAGTGACATTCATATCTGGGATGCGAACTATCCAATTATTTATTCATCAAAATCCTCTTTTAATGCCCATCTTTGCATCGTCGGTATGTCCATTCGTGAATGTAGAAACGTTGGGACGAAATGCTCGTGGTAGCGTTGCTCGTGTTTTATTCAATTATTACCCTGTTTTTTTTTTTTTTTTCCTTATTTTTCACTCTGCGTACAAACAGTAACGTCGGCAAGGGTAAAAATCACGAATCTACCTGAGTAAAAAAAAAAAAAAAAAAAAAGTCATTTCCCAACTGGTCACTGCATATTCACCGACGATTCGCGTGTGTAGCTGCCAACCGGGGAATAGTAATTTCCTGGAACTCCGGTGAAATTGTGTTAACGGACCATTTCGAGGGAAATGACGTTACGGAAGAGCAAGGAGAAGATTTAATGACCGCCCGCCGGCCACTCGGCGCGTCGACCGATTTTTGCCTCCGGCATGTAGATTCCCGGCACCACGGCAAAAATTGCGTACTGCGATCAAGGTACCTTCACTGTTTTACACTGTTCCATGTCGCTTGTATGCGTTTCATCGAACCCTGACGAAATCCCGACGGGGCCTTGTCAGGATCGTATCAGGTTACGATGTGACGCTCTAAAATTTCTACCATGGAAGGAATTCTGTTTCTCTTTCCCTTGCCGAAACTTGCCGAAGATTCAATGAACCTCTGCCAGCCACTCAGCCCGTCGACCGATTTTTGCCACCGGCACAGACTAACGTGCAAAATGCGTACCGCATTCAAATTGCATACACTGTTTTACAATGTTCTATGTCGTCTGCAGAGAGTTTCATCGGACCCTGACGAAACCCCGACGAGGCCTTGTCAGGATCTTATCAGGTTACGATATAACGCTCAAAAATTTCTAGCAGGGAAGAAATTCTGTTTCTTTATTCCTTGCCGAAATTTGCCGAAGGTTTAACGACCGCCCGCCAGCGATTCGGCTCATCGATCAATTTTTATCATCAGCACATACAGCAAAATGCGAATTGTGTTCAAGGTGCTTACACCGTTTCACACTGTTTTCAGTCGCTTTCCGAGCATTAAATCGCATCCTGACGAAGCCTCGACGAAGCCTTGTCAGGACCTTATCAAGTTCCAATTTGACTCTCTAAAATTTCTACCAGGGAAGAAATTTTCTCTTTTTCCGTTGCCGAAACTTTGGTGAACCGACGCGAGAGTGACAGTGTAAAGACGGCGAGGTGGAAATGTGGCGCTCGCAAAAAGAAGAATATGGCAGGGGGGGAGGGGCGAACAAAGCGAGCAAGCGGATGGCGGAGACTAGGAACGAAGCAAGCAGTCGAGGTGATCCGGGGGTTGGGACGATGAAACCGCCCAACAAATTTCGCTCCCAATAACTACCTGCGGTCGGCCACTGTCAATGTTTATGAGATTCTGTGGTCTCCCGGGAATAATTTGAAAAGTTCGCTACCACTCACTTGCTCGCCTGGCCCGGTTCTCCTCCCGCATTCCCATAACCGAGCTTTATTGCCGTGTTATAATACAATCGCGTGCGCATCAGGGTGTGAAGTTGGGTATGCGCGGTGAGCCCCGTCGCCCTGTTCTGTGTACCACGCGGTGTCGTCGGTACACGACTTCCACGTCGGTGGAGAGTGCAGGACGGAAAGAGTCGCCGGGACATTCGCGAGAGTCTGGCAGGGTGTGCCCGGCGAACGAGCGAAGAATTTTATCCCCAGCGCCGAAATCGTTTCTGGCCCGAGTGGCGGATTTCTTACCAGACTGGATAAAGGTATGGTCGCGGGGCCGCACCAGGCCCGGCGAAAAGTAACCTCCGGCCTGAATGCGATGCATCGATGTGGTCCCGATCAAGGGCGTAACGCTCACGCGAATCCGGCCGTGATCCGGTCGGCGTTGAGGGGGGCGTTAACGGCATAATCTTTCGGGTCGATTTTATGATTAAAGTAGAATCTCTCTCTGCGTATTTCTTACCCGAGGATCGGGAAGCAATTACTAAATAATTAAGGTGACGAATGCCGGAAATGAAAGCCCGGTCATTGACTCGCGTGTGTTCGCGGTATCACGTCATGTGAGGCAGAATGGTCGGCTAAAATCGGATTTCCACCGAATCGATGTCATTTTCCACTTATACCTGGGGGTTTTTGTTCGGGGGATTTTTTCCCCTGCCAACGTGACTCACGACATTCACGATAGTAGCCGATGATCATTGTAGGTGTGCAAGCGCCTCGGATATTCTCGAAACTCGTGTATTACTTCGCAGCCACGAGCCACACGCGGTACCGTACGCGTCTAGCAATATGGATCGAAACATAATGTGGCGTGCACCGCGACCATTAAGATATCAGTCGCCGCCGATAGTTGGATCGTTAGGCCAATGGGAACTCGACGGGACTCGAAACCGATGCAAATTACCGCGTCGAACGGATCAATCGAGCGTGGCGTTGCGCGCCTTAGCGTATCTACTGTATGCCCACGGCGACCAGGCCTAGGCGTCGGGTGCCGGTTATCGGTTCGTGGTTCGGACTGACGGATTCGTGCTTGCCATCCCACATAGCGCCGCACACATGCACGCGGGCAGATACGAGTGAGCGAATATCGGAGTGGCTTCGGACCGGTGAGGCAAAGTAATTTCTTTGCAATTTTGCAAACACCGTTATCCGCGAAACCACGACTATCCGATGCTGACAAATGCATGTTGCATGGGGTATGTTGAACATGACGCGTCTAAGCGCATGTGTCGGTTGTGGCGCACATCATAACAGTTCAGAGTCGTTTCGCGCCCTCGCCACGTTAGGCCATGCTTGCACGCACTCTTATCCTCGCCGTTTCGCATCTCTCTCGGACAGCTAACAACCGGACAGGACGGACGATTTCACTTGTCCCGATGGCTCTATTCCACTGCATGACAAGTTAGCATCGCGTCGCGCGATGTGTCCACATCGCGATTCGTTATCAACTCGCATGTGTCTGGATGCCGGGGTGTACGTAAAGATGATGGTGAGATTCTGCCACTTCTATTACGGGTCGGGACATAATTGGGCACACCTGCATAAGTAAATATCAAACGGCGGGTTATGAATCATTCAAACGATGTAGATGTAGATGTATCCATGTAGAGTACCTCAGTGTCATAATGTATATATTCTGTTATGCATTCTATTGGCTTATATCCAAACCAGTCACGTTCAGTTTGACAACCTCAGTTTTGAACGAAAGTGACGACATACGGGAAAACGTCAATTCCGGTTGAAAAATCTCAGTTTTCGATTGGAAGTGCCATTATAAGATAAAACATAAGCGACTTCTGGTTTGAAAATCTCAGCTTTCGACTAGAAGTGATGTCACAAGGTAAACGTCTTTTTCTATCTGAAAATCCCAGTTTTCGACAGGAAGTGACGTACTTCCGGTCAAAGAATGAAATTTTCAAACCATAAGTGACATATTGCGGAAAATCTGATTTTTCGTTTTTTATATTCCATAGTTCATAGCAAGGACGCGAATCGCCTGAGCAAGAATAATCTTCTACTTTAATGTAAACATTCAGACAATCGATCAGATAGAAATAAGAAAATGCCTTTTTTTGCATTCAAATGTATGTGAAATATGTTTCCGGAACATGATCTGGCAGTCAAATTTTTTTGATTACGATACTTCATCCCCTTGCGCATTTCGTACGTGACGAAACGTAAGGGAGGGCAGCCACAACCATATAACACTGTCCCGAAAACCTTTTACAAATGGTACAGCGTTGTGTCAGTGACGTGTTAAAGCCTCGACGGGTCCTTTCATGGCAGAAATTTTGGAGCGTTAAATCGGACCCAATTTAGCGCTCCGGAATTTCTGCGAGGATTAGCGTCAGATTGCCATCTTATACTCTGTAATTAACGGATAATTTATCATACCATTAGCATATCGCCAAACTGATTCGTCGTAATAATATCAATGAAAGCAAGTCGGATATTGCCGTCTCGGCGTGTTCGTCTGGACGGTCGCTTTGGTCGTCATAGCGCTCACGGAAAATCGATGGCGGTTCACGAGCACCCCTCCAATATCTCTTTTGGTATTTGCGGCGCCGCTGTGCATTCCTACATACGTACACAACGTATGAGCGCGAGCCAGTGACGGAGAGTGCCGTTGGAATCGGGTAACGAGAGGATTAAGGGGCGAGTGACACGACGCCACATGTTCACGTGCGAGAATTATCGCCGCAATTACTAGGACCGCCGATGCTGCTGGCTTAGCCCGACTGCACAGTTCGCAAGCTCACCGCGCTAAACACTGTGTGCTCCGCTTGCTGGCGAACAGCTTAGCAAACTGCATCGTCGTCGCTGTTCCTGAAACGACGCTTGATCGTCATCGGATCGAAATCGAATCATCGATCGATAGGCTGTCTTCAGAGTCTTATTGATCGTTAATAAAAATGTACTGTATTCAATTATCGTGAATCACTTTTTTTATACTGGATATTTACAGGAGCTCTTGTGTAGTACCTATGTTCTCGTGTTAACGCAGCCCTCTTGTCGGCATGCTGGACCGACAAATCTGAAGGAATACCGGATACTTGGTAAATTTCTGAACGCCCGGGTTATTCGAATCTGTCGATCGGAATCAAATTGAAAGACTTTGATCCGGGCATCCGAGTCTGTCAATTTGAATCCGGATCCAATTATCCAAATCTGTCAATCTCAATCCGAATGCGGACATCTTTCTATCTGAATCCGGATCCGGGCATCGGAATCGTTTATTCCAAATCCGGATCCGAGCATTCGAATCTGGCGATCTGGCGCGTATCCGACAATCCGAATCCTTCAATCTGAATCCGGATACCAGCATCCGAATCTGTCGATCTGAATCCGGATACCAGCATCCGAATCTGTCGATCTGAATCCGGATACCAGCATCCGAATCTGTCGATCTGAATCCGGATACCAGCATCCGAATCTGTCGATCTGAATCCGGATACCAGCACCCGAATCTGTCGATCTGAATCCGGATACCAGCATCCGAATCTGTCGATCTGAATCCGGATACCAGCATCCGAATCTGTCGATCTGAATCCGAATACCAGCATCCGAATCTGTCGATCTGAATCCGGATACCAACATCCGAATCTGTCGATCTGAATCAGGATACCAGCATCCGAATCTGTCGATCTGAATCCGGATACCAGCATCCGAATCTGTCGATCTGAATCCAAATCCGGGAATCCGAATCTTTCGATCTAAATCAGGATCCAGGTATCCGAATTTTTCATTCTGAATCCGGATCTGGACATCCGAATCTGTCGATCTGAATCCGGATTCGGACATCCGAGTATCTGGGTTATGAGAATCTATCGATCACGGATCCGAGTACTCGAATACCCGAATTGCACGAATTTGAATCCGGTTTACCCGAATACCCAAAAAAAAAAAAACCGTTAAATGCTACAAACCGCGTATTATATTCGATGACACACGGTAAATGAGTTTCATGTTGAGTTTTTAATACGAGTATCCGAATATCCGGATTATAAGAATTTGAAGTGTCGAATCTGCCAGATCCGGATCATCCGGGTTATCCCAATGCCCAAAACAGTTAAATATTACGAATCTACCTATTATATCGAATGACACGTGGCAAATGACATTCATGGGGAGTTTTGAATACATCGTGCTACATTCAAGTGGAACGAATTCCGAACAAGCCTATGAATTTCAATCGTCTTCCATTCTTGGCGTCGTCGCAGCCAAAAGTGTACCGGTGTCTGACGCCAGGACGTCCGCGAAAATTGGAAGGCGAAACGGCGGTTATAAGCTTATCAAAGAAGCGAGATTCAGTTGTCCCTGTAGGCCCGGTAAGAAGGCAGTGCTCTAGCGTGCTATAAAAGTATACCGCCTTGGGCTTACTTTCCTCTTGTTCACTCCATCCTAACCATTTCACTCGCCATGCGCCTTTGTTCGCTCTATAATGAATTCAGTAAGTTTTGTCGAGGGTGGTAGTTTCCTGCTGGCACCCTCGAAATTGGCACATAACGCCGGGCTCGCTCGGGGGAGCCAGTCGGGAGTTTGGTGTGGGGAGGCCAATTTATGGACTGACGCTTCCTTTATGACGAGGTGCCCCTCTCGCTCACTCACTCGGTTTGCGACTGAATTTTATACCGTGACTCACCGGACGCGTAACACGCCACGAGGATCGGACTTGCATTACCTTCGTACACGAATAAATTTTAGTTTCCATCTCCCCCACCCTGTCCGCCCTTCTGCGATCTGACCTTTCATTCCCAACCCTCCGAAGGTGGATATAGATTGTTCCAACTCCGGTCCCAAGATTTTCCATTGTTTTTTCCTTTCGGTACAGTACTTTCATCTGTTTCTAAAGAAACACATGCATTTCTCATCGCATCGCGGATTTGGCTTCGATGACGAGACGCCGGTTTTCTAAGCCAACTCAGCTAACTTATGGTAGCACTTGCGCGTTAACTTGTCGAATGAGAGTTGTATTATGAAATTGTTGAATTATCACCTAAGTTTTGGAAAATTAATAAAATTATAATGTGTTATTTTACATTGGTACGACAATACCTAATAGCATTCTTTGCGAGCTGTTAAATATTGAGACTGATCGAATTTTGACTCACATAATTTGACCGGGAGAAAAGTTTGATGCCCGAAGATAACCTGCAAGATATGCATTTGAACAGAAATTTTATCACTTCAATTTCATGGTCGATGATGCATTTACAAATTATTCATTCTTTCTCAAATTTAACGTAATTGCATATGCGTGCGCACTGAGAAATAATATTTTCTACTGTAGCGAATAGTTCACAGGGGGAACGTCTATACAGACCGTCTGATAGCATATACGTAACTGGTTAAAGTATTATTATTATTGCAACCATAATTTTTAGTCATTGTTGTAACTACAAAATCTTCAACTTGGGAACTATTTTTTATGGTAAAAAGTCAGTATTGTTTATTTTACTATGTATTTTTTTTCTCAGTGTGGGCTATACGGTCTAACCTTGGTTTATTAGCTTGGCACAGCTAATAAACCAGTGATATCACATTCGTAATATCGTCATATTGGTGTCGAGCGAGACCACCGCCGGCAGACCTAAATAGACGAGATTCAATAATGAATTATCACTGAAACATTCGGTATTGCCCATTATTTGCCAATATCATTTTAATTCTCGAAATCTCCGGATTACATTACGGTTATCGTTTCTATATGCATCTAATCCCAGATAAAACGGAACGAAAGCGCTTTTTTTTTAACCCTTTTCCGATAGGCATCCATTCTAAATCTATCGACTTTCGATTTATTTTATTTATTATTATTTTTTTTTAATGTAAAATAGTCCGTAACCTTGCTTGAATTTTTGCAGACGTCATCCTCTATGCATTGTTTGTAACATATAAGACAATTGTGCATTGTATCTAATAGGGTAAACGTGGTGAATATGGACCAGCCCGATTAACACGTAAAACAATTTAAGGAGGGAGTCTCGCTGAGGCTGACTTCGCATAAGTTCGACAAAAATAATAGAAAAATTGCAAGTACTTCTTGATGGTATAAGAATCTGAAAAAATTCATGCATACTAAAGGTACTGAGAAGATTAATTTTGCATAATAATAATTACAAAATGTTGTTAACAAATTGATGAAAAAAATAATTGCTTAACAAATTTGCCCGCAACCCAACTTTTTTTTTTCGTGAAAATGATTCGTTTATTTTTCTGAATACGTATGAATGATTTTCAGATTTTTCAGTAATCGTTGATTTTTCCATGAAAAAAAAAAAAAAAAAAAAAAATTAACGATTACTGAAAAATCTGAAAAAATTCATACGTATTCAGAAAAATAAACGAATCATTTTCACGAAAAAAAAAAAGTTGGGTTGCGGGCAAATTTGTTAAGCAATTATTTTTTTCATCAATTTGTTAATAACATTTTGTAATTATTATTATGCAAAATTAATCTTCTCAGTACCTTTAGTGAGCATGAATTTTTTCAGATTTTTATACCATCAAGAGGTACTTGCAATTTTTCTATGATTTTTGTCGAACTTATGCGAAGTCAGCCTCAGCGAGACTCCCTCCTTAATATGAACCGGTCCATATTCCCCACTTTTACCCTAATCAAGTTCGAGCTCACACTACCTTAAGTATGTCCAACTGGAATGGAAGTGCTTGAGGGGCCGAATTATCGATCCCGGACGATAAAGTAGGTAACGTCGCTGCTAGTCAGCCACGAAGAACGGTTGAGAGTCCATGCGTGAGGAGCGATAGATGGGCCATAGACGCGTTTAGGTGCGCGAGAAATGATCACGAATAAAATTTTTCACGTGTCGAATGGTCGTGTCATGACGCGACACCCACTTAATTTATTTATCTTTTCGTTTCGCAAAATAAATAACCGCTATCCTCATTACGCTATTAAATCGGACGGCAAATCTCGCTTATGTCGGGGACCAAAAAATAATTTGCACGAATACACGGTGTGTTTTCGTTTTAGTTCGGTCGCCACTGTCGCGAGACGTATTATTAATGAAATTATATATTTTGTAATGAGTGTGCCCGTTGTGGCGATTACTGTAACACGCCGCGCGTCCTCCCTCGATTCATACAAGCGCGATGCGTACGCGCGTTAGCCCGGTGTTATTGCCCGGGAGAAACTTTGAACTCGATGCTGATGAGTCTTGCCACCAGAAATCACAATTGTCCACACCCATGACGATAATCTTTTCAACCAGTTCGTACAATACGCATGAGGGTTGCCGCAAGCGAGAAGGGAGAGAGCACTTCGGCAAACGGCTCCGTCACGACGTCGTCTTCGCTGCCAGTCATCGCCGATAATGACATTCCTCATCAGCTCTGCGTATCTTATCTCTTTTCCAAAAAAAAAAAAAAAAAAAAAAAAAAACGGAAAAACCGACGACCAGTTACGAACAAAGTGAAATCGCGTACAGTGATACCATAGAGAGTCATTTTGCTTTATTTTTTCAACAAAAAATTAATCATACAGTGAGTCGCGTAACGTGTTCTTAAAAAAAAAAGCATACAGTCGCATAGGTGTATCTTTGAACGGGGGGAAAATGAGATCTCATAAGAAGGTTTTCTTGATCCTTGGTTGCGGGTTTCCATGCCAATTCAGCCATCAGACCTTTCGAAAGTTATTCAAAAATTCTACAATTCAATGATATCGAAGTTATTCGAAAATTCTACAATCCAATGCTATCGAAGTTCTTCAATTATTCTACAATTCAGTGACATTGAAGTTGGGATAAAAATACTGACATTGAAATTGTGAATAACAATATGACATCGCGAGGGCTCAAGTACCTCCGATTACGAACCGGTGCTGTTTCCAATACATTTTTTTTAATAACGATATCTCGGAAGCACGGAATGTTAATGTTACTTTAAGAAAAATCAAAATTTTAGTTGCTTAAAAAGATTTACGGAATAATCTTTTTTTTTTTTTTTTCCTTTTCAGGCACATTCCTTGTTTCACAAAGAAGCATCTGTCGTCGCTTCTTTCAAATACATCTGGATACATCATTACCACGGCTCGAAGGGCAGCCGAGAATGAGATATGGTAAGATCAAAGTGACGAAGTTAGTTATTGACTCTTTTGTACAGAGAATAAGGATTATTTCAGCTTTGCCGCAGAGAAATACGACAGCTGCCGCTGCTTTTTTTTTTTTTTTTTTTTTTTTTTTTGAGGTCTTTCTGTTTCCTCTGCAAAGTCTCTCTGCTTCGTCTGTTATCGCTATATACTACACTGGGCAGTCGGCACTCGGCACATCTTATATGATAGATTTCATGACAATTCAGTCACCCGAGCTTTCGAAGTTGTACAAAAATTTTACAATTCAATGACATTGAATTTCTCAAAAAATGCTACAATTCAGCAACACTGAATTTCTCAAAAAATTCTACAATTCAGTAACATTGAATTTCTCAAAAAATTCTACAATTCAGTAACATCGAATTGCCGCAATAAAAACGACCACATTCCGAGGGTGCAAATATCTCAATTAACGAGACGGTCCGCTTACTAAAATATATTGTTTTAAGAATCGATATCTCGGGAACGAGGAATCCAATTGTTCCTGTAAGAAAAAATCAAAATATCAGTTTCCGTAACAAACTTCCCGAATAATAATTTTTCTTGCCCAATCAGGCACGGATTCCTTGCTCAGCAAAAGTAGCGTCTGTAGTCGCTCCCTTCCAAATCCATTTAAGCACGACATTGACAATGAGATACGATAAAATCAAAGCACCGAAGTAATCCATCGACTCTTTTATACAGAGAATAAGGATTATTTAAGCCCCGCCACAGAGAAATACGAGATGCCTGGCCGCTGCTTCTGTTTTCTCCCGCTTCTTTTGGCTCTTTCCGTTTTCTCCGCGAAGTCTCTCTCCGATTCGTCCGTTACCGCTATTGCACTCGGCGGAGCCACAGCCACTGCCCCCGTTGGCAGTCGGCGGACGGCGACGACAACGAGGGCCCCCGGATAGCTTGTCACCGTGCGGTAGCCGAAAGTAAATGCGCTCCACTTATTATTCGGACGGAAGATTTAAGCGCAGCTCTTGCTCGCCGGCTTGCGCATGAGTTATGCTCAAAAATTGAGGTTACCAAGACCGGCGCGTCCCGAGGACAAGGGAGACCCGGCGAACCCCGCCGTTGCACGGGGCTAACCACTCGGATCCTTGTTCTCGTAGACTGTTGCCACATTTCTTTCAATAGTTCCCTCTCTTTCCTTATCGTTGCCCTCTTGTCCCGTGCGTCTTCCTCCAGCTCGATCGTTCACTTGTTCTCCCCACCGATCTTCCGCAGCTCTCGACGCATTCGCTTACCTCCGTCACGTTGCTCCCTTTTGTTTCGAAGATATATTTTCTCTCCGCTGAGAGATCGCTTCGGCTCACCGAGAGGAGGGAAACACGCAGCCGCTCCCGCTGCCGCTGCTGCTGGTCCTGCTTTTGGTTCTGCCCCTGGCTTTCGCTGCCTGGTCCACCGAGCCGGCTTCCAGCAGATCTCGGACGATTATCTTGCATCCTTCCGGCCCTCCTTGCTTCCGTGCGTGCTTCAGCTCTTTCTGCATCCCTGTGCGCTAAGGGGGAGATATCTTCCTTTTTCCCCTTGCGTATCACGCTTTTGGACTCCGGGACGGGATCCGCGCTCACCGAGAATTCAGTGATTATAATAAATGCGTATGCAGTAGTAGCGCTAGGACGTTGACGCCTCGAGCGACTCCGGCGACCTCGAAGAGAGCGGTCCTTCCTTCTCAAGACGGTCGATTCGAGTCCTCTGATTTCCTTTCTTCCTCCTCTATAGCGTTCGCATTCCTCCTCGCGAACTCTCAATGTATATCGGTTCTTCTTTTTTTTTTCTTCTCTTCTTTTTCTGTATTCATTTCCTAAGATAGCGGATATATCGGTACGAAGTGCTTCCACTTTGGGCAAAAAATTTGAATCGCGGCTGCTTGATTACGGTACATTGAACAAGAATCGCAACGTTTCTATTGTGGGGCATCGTCGTTACGTCAAAACCACTTCAGCCAATAAGTAACTAGGATGCGGAAACGGTGGGGTATCGTGGCAGTATATCAAATGATTGATCGCGCGATTGGGCGGGCGATCTCGTTCCACCTCCAACCGGCGAACGACTATAAAAGTCAGAGCAGCAACGCCGAGGGACATTCTTCGCCTGGGCATTCGAACGAGCAACAACATCGCATCCTGAAAAATAATTTATTTGACGGCCGCCCCGAAAATAAATATTTATTTAGTTTGTATAAATATTTATTTGGCACAAATAATCATTAATTTTGTGTAAATAAATATTTATTTAAACGAATAAAATTATTTATTTGCGGATGCTCGTATTGGAGATTATTTTCCCTGGCCCCTTACTTCTTCAACTACGGGGTTCTGCACAACTGAAACAGATAGATTATTTGAAGCAGATATTAAATGGACCAGCTGCCCGTTTACTATTTTATTGATGGGCCCGGTTAATTTACTCAAGCTTCGGAAGCTATCTGCACGATTGCCGTCAGAAGTATCGAATAAATTAATCGAACAAGCCGTCCTTCCGTCAATTTGACAAGTTTATTTGGGACGTCATTGCTCAACGTACCATTTGTTGATTTCACGCGCTGATCGGTGACTGCCGAAGCTTGGTTACTATATTAATATTATGGACGACAGCTTGACGAGCATTGTGACATTGTCTGGCCATGAAGGAAATGTCACTTCCCGTTTGAAAATCTCATTTTTCATCGTCATGGTAAATTGTAAAATGGCTTGTATCTCTTATACTATGCTGAAATAAATATTTGTTCATTCATGCAAATTGCATTCTTTTCATCTGAATACGGAGAAAAAACAGTCAAATCGAGGCGCCACGGAAATCATACTCTCCCCTATTTTTTGACCGGAAGTGACGTTTCCCTAAAATTATGTCCCGTCCGATTGAAAAATGAGATTTTCAGACCGAAATTGACGTTTCCCCTAGTTGACGTCACTTCCGGTCGATAAAAATGAGATCTTCAAACCGGAAGTAACTTTTCCCTAGATGACGTCACTTCCGGTCGAAAAATGAGATTTTCAAACCGGAAGTGATGTCATCTAGGGAAAACGTCACTTCCGGTCGAACAATGAGATTTTCAAACAGGAAGTGACGTTTCCCCTGGATGACGTCACTTCCGGTCGAAAAATGAGATTTTCAAACCGGAAGTGACGTTTCCCCTGGATGACGTCACTTCCGGTCGAAAAATGAGATTATCAAACAGGAAGTGGCGTTTCCCCTGGATGACGTCACTTCCGGTCGAAAAATGAGATTTTCAAACAGGAAGTGACGTTTTTCCTGGATGACGTCACTTCCGATCGAAAAATGAGATTTTCAAACCGGAAGTGACGTTTCCCCTGGATGACCAGATGTAGCATGACGAGCAAGTCATCGTCATGTTACATCTTGAATTTTATTATGTTAACTTCAGTACGTAAAGTACGCCTTCAAGTAGCGATTCACGCATGAACCTCGTTACGAAGCACCACCGTACTGCCATCACTTGGACAACGATCCTCGAACCATTCCCGTCGATAAGATATGTCTTTCAACGTCCCACTATCCCAATATCGGCAAACCGGATACCTCTCTTATCGACGTCTAGCAACAAGCGCACTTGCTCATCGCGTGGGATTCACGCACCTTCCCCGCGCTTTCGATGCCCCTCGCGTCTCGTTACTGGAAACCATGAACGCGTAATCTCACCATTCACGGCAGTCTCGCTCAATCCTACGTTGTCTTCTTCGTCAGGCACTCGTTCGCGAAGTCTCTCTTCTACGGGAGTTTTATATGGACATAATTTGTTGCTTTATTTTTACATTCTTTCAAATAACAATTGGTTTTTGTTTTACAATTTTTATTATAAATGTTATAATATGCTCTTTACAGTGTGCAAGAAATATTGGCCAAAAGGCTTCGGTACATTATCCTTAAAGATACGAAAAATATGCCGAAAGGTTATTTTAACGGGTCGTTTTCACAGAAAAAAAAAAAAAAAAAAAAAAAAAAAAAAAAAACGAAAAGTGAGCGCCTAAAAATTCAATCTCGTCCAGACTTTGAGAACGTCAGTCCAACGGTCGCAAATACGATATCCCCTTCCAGGAATAGCAACAGGAGAGACGTATATGTATTTTTTTTTTCTTTTATTGTACCTCAAAATAGAATATATCTCTCGCTGCGAGCCGCAGCCGTCACGCCCTTCCCCTGTAGCCACGCGACAGTGGCTATAAAGCAAATAGAGCTTCACGCCGTGTGCGACAATGAACTGCCACCCGAAATCGCACAATTTAAATAAATTTACATCCGTTTGTAAGCGAATGAATTTTACTGGATTCTCGAACCTGTCGCGATCGTCCTCTCGCACTTTTCCTTCTCCGTCTCTCCGCTCTCTTTCGTCACCCGCCATTCCACGACTGATAACAATATTAATAACACGAATGGGCGGAACGAGTGAAATAAACATTTTTTTTTTGTTTTTTTCTAATTTTTTTTTTTTTTTAAATGTAACGCAGTACTAAGAGACGTGAAAAACTTTCAGGAAATGCATCCACGTGTACTTATCATCCACCGTGGCTCCGGGGTGTGCTACACAATGCCACACTAGCATAGTGAGAATCCGGTCAGAATCAATGGAGTCGCAATGATATACGAGGCGCAGACGCGAAATGGCATTGCTCTTTCTGTTAACCCTATCGTACGGTTGCGTGGCATATCCGGTAGTGTAATAAAGTCGATAATAACACCAACCTCGGGATATTTAGTGCTGCCCGTAAATCTTGAGGCAAATCGACGCCGCCAATACCACCACCACGGCTCCGAAGCCCGGGCCGAATATATTACCACCTCGGTAGCTCTTTTGCGCGCAGGCTCTCTCGAGACCCGTTACACATGTAAGGAGAACTTTTTTTTTCTTTTTTTTTTTTTTTTTTTCTGCCACGTCACCTCTCGCGGAAAACTGAGATTCTAAAACCGGAAGTGACATTCGCAAAGAATATTAAAGCATCATCAAACGTACCATAATGACTCGTGAACTGTTGAAATTTAAGGTCGGAATGTACGCACTGTTAAAAATGCTATCAAATTTACAACACGTTTAATATACAAAGTTACATGAAATAACCAAGCTCGGTATATGAATCATGGTGTCTAACGATCTTGGAAATCCTGGAAATCCTGGAAATCCTGGAAATCCTGGAAATCCTGGAAATCCTGGAAATCCTGGAAATCCTGGAAATCCTGGAAATCCTGGAAATTTCATGGAATTCCATCGATCACCTGGAATTAAATAAATATATGTATTTGTATTTAAAAATGTTAGGTTTTTCTTTAAGATGCGTGTAGGAGGGTAATTAAAATTTCGATACATGGTCCGAATGTTAACTTCATTAAACTTTCCCAAGCCTATTCAATTATGGTCCGAATATTAAATTCATTAAACTTTCCCAAGCCTATCTTGACAATAACGTCGGCGTCAGAGCAAGCAGTCACCCAATTTGTGCTAATGTCGTCTGCATACCGTTTACGATGTATTTAAGGATGGTATTCGAGCTGCTCAGTAGGATATTGTCGAGTTATCAATGGCATTGTATAATTTGTCTGAGAATAGTCCTATCGATGAAAAAAGATCCTGGAATCTTTCAGATTTTCACCTGGAAAACCTGAAAATATCATGGAATTTCATGTCTCCAATCTGTTAGGCAACGTGATGGAATTACAATTCATATACATTGTATTTGAATTTTAATAATTTAATCTTAAATGCTATACCTATATATTGAAATTACCGGTGATGGCATTGAAAATTAAGACATCTGTGTATGAAAATTATGTTGTTATTACGAATATTATACAAACAATATTGTTTTTAATATACCAGTAATCCAATATTCTTATATACGAGCCATTGTAATTTCATACACTGTATATGCATGAGACTTTCATATAAATTTTATGAATTTTCAAACAGAAATTTCAAACAGTAACAGTGCATTGTTACTGTAGGATTCAGCATTCACTCTTACAGCATTCACCGCCTCAGTCGGCAATGTGAAATATTAAAAGGATGATGAGACCGACGGCAAGGAGCAGGAAACCCGTATTGTATATTGCATATCGTGCTACCAGAACCCTTGCATTGCATAAGCCTCAGTACGCCCGCCTACAGCCATCAGCTCTCGCGATCATACCGAAGGTTCGATGAAATATTCATGCGTCGCTAAGTGTCTCTGTGCCACAAGGCTGGCCAATGTTGTGCAGTTTCCTACGTTTTCCGACAGTGTTCACCCTGCGTCTATGACGCGTTGTCTACCTATCGCCGACCTATCATCCTCTATATCACTCTTCTTTGTGCAGCATTAAATTTTTAGTTGCTGCACAGTTTTCAACTCGCATAAGGTCTATAATGGGGTGATGCCAGCCGATTCATTTATTTACGTTGCAGGACGGCAAACTCTCCGGTCAGGAACCATCGCAAACGAAGGGTTGGCGACTAACCGAAAAGCGCTGGTTTATTGAACGACTGCGAAACAAGCAGAAACACCAAACTACAAGTGTCCGTCAATGGGCTCACATATTTAACGAACTTACGAAAATCACCGAACCGAGGCCTGATGGAATTAATTCTATCTTGAATGTAAAGATCGCGAAACTTCCGCGGCCTGATTATTCGCCGTCCACTTAGACGTTCCTTTCTTCCTCGCAACCGTGTCTAACGAACTGGCAATGATTCGCCAACGTAGCGTTTTAATTCCGAGTCGCGGACTTTTTTAAGAGGCTCCGCACGTCTCTCATTCGACGAATCTTTCGTGTACCGCATAATTTTCGTCCAGCCTAATTTACCCGTTCATCTTTGTGTGTGTCAACATTGCATGTGAATAGTACCGGTAAGAAGAAAATCTCATTCTGCGGCCTTTGGTAACTCTTGCTCGTCCGTTTGTTCGTCCGTCGATTCGCAGTGTACGTTCGCCAACCAACGGAAATACACTTAGTCTACAGAAGCATAGCATTTACGCTCAGGTGTGTACGTACATTTGCGAAGCCAACGCAACTAGGCCCAGCTTCCGTGTTGTTCGAAGCACGCGGAGAGTAGGGAGCAGACGAAGACTAGTCAGACACCCGCAGTCAGGGACATTTCCATACGGCGTCCAGTTCAAACACACGTAGACTGATGTATGCCCACCGGTTCGTCAGCGTATCCGAGTTCCATATTCAAATAGCCTTTCGTTCGTGAATGGGCGATGTTGAGCAAAACGATGTCAGTGTATAGTCGACGCTTCTCTCCACCGATTTGGTCAAACGGTCAATTCAATGATACGGTCCTAGGTTCTTAGTCCTGTGGTAAAGGTGATGATTATTGCCCACCCCGATTGGCAGATCAACGACGTACGAACCGGGTTGCGTTGACCACGTTTGCTCTGCATAGCCGGAGTGGCTTTTGGCAGCGGCCGCAATTGATATATGGTTGATTCACGGTACGTTCTGCCATCAAGTGGCACGCATGTGTTCGGATTGCCAATACTGCTTCTGGGACTCCTGAATTTGGAGTGGCGTTGAAGTTTGGTACTCAGGTTTGTATCGTCATTGATCGAAGAGTTATCAAACCTACGACAAATAAGTCGATTAAGCCTGCTTCAGATGCTCAATAGAGGTTACGCATTTATTAGCTTCGTTGAGGATCCTTTAAGGACTTTTAGCAGAGGCCGCAATTGATATATGGTTCATGGTACGTTCTGCCATCAAGTGGCGCGCATGTGTTCAGATTTCCGATACTGCTTCTGGAACACCTGAATTTGGAGTGGCGTTGAAGTTTGGTACTCAGTTTGTATCGTTGTTGACTGACGAGCTATATAATAAGAGAACCTGTGACAATTGGGTCGATTGAGTCTTCTCGAGATGCTCGGTACAGGTTACGCATTTGGTAGCTTCGTTGGGGATCCTTTAAGGCTCCGGGTGATAGATGCATACCGAGCGAGATCTGCACTGCGGCTGAAGAGTTCGAGGAATTGGAAATTTCGAGAGCGTGTGTAGAGTCCATCAGCGTGGGGGCTTGGATAGCCTGCTGGTTGGTTTGCACTTCCTCGGAGTTTGTGCGTTCATTCGGCACGTAAACGCGCGGAGCCGGACCTCTCATTTGCCGGTGGATTGTGTCGGAACGTTAATGCTACCTCGGCACGCCACCATCTCGAGTTCTATCCCTTTTTCACTCTTTCGTTGTCCCAAAACTTGCAGGTGTATACGGGACAAACAATGCCTTCGGCGCGCAACATACGAGATTCTTTGCGCAAGCGAGAGGGTAAGTGATTCGCACATACCTTGATGGCGGCACATCGTTGTCCGTTGCAAATCGTTCTTTGAATTACGAAGAATCGGATTCATTGTCAGATGAGTGCCATTTGTGGCTATGCGTTATAGTACTGCCAGGTACCTAGGAATCGCAGTCACTGTCAAATATTTAAAAAAATGAGAGTCTGCCAAATAACAACGATTCAGAGTCATCACCTCATAACAACGAATCCGAGTCATTACCGGATAACAACGAATCAGTCATCACCAGATAACAACGAATCATAGTCATCACCAGATAACAACGAATCATAGTCATCGCCAGATAACAACGAATCAAAGTTATCACCAGATAACAACGAATCAGAGTCATCACCCGATAACAACAAATCCGAGTTCCTGCCAGATAACAACGAGTCAGAGTCATCACCAGATAACTGTTACAGCTCTACGAGACAATCGAAATTGAAGGCGTGGATATGAAGTTCAGTCATTACGCTAAATGAAAAATTGCGATGCAACAAGCATTTTCCTTATTGCTAATAAGCCAGTCAGGAAAATATTTTTATCTCTTTAGGAACTCAGAAAAATGTTATAGTAAGCACAGGTATCCTGTGAATTGCCAGTCCATGGAGAATAATGAGGACATCAAATTTGCAATGGTATAAGAATACCGTTCAGTTACCCGCGATTCCACGGAAAGAGATCGCGTCCTACACGAGTGGATATACCATACATGAAGGAATATACGTCTGAAAGGAAAAGGTAGCAGGTTTTATAGGTAATGTAAAAAAATAAATGTGTAAGACCAGTGCTTTCTCGCCATTAGAGCTCAAGCAGCCTAGATAGGGAAGAGTGGATGGAGATTCTAATGGAAGCTAAGTCTGGGTCGGACGAGACCCGCGGAGAATAAGTCATTTGCATGGTGCCAGACGCGAATGGTGCCTTGACGATTTCTATTGCCCCCCCCAATAAGAGAACAAGGCGGACCACCTTCCGAGCCTACCCTCACTCTCGTTCTCTTGTTTCATGTTAATCCAGCAATCCATACTAAAGTCGCACATACTACAGTAAATCCGGTTTAATGTGGAAAGGGCACGTGCCCTCCCACGCCGTAACAATTCACTCAAACGCCTCACAACTTCGGCCTCGCGGTCTTCATCGTGCTCTAATTTTAATGCACATCAAGGAGAACTAGTTCTATCGATATCTCACCTCGAGCTCAGGCAATCCTGTTTCTCGTGCACAAAAATCAATATGTTTGTAAAAATAAAAATGCCGGTCATTAAGAATGATCCGGACAATATCGACGAATGAGAAATGAACATGTGCATCCGATCAGTCGTCAAAAAAAAAAAAAAAAAATTTCCGATCGAACTGGAATGCGTGCCATTTCGTGATTTAGTAAGAGTCAGAAATTAGGGATAATTGAGTTTTCAAATAATTCCTTTTGATTAAATCTACTATGGGAAGTGGTGAGGCGGTTGGATGAAGCATAGGGCAGGTAATTACGGACCGCCTGATCCCAAACAGGCAGGTGTCTGTCGGTCCGCCGGGAACAGTCCAGCCCGGCGAAATCGAGGCGTGAGGTTCAAATACTTGAACCGCCCTAATAGCTTCGGGGTCACAGGTCCTTCTTCTATACTGGAAGAGGGGCTGAAGCGGCGGCCTGTTCTTCTTGTTTTTTCTTCGTCTTCGTCTTCTGCGCCGTGGAATGAGGGGAGCAATCCGGCGTGGCTGCCGGCAGCAGCTCGTCTCGAAGAACGAAAAAAAAAAAAAAAAAAAACAAACTGCCGAATTCGAGTAGACACGCGGCGGCCGTGGATGCGATCGGGGAACGTTCGCTCGGACCCAACCCTCTACCTGTAGGGATCGTGAGGATCCCGGCGTGCACGCACCGCCAGAAACACACTTACACACAATTATCGTATCTATCTTGCGGGCCTGACGTACACGCACGCCAACCAAATGATCGTCCGATATTCGGACGTGTGAAAATTTCGACGGGCAGATACATTCGCCTCGATCGGTCATCATGCCAGGATTATCTTGCGGGCCGGACGTCCCGTTGCAGTCTCAGTTATCATAAGTGAAATGGACGATTTCGTGAAACACCGAGTGCCATTTAACGTAGTTACTGAACGCGCTGACAACGTAGTCGTTATCAGCTGGAAAAATGTTGAGACTCAGTCGGTAACGCATCGGTTTCCCGATTTTCTCCGCGACTATTAATATTTCGGACGAAAGGAAATTAGGTTTTCGTGCGTGTCTCTATGTAGTCACCGAGAATCTGAGCTTTTGTGCGAAATTTCAATAGTGCAAATGGAACAACCGACCTGTTACAGAATGAGCCTGTGCACATGCCCTTCACTCGAGCCGAGCCAGAAAAGAAATGTCTGTTTGACAATTTTCCACACAATTCTACACTCTCGTGGCACGCAATGTCGGCAACATTTCGTCTTCGGTGCCTGCAGGAATGTTCAATGACTTGCGTTTTCTCTTCAAAATTCTAAATGGTATTGTTGTATCGCCATCGCTACCTGAGGTGGCCTGAGAAATGCGCCAGCGCTGCTCTTTCACGAAAACGTCCGTGAGGGTAATTATAGTGTATATAGTATACATAGTACGCTATAGTGAATATAGTATATACAGTATATATATATATATATACATATATATATAGAATTGTAACGAATATACAAATGGGGATTGACTGAGATAGACGATATTACTTGGATAATCGAAATAGTTCGTCGTGACAAATGACAAACGTACAGATTATCGGTTGACCAGATGACGAAAGCCTTGATCAAACTCTAAAAGAAATCAGATCCGTGAGAATTCGTGCTCGAGATACTTAGCTGCGATTGTACTTAATAATGTCCGTTCCAAAACCAAATACTCCGGAATCCGGAAGAATCTTCGTGAGTGTCTTGATAGATTCTATGTAGGAGCCTGCATATTTCTACGCAGGATATTTCTATTAACAAAAAATACTAAAAGTCTGTTAAAACACTTCTCGACTAGGGACAATTAAATCTACGTGTTGACGAATTTTTTGAGTGCAAACGTTTATTGCGGTATCTCTTAGGATTTTTTGCTCGACGCTGCCTTTCATGAGATTCAATGTGAGATCGAAATCTATACTATAAAAGGATGGGAGAAAATACTTGTAAAATATCCCTTTTTGAAACACCCTAAATGTACATATAGCATATGTACAATATATAATATGAATATATGAGTATATGATACGCGTTATATACTCAGAGCCAAGATTCACTGGGCAAACTCTCAAAATTTTCCAGAACTGAGCACGAGAGATGATATTTGCGTACGATTGGTAAACGTAAAATGCAATAATACCTCAGCCAAGTTAAAAGGAAGTACAGCCATTATTTTCCAGATTAAAAAAAAAAAAAAAAGAAATATAATTACATGACATTTGTATTTTGATAACTGTTTGATGAGAAATCCGCTGATAAAAAAAAAAAAAAAAAAAAAAAAAAAAAAAAAAACAAGCAAACATTCCCCAAATACTGGCTCAAGATTACTCATTAAACCTTATCGAGAGCCGACACTCGAACCGCGTCGTGGATATCGGTCCGCGACATGTCCGATTCGTTCGGCGTGTTCCTCGTCGAGCCGAATAGATTGTAGCGAGCGAAGATGCTCGCACGAACGTGGATGACGCACGGTTTAAGAGTCCTCCGAGTGCATACCGTAACTATTGTACGAATTGATAATTATTTTACCGTCGATGTGGCTGCGGTCCATTAGCATATTTAATTATGAATATTTAAGATTTTTGGCACAGCGGGACACGCGGAGCCTGTCCAGCGCGCGTATACTATCCGCGCCGCGGGATCCAGCCGCATTAAAATAAAGCCTCGCTCCCCACGCGAGTCCCTGGCTTTCTTCGTCGTAAATTCAGTTGGACGCACAAGCATCCCGGGCCCGGTTGTTGCTCTGACTCCGCTCGGGCCCCGATCTTCCAGCCAAAATAAACGCGAACAAAAAAAAAAAAAAACAAAAAAAAAAACAAAAACAAAAAAAAACAAAAAGGAAGAAGATATTCGGGGTAGACAGGCGCGTACGATACATATTCCCCACTAAGGAGCGAATACGCGTGCTCGCGGGAAGACAGAAAACTACATGCATCGGAGAGTGAGCGCAGGGGAAAGGGACTGTAAAAGGAGTATAAAAAGACAAGTGATGTTAAAAAAAGGGGCTAAACATTAAACCACGCTCCTGCCGCTGTTGCTCGCTGTCGGATATAACGCCGCCTCGTGCAGTCTCGTGTTTTACCTTCGGGCACGGGTAAGAAAGACTGGCGTTCGCGAGAATCCCGACGACCGTGGCCGATGTACAAATCGTATCATACGTCCACCGAAGCTTTATCACTTTGCCGAATTCGATTAATTTGCCCGAAAGTCCTTTCATGCGAGCGATACATTTTCCTTAATATCGGCGAAAAACATCGGCGAACCGGGTCCTCGTAACGCGGGCTTGTTCTCTCTGGCGTCCTGTTTGCGAAACTATGAAACAGGTTTGACACCGACGCTTTAATTTATCATCCGGATAAAAATTATACTTAAAAAAAAAAAAAAAAAAAAAAAAATGCAACGGATCAAGATATCGAGAGAGCTCGGAGCTAATTTATTTGAGGGGAAAAATGAAGGTTTTCATTGTAAAATTTGACAAATAATCGTACGGTACTGTAGAGCTGTGAACTGTGGGATGAAATTGAATAGAATCATACGAGATATAATGTTATTTTATTGTAGTTCGTATTATTATCTTATCGTTATTGTAGTTCGTATGCGCGTAATGCTAAAAATGCACTCTAATCTTGTGCGTTTGTCGAAACTAAATCGAGCTTCGTCGATACGAATTGAAAACAAAAACAAAAACCATACTCGAAGCCAAGTAAATTTTATTTATAATTTATAACAGCGCTGTAATTTATAATTCTGATGGAAATACAACTTACAAGTTTGAAAAAAAAAAAAAATGGAGACTATCGAGATTGGTCGGAGGTAATTTATTGGAGCAAAAAAATGAAGGCAGTCATTGTAAAATTGGACAAATGGTAATACTGTGACATTAGCTCTGTAAACGATGAGATGAAATCGAATTGAACGATACGAACTGGAATGTCGCTTTAGTTTAATATGAGAGCAACGCAAAAATCGCAGTTTAAACTTGTGCGGATGCGATCAAAAACGAAAAAAAAGAGCCTATCGAAGCGACGCACTAAACGGTAGTCGACAATTAATCGTCAGAGAAACATGGATATGAAAACGATATATTTGTGAATTAAGTTGCTCGGAGCTGATTTACGAGAACAAAAAAAAATGATGATTTTTCATTATAAAGTTTGACAGATGGTAATACTTTATTGCACTACTGTAAAATGACGAGATTAAATAAAATGATACGAAATGTCACTTTAGTTTATGTGCGTGTAGCGCAAAGAGTGCAGTTTAAACATGTGCGGATGCAATGGCGCTTAATCGATTCGAACTAAAGCCAAAAACGTAAAACAGACCGCACTCGAAGCGAAGCACCAAACGGTAGTCGACAATTAATCGTCAGAGAAAAATAGATATGAAAACGATGTATTTGTGCATTAAGTTGCTCGGAGCTGATTTACGAGAACAACAAAAATGATGATTTTTCATTATAAAGTTTGACAGATGGTAATACTTTATTGCACTACTGTAAAATGACGGGATTAAATAAAATGATACGAAATGATACTTTAGTTTATATGCGTGTAGCGCAAAGAGTGCAGTTTAAACATGTGCGGATGCAATGGCGCTTAATCGATTCGAACTAAAGCCAAAAACGTAAAACAGACCGCACTCGAAGCGAAGCACCAAACGGTAGTCGACAATTAATCGTCAGAGAAAAATAGATATGAAAACGATATATTTGTGAATTAAGTTGCTCGGAGCTGATTTACGAGAACAAAAAAAAATGATGATTTTTCATTAGAAAGTTTGACAGATGGTAATACTTTATTGCACTACTGTAAAATGACGAGATTAAATAAAATTATACGAAATGTCACTTTAGTTTATATGCGTGTAGCGCAAAGAGTGCAGTTTAAACATGTGCGGATGCAATCGCCCTTAATCGATTCGTACTACAGCCACTAACGAAAAAGTGACCATGCTCGAAGCGAAGGACTAAACGCGGGAGTCGATAATTTACCGTCGGAGAAAAAAATGGACATGAAGATGATGTATTTCTGCAATAGCTTCGTTCGCGATAGCGGGCTGCCTTAACAGACGCAGCTGCGGTAGCTTATGCGGAGACTGAGCTTAATAAAGAATGCCGCACGAATGTGCAGTGTGCGGGGCGAGAATCACGAGCAGATGATAATCACCGGTGATTTGTAGACTGCCCGAGAAATCGCCTAGAGGATAGGGCCTTCGATAGCGATCAGCGTGATTCAATGGACGGTCGATCATCATTCGCGATCGATACGCCCGATATCGACGAAGTGGTGCGTCCGGTGAGTCAATCGTTTCCGAACCTTTTGTACGATCGTTTCGAAACGCTCGAGCCCAGAGGGTCCGCGCGAAGCTCGGCATCATTCAGGACCACAATACTTTATAATGGAATGGCCGTCGTCATTATCATTATGTACGACTCTTAGCGTGAGCGAATGTGCCGTCTTTTCAAGGGAATAAAGGAAGAATGAGTCTTCGTTGTTTCCGATTCACCAGCCGTATGTCGAAGTACCGAATGTCCTTGGATTCGGTCAAATATGTAGGTGATTTACGAGAAGTGCCCTATTTTCATTATTTAATTGACGACTGTTCGACACGCGACATGTCCTCATCCTCGTTTGTGTTCACTTAATAAGATTCCCTGGCACGAACGTGACGAATTTTAGAGGTACAATTTTTCATAAATAGAATTGTTTATTAATTATATAAAAAAGAATTGAACTGCTTCTGTAATTGATTGTATTTGAATGGTCGTCGTCATTATCATTATATATGACTGTTAGCGTGAGCGAATGTGCCGTCTCTTCAAAGGAATAAAGGAAGAATGAGTCTTCGTTGTTTCCGATTCACCAGCCGTATGTCGAAGTACCGAATGTCCTTGGATTCGGTCAAATATGTAGGTGATTTACGAGAAGTGCCCTATTTTCATTATTTAATTGACGACTGTTCGACACGCGACAAGTCCTCATCCTCGTTTGTGTTCACTTAATAAGATTCCCTGGCACGAATGTGACGAATATTAGAGGTACAATTTTTTATAAATAGAATTGTTTATTAATTATATAAAAAAGAATTGAACTGCTTCTGTAATTGATTGTATTTGAATGGTCGTCGTTATTATCATTATATATGACTGTTAGCGTGAGCGAATGTGCCGTCTCTTCAAAGGAATAAAGGAAGAATGAGTCTTCCTTGTTTCCGATTCACCAGCCGTATGTCGAAGTTTCGAATATCCTTGCATTCGGTCAAACATTTAGGTGATTTACGAGAAGTGCCCTATTTTCATTATTTAATTGACGCCGGTTCGATACCGCAAGAAGGCCCTCATTCATGTTTATCAAATAAAATTTGCAGTTCCAAATGTGGAAAATTTTAGAAGTAGATAACGATTTTTATAAATTGTTTTTTTAAATTATATGTAAAAATAAATGAACTTCTGCCGTAATTTATTATATTCGGATCTGGAAGAACGACGGTAACCAGGAGCAGTGAATTGCCACTGGTCGAAGCGCGTGCGAGCTCTTCCCAATGTCTTCCGAAAGCTACTTTGTGTAAGCGCATAAGATGAACGCAGAGTTGAACGGGGAGGAAAAGGCAAGTTCGGGGAAGGGAAAAAAAGGATAGCTTAACTCTGATTTAACTCCCATGCCATGTCGCAAAGTTCCTAAATAAAAAAAGAAGATAGTGACCCCCCTGACAACCAGACTACCTTAAATTTGCATGAGAGTTGCCCTCCTGTAATCCTTGAAACGCGCTTTCTGTACAAGGCTGACGGCCTCGATCTATCGTATTCTGCCTTTTAAGCCTGTGCGTGGCTTAGAAGAATTTCAAGTGGAGACCTTTGCTACCTCATAGAGGAGACTACTTTTTTTTTTTTTTTTTTTTGTAAACTTTTTCTGTTTGGAAAATCTGTTTTTCTGGTTCCAATGAAAAAATCGAGTCTCGGTCCGAATTCTCCACTCGCCCTGTCGATTATACTTTTCAGGTATAAATTTAATTTACAGCCTTTCAAGATAAATTAATTCACATAAAACAGCTAGTCAAAATCTATAAATTCATATGACATAATAAATACTAAAATTCTTAATTCTATAAGTACGTTTGTCCAGTTTTACTCAACTGTAAAGAGAACGCTTAAAAAAAAAATTAATTAAAACGGCCGAAATCTGCCCACCAACTCTTCCAAACAACCCTCAGCACAACGATCCCGAACACACTTCTGTACAAAACAACAGGAATTACATCATTATTCAAGAGATCGAAGTTCTTCAGCAAAAAAATGGCCGTATACCAAATCGATGATATTAAGCCACTATATACGAGAGTTGGGCAGTACTTAAAGTACATGAGTACTTATTTGGTACTTAAAGTATCAAAGTACTATTAGTGAGACCAAATAGCAATAGCAATAGTACCGAGTACTGAGACCAAACTACTTGTTTAACTTTTAGCAGAGCTTCGCTCTTTGAGGAAGCTATGCTCAAAATGAGTACTTCGTACTTTAAATACTTTTTGGTACTTTGCCAAGCTATGCTATATATGCAATCGCTACGACATATTACGCGCAAACACAAACGTCCTACACGCACGATTTATCAACAATTACAATTAGCGACCAACAACCGCTATAGAATCATCGAATAAAACCTACAACCACTTTTAAATCGTAAGAAATGAAAAATAAAAAAAAAAAACTCGTCCCAGTACCAAAGAGTATAACGGCCTGAAAGAATCGGAGCTTTGTCAGTGAATATCATATGAATGCATATAATCTGATTATATGTATATGATTAAATTTAGGCATACAATTTAATGTAAGATAAAATATGCAAAAAAAAAATGTATACCATCGTCAGTAAATGTTCTTTCACTGCTACATTAATTCTCACGAAATCGATCTCAACTTTTCATAGACATCGGATTCATATAATAAAATGAAACCGTCGAGTAGTCGGCTCGCAATAAATTTATATACCGCCGGAGGAATCTTTCATGGGTGTAAGAACGAACGCTGCTACGTATATCAGACTGATTTTAATTATATATTCCAAGAGGGATCCTTCAATCGCGGTTGGGGTCAAATCGAGAGATAATGCCGAACCTCGGAGGAGACGAAGTATGGCGTAGTCGCTCTTACGCCGAGAATCCATTATCTTCCGCATAATGGCATGGTTTTGCGGCCCCTGATGGATTTTCATCGGGATATTGGTCCTCGCGACTATATACTGTACGGTGATTGAAGTTTATCCGTGGCCGATCCTGGCTTTTTCACGAAGACTTACACATGGAAGCTGACGAGTTTCTCGCGGCTGCAATTTTCAGTAGACATTTTAGAACGTTTTACATCGGGGCCCGATAAGGACCTGCAGAGCCCTCGGCAGAGCCTTTTCAGGACCTCATCAAGCTGCCGGCTGCGAATCACATGATAGCAACGGTGAAACTTCGCGGTCCCAACCGGCTTACCTACACTAAGAGCAAAATAGAAATTACCATAAATTTGGTTAAAAAAAAAAAAAAAACCGACGGAACGCCGAGATCCTGGCAAAGATTTGCATGAAACTTGACCCGTTTTGGGCAGTAAAAAAAAAAAAAAAAAAAAAAAATGTTGTAAAATCGTAATACGAAGTTTCGTAAAAATAATTTAGTTTAATAAGTGAAAAATCCGATGGTTCAGGTTTGAATATACAGATCCGTACTTTTATTTTCCGTGTCATTAATAATTTTGAGTTTGTTCTTTAGCTTGTGCAAAACTAGAGTCTGACGGTGCGATCGAAAAATTAAGAAATACAAAAATTTGGATGTTTGTGGCTAATAAGTTTGTTGTAAAAAGTACAAACTTTTTTTTTTCAGCAGATTTTACCCGAATATCCCATGATTTTTGGTCAGATCAAAAGTACTTGGTACGAGAAAATATAGTGAATCGGTGGTGTCGTGAAGCGAACCGTTTGCTTTAGGTCTGCAGATTATAAGGGCATATTAAGTCCATTACATATTTTTATGTGTATAAATTAAAAAAAAAAAAAAAAAAAAAATTTCATATTCTCAGTTTTGTCCACGAAATTCTTAACGAGATACGTAAAAATTTTGCCCACCCGACATCCGGAAAAAAAAATGACCACATGGGTTGGATAAAAATTGCTATGCTCCTCGTGAAAATTTAACGTATCACTGATGGTAGCTCTACAGCCATGATGCCTGGTCGAAATATTGCCGGACGACTTGGTAGTTTTTCCGAGCTCCCTCTCTCAGTGTACGAATGTTCCTGAGTTTGTTGAAGAGCCGATGGTGTTGCCCGTCCGAGAGCCTGGTGAAAAATGGCCCTCGATGCCGTTGCCGCTGCGAGTTTTACGGCCGTTCGCCGCCCGGAGAGGGAGAGAGAGAGAGAGAGAGAGAGAGAGAGAGAGAGAGAGAGAGAGAGAGAGAGAGAGAGAGAGTGAGCGAGATCCCGAAATGTAAATTGTTTCATTATAATTCGTGCATAATATTGTAGTGTTTATAGAAGTATATACCAAGCTTGATTCTTTAATTTTGAGCGTAACGATCCGTAACTGATTGCGCTCTTGGTGGTCGCAGTGGTAACTGCGAAGAAAGAGCCTTCACTAAGCGCGGTACGCGAGCCCCAACGTATGTGCGGGGTTGGACGTACGATCGCGCGCGCTTCGGGGTCAATGAACTCCGAGCGTCGGAGAACGCGACCATCCGGCCGGCACAAAACGGCGGACGGGGACAACGGAGGTGCAATCGAAACACGTGTTGGTACAACGAGAACGATGAATCTCTTGGTACGAACGAGTGCCATCGTTTTCTCGGCCGCGAACGAATAACCCGGGAATTCTCTGCCGCTCGATCGATACGACTCGCTGCCGGAGATCGTATGTACTCGTCGCCAATGACTTACTTCGTGATGTATACGCGCACCGATACAATATATATCCACCTGGCAATTTAGCCGGTAGCCAATTTTTTTACATACGTTTTTATTTATTTTTTGTATTTTTTGTATGTTTTGTATGTTTTGTATGTTTTGTTTTTGTTTTTTTTTTTTTTCTTTTTTTTTGAAGGTACCTTCAAATCCGCAGGTGCTGGTACAGACACCGGTGGCACCCGGCCATCACGTTCGTGCAGCATCCCGGCTCGGAGATGATTCCGGTTTCGCGAGTCGAGTCGCATGAATCATACGCATTATGACAATTACTCACGCCACACGTATGGGTCGGACGCTACGCGTGACATCGGTGTCTTATTTATCGGTTCGATTACCACTTCCACTTTTCTCACGCAACATTGTGTCGAGAAACTTTTGTATATCACGCTGTATGGTCCTGGAGCGACCGAGTAATTGGCTCGCAGTTTGGTGATTCATGAGAGCGGCCTCGTGTCCGATACACGTTCATCCGGTTTCATCGAGCGGATAAAGAATGCGCTCAAAATAATAACAATTCGATATAGAATTAATACAGGAACATCATGCTATAGAACTGTTTCAATAAAAAAAATTACTTGGAAATATAAAAAATATGCAGAAATTGCAAGATTGCTTGCAAGTTCTGCATTTTTTTGTTGTTTTTTTTTTTTTTTTTTTCTAATACACATTCTTGCCGTTTGGCAAGAATGTTTGGAAAAGTGCAATCCGCAAATAAATCGGGTCCTAATACTTTAACCACGATCTTTAGCGACCAGGGATCTTTCGAGCAGGTCGTCCGGAAGGAGAAAAAGGAATCTGACCATTGCCGCATGTTCATTCGGTTTGATCGACGGATACGCAATGTGCGCTGATAATAATGACAATTTCATATAGAATAAAAATACAGCAATATCATGCCTCATCATCATAGAACACCGAATATCATGCGTGTTTTAATAAAGTTGCTCGGAAATGTGCAAAAATTGCAGAAATTGCATGAATTTTTGCAAAAATACAACCTACAAATAGACTCGTACCTTATCCACGATCCTCAGCAACCGGGTAACTTTCGAACAGGTCGTCCAGAAGAGATAATGTAAACAGACCGATGTTACATGTTGATACGGTTTGATCAGGGATACGCAATGTGCTTTGAAAATAATAACAATTTTGTATAGAATAAGTACAGCCATATCATGCCATAAAAGTGTTTCAATAAAAACTGCCCAGAAATTTCAAAAACTGCTCACAAAGTGCAAGAATTACAGATATTGCAAAAAATGGCAAGAATATTTGAGATAAAACAACCTGCGAATAGATCGAGCTCTCATGCTTTATCAAGAAATGGGAAGAAATGGGAAGAAATGGGAAGAAATGGGAAGAAATGGGAAGAAATGGGAAGAAATGAGAAGAAATGGGAAGAAATGGGAAGAAATGGAAAGAAATGGAAAGAAATGGAAAGAAATGGAAAGAAATGGAAAGAAATGGAAAGAAATGGAAAGAAATGGAAAGAAATGGAAAGAAATGGAAAGAAATGGAAAGAAATGGAAAGAAATGGAAAGAAATGGAAAGAAATGGAAAGAAATGGAAAGAAATGGAAAGAAATGGAAAGAAATGGAAAGAAATGGAAAGAAATGGAAAGAAATGGAAAGAAATGGAAAGAAATGGAAAGAAATGGAAAGAAATGGAAAGAAATGGAAAGAAATGGAAAGAAATGGAAAGAAATGGAAAGAATTGGAAAGAAATGGGAAGAAATGGAAAGAAATGGAAAGAAATGGAAAGAAATGGAAAGAAATGGAAGGAAATGGAAAGAAATGGAAGGAAATGGAAGGAAATGGAAGGAAATGGAAGGAAATGGAAGGAAATGGAAGGAAATGGAAGGAAATGGAAGGAAATGGAAGGAAATGGAAGGAAATGGAAGGAAATGGAAGGAAATGGAAGGAAATGGAAGGAAATGGAAGGAAATGGAAAGAAATGGAAAGAAATGGAAAGAAATGGAAAGAAATGGAAAGAAATGGAAAGAAATGGCAAGAATGTTTAGGAAAGTGCAACCTGCGAATAGATCGGGCCGTCGGACCTTATCCACGATCCTCAGCGATCGGGTATCTTTCGAACAGGTCGTGCAGAAGGAAAGAATGGAAGCCGACCGGCGGGGACCGTGATCTCGGTCTGGCGGGTAGACTAGGTGTCGGAGGGGTACTCCCGGGCTCGGAGCACGTCCGTTCATTATACTTTACTCGTGTAGGTATGTCGGAGAGAGGAAGTGAATGTGAGTCGGGTTGAGCCGAGGATCTGACGAAGGAAGGCGAGCTCACCGGGCATAGGCGCCGCAGGCGGCGCTGAGGCTGCTGGGGAGTGGAGAGAAGAGAGAGCATCATGGGCCCTTCGCTTACGGAGTGACGTAATGATAGGAAATTACACGATGGCGCGCGGGGGCATCTTCCTCCACAAATTGCCCTTCCCTCCGAACCCTAGCCCCATCCGCCTCTTCACGCCGCTTATTAACATAATTTAATTACGTAGTAGCAGAAACACGCGCCGATCACTATACGTACCGAGTGACAGGATCCGTACATGGACCTCACACCTCGAATGTGCCCCGTGGTATGTGAATTGGCGAATGAGTTCGGAGATTCATTTTCAACTTGGATCGCGAAGATATGGAGTATAGAATGAGAAATCCTGGAAAATAAATCTAAATAAATGTGATATCTAAAAAAAAAAATTGCTGTAAGATGAACGGTCGAATTACCAACCACACAAGCTCCGCTTGCCACTGAAAATTAAAGAAGATTGTTATGACATAGTGGAGGTATTGAAATAACTGCGCTGAGAGAAGAATCTAGTACAAAAAAAAAAACAATTAATTACATTAACCAAATGTGCGCTTACGGGTCGAGAAACAAATGTGTGGTTGATCGAAAGGAATACCTCGGCGATCAAACCAATTGGCCGTCAGAACGAATGCTTCTTCAGTTAGTACGACAATATTTTCGTTCGATCACACAAACATTTGTTTCGTCACCCGTAAGCGTTCGCCTTGTTGACGCAATCGAGTTCTTTTCTCAGTGCAAATATGACTGTATGGCTAAAAAAATATGACTAAATATGACAAAAAAAAATTCATATGTAATTTAATTTCGCGAATTAGAAGTTTCTATGCAAAAACTGGTATATTAAATTTCACGTACGATTGTGATGAAAAATGAATGTTCGGTGTATTAAAAACATTGGAAATACTTTATTTTTAATAATTCACTTTAATTTTACTAGAAAAGTACGTTAATTTTTATAATATACTTTGACTATACAATAAAAAAGCATATTGATTTTTGAACTCGAAATATACGAATATACGCACTGTAAATGACCCGATTAGTGTCCTACATTTTGTCGTGTAGCCCATATTGTGACCTATCTAAGACCTGATCACTGATGACCTTGAAGATATCTGCATCAGACAAAATTTCATCTTTGACACGTCATAACTGCCCTATTTTTCATCGTATTATAGACTTTTCTTTGGCCTCATTTTCTTCGTTATGACTTTTTCTAGGTGAGGATTTGTTTATTTTTTAATTTTTTTTTTTTACGCCAGGGTACGGAAAATAAATGTTTGGCACGCTATAGCTGTCGGATTTTTCATCGTGCAGACTTTTCTTCGGGCTCATTTTCTTCGTTATGACATTCTCTGGGTGAGCAATTTATTTATTTATTTATTTACTTATTTATTTATTTATTTATTTATTTATTTATTTATTTATTTATTTATTTATTTTTTGAAGGCAGGGCATCGAAAATAAATTTTTGGCACGCTGCCATAGCTTTTGGCATAGCTGCCGTATTTTTCATCGTGCAGTTGTTGTGTGCCAGAAATTTGTTTTCAATATCCTGTCTTGAAGAATATTTTTTTTAAATTAAAAAAAAATGCTCACCTAGGGAATTTTATAACGAAGAAAATGAGCACAAATAAAAGTCTGGATGATAAAAAATGCGTTAGCTATAGCATGCCAAAAATTTATTTTCGATGCCCTGCGTTCAAAAAAATAAAAAATTAAAGAAAAAATCCTCACCTAGAGAATGTCATAACGAAGAAAATGAGCCCAAAGAAAAGTCTATACGATGAAAAATACGGCAGTTATGACGTGCCAAAGATGAAATTTTGTCTGATGCAGATATCTTCAAAGTCATGACCAATGCCGTCTTGCATGTGCGATCAGTTGCCCAAACATAACTCACCAGCGTGCTCATCGCATTTACCGAAATATGCGGACCGTAATATATTACCGTAATTATAAACTTAATTACGACCGACGTATTTTTCGACGAAGTTGTATTTTCCCATTCTTTTATCGCGCACCGCTGTTCTAACTGCGGCTTAATCATCCAGCACAAGTTGGATTCATCAGTTCATTCGCTTCCGATGAAGAAAACGAACCGATTTTAGAAACCTAACCATTTGAGGCAAAGTGAAAGTCACGTGACGGAGGCAAGAGTCTGTAATGAACTTTTTTTTTTAATTTTATTTCGACTCATTTACCGTAGTAGATCTATATGTATATATAACGATTTATGGTCTGTCCAGATTAATACTCTCGGATCGATAACAGAAAAGAAATATAACAAAATGCTACAGACCGATAGGATAAAACTCTCAAAAACTCTCTCAACTCTCAATCAGTTTCCGTCCCTCAATTTTCCCTCACGGTCGTCAATTAAATTAAATAAAAAGCAAGTCGATTTACAGTTTAATGGCGGAACCTTTTTGACTTATCTGAGTAATGAAGGCAGAAGCGCAGCACAGACAGGATGCGAAGGCCATGGATCAGTTGTCTCGGATAGAAAATGCTGACTCCTGGCCGGAATAGAAATCTTGCACGACGGTATAGACTCGACGTACTTATAGTAAACGAGGTGGACAAAGGCGTCCACACTCGACGAGAGTTCGATGAAGAGTCAATACAAATTATCGGGTTTCGGGCTTCGCGAGTCCCTCTTCCCCTTCCCAATCTCCGAATTTACTTCTATCCACGAAACCCGGCGCGGTCTATCTTATTTCGTTGCTGTTCCTTTGACATTAAAATTTCCCGCTGAAAAGTCCGAGATAGCGACATTGATTTCACAGTGAAGCGTGAAAGAGCGACAGAGAACGTCTTTCACTTCCCCTTAACGAAAGTGGCATAAAAATGGTCCGCGTAGTTGTTTCTCGCTGATCTACAGATAAAACCCTGAACGTAGACGATTTCATAACATTTTTGTCCCGATGCTCATTAAATCACATGATGCACAATACGAAGGATCTAAAACAATAAAATTTCAGTATATCGGACACAAATAGAATCTCCCATCGTAGATAATACGATAGACAATACGATTAACGGATTGCAATTGGGCCACGTTCGATAATTGGGCCGTTCACATTATTAAGATCCTAGCTTTTAGAATGTATGCGTAGAGATCCATGTGCTACAGCGAGGCATGCGAAGCGTGTTGAAAATCAATACGATATCCGAAGTAAAATACATTTGCCGAGGATGAAGATAGAGACGTCGTAGAGCGAGGAGTCCGGGAAATGCGCGGCGTCGAATCAGCATTTATCACCCCCGAAGGAACGGACTTTAATGGCTGTTGTTGAAAAACTGCCGAAGATATTCCGCGATTCGAGTGTACTCTCGTATGCGTGTGTCTAATGCGCCATGCTCCGTAAGCCACGCAAAGTGAATCGGGCAAAGAGGATGACTGTATGACGATGAGAACACCGCGCGTGTGTGTGCGTGTGTGTGTGTGTGTGTACGCAGGGGTGGCGTTCGCGCGCGGCAACGACAATGCCTTACGGTTCAGTTGACTCGCCTCGAAATCGGAGTTGAATCGAGGGAGGTCCGATACTAAGCGCCCCTGTTTGCGTCCACCCCGTTGTAGTCCTGGTTCGTTCATACATTTGTATGCTCGTCGATTCTTTTTAGGCACTGGATGAGGCAGAACCGGGGTGGTTTTATTTAAACTGGGCACGTGGCCCCGCTTACGTTCCGGAGGGTCGAGTTGATACTCAACTTCGAGATCCTTTGAAAACCAAAATCAAATATATTATCTTACGCGCAATAGCGTCGGCGAATCGAACCGAGCTGTGACTCTTCGTTACCGGGGTAGTGGAATGGCAGTGATGGTTTCACAATGACGTCACTTCCGGTTTGAAAATCCAATTTTTTTCCAGAAAGTGATGTCGTTGGAAACAACGTCATTTTCGGTTTGAAATTATCATTTTTTTTTTTTTACCGGACGTGACGTCATAAGGGAAAACATCACTTCCGGCTTGAAAATTTAGGTATTTAACCGGAAATGACGTATATCCCGTATGACGTTACTTACGGATGGAAAGCTATATTTTTAAATTCAGAAGTGACATTTTCCTCTTCTAATATCACTTCCGGTCGAAAGCAGAGACTTTCGAACGGGCGTTGCTGTTTTCCTACATGACATCACTTCAGGTCAAAGACCAAGAATTACAAACGGGAAGTGACATTTTTCCTTATGATGTCACTTCCGGTCGAAAAGCTGAGATTTTCGGACGGGAAGAGACCTTTTCCGCAATGACGTCATTTCCGGTCGGAAACCGAGATTCGAAGACTCGTGCTGACGTTCTCGCTTATGACGTCACTTCCGGTCGAAAATTGACATGTCCAAACCAACTACCTGTAGGACTCCAGAAAGAGGCCAACCGCAGCCTTCGTGCTCGTAATTTCCGAACTTATCGGTTTGGTGAAGCTTAACCGATGACAACTGTGCACTGTACACCGACATCGACAACGCTTTTGTGCGAATGTCCAATGTCTCGACAACAGCATATGAGAAAAGTAATGACTATCTAAAAGTCGTTACCCTGAAGGTATCCTCTTAATTGCTATGGAAGTTTGCACTCAGTGGAAGCGGCTAATGTCCTGTTTGCAGTAAGTGCGACGACGAGGGTCGGTGTGTGCTCATCGTGGGTATCGTCGAGGTCGGTGATGCCAGTTCACCATGAAACTTTAATCATTGAAGACTTTTCGTCGCCAGCGAGCTCAAAGTAACATCTGTAGTCGGCCAACTCGGGGTATCTGCCGGAGCATAAAGCACACAGAGCGTAAAGCATTGCGGAGCCAAACGAGCGATGGCGAATGCGGTTCCCTCGAAACTCGGCTTATTCGATTATAATCAAGCTAATCCACGTTTGATACGTGTCAGGTGGAAATAATTGGAGCTTCGTGGCGGTAATTGGAAACGAATCGAATTAGGTTTTACGCGCGCCACGTCGTGATCAACAGGAACGGCGAACGTGTGGGGTGTGAGAAGTGCCGTCAGCACTCGACATACCCGGCATAAATGCACCGAATCGTGACACGGACCGTTAAGCATCCGGGCAGCTTTCGATCGCAATTATCATAAATTTATCTGTATATATCACTTTCCAAAGGTCACCGTGCCGGTATTTCCGCTCCGACGCTAAATCGCAACCGATATCCATCAATATGTCGATGGAACGTTATATGAAATACATTGAAAGTTTAATTTATTGAAAATTAATTACTTATATTATTGATTTTATTGATTACAAAAAATTGTTAGGAGATCGAGTTTTGGATTTTTTTTTTTTTTTTTTTTTTTTTTTACCGGACTACAGCCAAAAATAGTATATTGTGCAACAGGGGTCGAAAGTTGGCGATTGCGACGCGTGTGAGGTTTGTGGCCCGGGCGAAGCGAGGGCTGCAATCACACGAGTCGCAATCGCCAATTCGACCCTCGTTACACATCATATTTTTTGTTACAAGTCCATGAATCTGCGGCACTTGGAATGGCAGTCGCGCGAGACGAATACTGAAAAGCGCGGTTACGTCACCAGGGGCGAAAGCATGAAAAGTAAACTCCCAAGGGACGAAAACGCGAGAAGTAAACTCCCAAGGGACGAAAGTGAACGAAATGCGAACTGCGCATGCGCGACACCGTCATTTCACAACAGGTTCACAACTGGCATGCAATGGGCCACTTTCGGCTCGCAAGACTGCCATTTAAAGTGCCGCGCATTCATGCACGTGTGACAAAAAAATAATTTATTTGACGACCACCGTTTATTTACATCGAGTAATATATTTATTTGATTTAAACAGATATTTATTTAGATCAAATAAATACTTTGCTTAATGCAAATAAACGATGGCCATCGAATAAATTATTTTTCTGGATGTATCTCGATCGCCGTTCTATGTTTCGTATAGAAATTTTGTCGGAATATATCGAAGGGCGTTTCATCAAGTAAAAGTGCGTAATACTCGTATCAGTATCTCACGGCCTCTCAACAGTCTCGTGTACTGGAAAATTTTCTCGGATTCTTATTTTCACCTTTGTAAATACAATTACTTATCTCACCGGGTGAGCCGATGGAAGAAACTTTCTTTTTCTCTTTCTTTTTCCTGTGCATCTCACTGTATCTATACGAGCATACAATCTCTCGATGCTGTATTGTCGAGATACATAAGCGCGAGTGCTCTTTATCACTGCTGCAAGACGAGCACTCCCCTTAATGACTCGGACGACGGGAACAGTCGAGAATGTTGAATCTCGCCAACTTCGGATGAGGTGAGCTACGAGCGGGCGGGCTTGCTTTGCCTTCTTCCTATATTATGTACAGAAAAACCGTCGAGCGCGAGTATTGGACATATCCCGAAAAGCTCTGTAACTTACTCGGAGAAGATGAAAAAATTCCGCGAACCTCAGCGACAACCGACATGCGATATAATACATGCGATATCTCTAAAAGCCCCCGAGCCCAAGATTACACAATGATGCAGCTGCTCTCGTACTTTCACCGTCCGAACCAACCCCTTCACCGCGCTTAGCTTGTCGCTTTCTCTGCGGTCCATCGATCTGTTTGATACACATGTTTTTCCACAAGTTGACGGGCACGGTAAATCCCAAACAATATCGCAGTGAATACCGTGTGTATTCATATATATATATATATTTTTTTTTTTTCTCTCATTTCAATATAGTGAATGGTAGGAAGGATACAATGGTGAATTTCACCCATTCGCATATGTAGTCATTCCGACGAATGAAACCCAAAAAAAAGGAGATCAAATTGCATCGACTCGGACAAAAAGAGGGGATTGTCGTTAAACATTTCCTTTCGGTCCGAACAACAATAGCTTGAGTTTTTCTACAACCGACATGGACCGGAAGTTATTAAAATTAAAAAAGCTATCACATATGATATTAAAATCAGGTATTGGGTTCACAGGTAGTTTTATATATATATATATATATATATATATATATATATATATATATATGTTCTACGTGTACGGGATCCTTCCGCTTTTACACACCCCCTTATCGGCTTGCGTCCGCAGTCGACTTAACCCCTTACTGTGTCGCATTCGCACCAAAGCACAGGGAAACTGCGGGAAAGCTGGCCATACACAGCTCTTTCGCCACACTGAGAGAAGATCTAGTAAAAATTACCAATAATCTAAGAAAAATTACCATAGCCGCATAGTAGTATACGGCGCGAGCGCGCCACTTATGACAGAGAGTCTCCGATTATCCAAGAATTTTTACCATAATATCTAAGAAAAATTCTTATAAATCCGGTACTTCCTATCATATGTGGCGCCCTAACGCTCTACTACTATGTGATATGATAATATCTCCAAAGTGATATAGTAATTTTTACTCGTTCCTTCTCAAAGTGCAGCGATAGATAGATAGATAGTGTCGTTTATTCGTGTCCTGGGGCAAGCCCCCTAAGGCCACCGTGCCTCAAAAATACAACAACGAGCATAGAAAAACAAATGCAACAAAGCAAAGGAGCATAACGTATAATACAATAATATAATATAATAATAACTAAAAAGAATAGCCGAAGAAGCCGGAAAAATAAAGAAAGTACAATAATACGAAGAATAAATTGATGTTCCTAGAGGGTAATCCTAGAGGGTTCCTAGAGGGAAATAGATTGATGTTCCTAGATGGTAATCGCCAATCTCCGAGAAAATTACGTCCCGCTCCACGATTCGATGCGCCAACCATCGCGCGGCTAGGCGGTCACCCATCCAAGTGCTAACCGCGAGCGGTACTGCTTGAGTTTGGGGACCGCCAGAGCCAGACACCAACCGCGCACCTATCGCTGTCGGTCGATTTACAGGAAGTTTTTCCTTGGACAACGGTGATGGACAAACATGGAAACGGTTTTTACGTATGGTTGCTTTGTTTTTTTTTTGTTGTTTTGGATTCTCAGTGACTTTTAACGATGACTTTTGATAGAAAAGCAAAGCAAAGTAAATTGATAGAAAAGCAAAGCAAAGTTAATTGGTCGTTGCTGGCGGTACTTGTTACAACAAATTATTGTCAGCAAACGTTCACAATTTTTTATTTGTTAAAGCTTTCTAGTTTCACGAACAAAAGTACAAATAAAAAGTTGTCAATAATACATTAAATAAAAGGACAAGTTCGTATACTTCAACTAAGTGACAAACAAGTTTGTCACTTATTTAACGAAATAATTTTTACGAAATTTTTCAGTCCGATTTAACGATATTATTTTTGAACTGTGCAAGTACTTCGTGTACAGGGATGCTGCGACGAAGTCGTAGCGCAAAGGCGCAATTATCTTGGGCGTTCTAAGCAAGTGTACATATAGAATATCGATGAGGCCAGAGCAGCGATAAACGGATTTTATCAAAAAAAATCAAATAAAAAAAAACCATAAAGAATAAGATCGAGTATCGCTTTAGCTTTGGTAGTTTCAGTTGGCTTATCCCTTCGACAACCGCGAAACAACCGTGTAAACAGTCTTCACATTCCGCTTTGCTTTCTCGTGGAGGAAGCTTTCTTTTTAGTTGTTTCGAGATCGTCAGTGACTGTTTTCGGTGACTTTCGATGGAAAAGCAACCGGTTGTTAATTGGTGGCTGCTGCAGAGACGCTTGTCCGAACTGAGGTGTTCGCGTGTGTGAGCGGTTGCTGAGGAACAGCGCACAGCTACTGCATGCATGGGGATGCTGCGAAGAAGAGTCGTACCACGGGTGGCCGGCAATTTACCCTGCGCGTTGTAAGCAAGCGATTTACGTATAGAGTACGGGCGAGGCTAGAGCAGCGATAAACGGTTCAATTAGCGGTCGCGACCGCGTCATCCGTTCGTATCCCTGCTGTTAAGCACCACCGGGGGCTTCGTCCGCTGCGCTATAGCTGCGCCATATAACAACCACATACCGTCGGTGTGGAGTTGTGTGCATGCACCGTTCCACAATCCACACTGCGATCGGCAGGCGACCGGATTGGCATCGTGGTGAACCCGACCCGTCGGTGAACGCACCACGATGTTAGGTATTGTCGGTCAATAATTGAGCCGTTGCGTATTGGTGCCGGCTCGCCGTAACACGGCTGCGATCCGATCGGAATGTCAATCTGATTGGGCGACGCATAATATTGACCGTTCAGCACATGGCGTCTGCATATCCTCGGCCACGGAATTTCTCCGAATAATATCGGATGCCTCACACTGTATACCCCGCTCGAGACGCTAGTTTATTCGCTCGCTTCGTATATGATACACGCGATTGCTGTACACCGAAAGCGTGTAACCGCGAGAGTTCAGCACCAGCCAGTTGATTCACGGTCTCGATCTGTAACAGAGGTTCGGAATATAAGGGTCGGTCTTCGGGTCCCCGAGAACATAATCTTATTGGGAATTGTACAATTTGTTATTTATTATGTGACGGTGGGGGATTTTTTTTTTTTCTTTCGTGCATCGATTCAAAGTTATTGGAAGAATTTGCGTTAGGTATGCGAACACCAAGGCCATTTTATGAATGAATTAGAATTTGCGTTAGGTATGCGGTGACCTCAAAGGCCATTTTATGAGTCCAGTTCCCGAGCTTCCCAACCCCCCCCCCAGCTTTCCAGCTTTCCAGCTTTCCAGCTTTCCAGCTTTCCAGCTTTCCAGCTTTCCAGCTTTCCAGCTTTCCAGCTTTCCAGCTTTCCAGCTTTCCAGCTTTCCAGCTTTCCAGCTTTCCAGCTTTCCAGCTTTCCAGCTTTCCAGCTTTCCAGCTTTCCAGCTTTCTCGCTTTCAATCCTTCCAGCTCTGAAACACCCAGCCTCTCCGATTCTCAGTGCATAACAAGCATTTCTAAGTATTCTTGCAAAGGTTGGTGCGACGGTTCACTAAGTAGGAAGTTTACTAGGCAAGGGAATACTTCTTGAAATTCTAGTAAATTTACGGCCAAAATCATTACCTTTTGCGTCCACTCGAATCGCTCGCAGCTCTCATCTCAAGAGAGCAGTCCAGCGCTTTTGCTCGTCTAATGTAACCCCGGAGGGGTTGGAAGATCGCGTCGGAAGTTTGCACAGGGCGTCAAAGGGCCGCCAACACAGACCGAGGAGCTAAAAAGAAAAGGATATAGAGCGATGCTTATATAGTAGTCGAAAGTGGGCAAGCAGACAGGGTTAGAGAACTCTCGATTACCAATGCAGCTTCAAAACTCGAAAGGTCGATCATCGAGCAATCGGGATTATCGATTATCCCCAATATTGTCATAACGACGGGAGAGCTGGGGTGGAATTCGAATAACATCTTTCGTTAACGCTATGTTAAGCATTTTAGCCAATTCGTCGTTTAATTTCATTGACGCGATTCTTTGCTATACCAAGAGCCTCGATGGATTCGGACTGTTGAGTATGATTTACGTCAAACTCATTTTAGCTGAAAGTCATTGTACCCGAAATTCATTTTATCCAAAACTCATTTTATCCAAAATTCATTTTATCCAAAATTCATTTTATCCAAAACTCATTTTATCCAAGACTCATTTTATTAAAAACTCATTTTATCCGAAACTCATTTTATCCAAAACTCATTGTATCCAAATCTCGTTTTATCCAAGACTCGTTTTATCCAAGACTCGTTTTATCCAAGACTCGTTTTATCCGAGACTCATTTTATCCGAGACTCATTTTATCCGAGACTCATTTTATCCGAGACTCATTTTATCCGAGACTCATTTTATCCGAGACTCATTTTATCCGAGACTCGTTTTATCCGAGACTCGTTTTATCCGAGACTCGTTTTATCCGAGACTCGTTTTATCCGAGACTCGTTTTATCCGAGACTCGTTTTATCCGAGACTCGTTTTATCCGAGACTCATTTTATCCGAGACTCATTTTATCCGAGACTCCTTTTATCCAAGACTCCTTTTATCCAAGACTCGTTTTATCCAAGACTCGTTTTATCCAAGACTCGTTTTATCCAAGACTCGTTTTATCCAAGACTCGTTTTATCCAAGACTCCTTTTATCCAAGACTCGTTTTATCCAAGACTCATTTTATCCAAGACTCGTTTTATCCAAGACTCGTTTTATCCAAAACTCATTTATCCAAGACTCGTTTTATCCAAGACTCGTTTTATCCAAAACTCATTTATCCAAGACTCATTTTATCCAAGACTAAGTCCCGTCTAAAAATAACTAGGTTAGAGGAGCACCGTGTGCTAGAATTGTATATACTACAAACGGCGATGTGAGGATGCTTTAAAGCGAGTTTAGTTTTTATCATGACTTAAGTAAGCGTGCGAATAATCCCCATCTTCCCCATCTAACCCGAGCTCGATCGGTATCAGAAGCTGTAATCAAGTTTTTTTCACGAATTCCGGCAGTGACGGTCCAAACAAAAGTCTCATCGAAAACGGATATCACCCCGGCCTCCGGTGAGACGTTTCTTCTGACTGTTAATTGATTACAGTTTTTATTACCGACAGAGGTATTTCACATGCCCAAAGGAAGTGTTTGAGGCTTATCTTTATTCGCATGCTTCCTTAAATTTCAATAAAACTTAAATTCTTTTTTTTTTTTTTTTTTTTTTTTTATTGCCCCCTGCATATTCTTTTTAGGCCTCTGACATGTATTCGGTCATCAAGCCGCACTTCCTCAATTTTTGCTATTCCTGCAATTCACGGTGTAGATGCGCGGCCGACGCCACTTTTTACCCTCCTACTGTATCGCATTCGCACGAGGGCGCAGGGAAAGTGCGAAAAACCTGCGCCGATACAGTCGGTCATTCCAACTGAGTCTCAATGTTCGCATTCGATAGTTCGAGTACGAACACCAATCCTCAGAATTCGACCTCCCCGCTCAACGGTTCCAATGCGCCGGTCAGTGCACGGCTAGGCGGTCACCCATCCAAGTACTGACCGCGAACGATTCAGCTTGACTCTGGGGACCACCGAAGCCGCACACCAACCGCGCATCCACCGCTGTCGGTCGGTGACTGTACTTTTTTTTTTTCCTCGTAATTCCCCTCTTAAGGCTTTAACTATCTGGGAGCCATCTAGCCGCTATTCTCATCAATTTTTAATCTAATTCCTCGCTTGTAAAGTTCGCGGCTGCAGCCGCTGTTACCCCCCCCCCCCCGCCATACTGTGTCGCATTTGCACGAGGACGCAGGGAAACTGCAGAAAACCTGCGCCAATACAGCTGGTCATTCCAACTGAGTCTTGATGTTCGCATTCGATACTTCGAGTACGAACACCAATCCTCAGAGTTCGACCTCCCGCTCAACGGTTCCAATGCGCCGGTCAGTGCACGGCTAGGCGGTCACCCATCCAAGTACTGACCGCGAACGATTCAGCTTGACTCTGGGGACCACCAAAGCCGCACACCAACCGCGCATCCACCGCTGTCGGTCAAAGTTAAATTATTTTTTTTTTTTTTTATTAAGAAGTACCAACGTACAAAAATAATATATGGCTTTGGGAATGACTCTGTCCCATCAAGCCGTCTGCTCATCCAGAGCTCTGCCTTATCCCTAGTAGGTACACTGTTACACCCACATTAAACTTTACAAACATATCAGCCTTTCCTGGCAACATTTACCTAGAGCTAAGAATAAAAGAAAATCACATCGAAAGGGAACCCAAAATCTTCTGCGCAATTTCTTCCTCCATGAAAGTTAAATTCGGCGTAAAGCATCCTCACAGCGCCATCTACAGTATGTAAGGTTAAGGTGCATGTTATTCTCTCAACGACGTTACTTTTTGGCGGAACTGACTTTTGGCTTAATTGAATTTGTCGAAAGATCCATACGCTAACGTCCGACGGCATCGAGGCTCTTGGTGTTGCAGAGAATCGCGATGTCCACTTGAGTATTGGTTGAACGAAGGCGAAGGGAAAGTCACGTGACGGGGCCATTGAGTGTGCGAGAGATAGTTGCAATTTTCAAATTAACTTTATTCAATGGTGTTAATTTTTTTTTTTTGCAACAGAAATGAATTCGGGCCGGATGCGAAATCACCGTGTGTGCATCCGGCTCGAATTTGGTTTTTCCTTCAAATAAATTAGCACCCTTGAGAAAAGTTCATTACAGTTTTTATTACCGACCGCGATATTTCATGTGAAACACCTTTCCGATCGTGTCTCTCTCTCGCTTCGCCGAGAGCGTTACTGATGCTATCTTTTCTCGCACTCCATAGTGTTTCACATGCTTCTTAACGAAAGATGTTATTAGGAAGCCACCCGAGTAAATATTCCCACAGTTACACAACTTCTCGACTGAATTTGGCAGCGCAACTGCATTACCGACGGTCGGTAATACCGTTTCTCGTTCCCACTGCATTTTCGTTCGTGCAGCAACGCTGCCTGCTCTCCGCTCACCCAGCATTGTCCCAACTGACAGCTCAAACGATCCAAGTATAATACAACTCTCGAGCCGGAATTTCGGTCCTTATATGGAAATTTCACTGGCAATTTTAATATCACCGTCAAGATTATGGTTCGCGTGATCAAGCAAGAAACTTACGATGAGGTCGTCAAAGAGAACATCGAGGAATTTTCAATGTCCCCCTCCGAAGCCATCGAAGATGCGGTCAAGCAGTTCGAGGCGCAAGTAATGAACGTTCCTAGAAACCCGCTTATAATCAATTTTTCGTAGTCACGAATATATTCGAGTGATTTTGTATGAAAAATTTCGTCATTTCACTTGTCTTCAGGGTGTCGATCTCACCAACATCATCAAAGATTTGGCACTGGGCGACGACACCGACTTGACCGTCTCCTGCATAGAGAAAATTAAATCTTCCATAAAGTCCAAAAACTACGAAGGGCTTGCTCGGGTGCTTGACAATCTGAGAATCGAACTGGACAGGGACATAGCTCGAAGGGTTTACGCAGGCAAGCAAGGAGCTTACCAAGCACTCGTCGACCTGATGCGCGTGTGCCAGGACGACACGAGCTTGATGATATCTGCGCTGAGAACGGTTACTTCCCTGATGACCGGAAATCCAGACTTGTTGGACGAAAGCGGAGTACATCTCCAGATGGAGTGAGATTTTTCTTCCTTTTAATTTTCAGATAGTCACGTTTATCGAATTAATTGTTCGAGTACGGAAGACTTTTTGCCAAGAACAAATTGCCTTCTTTTACGCACAAAAATGTCACTGAATTCGTCACACAATGAATTTCTACAGATTTTTTTTTAACACCAACTTGTTATTTGTATATTCCATTAATGCTGATACGTTCCTACGAAGACATAGTGCAAATTTATTCACTTCCCATTTCAAGGCATGTCTGTGAATTTTTACAGATTTTGTTTTTAACACCAACTTGTTATTCGTATATTCCATTAATGCAGACACGTTCACATGAAGCAAAGCACAGTGCAAATTTATTTACTCAACTTCAGTTTTTGTATAAGCTCTAGACGTACTTTTTGTAAATTGAAATAACAATGATTATCTTTGTTATCAAGAATTTTAGAGCGGGAGCAAGACGTCCCGCTGCTCCAGTGGCTCTTGCGATGGATCAGGGAGTGCTGCTTGAGGCACGAATTGAACAGACAGGATATATTCAATGCCGGAATTCTGGGAAAGATAAAAAGAATCCTTACACGCGACAACGTGACGGGGCCCGAGCTCAGAGACGCCTGCTCAGTTATTCGATGCCTTGTGCTGGACGACGATCTCAGACACGAGTTTGGAAAGGCTCATGAACACGCTACTCACATCGCCAGAGAGTCGCTCGATGTAATTACAGGCCTATTGTCCAGTGAGTAAAGTATGCACTCGAATCCACTTTGAACAATCAACTTAGAACAGTTTTATTTATTTTTTCACGTTTTTGTCAAGGCGTTTTTTTTTTGTATTGCGGTATTTCAATGGCAAGGCCGATAATATTATTTGCGTTGAAAATATGAGATCAACGATAATATCAGTGTTTTCGACGATTTTTCAGAATTCAAAGACGACAAGGCGGTGGTCGGCGATCTCTTGCTCACATTGGCTGCCTTAATAGTAAGAAATGAATTTTGCCAAAACGTATACGACGCCGGTGGTTTGCAATTCATTTTGGAGGTAATGATCGATCATCCGGATTCGGAAAAGCTCAACTGGCAATCCCTGAAGTCGCTCAAAGCGCTGGCCGGCAACGATAACGTTAAAGCGCACATCGTTACATGCGGCAGCGCTCCTTTTATAGTGTCAGCTATAAGCAGGTTTAAAGTACGTATAATGTCAGAACATTTGTCGAACATTTAGAGCTGGGCTATATCTACAATCGCTGAACTGCAATTCACGATTCATTATTTACTAATCCCATCCCTTAAGGGGAAGTGAAAGAACTGTGCGTGCGAGAGAGATGGTTGCAATTTTCAAATTAACTTTATTCAATGGTGCTCATTTTTTTGAGAACAAAATTAATTCGAGCCGTATGCGAATTTTTGTACGTGACACTGTGTAAAAATGAGATAAATTAATTTCAGGGTTCCGAGAGCGTAGTTGCGGCAGGTTTTGCGTGCATATCCGCTCTTACATTGAAGAGTCCGTCGAACGCAGGCGTTTTTTACGACTGCGGTGCATCGGCGGTGATCGTCGATGCGATGAAACAGTATCCGAAGAGCGTCAACGTGCTAAAACAAGCCTCCTGGGCTATAAGAAATATGTCAGTGAGAAATCGAATGGAATCCCGAGAATTCGTGGCGCACGGCGTCGAGAGTCTGTTGACCGACGGGCTGAAAGCACACGGACCCGAACTCGAGGCCGACTTGAAGGCTGCGCTGCGGGATCTGGGATTGAAAGTTGATCTGAAAGAACAATGGTCCGGAAAAGGAGTAACCATGAGAAACGATTGAGCCACAACTCAATGAACAATTCGCCTTTCTATATTATGCAAAAAAAAAAAAGAAAAAATAATAAAAATCGATAAAGTCGATAATGACGAATAAACACGAACGCGCCGACAGTATTGCCTGGAAGTTGAAGAGAACAACCGAAAGTATACACCTATTGGAACAAAATAAAAGACAAACAATGTGCTTCAAAAGATCTATTTATATCTGATGCAATTAATTCCATCTTGTTTTTATTATTGAACTTTTTTTTTATTTATACGTGACATTAATTGTTGTATACGAGACATTTTTTTATACAATAAAATTGATTTACATTAACGCGCTTGGAGGGGTTCTAAAACGACGATTGGTTCGACCGATCGAGGGATCGGATGCATTCAATCATTCCAATGTGTTGCGGAGAGGCTTTCTGTGCGTGTAAGCTGGCCATGCATACGGAGATGGACATACGGGCTCGCAATAGACATATAAGAACACATTGGTACACATTGGACTTCGTAGATCCGTGTCTAATACTAAGTCTTCAAATCTGCAGAATCTATAATAACGTTTTACTGTACAAAAATGACTATAACGCCGGCAGTTATTCGTTCTCGTCGGCCAAAGTATATCCGACGCGACCGCGAAGAATCTTCGTCACGTCGAATTCGCGCGTGTCGTACTCGAATAATCGGCGTGCTGGATTCCCGCTTTCGTTCTTCGTCACGTTAATTTCAATTGCGGGAGCGACTGCCCTGCCAGGTGTCGAGACCTCTACTCGCGACATCCACAACAGGAGTGCTTGTAATATTTTATACGGCACAGTCCCGTCTTGACGACCAGTCCGCAGTTCGGATACTTGTCGACGCAATCACCAGTCGCTAGAAATTCTGCAATAATGTGCGAGATTTAAATTTCACTCGTGAACCAATTACGCCACTATAGATTAACTTAAAATGTACCCTTTAAGCCTGCGACTAGAAAGGGAACTTATTCGTTGTTTGTGTTATTGCGTTCAGCTTAAGATCTTGTACTTCTTTAGTAGTTCGCTCAGAAAACTTGGAAAGAGAATGTAGCCGTAAAAGTCCGTAAGATCCCGACTTGAATAATGAGGTTTCAAACCGCAAGTGACACATTTACAATATGACGTCACTTCCAATTGAAAAATGAGATTTTCAAACCGAATGTAACGTCACTTCCGGTCAGAAAATTAGATTTTTAAACTAGAAATGACTCATTTCTGGTATGACGTCACTTCCGGTAAAAAAGTTAGATTTTCAAACTGAAAGTGGCGCATTTCCGATATGATGTCGGCAGAGAATAAGTCGAAGCTGAAAAGTTCTTGCTCGCTAAATCAATCGCGACAATTTCGTCACGAAATGCAAGTACAATTTTTAATCTAAGCTGTCAAACGACCGGCATACGAGGGCTTTCTTTCAATCCCAATTATGTGACAAGTGATTTTCCGCAAATTTAGTCTTAAAATTGGTCAGTTGGAGTCATTGAAATTAAATACTTTCTATTGATACGTCAATAAACTCAGGACACTTACTTTTCGGTATTTTACTTGGCGACGAACTATGCTTCACTTTGCAAGTTTCTAAATTACATCTCGCCGTTTCGTGCGGTTTCGTATTCTGAGAACAAGTCGATACCACGGTGCTTCCCGACATACATCTTACCGTACGACTCCGCGCGCCGCCTCCACACTTCGCCGAACACTAAATATAAAAAGACAAAAATCGTACGTTAATTATCGCACGTCATTGAACGATAAATATGTGGTGTATATTTTTAAAAAAATATTGCCAATACCTCACTCCAATCGGACATAAACCATTCGCCGGTGCAATTGGGCATTATGCAAATTTGCTCGCTGTCCGGTTTCGCCGAGGCGCAATTTCTCTCCGGAACTATCCTCGATTCACCGTCGATTTTTTTAACGCATAAAACGTCGCGATGTTGCTCGCCGATGCCGCAATCTGCGGTGCACTGCATTCATAAAAGAGAAGCTTAAGGACATGTGAAACGACTCAGCCGGTAAACAAAATCTATTATGACGATGCTTCCGTTTTATCCGAAACGTCAACCGGTTTTAAATGGCATTGGTTCGAAAAATGCATCAATCTCTCTAGCACTATGTCACGTGGTACAACTTTTACATGGCCTTAATAATTCTTGCACAATAACTATTACAAGATTTATTACTATGTGTAGCGTTCAGAATACTGACCGACGACCAGGGTCCTGTAAACCATTCGGCAATGTTGCAGAGAGTTCCGTTGAGGACGCAGACTCTCTTAGTTTCCGGTTTCGGCTTCGATTCGCAAAATAATTCGTTCGCGTGACTGCAGACCAGTCGCCGAGTCTCGAATCCACTGCCACATTTCGCTGAACACTATTGAATACAAAGAATATGATTATTGTGTTGTACCAGTTTCTGGAAGCATTATTCGACGGAGGGATTTAATAAAACTGCCCGGTAAACGTTATCGCACCTTTGGCGACCATTCGGTATACATCCACACAGCATTCGAAGTTTCATGCTGCGAATCGCAAGATTGGGACTCGCAGATTTTTTCGGTTTCCGGTTGATTGGCGAAGGAACACGGTTCACCGGTTGTTATACAGGTGACTGTGCGATTCCTCACCCCTTGGCCGCATGTCGCCGAACACTAAAACACACAAAATTCGTTAGCCACGTGACTCACTGTGAAACATAGAGATTTGCGTACGGCGAGATTCAGGTATACTGTCATTCGTTAATGCCTGGTTTTCCTGGAGATCGATATCGAAGATATTTCACGATATCGAAGATATTTCGCGACATCGAAAATATTTCACGATATCGAAGATATTTCGAAAATAAGCGATTTCGTAAAATCGACTTTACATAATTAATATGCTACCCCTATGCTTCAAATTTTCCATGACTGTAATACTAGCCCTACACGCTTGGCGTTCACTTGAGGTCCAGTTGAAATCGTCCAAACCATGAAAATCGAATAGGGCACGCCGATTCTTTTGAAATTCACCAAATATTCCAAAATCGTCATAAAATCCTATTTTACACAAAAGAAATTCACGTCAAGTGTATTTTACGCTTATGTTTATCATTCACTTGTGATAAGATTAGAGCCGACATAAAACGAAGGAATTCAGTGTAGGACCAACTGAATTCATGCGACACACGTTAAAAAATAGAAGTAAGGAGTTAAAAACTGGTCCAATATCTCTTTAATGATGTAAAATCGACTCTACGAAATCACCTCGCTCCGTCGGTAAAACAGGAAGACCCAGCAGTCCGTTAAAAAATGCAGTAAGATAGAAAAACCAGGAAAATCAGGCATTAATGAAGCGCACTGCACTATCGAAGAGTCTTTACTCAGCGCGGTGCCGTGCCGCGATGAATCTATAAAAAAAAAAAAAAAATTTTAAACCAACCGGGCTCCAAGGGCCGACGTTCCATCGAGGCATTTCCAATTGCGTCTGCATTCTCCTCACTTCCGGAACGGTGCCGTTCAAGCACGGACCCTTCGTGCAAGCTTCGACGGTTCTCAGATCGGGTGGTTGCACGCAAGCCCCTGCAGCCACTCGCATCGTCAGTTTGGCGTTCAGTTCCTGTACGCATTCGAGCTTTCGCGTCTGGACACCCGTTCCGCACGTAACCGAACATTCACTCCAGGAATCTGCCCTCCATCTAAATGTTTTCGTCACAAACAGAAAATACCTTGAGATTTCTTACGTGTGTCGATAAATTGTTAACATAAATTTTATAACGTACCTCGCGGCACAGGGACGATCGTTGCAGCGCAGCGGTGGCGGAATTTCAGGCTTCTCGGCGTGCCGACATCTCCGCTCATTCACGACGGTTCCGCTCGACTGACGAACGCACTTCAATATAGCACTCTGCAAGCCTGAAATTTACAAAGATGCGTCGCTGTGACCTCGATAATGAACCTCATCTCCCTTACGTACACATAAAATTACGCGATGAAAAAAAAAACAAGATTTTAAATAGTGACGGTGTTAACAACCCCGAGCCGTCAATCTAAATTTTGTGGCATCAACGGATAAATCATGTAATTAGAACACTCGGCATTCCACCGAGTTGAGTTGAGGAGGTCACGGAGCGCGGGGACAGCAACGAGGAAAAAAACGTGAATGGACATTTTACGCCACGAGGATCTCGTCTCGTCCGCTCGGATCAACTAGACATCATTTATTTTTATTTTTTTCCTTCGCTCTTTTTGTATTGTCTCATTGCTTTCCTGTCCCCGCGGATACTTGTACAAGATAATCCGTAATTACCGATGACAAAGCCTTCTCGACCAATTCGGGACAAGTGGTCATCAATTAAAGCCGAACTCCGCCTCAATTCGAAAGTAAAGTTTTCGATGTCCGTTCTTTCGCTACTTTACTTTTTTTAAACGATGGATTTGTCTCTCACTTAGAATCTCTCTTTTCCTTACGCGGATGCTGCACCCGTCTTTAACTCTTTACCGTTTTTACTGGCGGAACTAGACGATTTCGTATTTTAATTTTTAATTATTAATATGCTACGCGTATGCTTCAACTGATATGAAGGACTATAATATTGACGTAAACGCTTCAGAGTGCAAGCGAATTTTGATTAACAGCGTACAAGGAATTAAGAAAGTCGAATATTACAGTCTGCGAAAGAGCATGAACGTCATGATTGACGCTTCGATGGATCCACATCGTGTCCTACACTGCATTCATGCGCCTTTTATCCGCTCTAATCGTGTCACAAGTGAACCGCAAACATAAACGCAGAATGTACTTTAAATGAATTTCGTTTCTGTAATGGACTTTGTGACAATTTCAAAATATTTGGCGAAATTCAAAGAATCGATGTGCACTCTCGATTTACGAATGTGAGTTCAAAAATATTTTATATCCTACAGAATAGATTGGATATAATTGGGTTTCGCGACAAACTGTGTAATATTCGATTTTCTTCATGTCTTGGACGATTTCAATCGAAACTCAAGTGCGCGTCGAAGCGTTTATGTCTAGTATTGCAGTCCTAAAAAAAATGTTAACCATAGACGTAGCATATTAGTTATGTAAACTCGATTCTACGAAATCGCCTTGTTCTGTCGGCAAAACAGAAAGATCCAGCAGCCCTTTAATTTGGGGATATAAAGAAAATTCATTTACCTCCGCCGCATGCCTTCGAACAAGGCGACAAACCCTTTACTTTCCAGGCAAACTTTTTTTTTCCTCTCGTATTCTTCTTTATCGGAAGCAAGTTCATTTTCGGTGCGTCGCCGGCCATCGCAGTGGTTTGCAAATATTTCATGTCCTTCTTCGTCTTGAGGTTTCGGGAGTCGACCTCGTTGCCGCTGCGCTTTCCCGCCAGTCCTTGATGATTGGCATCAGACCTAAATGATTTAAGTGCACAAACGATTAATTATACATGTTATTTTTCATCCAGGTTGTGTTAATTTAATATATGGGGCATTCCATGCCATTTTTATTTGGGTTTACAGTTTTTATGTGACTGAACCTACTCTCAAAAGTATTCAGATTTTTTTTATTGCATTTAAAAAATCGTTTATAATAATATATGTTAGAAACACCCGCGCGTCAGAGGAACGGGATAACCGATCGGACGTCGGGACGTTGAGATACGCGATCGTTCACGCGGAAAAGAACTACCGATAAGGAGTAAGAGAAGGGATAGAGGATTAGAGAGCGTTAGGAAGAGACGGAGACGAGTGTGATTGAGCGTGAAGATCGGCACGGGTGAAAACCGAACGAGCGCGGGGCGAATGAGAACGGTGTCCGAATACGAATATTGTGCGTGTGTATTTATACTGTTCTGCAGTAAACGTACAGTTACTGTTTTTTCTACCCATAATGTCATCGTGCGGTAATTGTTTGAAAAACCCTCCTGACCCAACGATCCCGAAAGGACTTAAACGTTGTCCGAGGCCCCGGTTTAACATATATATGATAAAAAATTAACTTATTGTTCGGCACAATTTGAAAATTCGAAAAAATTCTGGAAAATCTTGTGTCATATATAAACAATTTTAAGATTTGTGCCGGAGTGGGCCTCGCCTTCTATTTTCTTTCTGATCTTTTTAGAGAAAAACCAACAAAAAAAAACCAGTTGAAAGCAACTCGTGTCTTCAGCGCCTGCTGCAGAGCGAGCAGACAGCGTATCGACGCCTTATCAACGTCTTTGTTTATGGCACGGACACAGGAGACCCTTTGTGGGCCTCACACGGAGGACCCACCAATCTCAAGTACTAGAAGGAAAGGCCTCGCATCACGGACTAGCGAGGCATTCTACGAAGAGTCTTCAAAACGTGAGCGTTTCGACTCAATGTTCGAGCTTGTATCCAATAACAACTTTTTTTTACCAATAAACGATTTTATACTCTCCATGGTATACGGTTTCTTACAGAGTGGAAAAAAAGAAAAAATCAGCCGATTATGCGTTATCACTTTACCATTTTTATATGTAACACTGCATTTTTAGGAATTCTTTCAGATTATTCCGGCGTTTTTTTTTAACTTAGATAAAATAAAAACGCGTCGAAAAAAATCCTTCGACCCAGGTAGAAATCGTATGGAATGCCCCATGTACATTTCTAATTGTAGCGGGTACAACAAATTCTTCTTCATTTTAATAATAATAATAATAATAATAATAAAAATTGTGATAACAAAAATAATTTTTTTCTAACGCATGCACGTAAAATCCTACTTTCCGTCCTCTGAAGTGTGCGCAGAAGGATACTTTTTCGCATCGCAGGTGGACAAATCCAATATGATATTTTTTCCCGCACTAGTGCGGGAAAGCGGCTTTCTGCGCACACTTCCTAAAAACGAAAAGCGTAATTTTCGTGAACTTGTTAGAAAAAATTATGTGAATGGCATGGGAGTAGAAAAGGGAGTTCTGAATCATGTGAATATTTTCACACTCGTCAAGAACTCTCTTTCTACGCCCTTGCCATACAAATAACTATTGTATTACAGCTATTTAGGGAAACATAAATTGTATTTACTGTGCCGGATCGGAAGCCGGTATATCGTTGCCCTGATCGCTCGAGCCTGAAATATTTCCGCCTTTACAATCATCCTCGCAATATAAATGAAGCACTTTAATCGTTTTATTAACTAGTCAATGATCATCATACCGATAGCGCGAAGGGGAGGAGCGATCATTGCACCGCCGTCCGGTTGTTCCATCAGCGGGAGCATGTATTTGTAAAGAATACCCGGATTCAGTTCGTGGTAGGAGATCTGTTGGGGTCAATAGAGACAATTAGCATCGGCCGTTGCAGTTAATCACGTTACGTTGTGGGAAGCACGCGAGCTTAATCGAATAGTCCGTTTGAACTACACTGTACAATAGGATACATAGAGGAGAGCGGATATAAAATTTCTGTTGATCCAAGTTCCGCGCCAACACCAACGATATAGAGCTGTGAACTGTTCGAATCCTTTCGATTGCATTATAATTGACGTCCGAGTAGCTAAAATATTTTATTTTTTTAAATTAAATAAATACATTTGAAAAAATGTAAACCATTCTTTTTGCATTTTAATTGATGTCTGAATAGTTAAATTACATAATGAAATTGGGGAAAAAATGTTATTTTTTTAAATAAAAAAAAATAATTAATTAATTAACAAAAAAAATGAAAATGATTTATTTTATATCGTGAACATTGTTTTCCATCTTTGTATGCAGATAATCGTTCCTTTATCTCGAGCGTGAGAGTTAATTGCGTTGCGAGAAGCACGCGAGCTTAATCGAATAGTCCGTTGTCAACTACACTGTAAAATAGGTTACATGACGGAGAGCAAATATAATATTTCTCTAGATCTGAGTACCGCGTCGACATCGATGTTGTAGAGCTTTGAACCATTCTAATCCGTTCTACTGCATGTTAATTGCCGTGGAAATAATTGAAATAAATTTAATAAAATGAAATATATAAATTTGAAAAAAAATAATAATAATCAATACTTTTTATATCGTGTGACATTGTTTCTCGTCTTTGCGTATAGATAACCGTTCCTTCACCTCTAGCACGAGAGTTAATCCCGTCGCAGTTAATCGCGTTACGTTGCGAGAAGCAGGCGAGCTTAATCGAATAGTCCGTTTGAACTACACCGTAAAATATGATACATAGCGCGGAGCAAATATAACATTTCTGTCGGTGTCAGTCGCGAGCCAACATCAAATTTGTGGAACTTTTAACTGTTCGAATCTGTTCAATTGCATTTTTAATTGACGCCTAAATAATGAAACTAAATGCCACAAAAATTATAATAATTTAAAAAATACTCAAAATATTTTCTTTACATGGTGTAACATTCTTTCCCATATTTGTGTATAGATGACCATTTCTTTACCTCTAACGTGAGAGTTTCATTGAGGGGTCCCGTAGCTACGATGCTCTCCATTCGGGTTCTGTCTCCCCTTTGATAAGTGAGACTCGTTCCGGCAACCTTGTACGTCCCACTGGGACTCAAGCTGAGGGGACCGTTGAGAATGTAACTTCCGTTTTTTCCTCTCAAAGCTGTAAAGCATCGATCGAACACACGATGAAACAACGATTTTCAGGTCGAACATCCGGTCGGTGATAACAGCCGTACCCAAGTAATTTCCACTGGAGCGTAGTTCGGATATGTTAAGAGACATCGCGCCTCTGGGTATCGTGGTGACCGGTTGATGGCCCTTCGCCATTATCGGCTCCATGAAGATGCCCTCGTAGAGCTTGCAGCCCATTCCGACACCGCCGCAGACCCCGCACGTATCCCGGATCGCTCCGGAACCCACAACACCGTCACAGCCCACCGGCTGATGGAAAGTGTGAAACAAACATAAGTTTATGATAACCCTGCGAATATGATTTTTCATTGAGTTCGCATGAAAAGCTTACCCTGCATTGTCCAGCTACGCACAACCATTGCTCCGTTTTGTCCATCGACATCCCTGTGCTGTGTCCCCGGAGATTCGGACCGTCGCACGGCGTCCCGTCAATCACGGCCGGCTCCAGTGTCGCGTAGAACCGTTGCCCGACCGCTCGGCAATTGAGGGCGCACGGATTCGGAGCTGCGAATTTTTAAGTTTCTTGTTATAAATTAATCACAGGATTTCGAGCTTGCAACCATATGTGGAGCATTTTTGACACGTTATATTTTTTATTTTTTGTTTTCTCATAGAGGAAGCTTTGTTTTCAGGAAACCAAAAAATTTCGAAATTTTCGGGAGATCGGAAAGTCATATTTAGAAAAAAAAATATCTGGAGGTCTGTGTGTCTCAGTTCCGAAAAATTGAAACGCTTATAGCTTGAGAACGGTTTGAACTATGAAACTGAAATTGCTGAGATAGGTAGAGGAATTAATCCTGGGAGAAAGAGTCATAAAATTTACGCGGTTTCGAACTTTGCTAAAAAAAGTTTGTGCGCACACGAGCTCTTACAATTTTTTAGCTATCGGGTTAAAAAGTCGTACACAAAGGGTCTATTATTGACCGATGGTCCCTATTTAATTTGGCGAGGATCGATCGAAGCGTTTAAATTTTATGGGATTTTGAATTTTTTAAACGTAACAAAAAGTTTAGATTTTCTTTCTGACGTGGGTTTCGTATCGAACATTGAGCTAAGAATAAAATAAGTAACAGATTCGTGATCAGTGGGAAAAATACATCAGATGTCGTGCTGAAATTACGAACACCGAACATTTTTTTTTTTATAGCTAATTTTCGGAAAATAAAATAAATAACATGTGCGAACTTTATGCAAGCTCATCGGTACACTTTTTTCTTACCGTTGAGAAACGGCACCCACGAGTAACTCTGACCCTTGTAAATTTTATTGTTGTACGTGGCGCACTGTTCGGCTCTCACATCTTCCGGAAAGTTCGGACAGTCCTTTGAACAATAAAACACGTGTCGATTAAATTTCCATTGATTTGCATTAAGGTAGTCCTTGCGATACAGTAAAGTCAATCGAGTACGAAGATTTCCAAAATGGTTTGTACACATTTTAAGGGCATAATTGATGCGAACTAAGGTGGATTCAGGCGAAAGCGCTTCGACTTTATGTAGAATCATGTACTATATAACAATGAATTTCCAGAAAATTAACTTTCAACAACAAATCCACGGGCATATTTTTACGCAATTTTTTGCGGAGGCACATTTCCAATTTTCGTTTGACTTCGATGAGTGAAAGCTCATTTTGTTTCTCAACAGATACTCCACGAATTCACCGAAATGCATTAATGATAATATTCATTGTTTATAAATTAGAGTCATTGGTGTATGAAAAAGCAGAGCTACGATGTTACATAAACTATTCTTCTGATTGAAAACCTAAACGGAGCAAAGTAATCGGTGAATTCGTAGAACATATTTTCAACAAACAAGATAATCTATCGCTCATCAAGAACAGATAAAAATGACAAATTTGACTTCACAAAAATTGCGTAAAAATATTCCCGTGCATTTATCCGTGTAAATTAAGTTATTTTTGCTGTACATTCATTGTTGTAATTTTTGTTCTACGTAAATGAGGAACTCTTTAATCTAGATGCACCTTAGTACGCAAAAGTGTCTTTAAAGCGTGTAAAATCAATTTCTGTAATCAGGTACTCGATTGACTTGACGGTACCGCATGAACTTTAAGGCGCTGTGAAACACGCTTCCGTCCACCGGCCCGAGAACTCGGTCGATAACAAATCGACTTCCCTATTAAATACTTTCTTCGACTCTCTTACTATTTCGAAACGAAAAGCAGATTAAATTTACGTGCGCATTAGAATAGTTGCGTGGAAAACTTATCCGATTTTATCCAAAGTATCAAATACCCTCGAGAAAAATAGGCAAAGTAGTTTGTTAACGACCGTTGCCCTCGATCAAGGAAATTCATGTGCCCTCGATCGAGGAAGACGTTTGGAATACACGCATACCTGGGTGTTACAGATGTGATAGCGCTTGTAAGTACCGATGCAAATGGGTTTCGTCTGATTGGTGGCAGTGATCCGTTGGCCGCCAATGAGAGCGCTCCGTTTTCTCAGGGCTCCTCTAACGAGCAGGAAAAACTTGATTCATTAGATGCACCATGATAGACAATGGAGGAACAAATCGAGACCGGTAATCGTGGGACGAATGAACTCTATGGATTTTAAAGTTCGTTATCGTTATTCGTTAAAAATGAGTTTCGTCTGATCGGCGGCGGTGATGCGTCGACCACCAATGAGAGCGTTCCGTTTTCTCAGGGCTCCTCTAACGAGCGGGCAAAACTTGATTCATTGAATGCACCAAGATGGACATTGGATGAACAGAGCAAGACCGGTAATAGCAGGAGGAATGAACTTGATGGATCGTAAGTTCGTTCGTTCTTTTTTTTTTAATCTTTATGTAATGATTTGACTTTGTATTTGCAATTCCGCATGAAAATTTGGCATTATTCAGGATTGTACATAAAAATTTGATACTTATTTCACATCAGTAATTTGGCATTCTGCAATGGAAAAAAAAATGTTATTCCTTTCTGTTAACTTCTTCCAAGTATTTTGGCTCCGGATATTCCCAAAATCATTGATAAAATTCAAATAGGCAGGTGGGAGTAAAAATATTTTGTATTTTATGCTTAATTGCCCCAAATACCAGGGAAGTATTTGAGTATTTAAAATACTTAAAATATATAATCTATTTGAAATACTGCCCAGTTCTGTTTTAAAGTTCCTCATCGTTATTCGTTAGAAACAGGTTTCGTCTGATTGGCGGCGGTGACCACCAATCAGAGCGCTCCCTTCTCTCAGGGCTCCTCTAACGAGCAGGAAAAACTTGTTTCATTAGATGCACCGAGATGGACAATGGAGCAACAGAGCGAGACCGGTAATAGCGGGATGAATGGACTCGATGGATTTCAAACTTCGTTATTAGCGATTAGCGAAAGCGAGAATGATTAAAAACGGCCGAGTCACGCCTTCTTGCTCGTAATTTATTGGCTCAACGGCGGGTACTCTCGTACTCTCGAGGGCGACTCGGTGAACGATGCTGTGTTGTATAGGTATAGAGAGCAATACTGGCTCCCGACTAATCTGCACTCTCGTTTATACTCTCGAACGGCTCCGTGCACTCCACGGCCGCACGTACGAGAGAAAACGTGTAACCCATCTACTCGGCCTCTATCAAAGCACGAGCGCCGAGGAAATATTGGGGGCGCGAAGTATCGCTGGCGCCTAACTCGTTACAGCATAGTTGAGACGTTGTAAGATTTTTTTTGTGTTGTTTTTTTTTTTTTTTTTTTTTTTTCTTCATCGTCCGACCAGATCACATTGAGTTTCGCACGATTCGTCGATCAATCGTGCCCGAGCGACGGATAAACCGCGCGTCATTGCGCTGGGACTTGAAATTACGCGGTTTAAGGCGGAGAACTTCGTACCGGGCCGGAACACATTCTCGTGATTGGGATTGAACTCCCGTTCCGCAGGATCTCGAACACTCCCTCCAGGAACTCCAGGGACCCCAGCTTCCTCTCACTCGATTCGCGCGGCCAATTCCGTACTGCGTTCTCTCTTGCAGCATGTGATAAACCTGCGGATTTTAACAGGGCATAGATTAATTAATGTGCAATTATTAACTGTGTCTGCTGGAAATTTTAGAGCGTTTCGTCGGAGCCTGATTAGGCTTGCGGCCTAACATGGGCACGATGTAACACTATGAAATTTTCATCAGAATCTAATCGAATATTGGAGGTTGCTCAATTTCAAGAAAATGTTGTGTGTAACGGTAGAGGTAGATCAGTAAATTAATAATAAACCTAATTGATAATTGTATCAATAGCAATGCTATTATGGAAATAGAAAAATTGCCCAATTTCTCAGAACCGAATTCTCAACAGCGCTTCCGGGTAGCAAAATAAAACAGTGATTCGGACTGGTGATAAAAGTTAAAGTAGCCTTTTTTAATTTTTCTATACAATTTATTCATAAAATTTCATTTTATTAATCATAATTTTGAAAAATTAATGATGAAAAGAAAACTGAGAAACTTGACAACTACATAGCTTCAACTTCAAGTACGACCATCGAAGGAATTTCCAACTTCTTCCAACGCAGTTTGCGAAACAGTTTTCGGCATTCCAATAGCATTGAAAATAATAAAAACCGATTTATCGACGAACATTCAAATTAATAACCGTATCAATAGCAAGTCTATTATAGAAAATCGGAAAACCAATGTCTCAATAACGCTCCCGAGAGCAAAATAAAACGTTGATTAGACTGGTGATAAAAATTGCAGTAACCCCTTCTAATAATTATCGATAAAATTTCATTGTGCCAATCGTCATATAATTAAAAAATCGTTATGAAGAAAATGATTGAAAAGCTCGGCAACTAAACAGCCCCACCTTCGAGTACGACCATCCAAAAAAGCAAGTTGTTCTCCAACTTTTTCCAACATCGTTTGCCGAATAATTTTTCCGCTTTCCAATAGAATTAAAGACAGGAAAAATCGTTTTATCGACGAGCATGCGAACGAAAGAGTACGAACGCATCTTATAAGTAAATGGGGAATTACCTCGATCGGATACTTGTCTGGCAGGTAGGAATGGACCTCGCCGATCGTCGAGAATAGCGCGAGCATCAGCATGAGCCACCTAGAACAGATTTGATTAATTGAATTAATTGGCTGTGCGGAAGTGCGCGGCTTCAGTCGGCGCGTTCGCGAAGATATCAAGCGCTAAGTGTCCACTATAAACGAGTAACAAAGTTGAGACCGTTTAGTTTAGTCGGATAGACCGAGACGTAAGCGGAGAAGCGCGATGACAGCTTAGAGTAAGAAGAAAGGATGGGAGGCGACGGCGCCTCGACGTTCCGATGGATTTACCAGTTACAGTGTGAGTGCTGTTGGCGGTGACGCGCGTTAAGTAAACTGTGCCACCAAGCACCAATAACGTTTCGCTTGTTGCGCTTTCTCGGAAAGCTTAATTAATCATTGAGTGGCAGCGCGACCTCGTGTCGAAGCCCCACGTTGGACAGAAAAAAAAAAAAAAAAAAAAAAAGAAAAATAAGAAAAGTGTTGAACGGCATTAGTCGATCGCGGAGCACAAACGATCGAGCCGCCGATGCGACCATCGAGCACTGGAGCAATAATCGTAAAGGCGTAACGGATATCAAATAACTCCTTCTTTTTTTTTTCATCCCAAGGCAGTCGCTCCAATTTCGAGAAGTTCGTTGATTAGCACTTTCAGCTCGTGGATTTAGTAAAGTTCACACAAAATGCAAAGATCTGCATTACGTCGGCTCTTTGCGAACTGATCGGCAATGTCTAAATTTAAAAAATTTCTGGTACAAAAGTGTTTTACCTATTCTCTTCGGGCCACTGTTGATTTTGTTTTTACATAAATAATGTAATGGGCTTTGATTTGCTTTTGTTAAAGTAATTTCGAAGCGCCACGATGAATGGGAATAAAAAAATAAGCAAAGAGTTGAACGCGAATAGCGTTCGTCGATCGCACAGCACAAACGATCATGTCGCCGATGCAACTATCGAGCATTGGAACAATAATTGAAAACATATAATTTATGGCAAATAACTTCTTTTTTTTTTAATCCCAAGGTAGTCATTCTCATTTCGAGACATTCATTGATTGGCACTTTCAGCTCATCGATTCAGTAATGTTATGACTTTTACCGATCGACGATGCCCCAATTCAAGGGCGTGCTAAATCGTCAGCGATAAATTGCTTTGCATATTTTCTTCGGGACTGGTGATTTCTTTTTTACGAAAATAATGTATTGCGTAGGTTTTCATCGTTTTGATCTATCGATCACGGGAAGCTAATTTGCTTTTGTTAAAAAGTATCGAGAACCTCGACGAAAATATGGACGGCGATTCGATATCGACCAGGCTCGGATGATAAATCGTTGCAGTAGCTCGGAAACGGTTTTCAAAAGGATATGTCTTCTTTTCTTAAATTATGATATTCATCAATAAAATGACACCGTTCGGTCGAAGACAATTTTATTTTACAATAGGCTAAAAAATATTTTCTTTTTATGTTAACATTCTCGAAGAGAACCCTTATCGGTATCGTCAAGAGCACTTCGACTATAAAAACAACCGGTCCGATTGTGCCTGAAATCGACCGCGAAAAACGACAAATTGCCAATCGAATTGATAATTGTTTTGTGGTCGGAACAGTCAAGTACGACCTCTTTGCCACGAATACGGGGTGCAAACAGCAGTTTGTTTCGAGACGATGGCGCCACAATCGGTCGGTCGTGGATCATTTTGTGGTTGATTTTCGGCACAATCAGACCAGTGGATTTGCGGTAGATCGACGGTCAAAGCAGCGATCGCGGATACCATTAGGGTCAGGCGAAGACGATCGGCTGTGCTCGAAAACGATATTTAAAAACAAATGATCGTTTATTCGTCTTATTAAAAAAAAAAATTACAATGTCCACGAAAAAAGTGGTACCCGCAGTTTTTGAAAAAAAGCTATTTTACGACGTTTTTTGCACGTCGAAAATATGAAATTTTAGTTCGACAAAAAAAAAAAAAAAAAAAAGAAGAAAAAAAATATTCCCGTTCACGTTGGTCGGTCGATAGACGCAATGGAATTCCGTCGGTTCGGATCGAGCTGCACATCGGTGCACTACATAGACTGTGGTACATTGTTTGCCCGATGCCGACACACACACACACACACAGCAGACACGCGCGAGCGCCTGCGATATGAGAGTCGTTACGGTTCGTGGATGTTTCATAACCGTTATTAGAGGATATCTATCGTCGGAGTAGGCTGAGACCGAGTCCGGTAGAAAAAAAAAAAAAGGACAAAAAGAAAAGTTAAATTGCCTGCCAGATCTTTCGCCGGTATAACAGCTAGCGAAGGCTCCCGATAATGGGGAATGACGCGACCCGCGCGTTCCCCAACGCAAATACACGTAGAAGAGTTTTCTCTCGGTTAACTCTGATTACGTCTTCGCTCGTGCGATGAAGAAAAGCGTTTGTGTGGTGAACGAGCTTATGTATTGATCGGCTCCGCAAGATTCGCCGATTTCCGATGATGTGTATGCCGTGGTACGGTACATTATCCTGGCATGCACAGCTTCTCTCGTGATTCACTTACTATCCCCGATGAACGATAATGCCCGTAACCGCGGACCGGCGAAGCCCTCCCGGCTTCGCTAATTAATAATCGACATTCTCCCAAGCTACCGGAGGCTTCTAACGAGCTTCCACCTCTCTATCGTATCGCACGGCGTACGCCGATATACTGCCCGTACTGAAAGTCTTACGCTCTCCGATTCGTGACCACTTTTCGGACGAATCACTATTTCATACTTCGATGAACCGAGTGAGAATATGCAATTTTCGATTGATGAAAAAAAAAAAAAACATTTAAACGGATTTTGAGATTACAGTTTAGAATTTTTTTCTTCTTCATGATCCAGAATGAAAAGGAAGGGGTTGATTGCCAATTGTTTGTTAATTGTCAATCGTTTGTTCAACGTCAATTGTTTGTTAATTGCCAATAGTTTGTTAATTGTCAATCGTTTGTTCAACGTCAATTGTTTGTTAATTGCCAATAGTTTGTTAATTGTCAATCGTTTGTCTATCGTCAATTGTTTGTTAATTGTCAATTGTTTGTTGATTGTCAATTGTTTGTTAATTGTCAATTGTTTGTTAATTGTCAATTGTTCGACAATTGTCAATTGTTTGCTAATTGTCAATTGTTCGTCAATTGTCAATTGTTCGTCAATTGTCAATTGTTCGTCAATTGTTAATTGTTCGTCACTTGTCAATTGTTCGTTAATTGTCAATTGTTCATTAATTGTCAATTGTTCGTCAATTGTGAATTGTTTGTTAATTGTCAATTGTTTGTCTATTGTCAATAGTTTGTCTATTGTCAATTGTTTGTCTATTGTCAATAGTTTGTCTATTGTCAATTGTTTGTTAATTGTCAATTGTTCGTCAATTGTCAACTGTTTGCTAATTGTCAATTGTTCGTCAATTGTCAATTGTTCGTTAATTGTCAATTGTTTGTTAATTGTCAATTGTTCATTAATTGTCAATTGTTCGTCAATTGTCAATTGTTTGTTAATTGTCAATTGTTTGTCTATTGTCAATTGTTTGTTAATTGTCAATTGTTCGTCAATTGTCAACTGTTTGCTAATTGTCAATTGTTCGTCAATTGTCAATTGTTCGTTAATTGTCAATTGATCATCAATTGTCAATTGTTCATCAATTGTCAATTGTTCGTCAATTTTCAATTGTTTGTTAATTGTTCGTCAATTGTCAATTGTTTGTTAATTGTCAATTGTTCGTCAATTGCCAATTGTTTGTTAATTGTCAATTGTTCGTCAATTGTCAATTGTTCGTCAATTGTCAATACGTATTTTTTACGAAACTTCGTATTCTGATTTTACGAAATTATTTTTTACTGTGTACCTGTAAGGGTACCTGTTAAGGAAAAAGGCCCATTTTATGATACTTCTACGCACCCCTCTCATTTTAAGCGTGTGAGATCATAGGGATAAACAAGGAGGACGAAGTGTCGCAGTTTGTGACCCCCGAACGCGCGCTACCAATTGGCTGCGCATCAAAAACTTAACCGTCTAATAACTCAGGAAAGAATTTATGAATCGGTGCCTCTGTTTCTCACAATTACCGTAATAATTGAACCGTCCGTTCAGATTTTATCATATTTTGCCATTTCCGAAAAAAGTGTCTTCGGGCTCCAGCTTTTGCGACTTTTGCGTTATCGCGCCTTTCCACAGAAGTAGACTAACATCAAATAATTTTCGCTATTCAATGTGTGGTGGTAAGAATCGGTCGAGATGCCTCGGTTTTGTGACATTGCACTCTATCATTATTATTATCAGAGTACTTCGCCTCCATTTCTCGGGTCCCTTGTGAAATCCTCTTCAAACCAATTATCGGAGCGAACACGACCGTGTTACATACATACGGATACATATATATATATATATATATATATATATACGGATACATATACACAATATACATTCGGAGGAATCTAGTATGGTAGCAAAAGGGGCAAAAGTGGCCGTGAAATATGATGCACGCACGAAAAACGTGTATTGTCTCGAGTGCACGACGTTGCACGTTGTGCATCGGCCCTTTCTCGGTATAGATCCCAATGGCACCGGTGCTCAGGTGATCGGGAACGCGAGCAGGGAGCCGGCCCTACGGCACATCGCCCACGGACAATGGGGGGGGGGGGGGCGTGAGTCCCCAACGGGCCTCTAATGATACCAAAGCACTCCACTCTAGTCCTTCTTCGCCCTCTTCTTCTCCCTCGATCTTCGGGGCACCTTGTTGTACCATGTGATTCCTCTCGCGTGAGTGCTTGCGAGTGTGCGTTAACCGAGGGCCCACTGCCGCCTGGTACCCTTTTGTTTCGAAGCGTCGAGACGCGTTATTCTCAAAAGTCGACAATCCCGAGATACCAACCCTCCTCCTGGGATAAAACCGACAACGTGCAATTTTTTGTTTTTTTTTTTTTTTTTTTGCGATAGCTTTGACTCGGATTTGATTGATGTTCGATTTTTTTTTAAACGATTACCTTGCAGGGTACTTGTTTGGTTCTTGAAGCAGGTACTTGAAGTCCGCAAGTACTTTTGACTACTTCAAGTGGGTAGTTAAAGGCCACAAGTACGTTTCACTACTTCAAGTACGTACGTGAAATTCACGAGTACTTTTTACTACTTCGAGTGGGTAGTTGAAGTTCTCAAGTACATGTTACGGAGTTCGAGGACTTTTTTGCGATTTCAAATACAAAGTACGCTTACTTTTTGAGTATTATAGATACTCGATGAGTAGCATGACATCTTGTTTGTATTAACATACGATTATGTGTCTGAACTCATCGATAAGTATATCTTGATCGAGAATTTTCTTTTGAATGATTATTATAATTTTTTAAATTAAAAAAACCAGAAGAGAGTCTTTCCGTTTGTTTAAGGAAACATTTTCATGGATTTTTTTTCTATATTAATGAAGTGAGAGTCAAGAATACATTAAAATAGTCATCAAAACGAAGATTTACGAAAATTTCAGTTAACGTTTTTTTACGATGAAGAAGCCATGTGCAAATTACTTTGCACATGATACCTTTTTTTTGTTTTTATCCAGATAACGCTTAATGTTACGAACCTAATTGCGAAAAGCACTTGGAAAAGATACTTGAGAGATACCTCAAGTACTGGCGATACTTTGTACTTCGTAGCCGAAGCATTTTTTAGTACTTCGCACAGCTATGTTGTAAAGATAAATATTGCTATTGGTTTTATTGCTCGTTTCTCTCTTTATTGTTATTTCCTTTCAATTGCAGGCGATAATACTCGCGTTATATGGTTGCTTAAGCATAAAAACCTCATCCTACTAATTGGTCTCGTCCCGTTTGCATAAATAAGTAAAATTTAATGAGAATGACAATGACAATGACAATGACAATGACAATGACAATGACAATGACAATGACAATGACAATGACAATGACAATGACAATGACAATGACAATGACAATGACAATGACAATGACAATGACAATGACAATGACAATGACAATGACAATGACAATGACAATGACAATGACAATGACAATGACAATGACAATGACAATGACAATGACAATGACAATGACAATGACAATGACAATGACAATGACAATGACAATGACAATGACAATGACAATGACAATGACAATGATAATAATAATAATAAGATATTTGCGGTATGAAATTAAAAGTAGCACGAAATAATTGGCAGTAATCGAAAATTGGTAACAACATAATTCGGGCGTAATGCAGGTTGCAGAATTGCCGACCTTCGAGCGTGGCGCAGATTAATATGCAAACGACCCCGATCGCCCGTCACCGCATGGTACCATTTTTGTTCGAAGAGTCAAGAGGCGTTATTCTCAAAAGTTGACAATCCCAAGACACAACGCCGAATAAAACCGACACTGTGCAAATTTTTGTTGGAACTGTGCAAATTTTTGTTGCCCTCGGTTTTATTGACTTCGACATTTGTTTGTTCGTTTTGTTTTAAACGTGATTACCGCAAGGAGAAAACGACACTTGCGACATGAAACTGAAAGTAGGGCGCAAGTGTCGGGGCCTTAATTGAAAATGCATAATCGCAGAGTCGTAGGGTAACGCAGGTTTCGACGTTATCGACCTACGAGAGGGGAAACAACTGTGCAACAACAAATCCGCGAGCGATCTGTCGCGAGGCTTTCTCAACGCGATTTAACGTGAGAATAACGAGAAATCACGAGTATCGAGGATGAAAGAGAAATTCTCGTTGGCTCCGCGGTAGCGCCGAGATAAGACGAAGCAGATATGATTTTTTTATATATATATATATATATATATATATTTTTTTTTTTTTTTTAGCATGGAAGCAGCGGTCGCCGATCGGCAGAAACGTAGTTTGCGGTGCGTACATGAAATGCGATGGCGCGTACCGAGAACTATTATAATCCTCGGGGTCTCTCCGGGAGGATTTCTCTCGTTAATTCAACAGTAGATACGGCGAGATGTTGCTCGCCGTTCAGGAACTCGCGGGCACTGTTTCTCTTATTGTGCGCATAGAGAGAGAGGGCAATGAGAAAGAACTGTCGTTGTACTGAATCGAGAGGCGAGCCGTCCACCAAGCAAGTTCAACGCTCGTACTGACATTCGCGCTACGCATATCCGCTATCTTAGATCGCTGGTTGTTTGATCGATTCGAGGACGAATGCCGGCGATTTCATTCGGTCATTCGATACGAGAAATTATCGACGATGACAACGACCGTTACAACGATCCGGCCATTGCGGGTTTGACAAACGCGGGATGACTGAAATCCAACGAGGTCGGTTCTAAATCGAACGAAAACGATAGATCCGAGCTTCGATCGAAGAACTCAAATACGGCCGACGCAAGCGAACGTCTACGATCGATTTACTGTCGGAGACTTTGAAAACCGCGTCGGATTGCGACCGATAGACGAAGGCTGAGGAGGGATAATTGGGTTTTTGGTAGATGACCGATAAAACCAGAGGTGAATCGACCGGGACGAATCGTGCAGTCGGATGACCGACCGGAAATCAATCATCGTGGCTGCGGTCGCATACTCGTCACTCGACGGAGAAACCAACTTCGGACTCCATGATTAATTTAGAGATTAAACTCACTCGGATGACTAGAGATTCCGACCGTTCACCATCCGGAAATACAGCGCTGTGTCGGACTCGTCACGGAAATCATGAGAAACGTCACTGCCGATTTAAAAATATCGTTTTTCGACTGGAAGTGAAGTTGTACGGAAAAACGTCACTTCAGGATTGAAAAGCTTGATTTTTTTTTTTTTTTTTTTGGCAGAAGTAACGTCATACCGGAAATACGTCACTTCAGGTTTAAAAATCTCATCTCAGGTTTAAAAATCTCGTTTTTTTTTTTTTTTTTTTTTCTACCGGAACTCACGTCACAGCGACCGGATATATAGCACTTGCGGTTTGAAAATCTTATTTTCTGAACGGAAGTGACGTATTTCCGATGTGTTGTCACTTGCAGACAGAAATCGAGATTATCAAACAGGAAATGAGCTTTGACCGTATGACAGCACTTCCGTTTGAATGGTGAAATTTTGAAACCCGAAGTGACGTCGCAACGAGATTTGTCAAATTTTTCTGCGCTATATCACTTCCGGTTTAAAAAGTAAGGGGGGGGGGGGGGCAAAATGGGACAGTGGGGCAAAACGGGCCGGCGGGGCAAAACGCAATATTTCAATAATTTTTGTATGAAAGCGTTAGGCAAAAAGTAGCAGAAAATCAGCGATGCACAAACGGGGCAAAATGGGGTAACCAAAAATTATTGAAAAAATTGGGTTTTTCCTCATTGTCCCGTTTTGCCCCACTGTCCCATTTTGCCCCGCTCTCCCCTAAGATTATCACGCCGAAAGTGACGTCGCGGAGAAAATTTTCAATTTTTCTCTACCGAGCACTTACGTACTAGCGTTACCGAGTGCTTATCAGTGCTCGGAATACCGTCGTCTTAGCTCCGGCTGTTCACGTCAGCCAGAAAGGGAGCGATATGGCGTTTTGGCGTGCGTCAGCCAGTGCGAATCCAGCGATTAGCCGCTGTGCCACTTACGGCAGAATTCCACCTGTGATATTCTATGAGCCCGAAAGTTGCGTCTCTTATCGCGAGAACAGTCTCGCGCGACCTCCGATCAACGCGCCATTGCCAGTGTCTCGAATGCCAGTGGCTTCGAATTTCAAGGCGATCCACCGGCATTCACGGGGACATTCAATACCCGATAGAATAGAGGAATAATGGAAGACAGTCGAGAAACACACCGAAATGCATTGTTAAGCGCATTATGAAACATGTCAATGGGGCGTGCGACATAATTTTCAATCGATCGAGGCCTCCCAGTGGGGGGGCCATCAGTGAGCTGAATAGAAATTTCTTGGTGCATCACAAACGGAGGTCCACATTCATCCGCTTCCATCTCCGAGTCCCCCCTCCCCCCCCCCCCCCCCCGGCCGATCGACAATGAAATTCTTGTGCGAGCCCGCCGGCATTCGATCCCAACTTATAATACCAGAATCATTCGATTCTCGCAACACGTTCGTCGATACCACCGCAAGGTATTCTGTGCATCTTCCGTCCAGTCATCTGAGCATTCGCCTCTCCGCCCATGGGCCTTTTACTCTTATTTCTCGATATTTTATAATTCATCATCGCGGAACCGGCGCGCGGTCAGCCCGACTGTCGTGAAAATCTTCTCGCCTCTCTTTCTCTCTCTCTCGCACCGTTTCTTCGACAGAATTTTCGGTGATCGAACGCAACCCTTCGCGACCACACCGGAGTTATATAGTGTAATCACACTTTTAGAACTATTTTTTGTTTTTTTTTATTTATTTATTTATTTTTTTTTTTTTTCGTTTTCGTGATATAGCGTGTGCCGATCCTCGGCGAGAATCGGGAGGTTGGAATCGCGCGGTGGGTCCGCCGACTATCTATTACTCGAGCCAACAGACTTTCGGGTATTGGGTTTCGCGAAGGAAAGATAGTCTACGTTGCCTCTCTATACGCGAAGAATCGAGGCCCTTAAACCCTACCTCTACGTGAGGCCCAGTCGTGCGTGCATTTAACAAGACACCACATTATTCTATGGTAGAAGAGACTTCGTCTTTCGAGCATAAAATCGTACAGTCTCGTAACTCAGCGGTGCAGGCGGACTGGAGCGATTTCTAGCTAGTTCGTGCGAGCTTTATTTTTTATTCTCAAAATGATACCTAGTTTGTATTGCGTATATGATGCGTCTATAGTGATATGCTGCCGAGATATGGTCATGGACCAAATTTATACGTAATTCATGTACAATTCATATATGGATCATATAGGGTCATTTCGTCTCGCGAAAAATCACAAAACGGAAGAAAATTATCATATGTAATTCGTAAATAGTCGTATGTGGAATCTTGGATATTATATCATTTTTTCGAGGCCCTTGAACCCTACCTCTACGTGGGGCCCAGTCGTGCGTGCATTTAACAAGACACCACATTATCATATGTAATTATCATATGTAATTCGTAAATAGTCGTATGTGGAATCTTCTATGGTAGAAGAGACTTCGTTTTTCGAGCATAAAATCGTACAGTCTCGTAACTCAGCGGTGCAGACGGACTGGAGCGATTTCTAGCTAGTTCGTGCGAGCTTTATTTTTTATTCTCAAAATGATACCTAGTTTGTATTGCGTATATGATGCGTCTATAGTGATATGCTGCCGAGATATGGTCATGGACCAAATTTATACGTAATTCATGTACAATTCATATATGGATCATATAGGGTCATTTCGGCTCGCGAAAAATCACAAAACGGAAGAAAATTATCATATGTAATTCGTAAATAGTCATATGTGGAATCTTGGATATTATATCATTTTTTCGAGGCCCTTGAACCCTACCTCTACGTGGGGCCCAGTCGTGCGTGCATTTAACAAGACACCACATTATTCTATGGTAGAAGAGACTTCGTTTTTCGAGCATAAAATCGTACAGTCTCGTAACTCAGCGGTGCAGGCGGACTGGAGCGATTTCTAGCTAGTTCGTGCGAGCTTTATTTTTTATTCTCAAAATGATACCTAGTTTGTATTGCGTATATGATGCGTCTATAGTGATATGCTGCCGAGATATGGTCATGGACCAAATTTATACGTAATTCATGTACAATTCATATATGGATCATATAGGGTCATTTCGTCTCGCGAAAAATCACAAAACGGAAGAAAATTATCATATGTAATTCGTAAATAGTCGTATGTGGAATCTTGAATATTATATCATTTTTTTCTCGGTTTCATGTATGATTCATATATGATCGTGTACGAATTACAGATGCATTTTTCCCACCGCCATATCTAGCCCAAATTCGTATATAATTCATATATTAATGATATAATTTATGAATTATATGTGAATTAATGCGGATCATGCACAGTAAAATAGGTACCGACGTTTTTTTTGTCCACAAACGTCCACAATTTTATTCACGTTAATTTGACAAAAAAAAAAAAAAAAAAACCTCGTCCGTTTCACAAAAATAACTGTTAATTTTACGAATATTTTTTGTAAAATTAACAACAAAATAATTGTGGACGTTTATGAACAAAAAAAAAAAGTTTGTTAAATGCACAAATATTCTTTACTGAGTGTACAACTTATATATGAATTTATGTGAATCATATATGAATTACATCATAAATGATAATCATATATATATATATATATATATATATATATATGTGTGTCATATGATGCGTTACATGAATCATATGTGAATCATACACGATACATATAAATTCACACACGACTCACATAAATTTATATATAATACATACGTAATTCACACATGATTCGCATGAAATCACATCAAATCATATACGACTATATATGAATTATGTACGATCGTTTTTCTCGGGGGGAAAAAAAAAAAATCCATATTTATAGATATTTCCGTAAAAATGAGAATTTTTTCGTCCGCCGCACTTTCATGCGGCATTCACGTGCCCAACGGCTCCGACGTCCAGAGCGTACGCAGAAGCGACCCAAGTTCTTCGATCGGTTTCTCGATCCCTCATCGAAGGAAACAGCTCGCCGTCCCTCCTTCCACCGGCGTCCGGAGCCCGGTTCCACCTTCCTCACCGTGATGCACCTTTTGCTTTGTTCCTGCCTTGTCCGAGGGCCGTCAGAGAGAAGGAGTGAAAAAAGCCTCCGGACCACCTAGTCCGGCGACGATTGACGTCTTTATCCAACGAGAGCCTCTTTTTTATCCCAGAGGATTTCCGCGATAAGCGGGAGCCGCCTTCCTTCGGCCGAGACGATCTTCCCTCGACGTTCCTCATCATAATCGACGCTTTTTCAATACTAATGTTGCGCAAACGTAACCCGGCCTTCCCTCGTCGATTTCTTCGAGCGGAGCCCTTCCCGATAGGCCTTCCGACTTATCCGCTGACGAGTGCACTTTCGCCGTATTAGTATAAATTGTAATTCAACGCCTCGGATCGCGATACCGATTTCTCAGCGTCGGAGGCGCTTGAACATTTTTTTTTTAAGTTTAAAATTGAAATTTACATATCACCTTTTTATAAAAGTTGAAAATTGAAATTTTCATATCACCTTTTTTTATAAAACTTGAAAATTGAAATTTTCATATGGCTTTCTTATAAAAGTTGAAAATTCACATTTTCCAATCACCTCTTCGTTATGTTCCTTTATTCGCAAAGCTGCTTCTCCGGAAAAGAATTTTCGGAATTTTTGGCATCATCAAAGTGGAAATTTAGCCAATAAACGAACATCACGAGAAGGCGATGAGAAAATGTCACTTTTCAACTTTTTTTACATACATACATGCGAACATTTTTTTCTAAGTGTAATTTTTCCATGTTTTCGAACATTCCGAATATGTTTTCGTTAAAATTTCGAAGATTTTTTTTTCCGCCATAAAAAAAAACTTCCTCTAGAGGGAGCAAAATGAATAAAAACATTAAAATGTTGTTGTTGTTATCGTTTTTTTTTTTTTTTTTTTTTAATAAGACCCGGCCGGACCCGCATTTGTTTGTCGAGGTATCGAAAGTCGAGTCGAGTTTTATCAGGCGTGAAAATGGAGCCCGAGATAAGAGGGGGGGGGGGGAATGTAATAAAACAGAGGGAGACATCGGTGGTGAGGGGACGGATCGCTACAGCTTGAAAACGCTCGTATGCACCTCCGAAATGAGTTGTAAACGATGCAAGTACGGAATGGCAGGGGGCCACAGTGTTCCGCTCGTCCATCGGTGTCGTCGACCGACCGGATTTCGCCCGCCGATACGAGAGCGAAACGTCCGTAACCCTTCCGTCTACGACGTTAAATTATAATTCCGTAAAATTAACTTTACGTTATGTTAATTACCGCGAAAACCGGTCGCAGAACGGGGAACGAGCGCATGCCCCGAGAAGGGGGGCTTCAAGGCTTCCGCGCACGATTATTCGGAGCTCTCGTAAGGTCCGACCGCACCGAGCCAGTGCACCGGACCGATTTCAGACACCGTAACGCATTTCTCGGAAGGGTTGTTTTGTTTGGCTGAATGCACATCGTTTTTTATGTGAAATTGTCATTCCGCTGTTGTTAAAAAATTGTTTATTTTTTTATTAATTTATTTATTTTTTTTTTTTGTAAGATCTAAATCTAAATCAAAAGTTTAACGAAGATTTAATGAAGATTTGCATTAAATTTTCTTTTGTCGTCTATTACAAAAAAAAAATATATATATATAAAGAGTTCAGAAATCTTAAAAAAAAAAATTGACTGTGCTCACTTAGAGGACTTTGCTGAACGGGTAAATAATATACACCAAAGATTCTTTACGTCTTTGGATCGTAAGATTGAAATTGAAAGATCTCAAAGATATGAAATGAAATGTAATAAACAAAAAAAAAATCATATTTGCGTTCGAACAAAAAAATATATGTACATAAATATAAATTGTGTAAGAATAAATGATAAAATTTTGAAACTAATCATTGATAAAAGAAAAAGTAAAAAAAAAAAAAAAACCTCAGCAGTGAAAACCTTGGAAAAATTGAAGTAATTGGAGTAACTTATAATTTGCTTTCTCAAAACCGTAAATTAAGAATCGTAACATAAAAGTCTCGTGACTGACGTATATTTAAAATTGCAAAGTATAACACTTGCCACTCAGCAAGCTGTGCAAGGTGAATTTCATTTAAATCTACAATTTACCGGGAACACAAACGTCCGCAGAAAATATACGACATTCTAACGCCCGGAATGCAATGGAATGACCATTCGTTAGTTTGAGCTATTCCAATGTGTTTTCTTTTTTGGTTTAAATTGTTTTTTTTTTTTTTGTTTTATCTCTTTTTCTCAAGTATTCCGCATGGTGTATAGTGATTACGACCGACTAAACTCCACTTCAAGGGAAGGTCGATGATACCATTGGGTCAATTGAATCAATTGACGTAACCGCTTATCCGCTGTAACTAACCGTAAACTCCTCCGCCTCGTTCGGCTTACTCTTCGTGTTAATATTATTGGCCGTACCGAGTTGGCGCTCTCGGATTCCGAGAGTCGGAAATATCTGTCTTCAACAACTAGTTCCAGAGATCTTTAAGACCGAAAGCCCGAGAGCGATAGATCTGCACGGCCGAGTTAGCGCGTCAATATTTGCGCGCTCCGAAGAGCCGCGACTGCACTTCTCGTTATGTTTTCATTCCCATTATATCTATGTAATATATGCGCGACATATGTGTGCATGTATGCACGTACTATGTACTATATACACATATATAACATTAGTACGAGCGAGTCCCGGACGTTTTCTATGCGTCGTCGGGTCTGGAGCTCGCGGACCGCGAGAACCAAAGACGAACAACAAGTCCTTTATACTATTCGACGATATATACGAAGACGACAAGAACGCGTAAGAGGAGAGGACGCGCATGATGCACCGACGGCATGAGTGAGATCGTCTCAGTGGCTCGCGTAGTCCGGAACAAACTTGCTTACCTACGCGTGCCCTAAGTACGGAGAGCCACGTTGGTAATTTTAAAAACAACGCACGAATATATTACGTGATATTATCCGGGAATTTTGACGCGAGGAATATCAATTACAGCACTGAGAAAAAAACATAAATAAAAAAAATGGTTGGATTGAGCAAATGCGCGGTGAAATACGTTCAAAGGTGTATTTTGTTAGTACAAAAAAATATATTTCTTTCAATCGACAATTTTTTTTTTAAATAAATTGAAGCAAATAATCGTTTAACAAGACAATGCTCTGGTACAATATTTTTACCAAACATATAACAGCTTTGAACGTATGTCACCGCGATTTTTGGTTAATCCAACGAATTTTTTTTTTTTTTTTTTTTTCTCAATAAACCCTTTCGAGCGTAACTATATTTTCTCATTCGAAGGAGAGAGCCGCAGCCAGTACTTTCAACTATTTTTGTTAATCACTTTTTGTATCTTGATTGCTTTCCATAGATTTTTTTTTTTTGTTTTTTTCGTGCGTAACTATTTTTTTTCATTCGAAGGGAGGCGAAGAGTATTTTTTAAATTATTTTTGTACAACATTTTTTTTTTTTTTTTTTTTTTTTCGTAATTGTTTTCGATTGATTTATTTTCGCACTCGATAGGCTTTGTTTAGACATCGGGCGAAACTTCGATACCTTTGCTGCACAGTGCGTTCGATAAATTAGCGATCGAATTCTCAATCTTCGATGAAGCATAACCGCTTCAAAGATATTCATGTTTTTCTCTCGATCCATCGTACTCTGATGTAATTAGAGATCGGTGCTGACATTTTTTTTTTTTTTTTTTGTCAATTGGTTATCACACGACCGTCAATTGACCGGTCCGGAAATTACCGCACTGTGACAACAACGTTTTATAATATTGTTTCATTGATGAATTTATCGATAAAAAAAACAATGAAAATACGAACGATTACGAAGTCAATGGGGGGGAGAAAAATTCCTTTGAAATTAACCTCGACTGCTAAAAAGCTGACCAAAAACAAAATGACGGTCAAAACCCACTGAGAAATAAAAAAAACATAGTGAAAGTTGAAAATTGAAATTTTCCTATCGCTCTCTCAGTAAAAGCAAAATGATACTGATACTTTAATCACAGAAAAATAGTTCCGAAGGGTAATGTCTACATTTTATAGTTACGACAATTGCTAAAATGTATGGTTGCAGTCATAATTATAGTTGAACAAATTGAATATGTCCTATCAGAAAATATCTGTATAGACATTTATCCTGAGAACTATTCGTTATAGTGGTAAACACCGTTCTTTTTTTCAGTGTCCGAACTGGATGTATGTTTTGCGCTGTTTTGATCATGTTTCTGAACCCGATGACGAAAAATGACGATTCTGGAATCAAAAGAGACGATCAATAGACTGTGATTTTATTTGATCGATTGACTCGTACAAATAATAACCCAAACGGGACATCTCTAGATATACGGTAGACTAGGTGGAAGAATTTCTTAAGGAGGGAGTCTCGCTGCGCGCTGAGTTCGCATAAGTTCGACGGAAATAAGAGAAAATTGCAAGTACTTGTTGATGGTATAAAAATCTGAAAAAAAAGACATGCATACTAAAGGTACTGAAAAGATTAATTTTGCATAATAATAATTACAAAATGTTATTAACAAATTGATGAAAAAAAGTAATTGCTTAACAAATTTACCCGCAAGCCAACTTTTTTTTTTCGTGAAAAAGATTCGTTTATTTTTCTGAATACGCATGAATTTTTTCAGATTTTTCAGTAATCGTTGATTTTTCCATGAAAAAAAAAAAAAAAAAAAAAAATCAACGATTACTGAAAAATCTGAAAAAATTCATACGTATTCAGAAAAATAAACGAATCATTTTCGCGAAAAAAAAAAGTTGGGTTCCGGGCAAATTTGTTAAGCAATTATTTTTTTCATCAATTTGTTAATAACATTTTGTAATTATTATTGTGCAAAATTAATCTTCTCAGTACCTTTAGTATGCATGAATTTTTTCAGATTTTCATACCATCAAGAAGTACTTGCAATTTTCTCTTATTTCCGTCGAACTTATGCGAAGTCACCCTCAGCGAGACTCCCTCCTTAAGATTATGTCCCATTCCGCCCACCTGCCCCGTCCTCGGTCGGTAACAAAAACTGTAATAAGTGCAGTGTGTCGAGGCCACGGCCAACTTAGGAAAAAACGAAAATTGTCTTTTCCTGCCGCCACAAATTCCCCATGGAAGGAACTTCTTATTTCCTTAAGGCAGTCCTTGCGAATAGTGTTCACTTCGCATAAGTTTCAGATAAATGAGAGGAAATTGCAAACACTTGTAGATGATATGAAAATCTGAAAAAAAAAATCAAGCGTATTAAAGATGACGAAAGGATTAATTTTGCATAACAATAATTCCAAAATGTTATTAACAAATTGATGAAAAATAACATTGTTCAACGAATATTCCGGAAACCTAACTTTTTTTTTTTATGAAAATTATTCGTTCATTTTTTTGAATGCGTATGAATTTTTTCAGGTTTTTAAATTCACTTTGATTTTTTTTTTTTTTTTATATAGGAAAAACGTGTAGAAAGTCAGAAAATTCAAACTGAATTTAAAAATCTGAAAAAATTCATACGCATTCAGAAAAATGAACGAATAATTTTCATAAAAAAAGAAAAAAAAAAAAAAATTATGTTACCGTTAGATTTGTTGAACAATTTTATTTTTCATCAATCTGTTAATAACATTTTGGAATTATTGTTATGCAAAATTAATTCTTTCGGCATCTTTAATCCGCTTGATTTTTTTTTCAGATTTTTATACCATTGAGAAGTGTCCACAATTCCCTCTCATTTCTCTGAAACTTATGTGAAGTGAACACTATTCGCAAGGACTACCTTAAGACAAGAAGAGTAAGAAAATAAGAAGATAGTTCTTATTTTCCTCAGCGGTTCGTGGTCCCAAACGTTATTGACTAAAGGTTTCGTTATCGACTGCGCTATTTCGGATAATCTCACGGGTTTCGTTACCGACTGCGCTATGTCGGATAATCTCACGGGTTTCGTTACCGACTGCGCTATTTCGGATAATCTCACGGGTTTCGTTACCGACTGCGCTATTTCGGACAATCTCGAGCCCTGTGTAAAACAATCCTGCCCAACTCGATCTCGCGCGTATGTAGGCCAATACGCGTTACGAGCACAAGACCTGCTTAATGGCCAAGCACAGAAGAAGTGTGGGCGAGCGTGAAGCTCAGCTTTCGGCGCGTTGCAGTTACATAGACTATAAACAAATCCCCTCTTCGCCTTTGGCTCCCCTAGCGCGATCCCTCATGCTACTCTCTCGGTCTGCCCACGCTTCGGATATCGTAAATTACACGATAAGAATGTCGGCGCCTTGGTCGCTCTTATCCGGTCACGGATAGTACTGTATTCGTCTCGTTTCACGGTGTATTGAGAGGAGAGTTAATGTTTCAGCTTTTAGATAGACTGCAAACGTACACCGGACTGCGCATGCGCCTGTGCGCATCCCTCAACGAGCATCGCCAGCCGTCAATTGAGATCCCAACGTGCTATCTACTATAATTAAAGGCTCTCCATACCACCCAAGAATCTCCCTTCTGAATGACTAGTGCTATTTTACATTTTTTTTTTTGTTTTCCCGTTCGTTCATTTTTCATCTCGTTCATATCCGTCTATCTATTTGCGAGATAAACGAGACTGCATGAGCAGCACAGGCAGGCATTTCTATCGCTCTTTTCATAATAATTTTCGCAGACACTCACGAAATATTTTGGAATAATTTTAGAAATATTTTCAATCTTTCATATATTGCGAAATATTTCGAAAATATATTGGAAGTCATATTTTTTCAATATTTTTTGAAAATCTTTCGACGAAAGATCTCTTAAATATTTCAGAATCATACTTGATCCCTCAACGTATCGTAAATATTTCTGAAAGATAGTGACTAAATATTTGGATAGTGACTAAATGTTTTCATTACTTCTTTCGTCAAAATATTTCTAAGAATGTTTACGTGTTTATGTGGGTGTCTATTGAACTGGCAATCTTTCACTTGTCGCGAAGATTTTGTTTTCTTCATTTAACCAAATCGCGATAGTAGTGCGAGAAACAATTTAATTCTCGATTTGTAGTTCTCGAGTGGATTAATTTGTTCTTATATTCAATTATGATACATACAGATATTACCAAAGTATATTTATTCCGTATGTTTTAATACATTCCGAGAGCGAATTTGGCAGAAAGCAAGTGTTAGGTGTGCACAAAAAAATGTTCAAAATTAATGAAAAATATCTACAGCACTGAAATATTTATAATCAATTGAATATTTCAGAAAGATATTTGACAAACATTTTTCACCAATATTTAGAGATATTTGTGAAATATTGTAAAAACATTTTGGCAAAACATTTCTGAAACATTTCAATATAAGATTTATTAGGGGCCAAAAATTGTTTTCAAAATGTTTATAAAAAATTTCAAGTTTTTTTTAGTATTGATAAAATATTTCAATATTTTCTAATATCGATAAAAAATTTCAATATTTTTTAAATATTGATGAAACATTTCAATATTTTTTTAATATTGATAAAATATTTTCAATATTTTGTAATCGATACAGGGCAAAGTGGCACAGTGAGCGTCTATTCGAATTCATCTAAAAGTCAATACCGCCCACTTGGATACATCGCTCCTTTTTGCGGCACACGATGTTCTCGGAAATAGTGAAAAGACGATTTCCACTTTAGTGATCAGTCGCGCTGATCAATTGACCACTGTAGTGCGAGGGATAGAACTGGGCTCTATGCACTTCGGTGATTTACTACCGAAGTAAAAATTAATAGAGCTTGTTAACAAGAAATAATTGCGCGCGTAAGGATGAAACAGTTATTGAGTGTAGGACAGCCAATTTTATGTCTTTACGGTTGGATCATAAAAGTAGTAGCATAAAGCTTCTAAATCCACTCCACGAAATGCACTCGTCGAGACGGACATTTTTGAGCGTTACATCGGGTCCCGATAAGGCCTGGTCAGGATCACCTCGGAACTGATGTAACGCTTCAAAATTTCTGCCAAGCAAACGAAGTCGGATACTTGTTTCTTTTTCGGATATGGCAGTGCAGGTGAAACATTTTTAATACTTGCTGAAGCCTCATCAGCCCCCGATTTAACGCTCGAAAATTTTTGCTCACTTCCATCTCGACGAAAACAATATTTCGCGCAGTTAATTCAGAAACTAACCGGTTTCGAAGCCTGACGAGGCCTGATCAGGCTCTCGTCAGGCCCGATGTAACGCTTCAAAATTTCTGCCAGGAGAACGAAGCCGGGAACTCGTTTTCTTTTTGCCCTCCCCCTCGATATGGCAGTGAAACATTTTTATTGCCGGTCGGGCTCTCGTCGGGCCACGACGTAACGCCTCAAAATTTATGCCGGACGAACGAAAGTCGGAGGGCACTTATCTTTTGTATTTTCTTTTTTCTTCCCCATTACGGCAATGGACGTGAAACATTTTTAATGCGATTGTAATTCGCAATTATACTTCTCAATCTGTGGAATGGCTCGACGAATTAATATCGCTTTAATTCAGCGCCGAAGAGGAGTCCGCGTGGAAGGTGGAGAACGTGAAAGGGAGAAATGACGAGCGCAACGAGAGGTATCGCAGTCGGTAATGATTTGGAGTCTCGTGTGCGGTAGAAGTCACGGGGTGTGTCGAGGCGCGGGGATTCCTTTCGGTCGATCGGACACGCATGTAATTGCGAGCGGAGTGAGGCAGCTGCCAGAAGCCAAGAGAGCAGTCGGGGCAGAGGAGCGAGAGCATGTCGGGCAAGAAAACCACTCGGCCGAGTCATCGTCGAATCGCCCCTCGTACTCTATCTGCATCGCTTCGTTTCATTCCGCAGGCACGAACCTCACGCTGACCCAATAACGTTTAATCACCTGAACTTATGGTGTATATATCGCTTGAAAGTCGCGCTGCACGAGACATGCAAACGACGACCACACAGCACACGACGGATCAAATATTATCGGTTTTATTAAACTACTGTGCGTCACCGCCGAGAAGCGAACTACTTGTCTCGATGCCTGCTATAAATTTTAGAGCTCACAATGGAGACCTGGTCGCCGCTTGACCAGGCTCTTCATGAGACTGACGTAACGCACTAGAATTCTTATCAAGCAAGTGACGGATCTAATCGTCCACCTTTTGTTTTTTTCTTCGAAAAAATACTAACGGCTATATTCGTGTTAGACAAATCAACAGTTTTTTCAGAATAAAGATGCATCGAAACATTGATATTGTGCAATAAAACTATTAATAAACGATAAAAAAGTTTTAATGTAACACGAGTTCATAATTGGGCCTAGACGACAAACGGAGAAACTGTTATGGATAAAATATTGTCAGCAAAGGCAATTTTTTTTTTTTTTTTTTTTTTCATCCAAATTAACAATTTTCGGGAAACACATCTTATATCAGGGCTGAAGGACTTCGGTCGATGGTCCGTTCACATTATGTGGATGCAATTATAAGTGTATCACTTTGTAAATTATTAAAAACTGTAAATGTCGGCAATACATCGTATATATATTGTTCATAAATACACACTTATTACTACTATCTTATATCAAAAGATTTATATTTTTAACTAAAACTGCGAGACATGTACACATTCGACACACAGTATGTATGGTAAACCAAATATTATCGGTTGTATTAAACTACTGTGCGTCGCTACGAAGAGATGAACTTTTTGCCTCGCTCCCTGGTAGACATCTTAGAGCTTCCATGGAGACCTGGTCGGGACTTGACCAGGCTCTTCATGAGACTGACGTAACGCTCTGGAATTCATACCAGGCAAGTGATCGTTCTAATCGTCTACCTTTTGTTTTTTCATCGAAAATACTATCGGCAATTTTCGTTATCTACAAATCAACAGTTTTCCCGAAAATTACCTTGCATCAAAAGATAAAGATTTTTAAATGAAGATATTCATTAAACATTTCTTTTCTGATATCACCCGAGTTCATAGATAGCTCTATGCGACATACGGAAAAATTGTGATTGATCAGTACAACTATTGTCTTTTAGAGGGGGGACTAGTATGCCTATAAGAGCTCCTTTTTAGGGCATCTATATATTACCCGCAGTCCCTTCGATATTACTATGCTAATGCGCTCTGCCATGGTTCAATAGACGTGGAGTCTTTCACCGGGGCAATCGGAAGTCGCCGCGGTGTTCGAAAATTAATTATAACCGTTCGTCGAGTACGAACAAAACGGTACTCGCAGGAAACAATTAGACAGAGTATATAGCGTATTGATGCGGTAACATTAGTGCTGGCGAAGCCCGCGGAGCCCTAAGGCAGTGCCAATAGAAGAGCGGTAGCAGCCGAGCAGCGGAAATTGTTATTCGATGAACGGATGGTGCTGGTGGTCTCTCATCGCTCTCAAATAGTATGGTATAGCCAACCAAGACGCCTCGGGCTGTCCGGGACACTCCTCCTCATGCTCGTCGTTTTCTTGCTCTCGCTCACCTTCGTCGTCGTCGTCTTCGTTGTTTCTGACTCTCGGTGCACCGCGCGATTCTCGGTACCGCGCATAGAAAATTCTGCACGCACGGAAGATTTTGCGGTCCATGGGCCCTACTGTTGGCCTGTTATTGCCGCAGCCTGCTGTTGCAACGGCTGTTGATAGTTTCTGCCTCTAATGGCTTTTTGCTCTCCGAATTACACGATGTATCACACGATTTTGCTATCGTAATCGCCAGATGTGTTTTTCCAGGTATCCTTTGCGTCGTTGTGGTCTTGGATTGCTTCGGGCTCTCGGTGTACCGCGCGGCTCTTGGTACCGCGCATGGAAAATTCTGGGCGCACAGAAGATGTTGTGGTACGTGGGCCCTTATGTTGATCTGTTATTGACATGGCATGTTGCTGCTATTGCTATTGGTCATTTCTGTCTTTATTGGCAAGGATAGGATAGGATACAATTATTGGCAAAGATAGGATACGATTGTATCCTATCCACATTGTGATCTTCGTTGTTTCTGGCCCTTATGTTGATCTGCTATTGCCACAGCATGTACCTGCAACTGCGATTGGTCATGCCGTTTGTATTGGCTTTTTGCTATCTCAATTACACGATGTATCCTTTCCGTCATTGTGGTCTTTCTTGTTTCTAGCTCTTATGTTGATCTGTTTATTGCCGCACCATTGAGCTGCAACTGCTATTTGTCATTTCTGCCTGTATTGGCTTTTTGCTATCCCAATCACACGATTGTATCCTACCTATCATTGTGGTGTTCGTTGTTTCTGGCCCTTATATTGATCTGTTATTGCCACACTATGCAGCGGCAACTGCTATTGGTAACTTTGCCTTTATTGGCTTTTTGTTATCCCAATGATGTGTTGATCTATTAGTGCCGCAACCTGCGGCTGGAAATGCTGTTGGTCACTCTGCCCGATGGAAGATGCTGTGGTCCATGAACTATGTTGATCAGTTGTTGCCTGTGCCTGCTACTGCGATTGCTATCGATCATTCTGCCTTCCTTGACTGTTTTCTAGTCCAATTACACGATGCATCCTCTTCTTTGTCATGGTGTCCGTTATTTCTGACTCTCGGTGTATCACGCCGTTCTTGGTACCACGCATGGAAGCTGCTGTGGTATATTCGCCCTTACGTTGACCTGTTATTGGTGCAGCCTGCTGCTGCAACTGCTATTGGTCATTCTGCCTTTATTGGCTTTATGCTATCCCAATCACATGCTGTTGTATACGGCACTGCTCTACCGTGCACGAAACACGTTCCGGTTAAGCGACCTATTGTTTCGGTTCTGACCGTTCATAATGCTCCTGCTCGCTCGTGCTGTTGCACGGTGTTAGGTTTCGGGAGGGATACGCCGATTAATGTAACGCTGCCTGCGTGGATCCCAAGCAGTGCGTCCCGTTTGCAACCCGGCAATGCACTTCCTCGCTTGGAGAACTCGGTTGGCTCGAATCCGGTAGGGTGAGGTGGGCAGAACGAGAAATCCAACAAGATCGCCACGCTCAACGAGCTCCGCCGATTACCAGCTATTGTCTAGGGTACCGGTGAATATCGATGGTCCTGTTTAAGAGGAACGAGCGATGCAGAAATCGTCACCAATTGCACACTATCTGTTTTCCAAAAAAATGTAATTGAAGGCATCAGATTTTAATGACTTGTACGTCGTTTATTATATCTTTTTTCCAGATTTTGTAAATTCGATAACTTATGGAACAATTAAGAGGCTAAAACTGAAGGTAAGTATGATAGTAAGCTGAGACACTTTAGAAAATAGATTAGATATTGATTTTGATTGAATTTGATATCGAATGTTGTTTGAAGGTAAAAGTGGTGAATACGACATGTTAATCAATGACATATGGACCGAGCCAGTTTTACCCCTCTTATCCTATACTACTACTATTCTAGTAGTCCAGTTCAGTTGGCATGAAAAATTGAGGATTAGATGCATACATTTTTTCCTCATTATTCTCCAGCTTTGATGGATCTCTTTCATGAACAAGCATTTTTTAAATATAGTAGCGTTATTTTGGTAGGATAGCAGTGGAATAGCAGAGTTAGTATATTGGTTGATTTATCCGACCCTATAAATTGTTGCACGCATTGCCCCCGAGCACGATGGTACGTGCTTAACAAAGTGGTGGTGTCAGGTCGTAGATATTTTTAGAAGTCAATGGAGAGGAGGTGCAGGCATGAAACGTTCAGAGACGGAAGTGACCGACGATTTGATCGGACATTAGAAACCAAACTCGCGTTTCCCAACGGAACGCACAAATGAGTGTTTCGAATGCAAGACACGAAAGAGCTATGACATACTGCGGACGAAGTGTGACCGCTATATGTTTCGTGGCCCGAACATAGTGGAAATGGATATCATCGATGGGCCGTGGAATATAGTCACGACACTTGTGAACAAAGGAGTCAGTCCGGTGACAAGTCACGTTAACGAGTTCTCTGAATTTGAATGTAACGACATTTCGTAGAATTCGAATTCAACAAATTTTGTATCGATCGAAATTTATAAGTTCATCTATCTTTGAGATAGATTCATTTATTAAAAATATTTCTGTCAGCGATGATATGTGAAAAATGAATACTGATCTTTGCAAACTGTCCAGTCTGTCGATAATTACGTTCGATGCGTAACGACAATGATAAAATCGAGTAATTTTTATGCAAAATTTTGATGGTTTACAAATTTTAAGATTAAAAAAAAATCCACACGTTTTTGAGACGCATAAAATTTTTAAACCCATAAAAATAACTTTGCCGATAAAGATTAGATATTTTTAAGTTACAATGTAATGTTTTCCCAAATTTCATATCGAGTAAAATTAATATGTTGAACTATTCGTAATACTATTTATGAGTTCTCTTTTTAAATATAGTTGCAGTTAACAGACATACTCGCTCGTTAACGCGAAAGTCCAATCCAAAAATTCCCCGCCACGGTTGTATTTACGGCCAAAACACTATAACATCTTCCTCCCTCGACCAACCCGACAGGTCAACGTTCTCATCTTTCACCCGCAATATCAACCATGTCTTCGAAACTTCGAATGCGAAGCTTCGCTCCGTCCGTGAACCTCTCGCGCTCGACAGAGTTTAGCTTCATCTTAAAATTATAGAGCCGATGAACCGGTAATTTCATTCACGAGAAATCTCGGTGCTCGATTCGATGTGCGTGAATCGTCGGAACGAAGCTAAACACTTTGGGAGGGGCTTCAATATTTATAGTAAACGCCGCTGCGAAATGCTCTACTGTGCGATGTCTCGCCGTAATCGCAGCGAGACAATTCTCGGTTCCGAAGTGAGTTATGAGGGACGAATCGTCGTCAGCTCCGATATGTGTACAGCGTATAAAATTAGGGCCATCGCCGAGACAGCTCGGTTCCCCGTTGACGACCGACGAGACACCACAGTTTGCTTTACGATCCGAGGGCGTGGCCCTATTATTAATCACATTGTTTGGGAGCTCTCACGGCTGCACCGTCGAGCACAGCTTCACCCTCGCGTGTCCCGTGCGTACGTGCAATGAACATAGTGTATACTGTGTCGGTGGAGCGTTTAAAGGCCCGCTGCTCAATGGGATCGCGGGGCTTTGCTTCTGGCTCTAGCGGTCATCGGCACAGCGGTGCATGTGATGCGAAACAGAACTGCATCCAGCCTCCCAGCATACGGCGACTCAGACCGCGGAATTCTCGTTCGCGAAAGCCCGTTTGCGATCTAGCGGAGACCGAGTTTTCAGCTAAAGCTAGCATAGGGTTTGCCGGAGTGCCGGACCACATTGCCCGAGCAATTGGTGCGGCTCTTCACGAGCCGCGAAAATCTCTTCCATATCCGGGTATTCTGCTGTTTCCGTCGTGGCTTGTACTTTCATTGCGTTGGTGAAGGGCTGCGAGGGCGAGGGTGTGGCTGCAATTTTCCAATGAACATCTTTAGATGGTACGTTTTTTTAAACGTTTTTAAAATTAATCAAAGTTTGTCTTTTCCAGCTAATGCCGAGTTTCCAACTGAAGCTCAAGCATCTCCAGCATATCCGGTTACCTTGATACTTCCATCGTGGCTTGTAATTTCATCGCTTTGTAGAACGGCTGTGAGGACGAGGGAGAGACTGCAATTTTCCAATGAACTTTTTTCAATGGTGTTCATTCTTTCTTTTGTTCATGAAAAATGAATTACAGTTTATCCTTTTCAAGCTAATGTCGAATTTGCCGCTAAAGCCAGCTGCATATTTGGTTACGAAATGTCGGATCACATTGTCCGAGGAATTGGTGCGGGGTCTTCACGAAATCTTCCATATCCGGCTACACTGCTGTTTCCATACCGGCTTGTATTTTCATTGCGTTGCGGTATGATGCGTTGCAGTATGATGCGTTGCAGTATGATGCGTTGCAGTACGATGCGTTGCAGTACGATGCGTTGCAGTACGATGCGTTGCAGTACGTTGCGTTGGAGTACGATGCGTTGGAGTACGATGCGTTGGAGTACGATGCGTTGGAGTACGATGCGTTGGAGTACGATGCGTTGGAGTACGATGCGTTGGAGTACGATGCGTTGGAGTACGATGCGTTGGAGTACGATGCGTTGGAGTACGATGCGTTGGAGTACGATGCGTTGGAGTACGATGCGTTGGAGTACGATGCGTTGGAGTACGATGCGTTGCAGTACGATGCGTTGCAGTATTATGCGCTGCAGTATTATGCGCTGCAGTATGATGCGTTACAGTATTATGCGCTGCAGTATGATGCGCTGCAGTATGATGCGCTGCAGTATGATGCGTTACAGTATGATGCGTTGCAGTATGATGCGTTGCAGTATGATGCGTTGCAGTATGATGCGTTGCAGTATGATGCGTTGCAGTATGATGCGTTGCAGTACGATGCGTTGCAGTACGATGCGTTGCAGTACGATGCGTTGCAGTACGATGCGTTGCAGTACGATGCGTTGCAGTACGATGCGTTGGAGTACGATGCGTTGCAGTACGATGCGTTGCAGTACGATGCGTTGCAGTATAATGCGTTGCAGTATAATGCGTTGCAGTATAATGCGTTGCAGTATTATGCGCTGCAGTATTATGCGCTGCAGTATGATGCGCTGCAGTATGATGCGCTGCAGTATGATGCGCTGCAGTATGATGCGCTGCAGTATGATGCGCTGCAGTATGATGCGCTGCAGTATGATGCGCTGCAGTATGATGCGCTGCAGTATGATGCGCTGCAGTATGATGCGTTGCAGTATGATGCGTTGCAGTATGATGCGTTGCAGTATGATGCGTTGCAGTATGATGCGTTGCAGTATGATGCGTTGCAGTATGATGCGTTGCAGTATGATGCGCTGCAGTATGATGCGCTGCAGTATGATGCGTTGCAGTATAATGCGTTACAGTATCATGCGCTGCAGTATGATGCGTTGCAGTATGATGCGTTGCAGTATGATGCGTTGCAGTATGATGCGTTGGAGTATGATGCGTTGCAGTATGATGCGTTGCAGTATGATGCGTTGCAGTATGATGCGTTGCAGTATGATGCGCTGCAGTATGATGCGTTGCAGTATAATGCGTTACAGTATTATGCGCTGCAGTATGATGAGGCGTAGTAAAACGCCTATGAGGCTGCAATTTTCCAACCTCTTCTGTTTCGATGGTACTTATTTTTATTAATTTTTTTGCAGAAATGCATCCGAAATCCATTTGTCTCAAATTTGTCAAATTTTTATTTTATGGAACATAAAAAAAAATGTCGGGAAGCAGACATTTTTAAACACCACAAATTACTTCGTCAATAAAGATATTATATTTAAAAATTTCAATGTGATAATATTGTCTCAAATTAAATCCTCGAATTTAATTTAATACAACAACAACAAAAATGACGGTCAAATCGGAGATTGTGGACGAAAAATTCTAATCACAATTGGTCGCCTGTTTGTTCCAACTTTTTGAGACGCATCAAATTTTACACACCATAAATTACCTTGCCAATAAAAATTTGACATTTCAAAGTCTCAATGTATAATAATCTTTTCTCGAATTAATTCTCGAATTGAATTTAAATTGAACAGAAAAAAATGACTATCAAATTGCACATTGTAGACGAAAATTTCTGATCACAATTCATCCCCTGGTTATTCCAACTTTTTGAGACGCATCAATAATAATAATAATAATAATAATAATAATAATCCTTTCCCGAATGAATCCCCGAATTAAATTTAAATAGAACAACCAAAAAAAAAAAAAAAGTGTTGATTCCATCGCACATTGTGGTCGATCTCGGAGCGCGTAAATGTCCCGTGCACTTTTTAAAAGCGAACGCTCGAGGGAATTCAGGTGGACGTGGTTCTGCTGGATTTTGACATGGATCTCCGCGACTTCCTTCCATTCTCTCGTTTTCACGGGGGAAAGTTTTTCATGCGCGAGTTACCAGCGGACAAACGACGTCGCTCATGCATATACCTGCATGTATACTGATTGATATAAATACATACTCGCGGACGTAATTATAGGTCCACGAATCGAGAAACGAGACTAAAACGCGCTCTCGAGTGGCGTTTCGCGAAAAGGAGATCGGGAACGTACGAACAGAGGCAACCTCTCGATATTCTGCGGTAGCGAGCTGGCCTGCGTCTCGGACGCTATAGGCGGACACGCTGAAAAATAAACAGGGGGGGGGCAACGCGAATGCAGAAACTTGAACGCGAATGCAGAAGCTTGCCACTTTATTTCTTCGACATGTACGAGAACCGCAGCGGCTAATCTCCTCGGATAATACACAATCTCGTGGCGCGTATCCGAACAACCGCTCGCCCTACCTCGCCTATCTCAACGGGCATTGTAGTATTTTTTTACCGACAGAGTTATCGCACGCTCGACTGTAAGCAACATGTGACACGGTATGCGCTATTTGCGACCTTAAAAACGCCAATGTTTTTTCGTTTTATTATGCAAATATCCTTGAAAATTATAATATATTTGAAAATTTGAAAATTTTGAAAATTTTGACAACTTCGAAACTTTTTTGAAATTTGAAAATCCGACATTTTTTTTTTTTAAATATGAAATTTTTTGTGAAACTCACTTCGAATGTTGCAAATAATTCAATATTGTACGACAGTTTTAATTTTCACTGAATCTACATATTTATTGTCTCATTGATAGTTATTTAAAAATTGTAAACGTGCAATATTGAACACCGTCACTCATCGTGAATGGAATAAACACAATTTCATTAGCTAAAATTTTCAAGTGGTTACATTTTAGCGCATGCAATGGTAAAGCATTGTAGTATTTTTAACTAACGGAGTTATCGCACGCTCGACTGTAAGCAACAGGTGACACAATGCGCGCGATTTGCGACGTTAAAAACCGGTAATGTTTTGTTGTTTTTAATTTTGACAATTTTTAGTGACAAGTACTTCGACTCTCGCGAACCATTCAATTTTATCTATGGGCAGTTTTATGATAGGATGGATCTTCGACATTCGGTTGGAGAATGTTAAATAAACATAACAGGTGACACAGTGCGCGCGATTTGCGACGTTAAAAACCGGTAATGTTTTGTTGTTTTTAATTTTGACAATTTTTAGTGACAAGTACTTCGACTCTCGCGAACCATTCAATTTTATCTATGGGCAGTTTTATGATAGGATGGATCTTCGATATTCGGTTAGAGAATGTTAAATAAAAAAAAAAAATTCAGGTTATCGAATTTATGAAGTGCGCTTACATCGAGAAGATTGGATTATATGCGATGGTTCGGTAATTATATTGATAAAATGATTGTATCTTAGGGTGAGCCAGGGTGATTTGACCACCTGTAATATCTTTTGACTTGTAATATCTTTTGACGTAACAAACGAATGGCGCTGCCGTTAGGGCAGTTTTTAGTATATGTGGATACAATATGATTGCACCGAGAATTCTAAGATTTTATGTGCAAGGGTCAGTACGATATTTCACGTGGCCATATCTCCCGCTATTTCCGGATGATATGGCCAGTAGAACCGTTTTTTTTTTTTTTAGCTTGGCATCTGAAACTTTTGACATCCCTCTGTGTTTCTTCAGAGTTGGTTGTGAACAACATTGAAAGAGGTTTTGTTAACGCTAATCCTTCAAATTCCACTGTTTAAAAAAAATCATGGCCATGTCTATCCGACTTACCCTATATTAGTAATTTAAAAACGTTTATATAAATAAATAATGTAAATAAACCCAACCGAACCAATCGGGCGCTTTGCGCTTTTTTAAAATAATATATAAGTACATATGCAATGTACACAGTAAAAAATATTTGTCCATTTCACAAACCTTTCTTGCCAACAAAAGTCCACAATTATTTTATTGCGAATATTACAAAATGTATTCGTAAAATGGACGAGATTTTTTTGTAAAATCAACAAGAACATAATTGTGGACGTGTGTGGACAAGAAACGTTGGTACCATTTTTACTGTGTGTGTGTGTGTGTGTATGTGTATATATTAGGGTGTGTCAAAAAAATTCATTTTTTTTTTTTTTAATTTTCCTCCCATCTTCTTAAACTACAGATTTCAATCTCAAATTGAACCTTGCGAAAGGCGGTGCCCAGAAAAAAATCCTGAGAGGTGCCGCATTCGACGTTTGTACCCAAAAATGCGGCACCTATCAAACTTAATTGTCAGTGACTGCCTTTCGCCGGATTTTTTCATCGATGAAAAAATGTAGTTCTACTGGGTGGGCGGTTAACTTTTGTCTTTTTTTTTTAATAAACACAAAAGATTTCGATTTTTTAATTCGTATACAGAAAACTAAAAATGTCCAGTAGGGTGAATTTGTTGAAAAAAATTCTTCCTACCCTCTAAAAGTATATTCTTTCATCTAAAAAAACACCTCCCGAAAGGTGGTCGTTGACAATTACGTTTAAAAGGTGCCGCATTTTTTGGGTACAAACGTCGAGTGCGGCACCACTTAGGATTTTTTGCTAGGAACCGCTTTTCGCGGGTTCAATTTTTAATCGAATTCTATACTTTAAAAGGGTGGGGCCAACATTTTAAAAAATGTCCTTTTTGAGAAACACCCTTACATATACATATACATATACATATACATATACATATACATATACATATACATATACATATACATATACATATACATATACATATACATATACATATACATATACATATACATATACATATACATATACATATACATATACATATACATATACATATACATATACATATACATATACATATACATATACATATACATATACATATACATATACATATATACTTTAAAAGGGTGGGAGAAATTTTTTTTTAAATGTCCGTTTTGATAAGCACCCTTGAATGTAACTGTACAGTTGGCCACAGTATCTATCTGGGTAAATGACTCCCGGCAATATTACTGGTACGTAGAAAGAAGAAAAAAAAGTCGAACAATCCTCATCGCGGATTGGCATTGAACAGATAGCGGACGAGACGAAGCGGCCGGCTGTCCCGCAAAGCGATATTGCGGACATCTGCCCCAGCGATCGACACTCCATGAGCGTAAAATTTTACGTCCAAGCTCGCTCACCCGTTCGACGGTGTCTCCGTGTATGTAAATAAATATATGTATATATATATATATATATTTCGCTCATTCTTTTTTTTTTTTTTTTGTCGGCTGTTTCACCAGGCGATCGTAAAACTCGATCGACGTACAAAAGGCAGTGGTCGTCATTTTTATTATGCATTATAAATATACGCGCGACTCGGCCGTGAACGAAGAGTCGCATCGACAAGCGAACGCTACCGCACGGGAGTGAAGCGGCAATCGGTGTCACACGGTGTGTCATAATCGCGAGCTTAAACGCACGACCGCACGAATATATTTAAAAAAAAAAAATTAAACGTTAAAAACCGCGATTTATCGTGGTTCGAGTGATTCGTCAGAATTCTCGTGATCACACATTATGCACCGTGTACAGTTACGCGCATCGATGGCTGAGAAAAAAAAAAAAAAAAAAAAAAGGGCGTTCGCGACGCACTTTTGCGTGCGAAGCAGCGTGTGACTTGCGCCCTTCTGTTTCGCTGCTGGCGATTATTGTATATCGTACCGTGCAGGGTGGAACGCCCGCACGATACCGAAACTATGTCGGAAGCCTGGCCGTGCATGATCTTTTTCCGCTCAGCGAATTATCGCCCGGACAGGCGGCGAACACGAACCGACCATTAGCCTCCTTCGGGTTCGACGCGAGGACCCCCTGGCTCGGGCTCACCGGTGGGTCCGAGGTTTTACACGAAAAATCCTTCCTCGCAGCTTCGTTTCATCTGACATATCGTCCGGATAACTATATTATAACTGTGCCGATTTGTTAAGGCGGTTTCGGAAGATTACCAAGTCGAATGAGAGCTGCATTTACGGAAATGCTTGAATGTCGATGCTGCAGCTTCGAATAATTATAGTAGTGGGATAAAGTAATTTTCTTTTTGTTTGTTTGTTTTTTTTTTTTTTTTTTTTTGCATGTGCGTGAGAGTTTTCAATCGTCGGGATTAATCGACGATTTTATTTTCTTATATGCAGTTATCGTCGAGATAAGTGTGTTTCAACCGTACCGATTTGCATAAGGCGGTACCGGAAGGTTGCCAAGTTGAGTGAGAGCAAAATTACAAAAATATTTAAAAATTGGAGTAATACGATAAAGTAATTTTTTCACATGTGCTTGAGAGTTTTTAAGCATCGACGGGTAATTGCACGGCGGAGATTAATCGACGATTTTATGTTTATCGCAAAATAGTCCATCGAACTTCCGGTAAATGCTTTTCAGCGGCTTTGCTTTTTCCGAAGTATCGTTAAAATTACTTATATATAAGTTATGAGTGTGCCGATTTGCTAAGGCGGTTTCGGAAGATTACCAAGTCGAATGAGAGCTGAATTTACGGAAATGCTTCAATATCGATGCCTGAATTTCGAATAATTATAGCAATGTGATAAGGTTTTTTTTTTTTTTTTTACATGTGCGTGAGAATTTTCAATCGTCGGGATTAATCGACGATTTTATTTTCTTATATGCAGTTATCGTCGAGATAAGTATGTTTCAACTGTACCGATTTGCATAAGGCGGTACCGGAAGGTTGCCAAGTTGAGTGAGAGCAAAATTACAAAAATGTTTAAAAATTGGAGTAATACGATAAAGTAATTTTTTCACATGTGCTTGAGAGTTTTTAAGCATCGACGGGTAATTGCACGGCGGAGATTAATCGACGATTTTATTTTCTTATATGCAGTTATCGTCGAGATAAGTGTGTTTCAACCGTGCCGATTTGCTAAGGCGGTACCGGAAGGTTGCCAAGTTGAGTGAGAGCAAAATTACAAAAATGTTTAAAAATTGGAGTAATACGATAAAGTAATTTTTTCACATGTGCTTGAGAGTTTTTAAGCATCGACGGGTAATTGCACGGCGGAGATTAATCGACGATTTTATGTTTATCACAAAATAGTCCATCGAACTTCCGGTAAATGCTTTTCAGCGGCTTTGCTTTTTCCGAAGTATCGTTAAAATTACTTATATATAAGTTATGAGTGTGCCGATTTGCTAAGGCGGTTTCGGAAGATTACCAAGTCGAATGAGAGCTGAATTTACGGAAATGCTTCAATATCGATGCCTGAATTTCGAATAATTATAGCAATGTGATAAAGTTTTTTTTTTTTTTTTACATGTGCGTGAGAATTTTCAATCGTCGGGATTAATCGACGATTTTATTTTCTTATATGCAGTTATCGTCGAGATAAGTATGTTTCAACTGTACCGATTTGCATAAGGCGGTACCGGAAGGTTGCCAAGTTGAGTGAGAGCAAAATTACAAAAATGTTTAAAAATTGGAGTAATACGATAAAGTAATTTTTTCACATGTGCTTGAGAGTTTTTAAGCATCGACGGGTAATTGCACGGCTGAGATTAATCGACGATTTTATTTTTATGACAATAGTCCATCGAACTTCCGGTAAATGCTTTCCCGCAGCTTCCCTAGCAAGTGAAGCGACCCTCTTTAAGGACTATCAAAAGACCCAAAAAACGACTGGTCGTTCTGACACTTTTCGTCCGGAATAACGACCGAATGAAAGTCCAATAGTTAGGTTGAGGATGGGTGGTTTTTCCATCAATGACCGCAAAACAACCACAAAAACGACCGATGTATCGAATTACCGGAAAAATCTCTAGGTTGGGTCGTTTGATCAACGTTGATCAGTGAGTTACCGGACAGACGATCATGTTGAGATCTTTTTTTGGGTCGTTCTTCGGGTCTTTTATGAGAAACTACCCGCCAATCGACTGTTGGCGAGAACTCGGATAGGTCGTTTTTCATAAAAGACTCGAAGAAAGACCCAAATAAAAGCTCTCAACATGCTCGCCTTTCCGGTTACTTTCTGATCAACGCCGACGAAACGACCCAACCTAGAGCTTTTTCAGTAATTCACACATCGGTCGTTTTTGTGGTCATTTTGCAGTCATTGATGGAAAAACGACCCATCCTCAACCTAACAATTGGTATTTTTTTCAGTCGTTATTCCGGACTAAAAGTGTCACAGAACGACCAGTCGTTTTGTGGGTCTTTCGACAGTCGCTTGTCCTGCTAGGCTTTGTGTTTTTTTTTTTCGAAGTATCGTCGAAATTACTTATATATAAAGTTATGAGTGTACCGATTTGTTAAGGCGGTTTCGGAAGATTAGTCGAATGAGAGATGCATTTACGAAAATGCTTCAATATAGATACTTCAGTTTCGAATAATTATAACAATGTGATCTTTTTTTTTACATGTGGGTGAGAGTTTTTGATCGGCGAAGGATAATAATTGAATGTTTGAGATTAATCGACGATTTTATTTTCGTCGTAATCGTCGATCCAACTTCGCGGCAGCTCGAATTTTTTCGTCGACCACGATGAGTTCCTAGTCCGCCGATTTTATTAAGGCTCGCGGCTATCGGTGTGGTTTAACACTGTATTTTATCCACCCATGCATTATCGCACTCTCGCGAACCGCATAATTGGCCACTCCGTGGTTATTGCCCGAGATTGTTTCAACTCTTTTATCGCACTTATTGTGTACAGGTTGATCCACGATCGAGATACGAAAAATCGTTTTCTATCGCCGTTTCGTATGTTTACAAATAATAACAATCACTTCCTTTCGTTACTCCAAAGACCGAAAAAGATACACATCGATGATGTTATTTCCCCACCGAGTTCCGATCTCTTCATCACGTTCTCGACGATAAATTAAATAAAGCGCGTTAACATTGTTTTTGTTTTTTTTTTTGTTAATTTATCAAACGAAAAATCAATTTATTAAACCACAAAATTAAAATTTATAAAAAAATTCAAAATCAGATTAATAAAATTTTTGAAATTGTGACATTTTTAAAATTCAATGAATGTCATTTAATAATTTTTGTTATGTATACTATTTTTAAATAAATTAATTAAATTTATCGAATAAAAACATTTTTTGCGGAACGAAGAGCGCTCGTAGTAACATTTTCTTTTTTTTTTTTTGTTTTGCTCCAAATGCCAAAAAAGATACACATCGATGAAGTTATTTTTACACCGAGCCCCCGATCTCTTGATCAAGTTGTCGACGATACACTAAACTGCTTTTTTTTCTGCATCGATATGTACCACTTTCGTGGCAACGATATGTCTACCATGCCTACAACATACAACCGATCGAACACTCGGGAGTAGGCGTGAACGAGTTCACTTCACTCTTTCTTACCGATCGTCGGGAATTTTTTGTTTTTTTTTTTCTTTCCTACATACTTATACTCATTCCCTATTATAATGCCAACCGCTGAGGCGCGAGGGCATCCTCGCGGTTCGGAATCTCCTCTCATGAAGTTTGCAAAAGAAACTAAGCGAGGCATTCGCCCCGCGAATTACTCGGGCATTCTTCTCGCCCGCTGTCCGCTTGTCCGCCCTCTCTGGCAATCTTTCTCCGCGATCGGGCCAATCTCCGCGGATGGCAGCACGAAGGGCCGAGTGAGAGGCTTTCATCGGGCGATCCCTGGGATTTCGTTCCTCGAACGAGACTGCCAGTGTCGGCGCGCCGGCCTCGACCGGGGGAATAATAGTTTTCCTTGATCTTTCTCTCAATGGCCAGCGACGACGGGGACGAATGAATAAGCTCTTACGTACATCGACCCAGAGGAGCATCGTCAACCCCGAGAAACCGACGGGGAAGAGATTGCGATCGAGTCACGCAAAGGCGCGCCGACTTCGACGTTATCTTCGCACGTGACCGGCGTAACTTTGCCGAGCCAACAGGAAATTGAAGTACATCCCCGTTGATTCCCGCACCGCCCAACGGGGGGGGGGGACTAATCGATGAAAGATTCAAAGCTCAAATTTCAACCCTTCGATCTTGGTGGAAAAAAAAGCAAAGAACGAAAAATAAACGAAAACGAAATTTGTTGAATTGGAGTTTATGAAAAATTTTCAATTAGAACAAAAATTAGAAATTGAAATATGATTATAATTGGACGAATTGGGGCGGGATTAAATACCCGAATGTTGAAAGTTCGAAGGCTCAAAAGCTCGAATTGATATTTGAATCTTAAAAATAAGATTTTTCGTGCATAAAATCGAGACTTTCAATGTCTCAGTATACTTTAGCCCCAAAAAGGTCAGCGGATTCATGTTCAGTACGCGAAAATACGTCGGCATACGTCACAGTTAATTTCATAAACGAAAAAATACATTTCGTACCAAGAAAAAATGTTTCATCAAAAAGTTCCAAGTTTTTCAACGTCCTCGAACGGCACGATAAAACGCTTCCAAAACTTCGGGCAGGATTCTATCTTGTGTATTTTTTCCCGTAGAACACGATGGGAACCTTGGATTTTCCCTAGTTCCATTGGGAGCCGAGATATCGACGTTTGAAAATCACGACAATAGACGTTTTTTCAAAAGTGACTAAAAAATGGAAAAATCGTTGTTTACTCGATTTTATTTGTTTCAAGGCTATAGCTCGACGTATTTTTAATGGCCGATCACGAATATGACAATTATTTTACTCCCAACCCAATATTTTCCACATAAATCCCAAAAATACAATTTTTCGCGCATAAAATCGAGACCCTTCTCACTTTCGGCCACTGTACTAAATCCATTCGTTCTAGATTTAGTCGTTATACATCCAGTCAACGCCCACTCAGTTCTCCAAGGTTTAGTCGTCGTAGTCCAGCCGATTAGTCTGTTGTCAAGGATTGGAAACGAAGAGTTTGAACGTTTTGAAAAAATGTTGGTCCTGAACAGGGCCGTTTGATTTAAAAACTCTTCTCTAAATTTCATACTCGTGGAACTCCGCCCCTTCCGATTAAGAAGAAAAAGTACTTTGTACTTTGTATTTAATAAAAGTACTTTAAGTACACAAATTAGTTTGTACGTAAAGTACTTGTGATACTTAATACTTAGCACTTTAAGAACTTTTCGGTACTTTGCCCAGCTCTGGTTCAAAGACTCAGTAAGTCAATTCCTCGAACTGCCAAATTTCCGAAAGTACACTCTCCGAGTGGTCAAATACTTGAATGCATATTTCACCGAAAGATCAAATTATTAGCTATTATTTATAGTCGGTTAACTTTTCAATCGGTTGGGGCTTTCCTGAATTTATTCTTCCGTGTTTTTTTTTTATTTCGCGTCATTGACTTTTCTCTTTTTAAGATATCGGTAATCAGGATTTTCCGATTATACCAAGTAATCTAAAAAAAAAGTCGATAACGAGGCCCGCCTAAATATTCAGCATTCGGGGGATTTCCATCCCATCCCGTATCAGATCGCAGTAGAACAGTGCAGCCCCTTAAAATTTTGTTTTTTAGTTAGACGAAAGATTAATAACAAAAATATCAACACTGACCCCAAATTGAAACTTGAAAATATCAAATTCATAAGATTTTCGAAATTGAAACATTTAAAAAATAAAACGGATGTCATTTAATACAATATTATCGTAATCATTATTAATTTATCATAGTAATTTAATTTAATGCTCAATTCAATAAAGTTTATGTAATAAAAAAATTACGCGCCGAGTCGACGCTGCGGCGAGGCGTGACGATCGGCCGTCTAGAGTAATATCGGCAAGAACCTGGTATCCGCGAACCCGGTACGGTAAAAATCGCCGAGTCTGGAAGGACTGTGAGATCTTCGTAACGAAGAGAACGAGAAACGCCCGGAGGAAACGGGGGATAGCGAAGAAAGCACGCGCTGAATTCGCCGCGACATTTATCATTCCCTTCCCCCGCGCTTGCCGCGCGAAACTCCGATGGAATACGCATATGCGGCCGGCCGGTCGCGTGCGTTCGTCCCCTGACGCTGCGCCGCTGCAACAGCACAGTGTATGTACACAGGCTCGCACGGTGTATCTGCATCTCCGACGCCTCTAAACTGTCAAGGTCTCTCGTTGCTCCGGGGCGCTCGCCTCCGGGCTGCCGAGTGAATGAACGGTCCCGCCGGCATCGGCATCGCTCCCGCCGAGCCGACTTTGGTATCGGCCAGCAGCAGCAGCAGCAGCGGCGGCGTCACGCTTATTCGTATTCTCCGGTCGTCCCGCACTCTCCCCCGTATTCGCTCGTACGCTACTGCATACGCACCGTGCAGATGCACGGATCCTCCGCAGCAGCCGGTCAACCCTTCCCTCGTCAGCGAGACATTGTACAGTGTGACGCATCTCGAAAGAAGATTTTTTAGAAGAGACTTTTATCTCGTCACTGCGTACGGTGGCGGAGACGGTGCTGTATCGCGGGACGATTTTTTTTTTTTTTTTTGCTGGCTACCTGGATGCAAACCTGGATGTAAAACAAACAAACTTTTGTTAGACATTTTTGATATTTCTACTGTTTTTTTGTTTTTTTTTTAGATCTTTCGGCAACATTTTTTTTTTTTGGTTCTTCGTAAAGGAAGCTTTGTCGGTGAAAGAAAATAATTGGATGTAATTTGTTAAATTTCTAATGTGCCAACGTACGATGTTCATTAAAATTTAATGATAACTGATCGGTAATCGAGACAGCGAGACATTGTACAGTGTGACGCATCTCGAAACAAGATTTGTCAGAAGAGATTTTTATCTCGTCACTCCATACGGTAGCGGAGACGGCGCTGTATCGCGGGACGGATTTTTTTTTTTGCTGGCTACCTGGATGCAAACCTGGATGTGAAACAAACAAACTTTTGTCAGACATTTTTGATATTTCTACTGTTTTTTTTTTTTTTTTTTTTTTTCACATGATCCGAAAACCTTTTTTTGGTTCTTCGTAAAGAAAGCTTTGACGGTAACAGAAAATAATTGGGTATAATTTGGTAATTTTCTAATGTGCGAATGTGTGTACGATGTCGATTAAAATTTGATGATAGCTGATCTCGGTAATCGAAAAATGCTAATTTTGGTATTTTGTACTGGGCGCGAGGCAGGTCAGCGGAAGTTTATACAACATCACCTTAAGAACATGTGAAACACCTTTCCGAGTGTGTCTCTCTCGCTCCGACGAGAGCGCTACTGACGCTATCTCTCTCGCACTCCACAGTGTTTCACATGCTTTTAAGGCCACGTGAAAGATGTAGCACGTGAAATATGAGTGCGGGAGAGAAAGATGCAGTTTTCGAATCGATGCCACTTAAATCCGGCTGATGTTTCGGATAAAACGGAAGCATTGTCGAACGCGGTATTAAATCCGCTGATGCTCTGCTTTTTCCACGAAAAGTCTACGGTCTCTGAATCGCATTCATTATAGATCTTGAGTACCGACTGAGACGTTTCACATGTCCTTAATAAAATGTGCAATACCGCGGTCGGTAATAAAAACTGTAACCAACTTTTCTCACAGATTCTTGGAAGTACTGTCCCATTGGAATCCGAGATGATATCCGTTCCCTATGAGACTTTTCTTTTGACTGTACATACGAGAACGTGTGAGAAAAATTGATTACAGTTTTTGATACCGACTGAGCCCGGGATGTAGGGTGTTTCATATGGTCTTAAGGTGAAGTAAAACACTTGACTTTAGCTTAAGTGAGATGCGAGAGATTAGACTGTATAAGCGTATATTTTTGTTATTATCACTTTCTATTTAGCTTCTTCGTGGAGGAAGCTTTGTCGGTAAAAGAAAATAATTGGGTTTAAATCATTAATTTTCTAACGTTCCAACGAACGCGCTTGATTGAAATTTAATAATACCTAATCGCTAATCAAAACTGTTCGTTTTTGCCTCACTACCGATCGCAATTCCTGTTACTTTTTCCTATCGTCACGTACTCTCGAGGTGAAGTGAAATACCCCGGCCAGCACCGATAAGCTGCATGAATTTTTGTCAACGGTGCTCGATCTTGAATCGCCGAAAGCAAATTCGTCCGGAAACAGTTTTTGAATTTTTTTATCGAATAAGTCAGCGCACTTTGAGAGACAAGCAATTACACTTTTTGTTACCGACTGAGACCGGGTCGGGTGTGGCGGAGGAGCTTCCGTTTCGCTTTAACCAACCACCTAACGAATCCTAATTTAACGAGGACCTAGAGTTTGTCGACGACGCAACCATTCGAACGATTCGAATAACAAGTTGACGAGTCGAGAAAAAAATCTGTAAAAATTCACAGACGCACACTGAAGTCTCGTTTCGTTGATAAGGTCGAGGAAAATTTATTACGAAAATCCGTATCGTTTTTGTGCTTAAATGAAGGCACGGTCGATTTGCTCTCGGCAGAAAGTTCCCGGTACTTGAAGGGTTAAGGCGATGTAAAACATGTACCACGTGACATGCAAGTGCAAAAGCTACAGTTACATTTTTCGAATCAACGTGATGTAAAAAAAAATGACATTTCGGGTAAAAACGAAGTATCAACGGACGCGCTATCGAATTATACACGGTAGAAAATAATTTCGTAAAATCGGAATGTGAAATTTCTTTAAAATACTTTTGTTAAATACGTGACAAACTCCTTCGTCACTTATTTGAATGTACGAACATGTTCTTTTTATTCCCGTGTAATTGACAATTTCAATTTGTACTTTTTGTTTTTTTGTAAAACTATAAAATTAACGAATAAAAACTTGTGGAATTTTGTGGACAATAAGTTTTTGTAAAAAGTACATCAGCTAGAGTTTTTTTTTTTTTCTTTTTTTTTTTTTCGCGACCATCTCCGAATGCCATTCATTACAGTTTTTGTTACCGACTAAAGTCCGCTTCACCTCGCCTTAAGTGAGATGCGAGAGATTACACTGTATATACGTGTATAAGATGAAGAGTATCAATTACCGCGGAGAGGCGAAGGGGGTGAGTCTCTTACGGAACGAACGAGATGTATCTGTGGGCACGATACCGTTCGAGACCTCTTGGCTTTTGTTGAACCATTCTGGGTTAGTTGAATATATATATATTTTTTTCTTTCTCATCATTTCCTTTTTCTTATTTACGGTCGCTGGCAGCGCTCAACACTGCAGAATGTGTATGCCGTGTCGTAGCCTTATATATTAATAGCCCGTAGATTAGCGCGAGCGCGAGAGAGCAGCGAATGGCGTTTACCAGTCGAGCGGCGTGGGTCGGAACCGATAAAAGCCGTTCCCGACAACTAATTCTGAGACATCATTGACGCCGATCGGAAATTATATATTACACGGGCGTCAAGATTTTTCATCGGGGTTTTCATCACATTCTATATCGCGCAGTCACGAAGACGTGATATTAAATTTTAGCAGATTAACACCGCTATTGAACCCTCTCACCCGGAGCTAAACGATCAAAGGTTTATCCTTCGACGGGATAAAAGGCATCGCGCTTTTTTACCCTTCGCGATTGAAACGAGGGATGTTGGACGTTCGATCTTCCCATCGCGGTAACCCTTTATGGGTGTCTGAGAACTGGATTTTCAAATGCTCTCTACCGCGAGTTCCCAACCACAAATCATTTATTGGTCACTCTTGGGAGCAATGATTGTCTCGGAGTTATAAATAGACTTTAACTGCAAGTGGGATCTTTTTCCTGTTTCTAGGAAGTAATAGTGGTAAAAGACATTTATAGACCTCCCTTACAATGCGAGTTCAATTTTTTTTTACATTACTATGTCTTAGGGTGAACCGGCCTATTGGCTCAACCTAAGGCATAGTAATTAAAAAAAAAATTGGCCGAAGTCCGTCCAGCTTTGTTTCTACAAATTATAGCATATTAAATAAGAGCGTTCAATCTTCCTATGGCGTTAACCCTTTATGGGTGTCTGCGAACTGGATTTTCAAATGCTCTCTACCGCGAGTTCCCAACCACAAATTGTTTATTGGTCACTCTTGGGAGCAATGATTGTCTCGGAGTTATAAATAGACTTTAACTGCAAGTCGGATCTTTTTCCTATTTCTAGGAAGTAATAGTGGTAAAAGACATTTATAGACCTCCGTTACAATGCGAGTTCAATTTTTTTTTTTACATTACTATGTCTTAGGGTGAACCGGCCTATTGGCTCAACCTAAGGCATAGTAATTAAAAAAAAAAATTGGCCAAAGTCCTTCCAGCTTTGTTTCTACAAATTATAGCATATTAAATAAGAGCGTTCAATCTTCCTATGGCGTTAACCCTTTATGGGTGTCTGCGAACTGGATTTTCAAATACTCTCTACCGCGAGTTCCCAACCACAAATTGTTTATTGGTCACTCTTAGGAGCAATGATTGTCTCGGAGTTATAAATAGACTTTAACTGCAAGTGCGATCTTTTTCCTGTTTCTAGGAAGTAATAGTGGTAAAAGACATTTATAGACCTCCGTTACAATGCGAGTTTAACTTTTTTATACATTACTATGCCTCAGGGTGAGCCAATAGGCCATTGGCCGAAGCCCGTCAGCCTTGTTTCTAGAAACTATAGCATATTATAGCATTTAAACAAAATGTAAAAAATTATAAAATAAATATAAAAAATGATCATAAACGATTCATATATACAAATCTATGTGAATTGCCTATCATCATGCATGAATTATATACGAATTTAGTCCGTGCCAATATCTGACCAAAATTACTTTCTCTCACTGCGCCAATGTCAAAAACGAAATGTCATCTTCCAACTTCGCTTCACTCGCTATTTTTTTTTCTGCGTTCGATACGAAAGAATTCGGTTTAGCGCACAAGGCTCCTATTCGCCGCAAATAATCCACTTGCTCCGAAAGGACCCTCTCGAGCCGAAAGAATTTTTTTTTTAATCCACCGGAAGCGATGTCGCGGGCGGTGCAATTCGTGCAATAAAATAACGATTGTGAACGTTCGGCGCGCATGCCGCTCCGCCACATTTACATTTAATCTATCCGGGACAATTTATAGATCGATGCATGCTGATACATCGTATACGTTCGTGAATAGAGTCCCTTGTCGAGAGACGGGACCCTCGCGATGAATTCGCTGTAATTGCGCGTGTTGCGTCGCCCGTTTCATCGAAGGTCTGTCGATTCGCTGTACACTCGCGATACACGGTTCTGCTCCCGATGTACGTCGGCTCTCTTCACCGAGCACCCCAGAAACATCCGCACGCAAAGTATACGCAAATCGACGGCTGCGAATCAAAAGGGCGTAACTCGCGCACTTTTCCATCTGAATTATGCCCCCTTTTGATTCTCGGAAAATTCGTGACCGAGACATTTACCTAAATGGCTCCGCAGCCTCCACAAGAGCTTACAATATATCGTACTTTGCACACCGGCCGCACTTGCCGAGATTGATTTTTTCATCCTCTCTCGACCGATCAAACAAAATATACAAAGGTAAGGTAAAGGCTCTTTTTTACTTCGGGCGCCTCACAGACCGCCTATACACGCGCTAATGCAATTTATTGTTAACTTTATGTTATTACAGCAATCGCTTTACTGGCTTTATTTTATTATAGCAATCGCTTTATTTTATATTCACGAACAATTTTTTTAACGATAAACATCCTGTAAAATCAATATGAAAGATCGGGTTATTTCTTGGCTGATTTGAAATTACATGGGGAAAAAATTAATCGAGGGATTGAAAGTTGAAATGAGAATCGAAGAACTTTTTTATTTTTTGAGACGGGCTTTTCGAATAATTGCAACCGATTCGCATGCAAAGTATACGCAAATCGACGGCTGGGAATCAAAAGGGCGTAAACTCATACACTTTACCATCCCTTTTGATTCTCGGAAAAAAAACTGTGGCCGAGACATTTACCTAAATGGCTCTCGCAGCCGATACAAGAGCTTAACATTACAATATATATCGTACAATTACAATATATATCGTACTTTGCGCACCGGCCGCACTCGCCGAGATTAATTTTTTTCAGCCTCGCCAGTCGATCAAACAAGATATGTAAAAATAAGGTAAAGGCTCTTTTTACTTCGGGCGTCCCGCAAACCGGCTATACACGCGCTGTAGGGCGGTCGCTTTATTTTATTATAACGAAATATTTTTTTACGATAAATATCCTGTAAAATCAATAGGGAAGATCGGATTATCCTTTTTGATTTCTTGGTTGATTTGAAGCTACTTGGGGAAAAAATTAATCGAGCAATTAGAAAGTTCAAATGAGAATCGAAGAATTCAATTTATTGTTATAACGAAACATTTTTTTACGTTAAATGTCCTGTAAAGTCAATAGGGAAGATCGGCTTATTCTTTTTGATTTCTTGGTTGATTCGAAGCTACTTGGGAAAAAAATTAACCGAGTAATTAGAAAGTTTAAATGAGAATCGAAGAATTCAATTTATTGCTATAACGAAACATTTTTTTACGTTAAATATCCTGTAAAATCAATAGGGAAGATCGGATTATGCTTTTTGATTTCTTGGTTGATTTGAAGTTACTTGGGGAAAAAATTAATCGAGGAATTAGAAAGTTTAAATGAGAATCGAAGAATTCAATTTATTGTTATAACGAAACATTTTTTTACGTTAAATGTCCTGTAAAGTCAATAGGGAAGATCGGTTTATTCTTTTTGATTTCTTGGTTGATTCGAAGCTACTTGGGAAAAAAATTAACCGAGTAATTAGAAAGTTTAAATGAGAATCGAAGAATTCAATTTATTGTTATAACGAAAAATTTTTTTACGTTAAATATCCTGTAAAATCAATAGGGAAGATCGGATTATTCTTTTTGATTTCTTGGTTGATTTGAAGCTACTTGGGAAAAAACTTAATCGAGGAATTAGAAAATTGAAATGAGAATCGAAGTATTTAATTTTTTTTTTTTTTCGAGACTGTCTTGTCGAATAATTGCGACCGATCCGCACGCAAAGTATACGCAAATCGACGGCTGGGTATCAGAAGGGCGTAACTCGCATGCCCTTTTGATTATGAGAAAATCGTGTGGCCGAGACATTTACAAGAGCTTACAATATATATCGTACCTCGCACACGAGCCGCACTTGCCGCATATTAATTTTTTTCAGCCTCTCTCGTCGATCAAACAAAATATACAAAAATAAGGTAAACGCTCTTTTTACTTCGGGCGCCCCGCAGACCGGCTATAGACGCGCTATAGAGAATTCGCTTTATTTTATCTTAAAATTTTTATTTTTTTTTCTCTTTTTTTTTTTTTTTGGTCAGCACATTTGCCTATAACACGCCGAGGAATATACATAATTTTATGTAAATACAATCTTGGAGCGCGATATATGTGGAAGCGTGCAAGCCATCACGGCACCCTATTTCGCCGTCGCCGTTGCGCCGATAAACGTACGAAAGTGTACTTGACGAGGTCGCGAACGCGTCAATATGTACAGGTACACGTATCGCGGTGAGCGCAATCGCAGGGGCGTATTTATCGTGAGAAAAATTGGAATATACGTCCTTATGATTTTTGACGGGCGAGAAGTGTGCGTGATACACACATGCGCGTTGCGCATGCGCGGACGCTAAAACACTGTGCGCAAATCGCGCAAAGTACAGAGTACCTCTCGGTCTTTCGGTACACACTCGTTGGATAACTCACAGCAACCGCACGACAGGTGTGTGAACCCGTTCCTCGCGTTATTCTCCTGCCTCGCGCCTTTTCCTCGAGCGTTTCTGCATTATTTCGCTCCCCTCGCGCCATACCGCGAGTCAATAGACGCGAAAAAAAAACGTCAGAAAGTTTTGTTTCTTTTTTTGTTTGTTTGTTTTTCGTTACAAAAAAAAAATGAGCTCGGAATTGTCTGAGAAGTTTTAGTTTGAAATATTTAACAAAAGGGTAAAAAGTTAAAAATTCAAATTTCGTATTGTGGAAAAAAATTTTGCGCGCTCCAGAACAAAAATTTGTAAATAAGATTCTTGACGTTTCTGCATTATTTCGCTCCCCTCGCATCATACCGCGAGTCAATAGACGCGAAAAAAACACGATAAAGTTTTGTTTCCTGTTTTTGTTTGTTTTTCGTAAAAAAAAAAAAAGAGCTCGAAATTGTCGAAAAAGTTTAAATTAAAAATGTTTAATACAGCGGTACAAAGCTAAAAATAGAAATTTCGTATTCTGGAAAAAAATTTTGAGTGTACGAGAAAAAAATTTATAAATAAGATTCTTCAGCGTTGTTGCATTAATTCGTTCCCCTCGCGTTAGATCGCGACTCAATAATTAAAAAAAAAAAACCACCATAATATTTGTTTTCGTAAAAAGTAAAGCGGGCTCAAAATTGTCTGAAAAGTTTTAGAGTTAAAAAGCTAAAAATGAAAATTTCGCATACAGCAAAAAAAAAAAATGTACGTGTCCGCGAGAAAAAAATGTGCAAATTACATTTCTCAGCGTTTCGGCATTATTTCGTAGCGAAAAACCCACGGTAAAATGTATTTTTCGTACAAAAATCGACCTTAATATCGTCTGAAAAGTTAAAGCTAAAAACAAAAAAAAAATGAAAATTCCGCATTCAGCAAAAAAATTTGCGTGCGCTAGAAAAATTGTGAAGATAAAATGTTTCAGCTATAACGTTCCTGCCAATGGAAATTTTTCAATCGACTTCAAAAGTATCCATCGAGTATATTTTTCTTTCGCAATTCTTTCGCCTTAGAATTTTTCTCGCGATACCCAGAGATTCTTACGTGCATGCAGATCGCTCGGATTGCTCAGCGACGAAGTAAACGCACGGCCCTAATTGGTTTAATTGGGTTCGGCATTCATTTTTCTGTCTTTTTTTTTTTCAATTTCCGATCACAATTATCTGCGATCGCGATGATTGCACGATGATTACATCCATCGCTGCTGTGCAAGCCTATTCGCGGAATTTTTCCGAGGTATTCAGTCCCGTGATGTGTACATTCGCGCGCGAATGTTTGTATTACCAGCAATCTCCGATCCTCCCGAATTCTGACGCACCAGCGAAATTCTCTATGCACACTTATCTCCCAAAAAAAAAAAAGAAAAAAGTCTCCTTTGCCTGAAGCTCACGATGAGATATGAAGTTCGAGGGAGTATGATAAAACATTGGGACAAGCGACGACGTGTAGCGGGGTGCAATTAGTAGCCGGGTACGAAACATATCGTTGGAATTTTATTGCCCCGCCAACCCTGACGGAGGACAAAAAAAGAAAGGAAGGAGGGAAGTAAGAGGCAAGAAACTGTGCATGTGTGAGCGCGTGTCGTCTCTGGCGGTGCCACGACGAGCCCCGAGAACATCGTCTGCACACAAGCGCACAGCCACGGGACTCGAGAAACTCGAGCTAAAACGATGCTGCGTAACGAAGCGATCGAAACTTACCGAGCACTGGATAACGTTTTAATTTATTTTTTCTTCCTTTTTTCCCTTTTTTTTTTCTTTTTTCTTCTATTTTTGTCGTTAACCCGTGTAACTACGCGAGGTAGCTATAATCGGTGCGTGTATTCAAGCGCGGTATGTAATAACTTCTAATCACCGAAGATTAATCAGGCGAAGCATGTAAACACATTATACGACTATCGGCGGAGGGGTTTTCGTTATCTCGGCGCTGCTTCACTCGGCACATTCCGATTGTCGTGCGAGTACGTGTGCGAGCCACGAAATCGCCAAGTTTACTCGATAGCGCACACCTACTCGATCGAGTAAATTATGCGTCTGACTTACCCCGCGCCCGGCGCGGTCCTTGGACGCTTCCGCACGCCGCAACGTCCTTCGTCTCGATCTTCCGGTCTTTCTCCACTTCGAGGCTCGCCTGGATCTCGCGAGGAATCCATGGCGAATCGTCAATTGGAGACGATAAACATCCTGTAAAATCAATTGGAGAGATCCGGTTATTTCTTATTTCTTGGTTCATTTGAAATTACATGGGGGAAACAATTAATCGAGGGATTAGAAAGTTTAAATTGAAATCGAAAAAAAGTCTGCCTGAAGCTCACGATGAGATGAGAAAGCGACGACGTGTAGCAGGGTGGAATTAGCGGGTGCGAAACATATCGTTCGAATTTTATTGTTCCGCCAACCCTGACGGAAGACAAAAAAAAATGAAAGGAAAGAAGAAATTTTCAATTTTTTTTTTTTTTAATTTTTTCGATTCGATCTTGTCGAATTGTGCAATAGTGCGCACTATTTATTCCTTAGAATGCAATTTTGGTTTTTCACGAAACATTTTTTTATACGATAAACTTGCGCCCAATCGTCAAATGATTTTGTGCTGGAAGAAAAAATAGCGAATTGTACACTTGTTCGCATTATTTATTCCTTATAATGCAATTTGTTTTTTTATCGATTTATTATTATTATTTTTTTTTTTGTTGTTCGTAGGAAAACTACTTTGGGAGAGCGTTGGTGCAAAGTAAAAATTATTTTTTATTCGGACCGGCAAAGTATTGCATAGTCTATCAGATCGACGACTTATTAAAAAATAATCTTACTTTCGATCGTATGATTAAAGTTATTTTTATCTATAGAATGATCGATTTTCGACAAAAATTCGATCAAATTCTCTGTCGATCATTTCGGTACGGAATTTGTGCTTGATAGCTCAAAAATTGTTCCGAACATTTCCAAAACACTTTCGAAAATTATTTTTAAATCACACATATTTTCACGAAAAGCGCGAAAATTGTTGATTCGGCCATCGGGGTGCAAAAATAACATTGTTTCATTTCCTATCTCGAAAGATCGTGCAAGATTGATGCTAATTTCTCGAGAAGATAAGATCGTCGGTACATCAACTCTCTATAGATAAAACGCTTAAGGGATTTAAAAAAAAATGTAAATACCACTCTGATTATAAGTACAAAAATTCCAAAATATTTTCGAACATTCGTTTTGTAAACACAAATTTTAAAAAAAGTCGTTTTATCCACAATAGCAAAGATTCCTCCATCGAAATGTAAAAATAACATTATTTAATTTCGTATCTCGGACGACGATTTGTCGATCGTGTAAGATTGATGCTAATTTCTCGGGAAGATAAGATCGTCAGTAAAATCGATTCTCGATATAGATAAAACGCTCAAGGGATAAACAAATTTGTAGATACCACTCCAATTCTAAGTGCTCACCAATTAATCACAGACAGACGATTCCTCATCGGGATCTTCCCTCGTCCAGTGTTGTCAGCTGAGCAAGTGCGCACGTTAAGCATCGCAGCTTCTTCGTCTCCGGCGCATCGTCGTGTTTCTATTCACCACCGATTTTTCGATATCCTCGCGAGCGCCTAAGGCAACAAGATCGTCCACCGATTAACTTTCCCGAAATTTGGCGTCTCTTTTTATTTCCCCGCGCACTGCACGTGTGTGAAAAAATTCGTTAATTCCTTTAAACCGATCGATTCGATCGAACTCTCTTTCTCGCTGACTCGCAATATCAAGCCGGATTAAACTTTACCGCGATTATTTATTTTTATTCGAGCAGGCTCTAAGGCGAAAAATTTGAAATGTACTGAAGTGTACTTAAACGCAAACTTTGCGCGAGAAACAAAAATTAAACTGAACTTGAATGTCGACTCAAACCAAAAATCCACCCTGCATAATTCGAATACGTTTACAAATGTGTATATATATATATATATATATATATATATATATATATATATATATATATATATATAGAATTTCCTCGAAATTTTTCGTGTCATTTTATTTTTTTACGCACTGCACGTGAATAAAAAATTGCGTCTTTAATTCATTTACCCGATCGATCGATCGATCGAATTCTCTCTGCCGCTCACTCGTAATACCGAGCCCGATCAAACTTCACCGTGATCAGATTTGTTTTCACTCGGGCAAGCTCTAAGGCCAAAAAATTTGAAGTGCACTTTAACGCAAACTGAACTTGTGTGTCGACTCACACTAAAAATCCACCCTGCATAATTCGCATACATTCATGTATGTGTATATATATATATATATATCTGTCATATACTAAAATACTATACAGCATTCGAATATGATTGATTATAGTTCCGTGGGCAATGTTGCGAGTGACAGATGAAAAAGAAAAAAAAAGAAGAACGTTCGAGTTGAAACATTATTCGGACTCTGACATTGAGCAGCTCAGAAAAAAAAGAAAAAAAAAAGAAAGGATTGCATAGGATACACACCCCCCGCGAATGACAGATCGAAACGCAATCCGTCAGTTCCCCTAATTTTACACACGTACCGTCCAGCATGCCTGTGCTATCTTAGTCTCGCCCGAAACTTATCGACTATACTTAAACGTCAACAATCGCGATAATCGAGCGCGAAATGAAAACACACTAAACGTAGCTCGTCAGCGACCGTCGAAAAAATAACATAATTCGTGCGAGCGGCGACGAGGCTCGAAAAAAAAAATCACTGCTTCACGCCATACGCGAACCCGTCGTCAATGCCGAGTCACAGAAATTGTATTTTTTAAAATAAAATAAAATAAAGTAAAAAAAAAAGTATTTAAATTAATGTTTTTTCTTTTTTTTTTAATTTTTAAAAATAATTCCTCGAGTCTCGCGAATTTGTTATCGAATACTAGGTGTTCGGCCGAGCACGTGTCGGGCAGATAGCGCGGGCACGGAGGATGCGATAGGACGCACGCAAAGTGAGTGAGAGAAGAGCGGCGGAGGCCCACTTCGCGCACCGATCCGGCCACGAAGGCTACCGCAACGAGAATGATAGTGGTTAGGCGTGGGAGAGCGGGGAAATATATAGAGACGTCGGTTAAGACGCGGTTGGGCCAGGAGGTGGAATCCATCGAAGCTTCCCCCCGTCGTTCGACTGGAGCCCCTGCCTCGGCGCGACCGCCGTGCGCATCCATGTCCGTGTACTCGTTACATGCCGCTTCATTGCGACGGTATGCATGGCCAGATGTGAATTGCGGCCCGAAATGTTCCGAAACACGCGCACTCGCGCGCGCCGATGCGATGATGCATCGATCCATCGATCCGCACCGTCCTCGATTATCGGCGCTTCCGCAATTCTTCTACCCGGCGGAAACTGCAAAAATAAAGAAAACAATTGTCGATCAGCGAATTCTCATAGTGGACCCGAACGGTCCTCGTGCCTCAATTTATTTGGAGGAAAGAAAGATTGGAAACCGGAAAATTGTTTTAAAAAATGGTAAAATGAAAATAGAGACTCGTCCGTGAGGGAGAAAACAAAAATATGAGCGATAGCTACAATTGTTTTTTTTTTTTTAAATCTTTTTCAACAAATATTCTTTTAATCATTCAACAAATATTTTTGAAATGGATAAGTGGCAGGGATGAAACTGTGACTTACAGAGGGTTATTCAATTATCAACGCTTCCCCAATTATTCTCCCCGACGAAATCTGCAAAAAAAAATATTGTCGATTAGTGAATGTAAACATCGCATCCACACAATCTTTACGAGTTAATGCATGTGGCGAAAAAAGAAGTTGCTTAAAAAAAGTTGTTGATAACATGAGAATTGCTAAAAAAAAAAACTATAAAACAAAAATACACATTAACCTATAAGGAAGAAGAAAAAGATGAGCACTATCGCGTATTCCACAAATTTTGATTTTTTTATCGTTTACCAAAAATATTTTTCTGAAGCCTAAGCACCAGGGACGAAGCTGTGATTTAGAGCAGGTTAATCTATTATCGACTCCTCGGCAATTCTTCTCTCCGGCGGAAACTGCAAAAATCAAGAACAATCATAGATTAGCGAATGCAAACACCTTACGCCCACAATCTTAACGAGTCAATGCATTTGAAAAAAAAAAAGAATTGAAAAAATGAACATTTCAAAAAGAATCAAAATAGAAATGCCTCTGCGAGGAAAACAAAAAAAATATCAGCATTATTGCATATAAAAAAAATGTGTTTGTAAAAAATCCTTTAAAAAAATGTGATTTATGGAGAACTAATCGAATTTCTGAATACTTCAGAATGTTCCGATTACTCCGACGCTACAATTTCGAAAAATTATTCTTCGTCATAAGATTCGTCTAAGAGAAACCACGAGGCATGCATTCTATATATGCAGTATTCCATCTAGTTTCAAACAGTCACAAACTCGACCCCAAAAAAAGAAATTCCAATTTCACCACAATTCATGATTATTTACAAGGGATATTTATAATTTATTTAAAAAATGTTAGATCTTTTTTTTTTTATGATATCGAAAAATTGAACTTTTTTTAAAACCCCCTGTATCTTAAAAACCACTAGTCGTGCAAAAAAACGTTTAAGACATAAAAGTTGTAGATTCAAGAGAACCTTTGAAAACAAAATTTTGTAGATATTTTTTTGAATGCAATAAAGGTTCATGTTTGATTTTTTCAATAAATTCTAGAATATACTCTCAAGCGTGTAGAGGGATCTCATTTTTGTTTTGTTTAATTATATTTTTAAGCCGCCCTTTTGATAGCTATGCTCCGTTTAATATCCATTTTTCCTAAAAAAAAAAAAAAAACCAATTATATCTATTACTTTCCATTGAATTTTTATAAAAATTGTGATTGTCGAGTCTTTGACCGTTCGAAACCGAATGGAAAACCTCGTATAATTCCCGAGGACAATTATCCTTCACTAAAAATGATATTTCGACGTTTAGTAACAATTAGAAGATATTGTGAAAAAAAAAAAAAAATGTCCCGCTGATCCTTTGAGAACGATTTTCACGAGTTTCGGTTAGCTTCTCTTTTCATCCCAAGTTCACGTGTTCCTCTGTTGGCCGTTTCCTCCTCTATTGGTCGTTTCACGAAAGAAAGTGTGGGCATCCCATGCATCCGACGATCCGATTCTTCTCTAAGCCCGGAAAAGAATTCCTCGTCTATGTCGAATCTGCATCTCGTTCCGCTGTAAACGATACTCTTTCTTCCTTATATAATATACATATATACAATTTTTTTTTACGACCTCGGAGTCATTTGGGCTTCAGGTTGCCGAACGCACGGTCCGCCGATGAAAACACCACGAACCCTCGGCCGAGCACGTTCCCTTCCCGTTGTCGTTGACGTTTTTAGTGCCGGGGCGCCGTGCTCGGAGTGGAAGCGCCGCCGATGAAAAAAAAAAAAAAAAAAAAAAAAAAAAAAAAAAAAAAAAATATCAACCAACTCCAATGCGGATAAAGCCGCCCACATGTCGCGTACGTAATACTAGTGGAGAGGAAAGGAATCGAGAACCACGTGCTATCAAATCCCGAAGCGGAAGATCTAGCCGCGGCATTAACGAATTCGTTATAAAAAAAAAAGTTAATTGTAAAGAAAATTTACAGATCCATATACATATATATATATATATATATTTTTTTTTTACAAGATTATTGGCGACCGAATATTCAGCCGTGAACTTCACAGGCATTAAATTTAACCGTGTTTAAAGAACAAGCCAATTCAATTGTCCTGTGCTACGCACAACTCGGATTTAGCAATTTCGGTGAAATATAATATATTTTGGTGCTTGGAGTTATAACTGTGTTCTTTTAAATGTATAGCTGTTTATAATCTGTTAAATTGTACTTTTATTTTTATTATATTGGGAGCTTCTGTTCGCTAGTTTTCGATTATCGTAACTTATGTGATATAAACGGGCTCACGATCTGAGTCACCACTCTCGTCTCGAATGTACTCTTATCATTGTGTGAAAGGAGAAATCCCTTGAATAAATTAAATTAAATTAATGACGTGCTATCCAATCCCGAGACGGAAGCGCTAGTCACAACATGAACGAGTTCATGATAAAATACGTTAATTGTAAAGAAACTTTGCGGATTCATATATATATATATATAGACATATATACTTTTTTGTTTGTTTAAGATTACACGTGACTGAATATTTCGGCTTTTCATTTCAACGTGTTTAAAGAACAAGCTAATCAAACTAAGAATAACTCGGCCTGAGCAATTTCAGTGAAAAAAAAAAATATATATATATATATATATAAATACTTATAGTCATATACATTATATTGTATACAGAAACTATGTTCCGTTAAATTTATAGCTGGTTATAATCTGCTAAATTGTATTTTTATTTTAATGATACTGAGCATTTCTGTTCGCTAGTTTTCGATTATTGTAATCTCCGCGATATACCCGAGCTCACGATCTCAGTCAGCACTGTTGTCTGTAATGTATTCTTATCATTGTGTAAAAGGAGAAATCCCTTGAATAAATTAAATTAAATTAAATTAATCACGCGCTACCCAATATCAAAGCGGAAGTTCTAGCCGCGACATTAACGAATTCATTGTAAAATACATTTATTGGAGAGAAACATTGCAGACGCAAATATTTAATTTTTCTAAAGATTACACACAAACGAATATTCGGGACACGAAATTCACAGGCATTTTATTTCGCGTATGTGAAGAACAAGCGAGCGCAATAGTCCTACGCTACGAATAACTCGGCCTCGGCCATTTCGGTGAAATATCTTTATTTTTTTACTTACAGTTACATCGTAAAATTATAATTATGCATTTATTAATTTAGAGCCGATGATAATCTGTTAAATTGTATTTTTCTTTTTAATTGTATTGGGAGCTTCCGTTCGCTAGTCTTTAGATTGTCATAACGTTTGTGACATACGCGAACTCACGATCTCAGTCACCACTGTTGTCTTTGATGTGTTCTTATAATTGTGTGTAAAAGGAGAAATTCCCTCGGTGAATTGAATTTAATTGAATTCGTCTCGTTAATTGTGAATTAATTTTCTGTGTAAACGCCAAAAAGAATGCGAAAAGGAAACGCCGACCAAAGTATAGGACTTTCGATGTAGATAGGAGATCGTGAATTCGGCCGGATGGGCGAGGAACCTCGACCTCGCGCCCGTTTGCGCACACCGAGTTTATATCGTCAACTGTCGCTGTCACTTGACAAGGCACGGGATGTGCCTTTTCCGTTGTAAGAGGCGAGCACGGAGTTCGGCCCGAGCCGCACCCAATCCATACAACTCAAACAGGCTTATACGCATACACACACACACGCACACACACACGCACACACGCACACACACATATAAACATATACATGTATAAATACTTGACGTGTAACAACACATCGGCGTTCTATCGAGCGTCGAATCGCTCGGTCAATAAAAAACGCGGTCAGATGCACCGGAAAAATGTGCGCAGGACACTTTGATTCGAGGCCCGTATAATTGAATTCTATGAGAATGCAATACAAAACCCACAAAAAAAAAAAACGTGATACACACACTCGAACATATCCCACATACGACCTACACTATAAACGATATTCGTGTGAAATTTAATGTATCTGACTGGAAGTGTTTGTGCAAAAACTGGTATATCACATTTCATGTACAATTATGATGAAACATTAATGTTCAGTGTATTAAAAACAATTGGAAATATTTTACTTTCAATTATTGACCTTAATTTATCATCATGATTGGTCCGGAACCGGAAAATATGCGCAGACACTTTGATTCGAGGCCCGTATAATTGAATTCTATGAGAATGCAATACAAAACCCACAAAAAAAACGTAATAAACACATTCGAACATCTCCCACATACGACCTACACTATAAACGATATTCGTGTGAAATTTAATGTATCTGACTGGAAGTGTTTGTGCAAAAACTGGTATATCACATTTCATGTAGAATTATGATGAAAAATTAATGTTCAGTGTATTAAAAACCATTGGAAGTACTTTACTTTCAATTATTGACCTTAATTTATCATCATGATTGGACCGGAACCAGAAAATATGCGCAGACACTTTGATTCGAGGCCCGTATAATTGAATTCTATGAGAATGTAATACAAAACCCACAAAAAAAACGTAATAAACACACTCGAACATATCCCACATACGACCTACACTATAAACGATATTCGTATGAAATTTAATGTATCTGACTGGAAGTGTTTGTGCAAAAACTGGTATATCACATTTCATGTACAATTATGATGAAAAATTAATGTTCAGTGTATTAGAAACCATTGGAAGTACTTTACTTTCAATAATTCACCTTAATTTATCATCATAATTGTAGATTAAATGTAGAATTTGTTTTTACAGTGTATCAGCAACGCGAAAGAACGATCGACGAAAAAATAATCTGACGATTTTGATTGTATGTATCAATAATAATTAAAATAATATAAAAGAAATGAAAAGTAAGAAAAACCGTGGCCAAAGGGCTTCGCTAGATGGCCAATTGGCAGTATGTATGCACTGTAAAAATAAATTTTATACAATAATAAAAATAAATTAAATGTACTGGAACTTGAAATTGGATTACATTACTTATATTAATTTGACATCAATGGACTTTTTGTCAAATTAAAATACGAGATATTAAAATTACAAATTATTTGCCTGAAATTTACAAAAATTGTATTGAAAAATAAAAATTTGACTTTGACATTGCAACGCACGCGTATTTGAAATTTCCGAAAAAGTTTATCTAAGAAAAATCTTCTAATACCGTTCATTAATTTTCAATGAAATTTTTCATACAGTGTAATGAAAATTTTCCAATTGATGTAAAAAATGTATACTCTTTATTTTCGGCACATTTATATCTCTACCACTCACAACTCTACCAGATAACAAGTCTACCAGAAAACATCTCTCCCCAAACAACTCTACCAAAAAAAGCAGCACTAACAACTCTACCGCATGACAACTCTACCAGAAAACATCTCTACATTATTACAACTCTACCCAAATCTCTACCACTGAAGAAAAAAACGCTCCCGGAATTGAAATAAAACTCTACCGGAATTTAAATAAAACTCTCCCGGAATTGAAATAAAACTCTACCGGAATTTAAGTAAGATTCTACCGGAGTTGTATTTCAATTCCGGGAGAGTTTTTTCCTTCAGTGGTAGAGATTTTGGTAGAGTTCTAATACGGTAGAGTTTTAATATGGTAGAGTTGTTTTCTGGTAGAGTTGTGAGTGGTAAAGATATAAATATGCCTTATTTTCTATCGTAATGTATAACACGTTGAAGTTTTTCTCAGAATTTTCAGATATTTTTGAATGCGCGTGCAATTCACTCAGATTGCTCGGTAATGAAGAAAATCCACGATCCCGATTGGTTTAACTGGGTTCGATTTTCATTTTATTTTATTTTATTTTTTTTTTTCAATTTCCCATCGCAATTATCTACGACGCATCAGAAAATGTGCGCAGACACTTTGATTCCGTGGTCCGTAAAATCGAACTCTATGAGAATATAATACAAGACGTTAGGACAACAAGGGCACGCCATGTGTCGTTGTTGTTGTTGCACAGAATCGACCGTCTCCAGTGACACAAATTGCTTTGCAATATGAGAGAACGCTTGATGAGAACGTGACCGGCCGAGGTAGCCCGCATCCCTCGGTCAGTTTATCAACACGTCGTTGTAAGTTTTTTTGCCCCCCCCCTCCCCCCCCTCGTCTTGGCCTCTTTCCTGCCACTGTATCGAGCCGAAAGATAAACACGCTGAGCAAAAATTGATATGCGTGAGAAAAAAAAAAAAATGTACACCTTTACTTTTCCGCTATACTGTTCCTGGTAATTTGAAAATTTGCAATTTAGCAATTTTTCAATGTACTTCAAAAATATATCAAGTCCATTTTTCTTTCATATTCTACCGAGTTACAATGATTTTCTTAGAACTTTCGGTGATAGTTATGTGCATGCAAAAAGCTCAGATTGCTCAGTAATTATATAAATCCACGACTCTAAAAGTTGTAGTTCTCTTTATTCAATGTCCGATCATAGTTATCTAAGATAGCAATGATTACACGCTCGGTCAATAAAAATCGCTATCAAATGCAACCGAAAAAACGTCTGCAGCACTTTGTAGCACTTCGATTCGAGACTCATAGAAACGAATTCTATGAGGATATAATACAAAACGTTAGCGCGACGAGGATGCCATGTATCATCGTATGTAAAATTTTGCGATCGATTTAATAACTCGCTTTGTTTCTTTCGTAATTTATCGCGTTAAAAATTTTCTCAGTATTTACAGAGATTTTAATTGTGCATGCAAATCGCTAGGATTGCTCAGCAATTAAGTAATTCCACGATTATATTTGGTTTATTTTTTTTTTTTTTTTTTTTTTTTTTTTTTTTTTTTAAATTTCCGATGACGATTATTTAAATCTACGATCGCGACAATTACACGCCGACCATTCCACGCTCGGTCAATAAAGATCACTGTCAAATGCACCGGAAAATGTGCGTCGAACACTTTGATCCGAGGCGCGTAGAATCTAATTCCATGAGGATACAACACAAAACGTTGGGTCTCCGGGGCATGCCATGTGTCGTTGTTGTTGTTGTTGCACCGAATCGATCGTTTCCAGTGACACATATTGCTTTGCAATATGAGAGAATGTTTCATAGGAACGTGTCTGGTCGAGGGTAGAGTCCATCCGTCGGCCGGTACATTGACACGTCGACGTAAGTTTTCTGGCCCGGCTGGCCTCTTTCCTGTGGTTCTATCAAGCGGAAAGGTAAACACACTGTGCCGGGCAGAGCGACAGAGGCTTATGGCCGCAGTGAGAGAAACCCCTCTCTACCCGCCCGCTAAGGCCCCCGTGGCTCTTTGTCGAGAGCGGACCGATAGGTTTGGTCGCCGAGCGAAACGGCATTCGTATATAATAGCCCAACTCGGTCGTTTGCTTTGGGAAATTCGAGGCGCACGAGAGGCGAGAGAATAAATCTGTCGTTCCTCTCGTCGTTTGCACTGTAACAGCCCAGGTGCCTCGAGGAGGGCTTGTTTGCTCGTCGCATATACAATACAAAAGGACTGCGTCATTCGGTGAGCCTCCAATGTATACCACCCATTATTAAGCAGGTTTGAAAGCTTTGGACCAGTCTGCATGAGTGCTGCATTTTTAATGTCGTTTGCACAACATTTTTGGCATCTATGATTATAGTGGATGGCTATTTGTATTATAGCGGATATCCTTATTCTAGAAAAACGTTAATTGCTATTCGGATCAACAGAAATACTTAACCGGTGTGTGGTCATTTGCGAACGGGTATATATCCGTTCAGGCTTTTTCGAATAATTATCCATAGATTTTGGTCGATTATGATGTATCGCGGCTCAATATTTTCCTTGAAAGAATCAGCTACGATGTACTGCATGCTCTAATACAAATACAAATAACCATCCACTATAATCTTTGCTGTAATACAACGGATGAATCTTTGCTGTAATACAAAAATAACCATCGACTATAATCAACAGACGCGTAAAAATTTGTGTAAACTACTTTAAAAATGTAGCACTCATTTGACTGGTCCGAAGCGCTCCAACCTTAGGGTGATGTGAAATACCGGCACCGGTAACAAAAACTGTACTAAACGGCGTTTTAGGCTGCCGAGGAAAATAATACATCACGACACTAGTGCGAAAAAGCTTTTTGTGACGAGTGTGAGTTTGTAGTACAAGCCAAAGGTGAATGTTGTAATTACACGAGTTAAGAAACGTTTTCGATGTGAAAATGGGTGTTTCACACATGCGAGGGGTGCGGAAAAACTGCCATTTTCGTTATACAATTATCACCTTAAGGACATGTGAAAAGACTCAGTCGTTAAGCAAAATCTGTAATGAATGCGATTCAGAGACCGTAAACTTTTCGGAAAAAATCAAAGCATTAGCGGATGTATAATTCAATACCGCGTCGGATGATGCTTCCGTTTTATCGGAAAACCACAACCGGTTTTAAATGGCATTGATTCGAAAAATGCATCTATCTATCTCGCACTCGCATGGTCACGTGGTACGTACATCTTTCACATCGTCTTAAACACAAGCTCGATCGATGAAAGTACAAAAAAAAAAAAAAAAAAATGGCCGTTAAGACCTTCCACGAAATGGCCGAACAAGAAATACCTAAGCAGCAATTCGTCGTACAATCGGTTTTCCCTGGCCCACGTTCTGAACTCACAGAGCCGTTTGGTTCGCGAGTTTGATTATGCACATTTTGTTGTTCCACGTGGGATCAATTCGGTTACCCAATTAATCAAACCGGCGAAGCCCGCTGCGTGATCGATCCATCGGTCGGCGAAGTACAGAGAGCGACCGTCTCAATCGCGAGATTCCAATACACTGCTGCACATACCGCCGCACCGCTCGATAATAAACAACAATTATTCATTGTTCGAGGTTCCCTTCGGTATTCTTGATGAAAAAGTTATGCGCCGCCGCTTTCGGTACCCGGCGACCGCCGGGCGCTCGAGCCGTGATTCAACATCGAACATAACCTCGAACAGCTAGACCCGTCGTAAATTCATCGACGCCCGGCAATCAATTTCGGATTCTCAATTCTCTTGCGCGCACACGCCCGCGCCGGACAACAATGCACGAAGAGCTCGAACGCTTCGTATAATTTCAATGCGAAAAACAATGTCTTCGCTCTTCGACTCGTCGATATGCGCCTTCGCGAATTGCCGGACTGTCGATGGACGGACGGGGAGGAGGAGGGGAGGGTTGCAAGCACCGAGGGACAAGGGTACGTATAAACACGCCGCAACAGAAACGCGTATACCATACGCACGAAACACCGTAATCGCTGGTTATTTTATCGTAAACGGTAATGCTCTCGCTCGGAGCCGTTCTACTTACTCGCATTATATTCCCCCGCGAAGCAACATGAGATATTCCGCGCGCTTCGTTCTTTCGTTGTCGTGGCTCTTCGTGCACTCCGGCTCGCCCCGTACCGAGCTATCATTTTCGTCGATCATTACGCAATTGTTTGGCAAATGAAATGCGTTCCGTGCACGTCCGATCGCGTGGTATATGCGGCTCGATTCGAGTGGCCTGGCCTCTTCTGAAATTGAGATTTATTGGAAAATCGAGAAAGCGTTATTTTCGAACCGCGAGAGCACGATACGGACAGCGCCTGCGGGGGCCACGGTTCTTCGCGTTCGCTGCACCGACTGCCAATAAGAGCGTCGGGTTTATCTAACGACTCGCTCGACTACGTTAATCATTATCGGTACTCGAATTCATCCTGGATGGATGTGACCGGCTTGCGGCCTATAATTGCGGAGTCTCTTGCGGAGCTGGGACAGCGATGAGCGAACTGGCCGGAAGATCGTTTCCGGTGATTTTAGCCTCAAATTCACTGTTTTTAAAAATTATTTCTTAGGGTTACCTGTTACAGCTTCGTGATGTCCCTTCGTCGCACCGTCACGGGAACTTACTTCAATGACGAATGCTTCCTTAAACGATTAGAGAACGAGACATTATGTACGATCGCACGTGATACTGAAATGGCGTAATGAGCAACAAACACTTCAGAGTTTGACCAAGAGGAATAAAGTGATCGTTCATTTTTCCGAACACTTGAAGTTCTCAATTTTTTTTTCTTTTTTTTTAAATTAAAAATTGAAGGTTGAATGTAAATTCGAAGGGAGCGAGCGAAGCTCGTATTCCTATTATGGACCCACTGTCCGTATTATTGACCACCGTAGTACTGGCCGTCGTCTTTACGGAATCTTTATGTAATATTTGTCGAGGCCACCGGTGCTCTCAAGCGGACCATATTACTATCATTATTGATAATGATTATTAATAATAATCATTGATAATCATTATTAATTGTTACAGCTTTCGTGCAGAGAGGAATAAAGTAATCGTTCATTTATCCGAACACTTGAAGTTCTCAATTTTTTTTTTTTTTGTTAATTAAAAATTGAAGGTTGAATGTAAATTCGAAGAGAACGAGCGAAGCTCTTATTCCTATTATGGACCCACTGTCCGTATTATTGACCACCGTAGTACTGACCGTCGTCTTTACGGAATCTTTATGTAATATTTATCGAGGCCACCGGAGCTCTCAAGCGGACCATATTACTATCATTATTGATAATGATTATTAATAATAATCATTAATAATTATTATTAATAATTATTATTAATTGTTACAGCATTCGTACAGTCGCTTCTCACGTCGGTCCGTCGGAGAAACTTATATGAACGACGAATATACATTATAAACGATCCCGCATGGAACTGAAATGATATAATAATTAAAAAAAAAAACTTCAGAGATTGAACAAAAGACAAAAATAATCGTTGATTTTTCAGAACACTTGAAGTTTTCAATTTTTTCTGAGAAACTAAAGAATGAATGTTAATTAGAAGAGAGGAAAAGCGAAGTCCCCCACATAGACAATATTATTATCATTATTGATAATAATATTAATATACATTATTATTAATAATGACAATAATAATTATTATAAAAAAGAGATTTGCATAGCTCAGAACGTCGGTGACATTGTACGAGGCAATTCGTTGAAAATCTTGATCTCATTGAACACTTTCCAATTTTGAAAAATTTTTCCACTTTGCATCATTATTGTCAATACTAGCAATGATATTAGTTTTCCTCAGAGCTCCGATCGCCTTGATAAATATCACACAAATAACAATAGTAATTAACAATGATTATTATTATCATTATAAAAAAAAAAAAAAAAAAAAACGATTTGCCTTCCTCGGGACATTGGAAAAATTTTTCGAGACAAACCATTGAAAATCTTCATCTCATTGACCTGTTCTCAATTTTGATAAATTTTTCCGCATAGCCGTACGGTTAACGACCATTGATATACGGAAATTGATACAGCTAATGCGTACGCGACCAAGGTCTAGTTCCAACATCCCCTTATCGGTATTATCTGAAAGCTTGGACAGTCAAGGCAATACGCCAGTGGCACATCCTGGCACCCACGTGCCGTTAGCGAGTGATTTTTTTTTTTTTTTTTTTTTTTTTTCACAATCGCTCTTTTAGACACGCTCTCGGCATATAATTGTGTGCTATAATTAGTCGAGGCATGTGCACGGCCCTTTTCGCTCGCCTCGTGAGAGAACATCGGCCCCTCGTGTCGTTCATAAATTCGCCCGCACTCACGACGAATTATCGCACCGGCATTTACTACAGATTTACGTAGGACGCTTTTGGCAAACGGTAAAGCACTACCGAAAATATAACTAACGATCATGCCAACGATGTGTGTTCCATGTCGAATGGTATATTTATACAAGTCACTTGTTAAGCAGTCACCCATCTTCGTGCCGGCCTTTAAAAATATTTCAGCCAATTGCACCGTTATTAATATTATTATAATATTACAAATACAAATAGTAATATGAATATTATTCATATTACGATTTGTATAACATTAATATTATTGTTATTATATTAATGTTTTAAATATTATATTATATTATTATTATTTTACTATTATTAATATATAATACGCAAATTTGAGTTCGTATATATTGATTCCCTTTTTTTTCCGCCGGCAAATATCAAAAATAATTTTTGGAAGACGTTTCTTCTACGTAAAAAATTAATACCACGATTTTTTAACTGTAAAAAAAAGATAATCGTTATTTAAAAAAAAATATATATTTTTTTACTTCATTTAAACAATATTGAGTACGAAAATGAAAGAAAACCTATTGTTTTTTTGTCCGCCCATAAATCTTACACTGAAATGTTTCCGAAAAGTTTTTTAAACATTTCAGATGTCAAAGATTGCCTAAATCAGATTTCAGATGTCAAAGATTGACTAAAAATATTTCTAAAATGATTTCAAAATATTGCGTGCTATATGGATTATTACAAAATTCTACCGTCCATTACGTAGTTCAGCGAGACTACAATAAGTTACATTAAGCTTACATTAGGGTGAGCATAAAAAAAATTGCAATGCGACTGAACGAGCTCTGCATGTGGAAATGTAGAAAAGTTAATGTTTTTTTAGACCTCTTTAAATAATACAAATTACGAGCCGAAATATTTTTCTACGAAACATTTCGAAAATGGTTTCAACCAAATATTGCCTACGATATGGGATGCCGTATAGATCACGCGAGCATACTTTCCTTCCATAGCGGACGTGTTGCACGAGTTCATCGAACACGATACATCGCTACTGTACGTACGCGAATTCACGCTCGATGACGTACGGCGTACCGAAATGCGCAGGGTATTGGCAGTGTCAAGATTAATCTGGTCTTCCGTCACTGCGGGCACCACCTTAAGAAAGAGGGAGGAGTAAAGAGTGTCTGTTTCGTGTAATCCGTTCCCAAACCCGCGTCTGAAAATAGCTGCCTAACTACCCTCGTTAAACCGTCATACGCGCAAAACAGCGCTCGCCTCAGGGACCGAAAATTTTCGTCGCACCGTTACGTTCGCCGAACGATAAGAGCTTAAAAATAATCTCGGATCGACATTGCGCGCCCATCGGCAATGACTTGTACGCCGCATCGGATATGCACCATGAATAATGCATACCCTTACATAGTACAACATCGAATAGACAACTGATATTACGAGGGAACGATCGCGACGTTAACGCACCGTTTGTAACACGAAACTGGCTCTTCCGTCGATAAATTCTTCATCTATGCTGAGGCGCCCATCGCGCCGAGAGGCCACAAAGGATAAAACACCTTTTCGTGATTGCACGCTTATGGCATGTGAAATAGTGTCCAAATTATAGGTCGCACAGTGTGTAATTCGACGAAGCGTCCGAGGGGGCTTTCTGTCTGCAAAAGATAAAAATAAATAAAAAAGTAAGAAAAATTAAAGAAAAGAAAAAGGCAAGAAGGAAAGAAAAATAAACAACGACAAGTATCGGAACAGACGGTGCGCCCACTTGTTTGTACGCGAAACGCCCATCGTGATCGAAGCGCCGATGTACGAGCCGCGTTTTCTGAGCCGCGCCACAGGCCCGCGTTTCATAATGCAAACTACGCGGAAATTCCCGGACTCCTGAAGTAAAGGAATGGCTTAATAGCCGGGAATGTCGCGACAAATGTACAATTGTCCGATCATAGCGCGGGGATTTCTCCTTGGAGCGGCCAGCAAACCGAGTCACGAGAGATAGTTCTTGTACGGAACTTTCCCGATCGACCGGTCCCCGTATTGATGACATCGTTAGTCTTCTCACATTTTTTTTTATCGACTGTCATACGAACGGGAGGTAGTCAGTTTTTTTTTTTTTTTTTTCGTCGCTAGAGGCACGCCATTGAAGGCACCGAGAGACGGATTCAAAGTGTGAAGTTACCTTTCTATTCGTAAACGTCTTACAAAGATAGATTTTTGTAGGATTATAAATACACAAATTGTACAGTCGAAGTTCGTTGGATTATGAGACCAAGAGTCCGAGCGTCTGCAAGCAAATTTGGGCCGCTTCCGCCTTGGCTTGCTTCTTGTTCGGACTGGCGACGGTCGGTTTGTACTCGATGCCGTTGACTTTCACCTGCAACAGGTATGCCGATCGTAAGACTCGACAACAACAAAAAAAATACAATTTAGTAAACCGATCCTCACACTGTTGAAACGTACTTTGAAGAGGAAGTTCTTCTTGTGATCGGGACCACACTCGAAACACAATTCGTAGACCGGGGCGCCCAGTTTTCGCTTCGAGCAGTATTCTCCCAATAGTGAAACCGGATGTTTACCTAATGAAATGTTGAAAGTTTATTCGCCATTCTTGTTGTATTTTATTATGTACGATTGGACGAAATTGAATTTTTCCCCGACTACGCTAAAAAGGCCCTATTTCATGCCTGCAACGGGCGTGGAAAGTGGCCGCTTCTTGACAAGCGGGAGGAAAAGTGAACTATTCCTCCCGGTAAATCACTTTTCATTCTTCCAAATCATCTTTCCTCCCGCCAAATTTTGCTTGGCGTGCATAAAACTGCAATTTTCGCACCGAGTGAAGTAAAGTACTGTTTTTGAATATATCTGGTCCAGATTACCTTCGAGGGTCTTGATCATCGGCACCACGGGTTTCTGAGCTTTGCCAGGTTTCTGACCTACGTCCTGATTGGACACGAGACCCCTCTTGTCAAGCTTCACTTCCAGTTGCAACGGGACGAGGGTGCCTTCTTTGTTCTTCCCCAAACCTTCACCCGGCCGCCACCCCATCTTCTGCAGTAACGCCATGCCCATGCCCCCAGAAACTGGTGCCGCCGTTACTAATTGATCCTAAATAACGCATTAGGGTAATTTCAACGTTAACAAAAATTCAGCTCTTATATCCGTCATAAATAAAAATAAAAAAAGACCGTGTTATTAAAGCAAACATTGTTTCTCTTAATATTTTGGAAATATTTAACCATTTGAGTTCTATAGGTTGAAGGGTCATGTTGGTCCATATACTTATCAACCCTCGGTCACATTTGCTTTCATTATCGAAAAAAACCGCAATTTCTTTATCGGAAAAAAAATCGTGAAAAAAGTTTATTGAATTTTTATATAGTGGAAATTCACGTAAAATTAACGGGCATGCATGGCCAGTTAAGATAGTACTTGCGGTACAGTCCCGCCAAACGTGAGTTACAGAGGACATATCGAAAACTTCTCAATAGAATAAAAATCAGATAAAAATCAAGTGTATGGGAGGTGCTGTAAATATTGTTTTTGCGACATAATAATTGCGATTTGCTGTTAACAAATTCAAGATAAAAATCAGTATTCAACAAATTACCCGGTAACTTAACTATTTTATTCTGTAAAAATGACTCGTTTATTTTTTCTGAATACGTATGAATTTTTTTAGAATTTTTTGTAATCTTTGAAAATTGCGTTTTTTCTATGTTCAATGATTTTTATCTTCAATTTGTTAATAACAAATTGGAATTATTATTTCACGAAAACAATCTTTGCAGCACCTCCTATACATTTGATTTTTTTCAGATTTTTATCCCATCGTGAAGAGTTCGAAATTTTCTCTAAAACTCACGTTTGGCGGGACTGAACCGCAAGTACTATCTTAAGATTAATTTGAGAACAGTTGGCATTTCATAAAATTGGAATTAACAAACAATCGAGTGAACGGAGGCAAAATTAATTAATAACGTAAGAAAAAAGGTATCGTAATCGAGGCTTTCTTATGTGTGACTTCTCATTTAATATTGTGTCAGGATGAGAAATACTTACCGATCAAAATCATAAATCGGTCATCAGGCTGCCGGGGTCTCTTCAATGATGTTATAGGTACATGTCTGTAACAAATCCTCAGGTGGATGCAGACCAATGCTAATTATCACACCTCCTTCGTTTCGCGTTTTGAATGGCAGACAACAAGGCGGAGCTGACGATAATTAGCAATGATCTCACAGAAGTGCGTGGCCCATCGAAGGAAATTTTATATCGACAGAGCTTGCCACTACAATTTACTCAGGCCACGCGGCTCCCATGTCCGCGCAGCCACAGAATCCACCTCCGTGCGAGAAGTGGTCTGTGCCTGCGTCACAGTCTCACCTAGACCAAGATCTTTTGAAGCCCGTATGGTCTTGACCGAGACTGTACCTGAAAACTTGTTACAGGCAATCACATTTACATTGACACTACTTGATTCGCGAATCCAATTGATTACCTAATTGAACTTTCGATTTGACTTTTTGCAATTTTTTTTTTTTTTTTAACGATGAGTCCTCGAGTTTCCAATAGATGACTGTCCCAGTCACTGTCCCAGCCAATGTACGACGATAATATACTAAACATGAGTTAATACATATATATATATATATATATATATATATATATATATATATATATATATATGTTTTTTATCGAAGTACAGAAAACAAAAGTAAAAAGTTCATAAAAGAAATTAATTGAAAAAGCAACTGTTTCAAGTTCAGGAAATATCATTTCTATCAGAGCGGTTAGAAACCGGACTGAAGAGGACAGTGACTGGAACATTACTCATGTACGCGAGGAAAAAGTCGCGAGAAATTATGTCGAAGCGCGTTGATGAAATATTGTCGAAGGTTTACCTTCCGTGCCCAGGCTTGATAACCTGAATGGAGTTCGGCTGGCGATAGCACTTTCACACCAGTACTACCGGTGAACTGACCTGGCATCTGCTTACTTTCCGCCCAGTTTTTCATCTGACGCGGCAAACAATAAATAATCCTCATATAGACAAAGTCATCGAACGTGAGCTTTAGAAATTCTGATGGTCGTATATGAAAGATGACCCTGAAGATATCTTGCACATCAAATTTCGTCTTTGGTAAGTATCGACCTATGCACGGCTTTCGGAAGAAAAAAAAATTGTTCACTTGTAGAATTTTATTCTCCAAGTGAACTTCCCCAAGCAAAGATTGTGCGACGAAAAACGCAGCCGTTGTAACTGGATGAAATTTAGTGCCATACAGACATCTTCAGGGTAATTATGAATGAACTGTTACCCCGTTTTGCGCGTGATACATTTCACTCAAGGCTTCAACGTCGTTAGGATTCTCTCGTAATCTTCTCATCGCCGCGAGTCTCTGTGACACTATCGAACCAATGTCGACCGACTGAAAGCGGAAAGGACATTTTTGAAAATTAATTTCTCGCCTCTCCGATCTAATGGTAAATATTTAGTAATTTTCTGGACCTCGGATGAAGGAACGTGGGGGAATATTGGTTGTGGTTGTGGTGTCGATACCGGAGGCGGCGGCACTGCTGACGGTGCCGGTACCGGCGCCGGTGCGGCTACCGGTGGCACGGAAACAGCGATAGGCGGTAGTATGGCAAAAGTTGGCGGAGTCGGTTTATTCGTAGCTGGGACGAAGGTTTTCTTGGGCTCTGGCTTTTTCGGGACTACCGGTATCCATTCTACCTCTGAAAATTTTTAAACGTGCATTACGATCGTGAGAAAAAAAAAACGTAGCGCTCAGTAACGATCGACAATTACCTGTTGCCATAAGAGACCTCGATGCACTCTATATAAGTAATAAATCAATCATCATTATCGATTACCTGTTTTTCTGTGATGTTGCCCGCTGGACACCGGAAATTGTAGTCGCAACTGCGTCGACGACTCGGCGGTTTTCTCTTGGAAAGTTTTGTTTGGCAATTGTTTCGCATCCTAGTAAATGTAATTAGTAAATTTAGTAAATGTAGTTAAGGGCTTACGCCACAGCAAAATTTCGATTTTTTTTTTCCCATAGTTTATAGGGCCAAGAATATTCTGTTCAATTTTTATGTCGGAATTTAACGAATTACGAAAGAAATGAAACCTTTATGTGGAAAGTGACGGAGCGCTCGAGCAGCTGCGCGGAGCCGTCGTGCAGCGGCGCGGTCGAACTTTGAACACGTTTTTCTCAAAACGTGATTTTCAAGATCAGTGTACCTAATATCTTGAAAATTATTCCATAAATTTTTATGAAAATTTGTATCGGTATACAAAATTTGTATCGGTATTGACAGATTCTTCAGGCCTTAGCGGGCTCATATAAAAAAAATAATAAAGACTAATTTTTAAAAATGATTGTGTGCTGAAAAATAGGTAACAATCGACTGTTTTCACATGACTGCCATTTCATTTTTGTTGTGTTTTCCCCTCGTCACGGACCGCGTTATATATAATTTGTTTAGAAACAATTAACATTTTTTGTTTGTGATAAAATGACAAGTTGAAATCAGGGACATCGCAAAGAAACTTTTTTTAAAAATTGTTTACGCCAAGCGAAAAAAAAAATACATTATGAGAATAAAATTGACTGAAAAAATGTCTAAATGTTCTTTAATATATTCTCCTTCCTCCCTAAAAAAATTAAATCGATAAAGCGAGAAAAAAAGAATCACGAAATATGCATGCGTTTTTGGGTTTTTACTAGTCCTTCATGTAAACGCAGTAAAGTACGGAGCAGATTCGGATTCAACGATTTTCATCCACACGCACCTTTATATTCATGATTATCGACGTCGGCCTTTCTCGCAGAATGAACGGATGGTGAAAGCCCTTTTCCGAGCCATTTCCGTCGTCCTCCGAAGATATGCTCGACAACTCGCCCATCGCTTCCGACTTCGACAGAGACTTACAGAAATCTGTCGAGCGAATAAACGACAATTATTAAAGCCAATCACGAAACGCATTAGCGTCTCGAAGCCAAGTACTTAAAAAAAAATTCTTGATCCAATATCTTCATAACGAATACGATTACGACAATCGAAACTGAATGAGATTCACCTGTGAGCTCGTCGACGGTTTTGCCGCCGGCTTGTATCGCCGCGATCGCCTTGTCCTGTTGCGCGAGCGGCAGGGCTCCTTGCTTTATCATATTTATCGCATTTCTTCTCGCTATCTCCAGCAACTTTTTCTTGTCAATCTCGATTCTTTCCCTGCAAAAAATAAAATAAAAACGAAAAAATGAACGGTTTTTTTTATATCCATGGCCTGAAGGGCGCTCGCACGGCTTCGAGACTCACTTTCTTTCCTTGCTCCTGCTCCGCGGTCTCCCGTGCTTGTCTCGGTGCCTGTCCTCGCTCCGGCCTCCGTCCCCGTCCGCGTCGTCCTTATTGTATTTCCTTCTTTCCCTGCTCCTCTCGATACGTTTGTCGCCGCTCCTGTCTCTCCTCTCACTGCTTCTTCTGCGACTCTCCCGACCGCCGCTGCGGCTTCGATGCCGGCTCGAGTGCGTCGACGACTCCAAACCCTTCCGGTCCCGCGATTGACTGCGTCGCGCGCTGTTTCCCTTATACCGGGAATCCTTATGCTGGTAATCCCTGTTTCCCTTGCCTCTCGCATCTCTGCTGTCCTGACCATCCTTTCTCGAAACTCCGAGTTTATTTTTCTCCTTCTCCTTCAGTATCAATCGCAAGTCGGTTTTTATCCTCCCGCCAGAAACGGGACTCAAGGTCCTGTTCCGTTTTCCGTAGGAAACTTGACTAGGCGTCGACGATATCGCCAGAAGACCGCCGAGGGGCGGCGGGGTCGGACTCAGAGTCGGCGTTCTATTGTACGAACTGCTGTCCGATATCTCGCCATCCTCCATCCTGGCGGCCTTCTCCTTCTCCTTCGTCTCGATTTCCCTTACGGTCTCGCTGTACACCGCACTGTTTTTCAAGTTTTTTATCAATATCTTTCCCTGCCTCTGCAGCATCGAATTGGCTGGAACGGAAGCGGAAAGTACAATAAGCATCGATTCTTTGTGGGTAAAAAAAAATTGTGCCGTAGCGCCGTAGCTGGAACAGAAGCAGAAAGTTACAGTATGGTGTCCAGCGATAATGGAAATCAGGGATGTTAGGGAAATATCATAAAACTTTACGATTTTAGAAAAATCATAGAAGTATAGAATTTTTCGGTCCATCTGGGAAATTTTTACAATATTTGTTTTCAAGAAATCTTTCGTCCAGCCTTTTCAAAAAAGAAAATGAAATTTTTTTGTTCCTCATTTCATTATTAAGATTTTAAAAACACTTGCATGAGTAATATTGAAAATCACGATATTTACTTTGAAACATGAAATATCAGCACCCACCTAAAACTGGTTGTTCATCGTCATTGACACTCTTTGCCATTGTGAGTTACGAATACACAAGAACCTCGATTTCATTCACAGCAGCAGGACTGGCTCCCGCTCACACTCAGGAAAATAGATAATAAATACGTTTTATTTCATGCCAATTTTCGACTAATTTTGTCTCTTTTATGCAGCCCTGAATGGTTTGGAGTAGTCATGAATAAATCATGGAAATGTCATGGAAATATCATGGACATTTTTTAGGGACTTTCGCTAGACACCATGTAAAGGGATACAATTTATTCTTGAGTAAAAAAAAACTGTAAGGAAGCGCCAAGGTTGCAATGGAAACTGAAAATCAAATACATGTATACTTTAGTAGGGTGAAAAGATTGTGCCGAAGTGCTGTAGCTGGTACAGAAACGGAAATTCAAATAGTCGTAAATTATATTTGGATAAAAAACATTGTACCGAAGCGCCGTTGCTGGAACAGAAGTGGAAAATCAAATGGTCATAAATAATTTTTGGGCAAAAACAACTGCGCCAAAGCGCTGCGGATGCAACAGAAGCAGAAAGTCAAATAGGCATAAATTATTCTGGGCTATAAGTAAGTTGTGCTCAAGCACTGTGTTTGGAAGTGAAACGTAAATTAGAAGTAGTAAATTATTTTTGGGTAAAAAAGAAAAGTGCCAAAGCGCTCCGACTCACCGAGCAGCCTGGGAATTCCTAGGCCCTGAGCGTTGTCGTCGTCATCGTCATAGGCCCCTTTTTTCGTCATCGGAGGCAACTTGGGACTTCTCTCGATTTCTTTGGAACTCGTCGTTCCGAGTTTCAATATCAATTCGTCGTTTCCATCCTTATCGACAGTCTTTCCATACGATGCAACTTTGCTGTGCGCTTCTTTGGACTGCGTTCCACATTCAATGTGCTCGGAATTCGTCTTTTGTTTCTTGGCGTCGGGAGCGTCAGAATCGCTGCCGTCGCTCGACCGAGACTCGCGTCTCCGCTTCGATTTTTTCTTGTGTTTCTTTTTCTTCTTGCCTGAGGATAAAAATGTTGTTTACGATAATTTTTTTTTGTTTCTCCGCCGAATCGTCGAGAGACTTTCACTCACCGCCATCGTCGTTCTCGCTGTCGCTCGCCGAAGAGTTGCGTCGTCCCTTTTTCTTGTGTTTCTTGTCTTTGTGCTTGTGTTTCTTTTTGCTCTTTTTCTTTTTCTTTGCAGCAATCTTTGAGGCATCGGGCGGGTTATCTTTGTCGACGTTCTCCTCGGCCGGAGATGCCGTTCCCTCGTCGGCGTCGAAAGTGCTGAAAAGCTCCGTCAATATTTCGTTCGACGATTTTTCCGGCACACCGGGCTCTCGTTTTATCTTGACGGCGTCGACGCCCACGGTTGTTATCAAATTGGCGATGTCGAATATATCGGCCATGCCGAAAGTTTCACGTTTCAATTTGCTTTGCTTTGCTCGTTCCAGCAACGAAGTCCACGCAAATTCCGTCTGCTTCGCGGAATTTCTGCTGTCAGACCGCCGGTTCACGCCATTTGTAAATTGTAACGGTCTCATCCACTGTGGATATTGCGACGTCCTTACCCGGCCAGGGTGCGTTCACTCTCGGAGCACAGTAGGAACCTATTTCACCGACGATACAGTGACTGAGAAAACAAACGAGAGATTAATTATTTATTCTTTCAACAACGAATCGACTTTCGTCTGCATTATCGAATTCCGCTGTTTCAAGGTCATCCGTGTGCAACCATGTTTTTTAATTATCTAATTTTTCTATCATTAGAAATTACAATTAGAGAAGGATTTTTCGAATGACTATCATGCGGTACATCGTCGAGTTCTGCCGACACAATACTTAAAAAATAAAACGAGAGATTAATTATTTATTCTTTCAATAAACAATCCGCTTTCGTGTGTATCGTCGAATTTTGCTGTTTCAAGGTCATCCCGTGTGCTTAAGTTATTAAGTTCCGGCAACGAGGTCAATGTAAATTCGGTTTGCTTCGCCGAGCTTCTGCTCTCAATTCGGCGACTTCAAGCGATTTACAAACCGCAACGGTCTCATTTACTGGGGCCCGTTCAGAAAATCACTTTGGATAACATAGAACATAGAGAGTGTCGCTCTGGTGCGAATGTCGGAGAGAGAAGTTCGTTACCCGCGTATAATTTCTGAACGCGGCCCCGTCGATATCTCAACGTTCTTACCGACCAAGGTACGTTTCCTCATAGGTACAATAGGGACGTATCTAACCGACGGTACAATACTTGTAAAAAGAGACATTGATTATGTATATTTATATAATTGCGGCTTTCGTGTATATCGTCGGGTTTTGCCGTGTCAAGGTCATTGTGGGTCACGTTGAGAACGCCATCTTTGTATATCGATGTTTTTTTTATTTGTGTAATGTTTCTATTATAATGTTTAAAATGTTTATAAATCATAAACTTAAGTGTAACTTTTTTTTAACTGTTATAACTCGTTACTCTGGAGCTCTACTATTAAGGATTTATTATATATTAAATTCTGATTGTACAGGAGAAATTCGTCTAATAAATTAAATTAAATTATTGTGAAGTCAGAAACACAATTACAGGTGGGATTTTCAAATAACAATCATGCGTCGCACGCGCACTATGAGGTGCAATCATCGATGCTAACTAATCTATAATGCCTATGAAAATTTACGATCAACAACAAGGATCAATGAAAATGTTCGATAACGTTAACAAAAAAAAAACAGAATGAACACTTGTCCTGCATATTACATTTCACGTGTCATTTGGCTTTGAAAAAAATTATCCTGGGATATTACCGTGATGGCTCGTAATTTGTACTATTTAAAGAGCTCTACAAAAAAAAATGAACTTTTCTACATTTCTACGTGTAGACCTTTTTCGTACACATTGCAATTTTTTAAATGCTTGCCATAAAGGCCTTAATGTAATTTCGCTGAACTACGTGATGGAAGGTACCATTTTGTAATAACCCGTATAGATGAAAATATTTTTAAATAATTTTCGAAATATTTTCCAATCTTTCAGATCTTATGAAATGTTTCTGAAATATATGAGCATAACATTTTTAAATATTTCAACGAAACGTTTTTTTAAACACTTCAGAAACATACTTAATCTTTCAACACATCTAAAATATTTCTGAAACATAGTGAAGAGACCTCTCCGTTCCGCAGAAATATTTGAAAAAACATTTCAATGTAAGATTTATAAGCGGATAAGCGGACAAAAAAATATTTTCGTAAAATTTCACATATATTTTTGTCTTGAAAACATTTCACTAACTTTTTTTTGTTTGTTTATATTTTCAATATTTTAAAAATATTTCCATGCTATGCGGGAACGTATCGCATCTAACAAGATTTATGGAGCAGTCGGAGAAAGCATTGTGTTCCTCCAGGCATTGCAGAGTCTACAACGTTGTACTACTGTGCTCGCTGGTACCGGAGATATGAATGAATTGATTGAGCCTAACCGTAGCGCTGCACGCGGGATCAGAGACCCCCTCGACTGCTGTTCCCACGAGAATGGAATGCGGCTAAGGGCTGACCAAACTGGTTGTGCTCGGGCATACCGGTTACACGAGCCGGAGTTTTTATCTCGCAACAAAAACTAACCAGCAGGAATGCGATCCTTTCGAAGGGCACAGCGTTGCCCTGAATGTACCCAAGTGTTTGAGCACCCGAGGCACCGCTCTCTCAGGAGCGAAACTCCGCGCAGAGCTGTGAACAGTGCTCACGTAATCGACCGGAGGAATTGTAAAATTTTGCCAATAAATCAACGAGCTTGTTAATATTGATTTTTTTCTTCGTTTTTTTTTCCTTCGTAGATTATTTAAACTTTTATAAGATATTTTACAGCTTTATTTCAACTTATAACTTATGAAACAATTGTACAGAGTAAGAAGAAACCATGCGTCGTATAACTACATGGAAATGAAAGATTTATACATTGCAGGTTTTAGCATGGCGTGTGTCTCGCCACTTTTACTGAAGAGGGGATAATAATATTGAAGCTTATCGATCGAAACTTAGTCTGTTACGTTCCCCCCCGTTGTATCGCAACAATTTTTTGTGATCCCATCGTGTCTTTCGCGAAGGTCGTTTCCCTCTTCTATACTGCTTTTCTCAGAATATTTTATCCCATGAACCGACCCAGACGCGCGCAAATACGCGAAAAAAAAATTAAAAAAAAAAAAAAAACAGAGGACGAAAACAGCCGCGCATTGATCGACGCACGACTCGTCCTCACAAACGTATAAGTGTGCAGAACTAAACATTCGCTCGTCTTACATCGGCTACCAATTAAAAATTATGTAATGGTATTTTTGTTTCATCGTGAATCGTAAATGATTCAATTAATCAATTGAAAAATCTTTAATAGTCGAACGGCGTATCACTAAATTCCAGTCTATTTGCCGAACAGAACGTTCGTTAAACGGCGAGGTTGTTGTTTCGACGATACCGAAATCATTCGACATCGGCGCGACGCCGCAGATGGTCCTTTTATCTTTTCACTGCATAGTACGTATTACGAATAATTTTCTTCTGGTACATCATGTGACAGTATTAACATACTACGTCTGGTTTTAATGGCTTAAAACTATAATATTTTCACATTTCCGTGGAATACATTTTTCAATTTTGTTTTTTTTCCCGGCATTTATTCGCACTTGACGTGATTTTTATATAAAGATTCCGGGGAATTTCTGGATAGACAAACTAGCCCGGAACAAACTAGAATTATTGATATGATTCGGCAATCTAAGTATGAAATTGAATGAGATGCAAGCTATTTCTTTTTTTTAAATCTTTTATCTTTTTTCTGCGATTATTTTTTTTTTATTCAGCAGGAGTGTCATTTAGTTGTCCGATAAACAAATCGGAATAAGGAAGTGTAATTCATCATTGTGTTACGCTTAAGCCCCCTATTAATCCCCGTGAAATTTTATTATTCACTGACTATTATAAATATAGATTCTTTAAAACACTAATTCGTGAACTTGTTTATCGCTTCTTTCTTATTTTATTCTTAATTTTTTTCGCAATAATTAATCTTTTCCCGTCAGTTGTAATGATGTAATCTATTAAAGTAAGATACCTCGGTGCTTACCGGCACGTTATCGGTTATTGGTAGCAACATGGAATTTTACATTGCCGTAACGCCTTTTATCAGTCACAATCGCATATAAAACCATGTTTTTCCTATCTCCTCTCTTTGCTCCAGCTGGACTACTCGCGGTCCTTCGTCATTTTTTCTCCCTCCCCATATTCCCAGAATTTTCTCAAAAAGATCTTGACTCTTCGACAGTGTCAGGTTCATTTAAACTTTACCCACGCATCCTCTGTACAACCGAATTTTAGAGTAATTTTGCACGTGAGATATTTATAAAACGACAATTTCACAAAAAAAAAAAAAAAACAAAAATTATATAAAAAAATATACATATATAAAAATTGAGGCGGCAATTTTTTTGCAACTTTTTTCTTCCATTTAATTGACTTTCTGTCATTCCTTTTTTTTCATAGACGTCTACTTATTAGAGATCGCTGAGTAATACTTGAAATGACTAGACATCATGTAAAGTTGCTATTCTTTTTCTTTATTTTCTTTTTTCTTTCTTTCTTCTCTCGTTTATCAAGGCAAACGCTTTGAATTTTTGTTTTTCTTCAATCAATCGTATCTCCCAAGAAACATTGAAATTTATGTGATTGCGCAAATAGCAACGTACGGGTGCAGGTACAAGCGACGAATACTTTTGATCACCGTGTCTTTGGCGACATCGATCGACGACGAAGACGTTCCGTCCGTTATCGTATCAGGCCCCAGAAATCCCCCTTACGACGTATCAGATTCCAATAAAATGTCCATCAGCGACGAATGTTACTTCTGAACGCATTGCCTCAAGACAGTTATAGAGTACTCATTATCTATTTTTCTTATGAACATAAAAAAATATATATATTAGTGATATTTTGTACGTAAGAAATTTCAGAACAATTTCAGAAAATATAAAAATCACATAAAAAAAATATATATAAAAATTGCGATGGACATTTTATTGGAATTTTAAACAATGTCTTTGTCTTCTTTTCTTGAATGCACTGAAGTGTAATTGAATCAAGTAGAGCGTTGCTCAATGATTACAATTTTTCGTCTCATTGTCATTCATTCTGGAATTATCCTCCCATAAATTGCGACGAAATTATCGAAAACTCGTATACCTTTGTGACTAAAATCGAAAGGACGTATTTTCATAGTACGCGCGCCTGGAATACGCCTTTCCGCTTTCAGCCACTCAAATAAAAAAAAAAAAATGATGCGGGGATAATTAGAAAAGAAGATTTTTTGTCTCCGCGTGGATTTACTCTTCGAGCGTGCGGAGCGAGCTGGACACCGAGAGGTGATTGTCTCGAGTTCGCGCTTGTACCTGCATACCGGTATGCTCCATGAGTCATGTCATTCAGCTTTATGATCAAACCATTGTTGCTACCGCCGTCCGGTTTTGGGCGCGAAAAGTGAATAACAGCGTAAAGCTCACGTTGTCGGGCTAAGCGTTTTTAATTCTAAGATGGTTTAAGCCCTTGCCACGTGGGGCACTATGAGAAGAAAGCTCGTACCGTCATGCTGACGGGCTGTCGGCAGAGTGCGCAGGTCGTCATTCCCGGTGCGCACTTCACGCACGTTACCATGTGTCCGCACGGCAGAAAAACTACGCCCAATTCCTCGCCGTAACAAATTTTGCACATTCTCGCGTCGTCGACGGTCTTGTTAACGTTTTGTACGGCGTTCGTTTCGGGTGGCGCGACTTTAGCGATTTCCTCCGTCTCCGGCTTGATTACTTCGGTGGAGCTGTTTCTACTGCTCGGCCCCGCGTCGCAGGACTTTTCAGCCTCTTTAGTCTGTGTGTCAGTCTCGACCGGCGCTTTCGGCTCGACTTTCTTTATGTAGCTCGGAAGATTCATCTGCATTGTTTCCTGCGACAAATTCAAAAATCGACGTTAGTCACATCATTATTTTTGCTACTGTAGAAAAATTTTCCCCTTCGCTACGCGGAATACGACGGACTCATTTTTTGTTCTCGACGATCCCCGCCCATCGGTGAAATCGGACACCGAGCGACATTCCCGACGTCAGAGTAGACGGAAAGCGTCTCAACTTTCGCGCGTCCGCTATACGAGGATACGTTTATGTTTTATTATCTTCGCGGTGAAAGAAATCCCTTTCGCAATCGTAATTCGGCCGACAGTCCAGTAATACAATATTTCGCAATGGAAGACTTGAATAATTCAGAGATTACAAAAAAATTCATTACTATTCCGTATAATGCACAAATAATATACAAGTCATGCATTATTTAAACCGAAATTACGATAGAAAAAAATGTAAAGATCGATTTGTCAATTTAACGATGTAATGGCTTTAGAAACGTATGGAAAAACAAAAAAAAAAAACTTGTGTATCAGTTTCACAATCGCCTCTTTGAACGCGCACGACCACGTGGCATGACTGGTCGGTGATAGTATAAATCATCTGAACGCGAGTCGACGAAATTATGATTAAAAAAAAAACTAAAAATAGAAATAGTTTTCTCGAGTTAATGATTTTAGAACGGTATTGATGTATAAATAAACAATGTTTCTTTTTCACAATCCGCTGTTCGGAACACGGGCGCCATAGAGTGCCGTCGATGGTATAAATTACTTAAACGCGCGTCGACGAAATTACGATTGAGGGAAAAAAAATAACGTAAAAATCAATTTATCGACTTTATAAAAGTATAAAAAAAAAGAAAAAGAATGGAGCTTCATTTCACAATCACGTCTTGGGGTCGCGGGTGCCATGGACTGTCCGGCGACGCTATAAATTATCTGAGCCAATACATATAACTCTGATATGCTGTTTGTGTTGGTATAAGCAGTGATATCCTATCCGTGCCAGTCAAGGCGGATGAACACTTAATAATCTCTGTAGAATGTTAATAATACTTTTCACATAAAATCTAATAACACTGTAAAAATAATTCTTATTGAAATTGAATGCACTCATACTCGAAGTTTTTAGTCGAAAACTGGTATATGAAATTCCATGTACACTCGCGATGAAAAATTAACATACAGTATATTAAAAGCTTTAGAAACACTTTGCTGTTAATGATTAATTTAATTTCACACTAGTCCATTAATTTTTCATCAAATTTCCACATTAATTTTATTATCTCAGTTTTTGCATGAAAACTTCCAGTCTGCTACATTAAATTTGCCATTTCTTTTTACCAGCGTATAACTTATTAATTTTTTTGTTCATGTAAAAAGCTTTTTTCCCCATCAGACTAAATAAAATAAAATTTAAAAAAAAACAGATAAACTCACATCGTCGAAATTGCGGGAAAAAAAAAACAAGAATTAATTAATTGTTTCAATGACTTTACCGTATTTCTGAAACAACAAAAATTTCGTGTATTTTTTGCAATCACCTCTTTGGACGGCGGCGCCATGGACTGTCCGGTAACTGTGTTTACGTAAGCCTGGCCCTTGACCATGAGAAGATAGTAGCACTTGGAGAACCATTTTGCGTGCTGTTCCCACGGATCGTCGTTGGGTTCCCAGTCCTTGAGACCGCCGCCACAGTGATAGCAGAGAGTCTGGTCGCCCTTGCCGGTGTAGTAGAAACCGGCGTCGGCGAGGCACTCCTTGGTCTGCGGCATGGATTTTGGCCACGACTCGAAGGTCCTGAGTCTGGCGTCGTAGCTCGCGTACTCGGGATGCGCTGGTCCCTTCGGCCTGCCGATGCCCAGCGAGCCGAGTTTGGCGGTGCTGGGTAGTTGAAAATCGACCGGAACGGAGTGGCAGTCGGGCGAGGAGCCGGCCCGGTACTCGATGCCGTACGGTCCGCATACGTCCCAACTCCGGGGCCTTGGCTGGGGTATCGAGCTCGGACTCTCGCCGATCGGAACGTTGCCGCAGGCTATTTTCCTTATGAACCTGCACTGCTCCTGCCAGCGTTGGTGATCCGCCATGGGATTGTCGCCCTCCTGCCACTGGCATATCTCGACCTTGCACTCGAAGCATCTAACTTTGTCGCCCTCGCCGGTGTAGTAAAAACCCGCAGCGGCGAGCTTCGCCGGATCCATGTAAGGAACGGGCCAATTTTCGTAACTCCTCAGTCTGACCTCCTCCATGCGGTAGTCGCGATTGTCGACCTCGTCTACCGGCACTGCGTGTGGAGATCCGGAGCGCGGAAAATGCGGGGGTCGGGGAATCACCGAAGGTTTCAGGGACGAGACACTGTCCTGATGATTGCAGTGCTCCATGAAATCCGTCATGGTTTTTTTTAAATTCTCTCTTCGCTGATAAAGTATCGCGTCTACCGTTCCGCGCGTAACGGGCACTCTTCAACTTCGCGTATTCAAACTGAAAAGAGAAAAGGACATAAAACTATCAGTAAAGCATCGTTTTTTTTTTTAATTATTATTCTAATTGGAGAGATAACTTCATAAATGATTGATTATTTGTTTGTTTATACTGTATGTAAAAGGGTTCATCCCGTAAACGAATAAATAAATTAATAAATTAAATTTTATGTTTCTTTAAGACGATGCGAAATACCGGCGTAACGAAAACTGTAGCGAACTGCCGTTTGGAGATCGCGGAGAAAAAGAAAAATCGTCTTTCCCCGGGCGGAATCGGCAGAAGCAAGGGAAAGGCGATTTTCCTTCTCCTCCGCGTGAGGGACAGTTTTTGTTATCAACCGGGCCGCAAACTTGCACACCGGCTTAAGGACATGTGAAACGACTCAGTCGGTAACCAGAATCTTCAATGAATGCGATTCAGAGACCGCAGACTTTTCGGGCAAAAGCAAAGCATTAGCGGATGCACAATTTAATACCGCGTCCGATGATGCTTTCGTTTTATCCGAAACGTCAACCGATTTTAAATGGCATCGATTCGAAAAATGCATCTATCTCTCTCGCACTCATGTGTCACGTGGTACATCTTTCACATAGCCTTAAGGAGGAAGTCTCGCTGAGGCTGACTTCGCATAAGTTCGACAAAAATAATAGAAAAATTGCAAGTACTTCTTGATGGTATAAAAATCTGAAAAAATTCATGCATACTAAAGGTACTGAGAAGATTAATTTTGCACAATAATAATTACAAAATGTTATTAACAAATTGATGAAAAAAATAATTGCATAACAAATTTGCCCGCAACCAAACTTTTTTTTTTCGTGAAAATGATTCGTTTATTTTTCTGAATACGTATGAATTTTTTCAGATTTTTCAGTAATCGTTGATTTTTCCATGAAAAAAAAAAAAAATAAATAACGATGTGGCTATTCGCACCCTTTCGTGTGTCGTGTGTCGTGTGTCGAGCATTTTGTGTCTCGCACCATTTATTAGTTCCAATGAAGCATAACATTTTTCGTGTATCGTGTGTCGTGTATTGAGCGTGTTGTGTTTCACAATTGATTAGTTCCAATGAAGGATAACATTTTTCGTGTGTTATGTGTCGTGTGTTGAGTGAGTTGCGTTTTCCCATTGATTAGTTTCAATTAAGCATAACGTTTTTCGTGTGTCGAGCGTGTTGTGTCTCATTATTGATTAGTTCCAATTAAGCATAACATTTTTCGTGTGTCGTGTGTCGTGCATGTTGTGTCTCGCCATTTTATATTCCTGTTGAACATACAATTTTTCGTGTATCGTGCTGTCGTGCGACGCATAACGATTTTCGTGTATCGTGTGCGTGCGTGCTTTTATCAGTTCGTATTAAGGCAGTGTGGAATTATTCCGTCGCTATCAAACACCTGAGTTTCGGCATTCTTGAAAAAGTTCATTACAATACAGGTTTTGATACCGTCCGTGTAATTTCACATTGCCTTAATGTGAACTAATAAAAGGTGAGACACGACACGGACGCCGTACGACGTACGATACACGAAAAATTGTACGTTCAACAGGAATATAAAATGGCGAGACACAACACGCACGACACACGACACACGAAAAATGTTATGATTAATTGGAACTAATCAATAGTGAGACACAATACGCTCGACACACGAAAAACGTTATGCTTAATTGGAACTAATCAATGGTGAAACACAACTCACTCAACATACGACACACGACACATACCACACGAAAAAATGTTATGCTTAATTGGAACTAATCAATGGTGAAACACAACACGCTCAATACACGACACACGACACACGAAAAATGTTATGATTAATTGGAACTAATCAATAGTGAGACACAATACGCTCGACACACGAAAAACGTTATGCTTAATTGGAACTAATCAATGGTGAAACACAACTCACTCAACATACGACACACGACACATACCACACGAAAAAATGTTATGCTTAATCGAAACTAATAAATTGTGAAACACAACACGCTCAACACACGACACACGACACACGACACACGACACACGAAAGGGTGCGAATAGCCACATCGAATAAATAAACGATTACTGAAAAATCTGAAAAAAATTCATACGTATTCAGAAAAATAAACGAATCATTTTCACGAAAAAAAAAGTTGGGTTGCGGGCAAATTTGTTATGCAATTATTTTTTTCATCAATTTGTTAATAACATTTTGTAATTATTATTGTGCAAAATTAATCTTCTCGGTACCTTTAGTATGCATGAATTTTGTTCAGATTTTTATACCATCAAGAAGTACTTGCAATTTTTCTATTATTTTTGTCGAACTAATGCGAAGTCAGCCTCAGCGAGACTCCCTCCTTAAATCTTCTTATTTAAGACTATTGTTTGAGGACGGAGGGAAAAAAACTCCATCTGTCGGGGGAGAGATGAAGCGAGAGTAAATGGTCACGCCTTACCGATTTGCTTCTTGTGTTTGTTTTGTTTTAATGTAACTCGTTAGCAGTTAGCAGGAGCCATCGGGCGGTATCGTAGACTAGTGAAACGTGGATCGCGGATGGAGCGTGTTGCGAGACTGCGGATTCGCGAGGAGCACACACGGAGCTCTGTGCGGTTGTGAATGAGTCTTCGCTGAACGGAAGCGCCGGGCTGCTATCGTTTCCCGGACGGAAATACCGAAAAGTATTATCAACCAGACGACTTATCAACAGCGTGCCTCATCGAGGGCCCGCGGTGAGAAAGGGGCGAGACCGTAAAAGTTTCCGGAACACACGCACAGCTTCAAAGCCTCTTAGAAGAGCGACTTCGAGTCTCGATCGCAAACGTGCCTCACAGTTGTAAGGTAAAGGCTCCTTCATCCGCCCCAGAGCGCGCGACGTTGCCATCCCGCCGTTCCCGTGGCCCCGTATTCTACGTTCTCTTGTTGCGTGTATACACCATGGCTATATATACACCAACACACAACGCGGTCGGAGTCCAGCCAGTCCACGGGGGAACAAGCGGTCGTACAGTCCGTACTGGCCTCGCAGAGCGGTACGATGAATTCTCTTTTTTTTTTTTTTTTTTTTCTCTCGACGCGTAGGAATGCGTGCCTCGGTAATTATTGTCTAGATATGCTGAGCTAACAACTGCCACGACGCAGACACTGGAGCGTACCGCGTCATGGATATTTATTTATTCCGACGGCAACGACACTCTCACGGCCGCGGCTGATGAATCAATGAAAGCTCGGCCTGTACAGTCCGGTCGGAGACGCAAATTATTAAAGGACTTTGGGTAAAACTGTTTTTTTTTTTAAGAAAATTAAACGTCGATGTTTTCTCGACGGTAACGATTTCAACTGGTCTCGATATTGAGACCACGTGAAACGCTATGTTCGGCCAAAATAAAAGTCACAGCGAAAGCGGGATATCATCTCTGTTTTTTCGATGAGATCTTTCTTTTGATCGTGAATGCCCGAATCAGTGGGAAAAGTTTATTACAGGTTTTATTACCGACTACGGTGTTGCACATGCTCTTAAGGCGAGGTAAGAAAGACTCAGTCGGTAAGAAAAACTGTAACGAATGGCACACGAGGTTGGTAGACATTTTGGGAAAACAAAGTATCAGCTGATGTAGAATTCAATGTCGTGTACGATGATATTTCGCTTTCAACCCAAATTTCAACCATTTTTACGTAGCATTGATTCGAAAAATGCAAGTATCTTGCACTAATACGTCACTGATACATGTTTCAGGTAACCTTGATGGGTGTAATGGCAGGAAACTTGCCATAACTACGGTGGACTGGCGTTGGATAAAAATAGGCGACTGTTAATTCGTTCTTTAGTACGAGGTGATGGGAAAGGTTTATCTGTGCTACATCTGTGCGTTCTGTCCATGTTCAATTATGAGATTATGACTAAGCAGAATTAAATTGTTCTTAGCCTGGGAATAAATGAAGTCATCGTCAAGCGACACCTTTTCGAACTGGTGCGAGATAGTTGCAAGGTTGCAAACATTTTAATGGGACAGAGTTTCTATGTTTTTCCGGTAATACAGACAAAAGCGAATTGAAAAACAGGGATCTCTGTTACCGATTGAACTCAGAGCGAGAGAACTTCTCTCAGATCGTCACAATTGCCGTCTTAAGGCGAGATGAAACATATGCACCACGTGACGTAAGAGCTCAAGAGAGATAGTCGCATTTTTCGAATCAACGCCTTATAAAAGTGGTTGACATTTGGGGTAAAAGCGAAGAATCATCGGAAACGGTATGGAATTCTACATCAGCTGATACCTTGCTTTTTCGCGAATTCGAAAAATTTCTACCATTTCCGAAAGCAATTCATTACAGTTTTGGTTACCGATCGAGTCTGCATAATCTCATAAAAGCACTTGCAATACCGCGGTCGGCAATAAAAACTGTAATCGAGTTCTCTCACGAATTTTGGCATGTATGGTAAAAATAAAAGTCTCATTGGAAACGGAGACGACATCCGTTTCCGTTGAGACTTCTTTTGACCGTACATACGAAACCCCGTGAGAAAGGTTAATTACAGTTTTTCATACCGACTGAGCCCAGGATAGACAGGACGGGAAGTCTTTTCATACGGTCTTAAATTAGAATCTCACTTGCAACGACGAGAAACAGAGACGATCAAACGCTCTTCAGTAAAAAATAAATAAATAAATTGATAAAAATTAAGAACGACAGTTAAATCTTCGATAATCTGAATATTTTGTATCTTACAGACTCGGGGCGTCGAAGGATACTGTTACAAGGCTGATGCAACACTGGCTGTGCACACGTTGCATTCCCAAAAAAGGAGACACGAATCCGTGAATCATGCGTGGTTCTTTGCTCGTCGAAGCAGGCTCGCTTCGCAGCCTACACGAGAGGCCTCCGTGTAGGAGGTTTCCGAGGCGCCTACGGCGAAGACCACATGATAGTTTCTAAGCGCCTAACACGCGATCGATACGCTTCGGTTCCATGAATGACGTAGGGGATGGCCATTTGTGTGCGGAGACAATGATAACGCTTCTTCTCCGCATCGAAAAACAGGCGAAAAATTTAAGAGGGTGTTCAACGGTCACGCGCACGCCGCGTGATGCGGCATTCTCGTTTCGACGGTTGTCGTCACGACCGTATGCTATATATCGCGAAACGCTAATCTTTATTTGAACTTTCACATGTTCATTTCTGTTTCTGTCTCTCTCTCTCTCTCTCTCTTTCTCTCTCTCTCTCTCTCTCTCCCACCGCGGTTGAGCGAGAGAAGCGGCAACGCTGTTTGGCGCGTCGAAGAGAAAGAGGCCTGGCTAAACGGAAGTGGGCACGTAAGCGAGATAGATATCACGAGAGTACATACAAAGCCCGTTCTTTGTATGCCAGGCGGCGCGGCAGGAGCAGCAGCAGGACTCCGGGTAGGACAGGAAACCGTTCCTTCCACGAACGGACGGCTGTGCAATTATTTTTTACTTCTCTCGTCGACCGCCACGTTTCTTCTGCGCATCCCGTATGGGCCGCGCACAGAAGAATCCCTAAGTTTTCGCGTCGCAAAGGTTAGTCCGATGAGAAAACTAAAGAGCTATCCGCGGAATGCATCGATTGCAAGCTGATCGGGGAATGGGCGGGTCGTGGCAAGGTTTCTCTCGCAGCCTTGCGAGACTCGTTAACGGGCGACCAATTGTTATTGACTATATAGAGTCAGTCTCTCTCTCTCTCTCTCTCTCTCTCTCTCTCTCTCTCTCTCTCTCTCGCTCGCTCGCTCGCTCTCGGCACGTGTAATCAGCGAATCGCAATAGTCCCGTCGCGTCCTCGTATTCACGACTTAAAGTCAATAGCATTCAACACACAGCGCCGTTTGTGTCTTATCGACTGCTTGGAACTAAGCTATCGGGCAATAAAATTTCTTATCTGCGCGAGCGCGCTCAAGACTTTAAAGAAATATTTTTTCTCGAATCCACGATCCCGGTCGACGATAAGTTCTTTGTTCTCTTTTTTTTTTTGCAACGAATCGAAAATCTATGATCTAAGGGAAGAGTTATGGAATATCTTTTAACATACCGTTCCGACTCGCAGTCACCGGCGATGAGCAGATTTCGCTTGTCCCTCGCAGGCGAACAGATAGTCGTGTACTCCGTGTTATATGTTCCACGTAACGTCGCGAGAAAAACAATGGAAAAAAAAAAAAAAAAAAAAAATATAGAAGACCGCACTTGGTGTGTTGATTATCGATGAGAGATTATTAACGCGTCAACTATATTTCGATATTAGGGCTTTCGTTGTATTATTTCTTTTTTTTTTTAATTTATTAAATTGTTCTTTTTATATTTATTGCCTGTCGTGTAACACCGCGAGGTCGAGCATTTCACTTCGTTACAGACGACGAACGAAGCTGCAATGGCGTTCACGTTCGTTCTTGGTTGGTCGACGCGCAGTAACCTACCAGTGGGAAGGCCGCCAGCCGTGACGAAATCCCACAAGCTCGTTTATGTATCGCCTACGGTGATCACATAATTCAACGTTAAAACGAGGTCTTCCTTAAAAACTTCGTTGCACGCACTCCGGCTGAGTAGCTTTTCTCGTTGTCAGTTAATGGAAAACTCCGATGAAGCACACACAGAACCGAAGCGACCGCGTGTGTTTTCCAAAACGACGAACAGCGTAAGCTCCCGTACGGAGGCTCGGCACGATCGATTGGCAAAGTTGTAACGCAAATGTGTTTTCAGAGAGGGCACGTCACCGTCGCCAGAAAATTGTGGAACGAAAACTATGACGCGATAAATTCACCGAAAAGATGTTTACGTTTCTGTTGTAAACATCTTCTATTCTTAGAATCGTGCGTTGCTCGCTTCGAGCAACACAACGGTGGAATATTATCTTATCGTTTGGTTGGAAATTTCGAGCAATGCGTTTCGAGAAACTGCGAGACGTGCGATATGCGATGTAGAATCATTGGTATTGGATCGGAATGACCACGATCTTCTGTGATCACGGGTGAGGTAAAAGTATCAATGGGACACTTGAAGTCCTTGCGAGTCCTTGCGAACAGTGTTCACTTCGCATAAGTTTCAGAGAAATGGTAGGGAGTTGCAAACACTTCTCGATGATATAGAGATCTGAAAAAAAAAAAATTAAGGACATTAAAGGTGCCGAAAAGATTAATTTTTGTGTAATAATAATTCCAAAGTAATTATGCAAAATTAATCTTTTCAGCACCTTTAATATGCTTGATTTTTTCAGATTTTTATACCATCCAGAAGTGTTTGCAATTCCCTCTCATTTCAATGAAACTTATACGAAGTGAACATTATTCGCAAGGACTACCTCGAGAGAGCAGTCCCAGTCACCGGACATGCATGAAAAATCGTATTTCCATCTCGCTCGTACGCCCGCTTTGTCCGGCCACTGGGACGTCTCCGGTCGTTGGGACGTTTACCTTATTCGATCCAAGGGGTTTCTATACTCCTCATTGTTGCGTTTCATCTTGGGAATACAGCACGTCCGAACAATGAGCAATTGCGATGTAAGAATTTCGTTATTAACAAGTCGGAGAGTGACGAATTGGCGGAGAATGTATATCCGCTGGCGAGACAGGGCAATAGAGAAACATAGTTTCGTGGCGCTGCCAGCAGGGAGGGCTACGAGAGAGAACACGAGACTAACATGTGTGAAACCAGAGTCCACGGCTTATTTATCTCTGGACCACTTGAGTCATCGCAATCCATTCCACGAACTCTCGTTGATGCAGTCATCCGTGACCGCCCAGGTTTATGTACTGATTTTTTCTAACGAACATCTTCTTATCAATGTCGTTTGGAGAGCGGAATTCGTTTCGAGCTGATTAAATATAATTCGCTCGCGAAGATCGGTTCGTCTCCGGAATCGACAGTGACGACAGCTGTATAAATAAGTCTGGAACGTTGAATGTCCAGCGTCGCCTGCCGTTGTCAATATTTTTATGGGCGCTATTTTTAAGTAAATGACACTTTTTTATGCCACATGGAACGCCATATTATCTGATAATGTGTATCTGTGATCATAACAATGTTCCGTATTTAGCGATAAATGTCCCGAAAATCCTGTAGAATCACCGTTACGTTAGTTTCACAATTGCGCATTACGATACTTAGTGCGAAAATAATAATTTTTGTTACAAATACAGAACTGCTGTACAGCTCGCTTGCGTAAAGTACAAGAAGCGTGCGTAAAGTACGAGAAGCGTGCGTAAAGTACGAGAAGCGTGCGTAAAGTACGAGAAGCGTGCGTAAAGTACGAGAAGCGTGCGTGAAGTACGAGAAGCGTGCGTAAAGTACGAGAAGCGTGCATAAACGAAAGTCGGACCGATGTGTACATGCGCCATGACATTACTATCATCATACCTGTAAGGCGCCACTTACGCCACTCTCGGCAGGTACGAAAAGTAGCAGTTTTCATGCATGAATTACAAACAACTTTTTCTAACGAGTGTGAGTTTGCCAAGCGAGCCAAAGGCGGGTGTTGCAATCACACGAGTGAAGAAAAAATTGCTCGCACGAGTATCGTTACAAAATTTTATTTCACAAGGTGTAAAAAGTGGCAGTTTTACGCACGCGAAGCGAAAACTGCCATTTTCGCACCGAGTGAAATAAATATTTTTTTAGCCGCTTGCGTCGCTGCAGTGTGGTTCGAAAACAACACTTTATCTTTTTGTCGATTTCCTTATCGAGATTTCCAGGTAGGACAAAAAAATTAGTTATCAAAAATTAATCTCAATGGATTCCATATGTCCGTCTGGACAGTACCCAAAAGTTGCCACTCATCCAAAAAGTCGACTTTTGGACGTAGGACAGCTTATAGTTATCACCCGGACGGACATATCTAATTCATCTGCATCACGTTTTCATACCATATGTCTTTTTGGTACCTGAGTTATTTTACTGTTTCACGAAAAACTAATTGTCGGCCGAGCGTTAAAATTTTTTGACTGCCTCATACATGTAAACACACGAAAATAAAAATAAATGTCGAGTCATCACAAATCGATTCCTGGACGCGTTTCCGGTTTCACAATGAACATTGTGTCACGAACTCTCGCTGACGATGCCATGCGTGACGGCTCAAGTTTATACTCATTTTCTCATAAACATCTTCTTATCAACGTCGTTGACAAAGTGGAATTCGTTTGAAGTTGATAATAGTATATTTCGATACGAGTGCAGAAAAACTTTTTCTGACGAGTGTTGCATTTGCATGAGTTTGCGCGAAGTGTGCGCAAAAACTGCCAATTTTCCCACCCAGTGATATAAAATATAATTTGCTCGTAATGATCGGTTCCTTCACAGAATTGGTAGTGACGACAGCTGTTTAAATAAACTTGATACCTTGAATCGTTTAGCGTCAGCCGGCATTGTGAAAAGCTTATGGGCGCTATTTTTAAGTAAATTACATTCTCATGTGAGACCGCCATATTAATCAATAACCTGTATCTTTTATCACATTAAGCCGAAACATTGCCTGTTCCACCATCGTGTAGAATCGCCGCCAAGTTAAACATTCACAAATTTTATTTAAGCCGATTGCGACACTACAGTGTGGTTCAAAAATAACGCTCAATCTTTTTATAGAGTTCGTCATTGAGATTATTTGACTGTTTCACGAAAGACGTACTGTCGGACGAGCACTGAATTTCTTTTCACTGCCTCATCAATTCAAGCACCTTTAAAGCAAATAAATGTCAGCTCATCGTAATAACGATTATTGCACGGGCTTCCGGTTTTTCAATGAATATCGTATTTCTCGCCATAAAGTAACACGATCTTGATTAAATGACCGACGAGAAATCTGACAAAAAAAATATCGTTTTATTTCGAACCAGCGGAACGGACATTGCGGAGAATCTTGAGCGTCCATAAACGTACGTGAATTTATTGCGACACACATGAGAAGCGTTTCATAAACAATCGGACGCGCGACAGATACAGTTCGTCTCTGAATTAGCAATGACGACAGTCGTTTAAAATGCATAAGCAATAAGTGACTCACGTTTTAATCAGCGTTTCTTTCCTCCTTGTGAACGCACTTTGCATCGTCTCATAAAGAATAAAGCCCCGTCGAACTATATACACGGGTGCGATGAAATTGTGCAATATGTGACATCGCAAACTCGGAGATATCCGGCGGAGCCGGCGCTCCATATAGCGCCCGATTCCATTTTGATAGATAAACTGCAGATAAGCCTTGTTTTCACACGCTCAACGTCGTGCACCTTCCTCGAAGTGAGAGAATTTTCAGTATCGGATTTTGATAAGAAGACAAGTCCACTGCCCCGATCAATTAAGCAGCTAAGGGACGACGTGGAAATCGTCACGCGGTGAAAAACAACATTATAATTTCATTTTCCACGTCCCCATTGGCAAAGACACGTGTGTCACGCCGATGACGAAAAGTTCACATCGAACCGAGAGGCGCTGAGACAAAAAGTTTTCCACGTCGACGCGCGATTATTCCTAACGCTTCGTCCTTAATGAAACGCATATTCGTACGCTATCTTATCGCGACTCTAAATTACACTCGGCGTTCCCGTTCTTAGGAAACCGACGATTTATTTTTTTTCTGGAAATCGTTCTTCGAGAATCGATAGCGAAACGCCGAAGAGCGCGCGCTCCTCGAAGGCACGTATCTATCACGCAGTTCGTTACGACCTCTTAAGACTTTTACCATAAATCGAAGAGATAAAGCCAAATCGACGATATTGCGATAAAGCCAAATCGACGATGTTGCGATAGCGATAACTATATATTTCCATCAAATTCATTGCCAACACTCAGTAATAATATATAGACATGTGTTTTTTTTTTTAACGAAAAGAAAAAAAGAACGAACAAATTAGCTTTCGTTAAGCCTCGGAAAAAATAGTTCTCGATTCCGTAATGGATTATAGCACGCAGGCTTCTTATCGATAGGTACGTAGAATTCTGTTACAGTAGCCGATAAACACCATAGACTGGGTAAACCATGATAGTACATTAATAGTTAGACACACGTGGATTTTTTTTCTGTCCGCTCGTCTCGAGCCTTTAGCCGCTTACTTTATACAAGACCAACTCTTTGAACTCTTTCAATCCGTGGATCAGTAACGGTAATTTTTTCGAAATATTTTCGAGGCTCCTTTCGTTCGATACTTCGTAAGTTTTTTTTTTTAAGATATGTTCGTAACCGTGGTGCTGGGGTGAACAAAAATAGAGGGGCGGATAAGTTCTAGCCGATATATCCTTTGTAACGTCGAATCTTCTCGAGACGGCAATTTAAGCCGCGCTATTTCTTTCCCGTATATTCTATATATTTATATTAAGTTTTCTTTCAAGTGCGATTGTTCTTTTTTCTTCATATAACCGCTATTGTCCACCGATTTCTCTTCTAGTGTCTATTTAAATTCGTTTATACCCGCTAAACGTTCATCTAACAGAGCGCGGTTAAGCTAAGAACGTGCGTACTGTCGCGCGAATTTCTTGCCGGCACATCGGACAGTGCGTCAGAGACGGAGCGCAATGCACACATGTCGCCAGGTGACCGCACGGCAAGAAGACCACCGAAACCTCCCGGTCCATGCAGATCTTGCACAATCGAGCTTCCTTCAATCTTCGGTTTTCCTCCTCCAACGCGGCTGCAGAAATTTCAAACGAGTTACAACGAGATTCATTATAGTTATTTGTATGGCAAGGGCGCAGAAAGTTAGTGTGAAAATGCGGCATTAAAATGAGTCCGGACTCCCCTTTCCGCGCCCGGCAATTCTCATATTTTTTCCCAACAAATTCACGAAAATCACGCTTTTCGTGTTTGGGAAATGTCGACAGAAAGGCACTTTCTCGCACTAGTGCGAGAAAAAAGACCGTATCGCGTTTGCACGTGTACGCAGTATTTTTCTCGCACGCGATGCGAAAAAGTGCCTTTCTGTGCTCACCTCAAATGAACGGAAAGCGGGATGTTACATGCATGCGTTAAAAAATAGTAATTTACGATACTAAGACGGTAACATTTTCTTTTTTAAGAGTGTGAGTTTCGTGAGTTCAGCACGAGCCCGAGGCGAGTGTTGCAATCACACGAATTAAGAAAAAGTTTTGCACACGAGTTTAGCACCGCGTGAAGCAAAATATTATACGATACTAGTGCTGTGCAGCGAACATCATACGCGACGGTGAAGCGAGTCGCACTCGCTTCACAGCGGGCGTAGATAGTTCGCTTCACCTCACTTGTATCGTAAGTTACTATTACGGTACTAGGGCGATAAAACTGCAATTTTCGCACTGAGTGAAGTAAACATCTTTTACCGACTTCGTTAAAATAACCTCATTCCTTGCGTGCAACACGGGCGGAAAATCGCCTATTATTAACCTGTGCTTCATTACTTGCTGGGGAGTAACAAGGCTCGTTACTCCATGGGAAAGCCCCATTACTTCCGAGAGAGTAACCTTCATTAGCGAATATCACGATTTTTTGACGCAAGAAATCTGTTTATTTTAACGAAGTCGGAAAAAGTATCGTATCCTATACGGGAGACAACGCATTTTCACCTCCTGTGATTTTTGCCCTTGCTTCACGCTCGGCGAAAATCGCGATTATTATTAAATGTTATTTTTGAAAAATCGGAAACTTACTGGTTCTGTCGACCGGCAGGGATTCAGTTTTCGGGACGACCTTCTCGGCCTCGACTCGTGCCGATTCCTCGGAGCTTTCCCCGTTTTGAACTTTTCGTCGTCGTTTTTCGGCATTCTTTATTAAGTCCACTGACATGTCGTTCGCCCCTACCCAGTGTACGGCTCCGCTCGTCGATTGCAGCGTTATTATTTCATTGAGAAGATTGGCGAGCTCCGACGATGGCGATTCGATGGTCTCCGACCTGAAAGATCCCAATTAATTGCAATTCCGAGAAGCCGAAAAGGTTATTTCTTTGAGCCATAAATTGACCATACATTTCCATCTCCTCAGCGAGCTGCACGTGGCGCACGTCCTCGATAAGTTCGTCGGCGTTCGCGTACGGCACACCAGTTGCTTCCATTCTCTGTTTCAATGCCATTTTCACTCTTCCGACGTTCAAGCCGATTTCCAGCGCTGCCTAAGATCAACATCGCCATTTTTTTTTGTTTACTCGATTATTTGATTAATATTTTTCAACCACTGTGCAAATATATTAAGTTGAAACATTTTTTTCTCTATCCAACTGAACAGTTTCAAGCGCCGCGCATTCTGCCAAGAGTTAAAGGTGGATTCGCCTTTTTTTCGGGCATTTTTAGGTGCACTATCAGGCATTTTTTATATTTGTTTATTTTTGTGTTTATTGCAGTGAAATTTAGCAAATATTTTAGTTGATATTATTACATGATGCAGACATTTTTAGGCACAATAGTGAATTCTTACGGTGGTGCGAGCTGCGCTGTAGGACTGCTTTTTTGCAACTCAGAACCGCAATATCTCAGCAACCAATGATCAGATTGACTTCAAATCTGGACGGCCTATTCAGAGCACATCCCGCTATCGTCCGAACTATAGACAACGTTTAAATTTCAAAATTACGATTTGTAGGAATATAATAAGTTTTACAACAAAATGAACAATTTGAACTTTCAGAATTGTGCCACCATTTTGGCGAATTAAAAAAAAAAATAACGACGATGGCAGTTCAAACGATAGAGACTAGTTTTTCGATTACACATATGCATGGATTTTCTTTTTCAGATCATTAGAATTGTCTTAATCATGGTCCAGGTCGTAAAGCAACAGTCTTATAGCGCAGCTTGCACCACCTCAAGGACTCACTATTGTGTGATAAAGTTAATGTAATATAATAATAATAATAAAAATATGCATTACGTAATAATATTAATAAAAATATCCACTCAGTTTCATTGTAATAAACGCAAAAATATTCTGTAAACAAATTTCTGATAAAACACCTGAAAATGCCCAAAAAAAGCGACTCTACCCTTAAATATTCGCATAAGTAGTTACTCCAAAGTGCAAGATGATTTTTTTTTTAACTCAAGTCACGTAACGACGTCCCTTTCAGGTGCAGCAACTAACCATCGCTGGTCCGGAGCTCATGAGGCCTTCAACCTCTGCGTCGGTAATTTCGCGCGTTCGAGGTCGTCGGGTATTCGTCGGCAGCGAAGTCGGCAGAATGTCCGACATAACATCTTCCTCGCCGTCTTCTGGCAACCCGAGGAAAATCTGCAAATACACAATCGAATAATGTTTTGATGGTATGGTATTTTAAAAAATGCATTGGTTTTTAAAGTGCCTTACCAACGGATCCAACGGCGGTCTGTTGTCGATGCAATGCTTTATAAAGTCCTGTCCTCGAACCAGCGAAACGAATCCGCATTTCGGAAACCATCTCGCATGTTCCGTCCAAGCGTCGTCGGTTTCTTCCCAATTTCTCAAACCACCGTCACAGTGAAAACACCTGACTTGATCACCTGATCCTGTTTCGCGTACGATCAAGAATTCGTAAGATTTTTCATAAATCATTTAAATTTTTTAATTTTTAAATACTTTGTTTTTTCAGTTTTTTAGTTTTTTAACATATCAATGAAGGAAATCTTACCAACATAGTAGAAACCAGCGACGGCCAACATCTCGGGCGTTTGTCTGAGATTCTCGGGCCATCCTACAAAGGTCCTCAGTCTTCCCTCGTAAGTAGAATGTTTTGGTTCGCGCGGTGCCGTGTGCTTCTGTACTCCCAATTCGCTCAGATCTACGCTCGCACCAGGAACGAGTTTGATATTGCTCAACTCCCCTTTTTCTGCAGTCAACACTAAATGGCATTACACACTTATTTAAATATACAACGTACGCCTCTAGAGCTTTTTTTAAATTCAATAATCGTGAACTATTGCGTATATCGGAAAAAAGCAAGTTAACCGGATGGTTCAGTTCATAATTATTTGATGATTTTTCTATTATTTAATGAATATACCTGACCCCATCAACAGAACTTATGAATTCACAATAATCACAGCTGATTTGCACACGGACATGTGAGAAGTGCTGCTATTACCGAGTGACATTGCCAAAAGAGTTATATTTAGCGGAGCTATAATCAGATGACGCCAAATCATTGGTGCACTCTATTCGAGCTACGACATTTCAGCTATGCCGATTTTCGTTGGTCAATACTTAATCGCTCGATATCGCATATGTATAATTCGAAATCTCGTCTGCAAATGTTAATTTTTTTTTCTGCAAATCGCCATATATTATCATCTATACATTTATTTAAATAATAGCTCTATTCTATAGCTAATAATCTAATAGCTAATATTCTATATTAGCAATATTGTTTTTTTTTTCGAATACGACATTGTTCGTGCATTATTAGTGCCAAAATGACCATTCAAAATTTTACGGAACTACATTATCATGTGAAACGAATTCATAGATTGTCAATAGTTTTGAGCGGTCATTCACTCCTAAAAAAAAAATTAAATAGCGTACCGTCCGCGATGTACGGATGATTGTAAAAATTACAATTCGGAAAACATCTCCTATGTTTCTTGTCTGGATCGTCTCCGGGGTCCCATTTCATAATGATACCTTGACAAAATGCACATTTCACCTGAAAAAAAAAAAACCAAAACTGCGTTATGGCTTATGATCGTACAAAAAAATCCCGAGGTTCACATAAAACATAAGAACATCTAGAAGTTCAATTTTTTGGAAAGTAGACATTATTTTTAAAAACGATATGGAACAAAAATGAAACTCTTACACTCTGCTATGTACGAATCTGGCCATTTTTCAAACTTTCTTTTTTTTTACATACTTCTCACAAAACTATCAGGTTCGGAAGACGTTAAAAAACAATCTGTAGCATAAATGTTTAACGCTATTTTTCACGTGACTGCATCGATGTCTGCAGAAACTTATGATTAAAGGACTAGCACGAATCCTTCGACTCTCTGTTTAAAATTTTATCGAAAAGTACAGTGAGAAGATAAACAGCTCTTATTATCATTTCAACAGTGGAACAGAAAATATCAGCTCTGCTTTACCGACGTTTTCTTTTCGCAAGTTTCTTTCATACTCAAATTTTGAAAGCATGAAAACGAATTTTGCAGATTGTATGTGAACGAACATCGTACATAGATTGCATTATGTATGAAAAAATTAATAGCGACACAACAACTATTCCGGAAAGGGAATCGTGTGCGTTCCGTCCAGAAATGAAGGAGCAAGATTGTACACGAGTGTCAATAATGCCCGATTTTTACTGTGACTGTGACCGTGTTTGCAGAAGTTAATCTTTCAAGGACCAGTCGCTTGATTTCTCATTTAAAATTTTACCCAAAAGTACAGTGTGAAGATGAGAGCTTTTTATAATCATAATGCAACAGATTCGGTTCCTTAAGAATCTATTATCCGGCGAATAGACGAAGCATTTGTCATCTATTTGTCAACAATAAATAACATAAATAAACATCCCTAGCGTCGGGCGCGAAGCGCCCGATCGCTAGTAAATAAATAAATAAATAAATAAATAAATAAATAAATAAATAAATAACTAAATGTGTATGTAAGGGTTGTGGGTATATATGGGGCATTTCATACCGATTCGACCTACGTTGGACCCTCGATCTCTTCAATTCGGTTATAATTTTTTATTATATTGTTCTAACGCTAAAAATCACTCCAAACTTTTTTTTTTAAGTTAGCATATTGTTAGCCCAAATGAAAAAATCTGAAAACATTCTAAAAAATCCTCATTAGCTTCTATTTCTTTGTTATTTTGTAATATAATATTAAATCATTTAAAATATTTAAAAAAAAGAAAAAATAGAAGCTAATGCGATACCACTGTCGATCTAGGCTTGAAAATTTTCATATCTGGTACAGGATTTTTGAGAATTTTTTCAGATTTTTTAATTTGGGCTAACAATATGTTCACTTAAAAAACTAACGAAAAAGGTAAAAAAAAACATCTAGAAGCAAACGTTTTACCATTCTGAGTTTAGGCTTAAAAATTTTCATATCAGATACAGGATTTTTCAATTTTTTTTCAGAATTTTCAATTCTGGTTAAAAATATGTTCACTTTGAAAAATTGTAATTAATGCAAATAAAAAAAAATAATAAATAAAAAAAATTTGGAGTGATTTTTACAGTTAGAACAATATGTATTATAAAAAATTACCAAGCAAATTGAAGAAGTCAAGGGTCGGACGTAGGTCAAATCGGTATGGACTGCCCCATATGTAAAAAAAAAAAAAGCAACAATGATTCCACAAAGTTCATAAAGTATGTTTGGCCCAGAAACGTACGACCGAAATTGTATACAAGTGCGAATAATTCCCAAGGCTTTGGTTACCCTCGCGTTGTCCTGAAGATAGTAAAATCCTGCTCTGGCCAGGCTCGACGGCGAGACTATGAACGGTATGGGCCAATTTTCGAACGACCTTAGCCTATGCAATACGTTGCTGTATTGAAATTTCGGATTTGTAATGTGAGAAACGGAGGCGTCGCGAGCGGCGTCTCCGTCCGAGGTGGCTTGAGGCAAAGACGCTGGTCCGGGAACGTCCGTCGCCGGTAGCATGGGAACGTTGCAAGTTTCCAGAGGGCAGGCAACGAATGGACAGCTTGGATCGGCCTGGCGATGACGGACCATCGCCTGGTCTCCGTAATTCCAATCGGAAACCCTCACGCCGCAAAGAAAGCATTGTACTTCTAGAGCTTGGCCCGTGTAGTAGAAACCGCCTTTCGCCAATCGCTCCGGATTCACCGCCGCGTTGGACGGCCACGTAGCAAATGTCTTTAATCTCTCCTCCTCGATGTTCATTATGTACAATTTTTGTTTTCCTTTTTTTTTTTCACTCATTCGTCCATCGCGAACGGTTGACGGTCGATTTGATACTGCAAATCATCGAACGCTGATGAATCAATTTTATTTATCTTTGTTTCTCCAAACTCGTCCGGTGTTTATGCTTAGACTATTTATGTTACAATCGGGGAACAACTTTTGTAGCGGTGATGTTAAACTTTGCTTTTGTTGTCGGTCAGTTATCGTTCACGAATAACGTCGTTCATTCGGGGGAAAATAAAGTTGACTTTTTTTTCGCTTATGCTCGTCCATCACGAAGCGTCGACGGTCGATTAGTCATTGCGAATCCTCGAACTCCGATGAATAAATTTTGTTTTTTTCCTTTCTCCGGATTCGTTCGGTATTTATGTTTCGTTCACAAGCGAGGAACAACTTTGTCGCGGCGATGTGAAACTTTGTTTTTGTTGTCGTTCACGAGAAGCGCCGTCGAATCGAGGGATGAGCAAAACGTTTTTGTTTCTTTTCCTCGTCTCTTAGCGATTCGTTCCGTACGCTGTGCAGTTTGCGACAAGAGAGCGATTCGCGACAACAATCGATTGCAGATCTTTCGCTAATAAGTGGCAATCGGTGCGACCAACGCCGCGACAAGTGGATTCGTCGCGACGCGCGAAACACTTCGGTTTCCTACGAGCGATCGAAAAAAAAATAGCAAATGCGGCGAACTGTCAAACGACGACAACTGACAACAACAACCCTCGCTCAACATTCCACGGAGCTGAGGTATGAATTTTGATGAAGCTGCACGCCTGATAGACAAAAAATTATGGTGCGCATGCGCGCGGGTTGTCAGCCGCGAAACAGCGAGCCGATCAGGGACGAAGACACGCGACTGATATCTCGGGGCTTCGTTTCTCGTTAGTTCGAATGAACAATTTTGCGTTGTTTTTTTTCATTCGATAATCTTTTGTTTTGTTCTTTTAGAAAAAATCTTCGATAGAGAATCGATTTTCGGCGAATCGTTCAATTTAAATTGTCACGATTCGAACTGTTTCGACGACGAACCAAGTCGAGAAGTTCTTGCGTGTCGGCTCTGCGGCTCACGGCCAGCTCGACCAATCGCGGCTCGAGCTCCACGTCGTGTGTATAATCATGTGGTATTTACATCGTCGTGGCTCTTATCGAGAGGTCACGGGGATCGTACACTGTACATTTCTCGAGGCAAGTCGAGGCGAAATCATTAGCGCCGCACATGTGAGGCGAACCGGCACGGACGATCGAGAAACATTTATTTTATTTTACAATTCTTATCTCACGAATTATCGTTGACACGTACGGACTAAATCATCCCAATATGCTGCCTGTAAAAAGTGCCGTAAAGGTAAGTGATTGACGATCGGATTATTGTTACACATTTCTTTTTTTTTTTTTGTTTTACACTTACCGTAACGCGCATTCCTACAGAATTAAGTCTGTGCTAAATTCGAATCGATTAAAATCATAATAAAAATAACTTTGTAGCTAAAACTTTAACAGTTTCGTTAATGGTATTAATAAACCCATTAACCCATAACCCATTTATATAATGGTATTGACGAATTGGGCGTCGTTTTAATGGTAATTGTCCGGTCGAGATTGTTTTATCAAAAATATTATTTACCATTCCGTTAACTTTCGTGCGGCATAAATCAACTTTTTTTTTTTTTTATGTGCGATTACATCCGAGTATCAAAGGTCAATGAAAAAATATCCTGAGGCACAAAGATTTCTTATGAGACGGCTTTTGTAATCGGGCGAATATCGAATGAAAGTTGCGCATACAAAATTTTGATAAGCCGTATTTATTGAATGATAATAAATACACTTCTGTCCAGCCAAGAAAAAAAACAGCTATTTACGATTTTATTAGTTCTTCTGCGGAATGAGTTTTTCATTTTTTTAATAAAAATAAAAAATTATTACATCCGAGTATCAAAGATCAACAAAGATGAAATATCTGATTCACCAAAATTTGTTTTGAAACCGCTTCCATAATCAAGAGAATAATCCAAGAGAGAGAGTTGTTTGTCAAAAATGTTATTAATTTGTATTGATTTAATGATAATAAATAGAATTGTGTATGCTGTGCGAATAGTGTTGCATTAGCGGATGCCGGACTTACAGTACCAAAATCAACCTGAGAGATGTGGTCATTGTCAGTGCGGCGAGAACGCCCATGGGATCTTTCCTCGGGTCGTTGTCCTCGCTTTCGGCGACCAAACTGGGCGCAGTCGCCATTCAGGTTTGTCAACGATATACTTTTTTTCCTATGAAGCAACAATATTTTTTTAACTCTAACAAAGTAAAACTCATTGCAGGCTGCGATCGAACGGGCTGCTGTTTCCAAGGAAGATGTAAAAGAGGTGTACATGGGAAACGTTTGTCAAGCATCCTTGGGTCAGGCACCTGCGAGGCAGGCAACACTTTTTGCTGGTGAGTCTGGCAGTGACTGTAATGTTTTTACCAAGAATCTGACAATTCTGTGTAGCCAGTTCCGTCTCTGCAGGTGATAAGATACACCAATAATATTTGTATTTAGTTATTTTATTGATGGGACGAACCTGCATTTACAATTTTTACAGTTCAGATAACAATACTGATATACACCTACATACAGTGTGTGTAACATAATAATATTGTCATATATAAAACTTATTATTTTTCCTTTTTATAATCTTTGTGTAAACTGTTGCAAAATGTCAACATGATAATAATAAAGTTTGTGCAAACTGTTGCAAGATGACAATATGATAAGGAATGAAAGACTAGGTCCGTGGTCTATTTTTATATGTATTTATTTATTTATTTGATGGGGACAAGCCCCTTTTTACCGTACAGTGTGCACGCATAGAATGAAAATATGTTTTATAAAATATAAAGATTGTTTACCAATAACTTTTTATATTTATATTTCAGTACGTATTTTGTAAAGAGTACATACATATGTATTAATTTTGTATTTGTTTTGAAGCCAGAAGGGAACACATGTGATAACAAACTGAGTCGTATATTTATTGAAATGTTTTATTTTGATAAAACTGTAAAAGGAGTAATTCGTCAATAAATTAAAAAAATATCAAATATCAAATATTGAATGTCTGTATTTTTTCAGGACTTCCAAAAACAACGGTTTGCACGACGGTGAACAAAGTGTGCGCCAGCGGTATGAAGAGCGTGATGCTGGCCTCTCAGGCAATCCAGTGCGGGCATCAGGACGTTGTCCTGGCCGGTGGAATGGAATCGATGTCGAACGTGCCGTTTTACATGAAACGCGGAGAGACAACATACGGAGGTGTTAAGCTGGAAGACGGCATAGTCTTCGATGGATTAACGGACGTTTACAACAAGTGCCACATGGGAAATTGCGCTGAAAATACCGCGAAGAAGCTCGGTATAACTCGTCAGGACCAGGACGATTTCGCGATTTCCAGTTACAAACGCAGCGCAGCCGCTTGGGAGAGCAAGGTTTTCAAAGACGAGATCGTACCCGTTAACGTGCCTCAGAGAAAGGGCAAACCCGATGTCGTATTCTCCGAGGACGAGGAATACAAGCGAGTCAATTTCGAAAAGTTTGGCACGCTCAAGACTGTTTTTCAGGTGGGGTACGATTTTATCTCCGAGTCATTTTTGTCCATGGATTATTTTACTTGCACAACATATTTTACATGTACATCTATCTTACTTATTCGTCCCGTTGTCAGAAGGAAAACGGCACCGTTACAGCGGGAAACGCGTCGACGTTGAACGACGGAGCGGCTGCGCTTATCCTTACGAGTTCCGACGTCGCTCAGAAACTCAATCTCAAGCCGTTGGCCCGAGTCGTAGGATTTTATGATGCTGCCACGGAACCCATAGACTTCCCGATCGCACCCTCGTTCGCCATTCCGACGGTAAGTACAGCCGCCTCTAATTATTTTTATATGCACTAAACTAGAAGTATCAATGGCCGCACACTTGAGGACTTACGCCATAGTAAATGGGTAAAAATGCATTCACATTTCATTTTTTTTTCTCGGGGTATATACGCTTTAGCGATTTAATTTTTTTAGGGTAGAAGGAGGATATTTTTAAAAATGTTTAGGAATTTTTCATTCAATTCTATTGTTATGATGTACGTTTTTTTTATCGGTAGGCGTAAACGATTTTTTTTTTGAAGTTCCTTTGCCGTGTCCCTGATTTCAACTTGACAATTTATCGAAACCAACATTTTTTTTATTGTTTCTTAAGAAGTGATATATAACGCGGTGCTTGACGAGGCAAAAAAAAAATGGCAAAATGGCGGCTATTTGAAAAAAGCCGATTTTTAGACATTTTTCAACACTGAATCATTTTTTAGAAATTATTATTTTATATTATAATTTTTTGAATAGGAGATTGTCAAGTCAAAGTTGTAAAAGTAAAAACACTTAATCCAAGATTAAAAAAATTTTAATCCCTTAATTTGACGATTTGTAAATTTTAAATATTTATTTCAATAAAACATTTCATTTTATCACCGACTCCGATTAGTTGCTGAAAAATGCCAACGTGAACAAGAACGATATAGCGATGTGGGAGATCAACGAGGCTTTCAGTGCAGTCGTTGTAGCGAATCAAAAGCTCCTCGACATCGACCCGTCTAGAGTCAATATTCACGGTGGAGCCGTGTCTCTCGGTCATCCCATCGGGTAAGTGTTTCTCGCTCTTTTTATCCCCGATCTCGCAATCGATTATCATTATAAACTCGATCTATTACCTTCACAGCATGTCCGGTGCGAGGATAATAGTGCATCTCGTGCACGCGCTTCAAGCCGGCCAGAAAGGCGTTGCCTCCATCTGCAACGGCGGAGGTGGCGCATCTTCCATACTTATCGAAAAATTGTAAGTGAGGCGATATCCTGTTAACCGGCCCTCGGCTAAACTTTTCAATGCCATAAGAATCAAAGCACTTGACGATGTTATTTTTAAATGAGACTCGAAGATTGTTAAAGTTACATATATCGACTGCTAAAAGACAAAAAGGCGTATCTACCGTGTTAAAGCATACAAGTTATGCCCTTTTGTTTCTCAGTATGCGATATATCTATTTTTTTTATGAAATTTATATTTTACGTATGTTTGTTCCGACCATAATCGGTGAGGCACTCAGAGACAATAAAATGTTAAATTTTTTACGTAAAAAAAATCATTTCATCAGTACAATGTACAATGTTAGGTAAACTTTTTGTTCTATCAGAATCAAAGCATTGGATGATGTTATTTTTAAAAGAGAATCGAAGATTGTTAAAGCTAGGTATATCGACAGCAAAAAGATAAAAAGTAAAGCATCGGAGTACGACCTTTTGTTTCTCAGTAGGCGATGTATCTTTTTTTTTAATGAAATTTATATGTTACGTATGTTTGTACGATCTTAATGATTATGGTCGTACCGACCATAATCATTGAGGCACTCGAAGGCAATAAACTTTTAAATTTTTTACGCAAATGAAAAAGAAAAGAAATCATTTCATCAGTAGAACGTGGAATGTCGCAGGTCTCATCGGGTCTCGTCGCCACCGACGCTCACATTGTTCACCAAGAATCCTTGTTCGTTGTGCGAAGTTTTGAAAGACGAATTAAAAGCCCGTTTCGCCGGTCGCTATCGGCTGGTTAGCGTCGACATCGCTGCACCGGGCAACGAAGCTTTTTACGAATTATACAAATACGATATACCCGTTCTGTTTATCGAGGGACATTATTTGTGCAAGCATCGACTCGACGTAGAGCTTTTGGAAAGAAGACTCGCTGAACTCGAACTCAATTGTGATAATAATTTGTAACGTTATACGTAAGTTAAGTCTATCGCTCGTATGATTGTGAAGGATCTGCGCATGCGCCTGCGCCTGCGCATTTTCGTATCGCGACCTCTGCGTTCTGAAAATACGATAAAAATAAGTAACTTAAAATCTTTTTACGACAAAGGAGATTATCAACGACAATGATACTTTAAGTCTGTATCCCGTGTACTCAGTAATTTTATGTTTCACCCTCGTTTTGCAAGTCAATTCGCAAAATAGTTTTACACCTCCGTTCAATACTGCATTCCCGCGGCTTAAAGCCAAAGCTCGTAGTAACAACTTTGACGCCTCTCGTTATTTATTCGAATGGTTTTAGAGCTCGGTTTTACAGCTCGGCATAACATATGCGATTGATTTGAAAGTTAATCCATGAAAATATTTAATTGCCACGGTATTGTAAGAGGCCGAGTGGCGAGTGACCGTAACGTGACGCACCTGCCCGAACAGGTACAACCGTACAGCCTTCTTCACCCTACGGTTCGCCGGTCAGCCTTCTGTACAATGCGTGACAATTTAATTGACCAAGTAGCACTCCCTCTACCATGAAAGTACACAGAAGCATCAAGAGAATACGCGAACTCGTAACCAGCATGGCATGGAAGCTTCGTCGGTAATCAAAAATCACAGAGACAACTCTCCGCACAGGTTTTCCATTGACCTCTTCACAAACTACGATTTCATTGCTCACGATTCCCAAGTAATTCTTCTAAATGGAAGCAATAATAACAATAATAACAATAATAACAATAGTAACAATAATAATAATAATAACAATAATAACAATAGTAACAATAGTAACAATAGTAACAATAATAATAATAATGACAATAATAATGTAGTTTCGTGAAGCAATGAAAAAAGTTTATAATTTTATACCCGAAAAATATTATTGGAAAAACAAATTAGTTTGAATGACCTATGTCCGCATTCTCGCGAGGAAATAATTTCGAGGTGGGTAGCCCCAGGATGCGCCGCCAATGGAACCGAGTGGTAGCCACTGTAATGCGCGCGGGTCTGCGACCGGTATATCGTTATTGTGGCGGGGCTCTCAGGACCGTAAGGCCCGAGCGAGCGAGCTAGCTGCGGAGTCCCGACGTCGGGCTGCCCGGTTCGTCGCCTTGCCAATCTCAGTCTCGCCCAGCTTTCGTGCACTCCTCCGACGTCTCCGCCGTTCTCCGGCTGGTCGGCAGCCGCCGAGTCGGTTACTCTCTACCTTCTAATCTCCCTCTCCCTCCCACTCTCGGCAATCCCAGCCGATCTTTGACGATCGGTCTGTCCCTCTCTTCTCGTTTATCTCGTCTCTCTTTGTTTTCCACGGGCCGCTCGTCCTCGCTCGTTCCCGATCCTCGACGGGAACGCGCGTCGACAAGCGCTTCGCACCGAGAGATGAAAAACTCTTTTGCCGAAGAGACGCGAAGCACGAGCAATCTCGTTCTCATGTGTTCGAACAAGTTTTCTTCTCGAGCTACTTTCATCCTGCTATATATATATTTTTTTTTCTTAAGGCCATTAAACATCACGAATGTGCGCATTCAATAGCGCTCACGTACGCTGTGCGAAACAATGATACTTTCACGAGGTCGTCCATGATTAAATAACTCTGCTTCTTGCGGCTCGATGTCTCGCACGAAGGAACCGACGATCCGTCTCAAAGTTAACAGTTAGTCGGATTTAATTTTTTTTATTGTATAAATAATTGCATACATTTTTTTATAATCCGACGATAAAGCAACGAAGCGTGTTTGAAAAAAAAAAAAAAAAAAAAAAAAAAAATCGTACATCGCATTCTATGCCGTGTCTATTTCGCACACAGCTTAAGTACCCTCCACTGGTTCGCCTCGGCCGTTCACTCGTCGGTTCCTCTCTCTCTCTCTCGCCCCGTCGAGTTTCGTATCGTCGGGCTCTCTCCGTTTCCATCGTAAAACTCGCTTCTCCCGAGTCTCCGTCTTTTACCGTTCGTCCCGCTCCCGCTCGTTCGCCTCGCGATCTTTTGCGGGCTTTCTCGCTCTTTCACCCGTCGTCGAGCCTCTCTGCCGGAGTGGCCTGGCGCGTTCGTCCGAGGCTCTCCCCGTGTTACAAGAGCACAGAGCCAGTATACGTGAATCGTCGGATCGCACGAGGCTCTCCCCGAGTCCCGGCGCGCACCAACGCAGGCAACCGCGTTTCTTCCTCAGTGCTGCGGCGACGGCGTGCCATACGCGGATACCGTCAAGTACATTTTCACCCGCCTCGCGGGAGAGCGACTCGCCCGCGAGCACACGCTCTCGGTCCTTCTCGGGTGCACGCGAGAAACGGCGATCGAGGAAAGAGTTTAGATTTTTCTTTTCTTTTTTTTTTTTTTGTTTACTTTCCGCTAAACGCAGTTAATTAATTTGATTTTTTTTTCGGACATACTTTACGTGCAGTTTCGAAGTGCAAGACTTCGTGGTTTTCGCCCGCTTACTCCGAGGCACCTCGGACTCCCCCAAGCACGCCGGGAACGATCGTGCGCCGAGAGCGCAGCTGCGATACAAGTGCATCGTCTCGAATTTACATTGTACCAATACGTCACCGAAGGAAACATAACATCACGAAACATTTCGTTTCGTCTCGCTTGCTGCCGACACTATAAAGCGTATAATTTACTTGAAAGAAAAGAGTATATAAAAACGCAGCCGGGGGTCATAAAATGCACAACTATCCGAAGATGTGAAAAGTGTTCGCTGATAAAAAAATGTTTCCCGATCGCCCGGTGTGCCGACTCGCGGCTCTGCGCGGAACCTGATTCCGTCAAGGCTGTCTTAACAACAAAAAGTTCGCTACAAAGAAAGGGAAGAAACGAGGAGTCGTCGGCTCTGCGGCTTGCAGAAAATCGGTCCTCGATAGCTCGCATACATATATATATATGTGTGTGTGTACGCGGCCGAAGATTTTTCTTCTGTCGCATTTAATAATCGGGCCGTCGATGAGCCGCGATCGGTCGTAGTCGTGGAGGACGAGCGATGAAGGCGGACGAGTCTCCGAGCTCTGCGACACAGGATTTAAATACCTGAGGAGCTTCCCAGCAGACTCTGCCGTGACAATAGACGTGGAAAAAAAAAACTGGCATACGTATATATCTAAGCGGCTCGAGGACAATTTTTTTTCTACTGTCATATTTAATAATCGGGACCTCTATGAGTCGCGGATCCGTCGTAGTCGCACTGCGGGCACGAACGATGAAGAGCGGGACGAGTCTCCGAGCTCAGCGACACAGGATTTAACTATCTGAGTCTCCCGTGACAATAGACGGGAATTCCGAGGACCCACCCGTCCCCCGAAGAAAGTCCCTTCGACTCACCGTACGGGCACTGCGCGTGCATATATACCTATATATATATATATATATATATATATATATATATGTATAGACAAGTGTAACGGTCTATTTTCTTGACGATCGTACCGGCGGCGTGAGCGAAGCCGCTCAGGCAGTAACCCTCGATCGGGCGAAGCGCACGTAAACAGAAAGCCAAAGGCAAGGTGGATGCGCGCTGCCGATTACGTGTCCGAGCCGGGCGTTGCGATGGTGGATAAGTGGGCGCATTATTTTTAGACGAATCGTTCGAAGTCGTCCAAACGGGCGACCACCTCGTGCGTTCTGGTCGGACCGCGACGTTTTTTGTTTTTTTTTTCCCCTCGAGTCATTCGATACACGCGACGGACGCTGAGACGTTTTATATACTCGGGAGTGTTCTGCGCTGGACTCTCTGCGGGGGATATTGTTTACCACGTTTTTTTTTTTAAGGTTGGCAGAAGTGTTGTCTGCGTGCCGCATCTCGTATCGGTGCGTCACGGCTTTCCACCTATTCGGTTAATCAGTGCACGGAACTCAACGATACTCAGAGGAATTATTATCTCGCGCGTTCGTACAGTGTTGCCTCGACTGGCCGGTGGTTTTCTCTTTGACTAACTGAGTGCAACGCCACGATAACGCTATCTTCGTGACCAAGGGCCAACCTATCCGGATCGACTGTCGCAACAGAGAAAAAGAACGGGAAAGATTTTTCAACCGAACTTACTGTGAGGTACTTTCTTGATTTTTTTTTTTTTTTAAATATATCGTTATCTTTTTTATCCTCGCGCGATACATCGATCCAAGTCGTGTCTTTTTTTTTTTTGGTTCTTTTTTTATGTGAAGAAGAAGAGTGTCGTCGTTTCAAATAGTTTTATCAACTTTTTTTTTTTGTTTATACGAAAGTTACGTCTTTGGGGTTGGAAATTAATCGTGCGTTTTTTGCAGTTTTTTTTTTGCGTTTTTTATCAGTTCTGAAAAGAACGATAAACGGTAATTGCTTCGCCGATTACTTTCACTGATATATAAATCCAATAAGGTAGACGTCCCAACCGGCGCACAAAGCGTGCGTGCAATAGAGACGGAAATACGATTTTTGTAACACGTGGACAAAAAGTCCAACTTTTCGTGCGTGTAACGCGTGGCGAAAGTCGCGCATTTAACATTTATATATTATTTATATTTTTTTTTCAGTAAGGTCTGCGTGAAAAATACTGCGCATGCGCAGATCGCACCGGATACTTTTTTTTTACACTTTTTAAACACTCTACCTCATTTTTCACACGCTTTCGCCACGCTACATGCACAAAATAGTAATTATTCACTATGCTAGTGCGATAAAACTTTTTTTCTGAAATCGTGTGATTGCAGCACTTGCCATCGTGTCGTGCCGCAAAGTCACACGTGCCGTAAAAAGTTTTATCGAACTACTATCGTAAATGATTATTTTTTTCCACTGGGTGTGAAAACCGGAGGTTTTATGCACGCCAAGCGTGCGCAAAACTGCCATTTTCACACCTTAGAACCTCGATTGTTCGAAACATTTATGCGAGCCTTTCATTCGAACAGCAACATGCTTGATTCGAATTTTTTATTATCGAAATCATGGCGCAGAATACCCTCGCGTTCCTCTCAACCAAAAATCAACCCAAAAATCAACCGTCGATTGGTACGCCAGACCAACCATTATTCCAACCTCCCGAAGGTTGATTTTCGGTTGGTTCGTCAAATCCAACCATCAGCCAACTATTCTTTCGACAGAGTAAAGGTTCATTCACGTTTGGATATTATAAACCGACTCTATTTTCGACTTTAAGCCGAGAATAGTAGTGGTTGACTTATGGTTGATTTTTTCAAAACCAACCGTGAACCAACCGCTGGCTAGGTCGTTGCCCGAAATAGTTGGTTTACGGTTGGTTTACGAAAAAACCAACCACAAATCGACCATCAATCGTCGTCACCTGAAAGTCGGAATGAGGGTCGTTTTATAATAACCAGCCATGAACAAACTATTTATGCTGTCGGAAAATGGTTCGTTTCCAAAAACCAACCGAAAATCAACCTTCGGACGATTGGAATAATGGTTGGTTTGGCGCACCAATCGACCGTTGGTTTGTGGTTGGTTATAGAAAAATCGTCCAAATTCCAACCATTATTTACGGTTGGGTGATTCGCGAGGTTGGTTCTTAGCGACGCGCAGAGACATTCATATCCGTGCTAGTAAGCAATTATTATTTTTTTATTAGATAATAGTTTTGTAGTGGAGTATATGAGTTTACGGTAATTCCACCTTTTACCGGACGCATAATGATTTTTATGGCGAAAAGAAGTGTGTAAGTTTTTTAAAACGAGCTCATTCCTAGCTCCCTTTGTTTTAAATGTCTCACTGTATGTTATTTTTCGTCTTCAATTTTCCATTGTCCGAATAATCGTTAATCCGAAATGGCCTCAACACCAATCGATTGGGACATTCGATTTTCTACTGCAATGCGTCGGTATTAGAGATCTTTCTTCAATGCTCAATAGAAAGCAGTGTTTTCATTGCAATTTATTTTCATTATATTTTCAATCTATATTTAACTGTGAGTCAGTTCTCTTTTTTTATACCTAAAAAACAATCAAATTAATTTTCATGTATGTATTTCACTTTTATAAATTTATCTTGTTGAATGACTTAGAAAAAAGAATGACACATTGACGATATAATACAGAGGAAAAGTGGCGAATGATGGCGATCCGATTTAAAACGATCTGCCTTTCTTCCCTTCAGAATTAATTTGTACTTTGTTTCTCAACGAAATTCTCCTTTACCACTATTCAAATACAGATGTCTTATAACTACTTGGATCTATCAATTGCAATAGAAAAACAGTGACAATGAAAAAAAGAATTTGGATAAAATCCTTACACGAAGCCCATGCCAATTCGGATTGATGTGAGAATTCGCTCTTAATCGTAGATTCTCAGCATCATGAAAAAAAAAAAAAAAAAAAAATTACAGATTTCGTTACCGACCGCGGTAATCCACGTATTTTTTAACGAGCGAACCAAAAGTCGTGACATTGGATACCTCGTGTGGCCTCGTTTTTTCGCCCTTTCCAATGTAAGGATTTGTTGTGCTTTCACTTCGGCTTCCTCCGTAATTTACTCTTCGTTAATTTTCACGACTGGACGAAACAATTTTATTTGTACGAAAATTCGTTATTGTGATTTCTCGAAGCGCGGCTACATTTAAACCCGATTTCATTAAATATAGGATCGATTCCCAAGAGTTCAATGCATCGGCAACTTGGTTTTGCGTGCGTCATTAGAACCAATTTGCGTGCGGCACGCGAGCAACAAATATAATAATTTCTTTATAAATTATCGAGGTGGCGTTAATTCTCCTGATTTGATGTAACAGTTTTACTTGTACGAAAATTCGTCACTATGTTTCCTCGAAGCGCGTCCACGTTTAAATCCGATTTCTCTCAATGGCATCGATTCTGAAGTATTCGATGGATCGGTAACTCGGTTTTTGCATGCGCGACATTGCGAAGAATTTACGTGCGGCACGCGAACAACTAACATAATTGCTTTATAAATTATTGAGGGGTGCGATGCTTTCGCTCGATTGTACGCGAGACTATATAATGTACAGCGAAAGAGACCTGCCTTAGGAGCGCAGGAAAGGAAAAATCGATAGAACGTTAAATGTGACTCGTTGTCGTCGCCGTCGTCATGGAGCACAAGTTGAACCACTTGCACACTTGTCCAAAGGAATTCATTGATTCGTCAATTTTCCTGACAAACAAGTGTCACGCAAATATAATTAACGACTCACCCATCGGCGCTCAAAAAATAAATCAGTAATGTATTGAGGTGTCGATAGAAACGTTTGCGCATTGTCTACAGATAAGCTTACGTATTATCTATAGATATGTTTGCGCATTATCTATGGATATGCTTGCACATTATCTATACATGTGTTTCCGCATCATCTATAAATATGCTTACGTATTATCTATAAATATGCTTCCGCATTATCTATAGATATTCTTGCGAATTATCTATAAATATGTTTACGCATTGTCTATAGATATGCTTGCGCATTATCTATAAATATGTTTACGCATTATCTATAGATATGATTGCGCATTATCTATACATGTGTTTCCGCATCATCTATAAATATGCTTCCGCATTATTTATACATATGTTTATACATTATCTATAAATAGGTTTAAGCATTATCTATAGATATTCTTGCGAATTATCTATAAATATGTTTACGCATTATCTATAGATATGCTTGCGCATTATCTATAAATATGTTTATGCATTATCTATAGATATGCTTGTGAATTATCTATAAATATGTTAACGCATTATCTATAGATATGATTGCGCATTATCTATACATGTGTTTCCGCATCATCTATAAATATGCTTACGTATTATCTATAAATATGCTTCCGCATTATTTATACATATGTTTATACATTATCTATAAATAGGTTTAAGAATTGTCTATAGATATTCTTGCGAATTATCTATAAATAGGTTTAAGCATTATCTATAGATATTCTTGCGAATTATCTATAAATATGTTTACGCATTATCTATAGATATGCTTGCGCATTATCTATAAATATGTTTACGCATTATCTATAGATATGCTTGCGCATTATCTATAAATATGTTTACGCATTATCTATAGATATGCTTGTGAATTATCTATAAATATGTTTACGCATTATCTATACATATGATTGCGCATTATCTATAGATATGCTTGCGCATTATCTATAAATATGTTTACGCATCATCTATAGATATGTGTACGTATAATAATAACGTGTTCGCAGTTAATACGACTCAACCGTTATTATTGTACGTTGAATCACTGTCGCGATGAACCTCGTGCCTTATAAAAATTCGCTATACTGTAGAATCCATTCTCCATAAAAAATTAATTTAGTGTATATTTAATATCGTAATTTTTTTTAGTCGAAATAAATAAACAGGCTTTTTCATTACGTTCGAGAAAAATACCAAACATCGTGAGCGTTCTTCCAGTACCAATTATAATAATTGTCATAAAAATATGATAACGTTAATTACAATTTATCCTCAATATAATTTCAAATGATTACCCTCACATATAAAAAAAAAAAAAAAAAAAAAAAAATCTGTCGTCTACCAACTTTTGCTACTTTGCGACGAGCTTTCAAGGCGATCCTGCCAGTAAATGATAATAAATGTCATATAAATATATTGTCCTTATACAAAATACATGCGAAAATATATTTCTTAAATCAAACCTCGCAATGTTTCGTTTCTCATCGCGGTTCAACGCGTCAAAAACAAAAGCACTGTGGATCGGCTCGACTTTGTTTACATTTTAAAAATATATTGTTACAAAGTACGCGGTACATTGATAAATCATCGTAAAACAAAAGTCTCAAGTCCATTGAATCGACTTCACCTGCTGACACCCGCAGCTGTTCACTGCGGGCTTTGGACAAGCGTACACACTCGGTCTCGTGGATTCTCATGATTCATGTTCGAGGAATCCCGGTCGATGTCCTCTACAGCAGCGCTGGAGATCAGGTTACGTGCGTTCAAAGTCGTACCCAAAACAAAACAAAACAAAACAAAAAGTAATTATAATCGCTCGGATTCCGACAACCGATAGACCGTACATAAATCGTTCGGCAATCGTCTTTCGATTATAGTGGCAATCGCGCTGTGAATTAAGCTCTATTGAAACGTCATAAATACACAATCGTAAAGTGCACGCACTCGTTCGTTTGTTTGTTTGTTTTTTTTTCCATCTGTGTTTCGTCGCCGCGATTTTCTTCGTCCATCTCGCGCTGCAGTACTATTTCCAAGCGGTTTTTAACAGCTGACAATTTTTATCAGCCACGATAAGTGTTCAGACGAGGGGGGGGGGGGGGGTCTCATATCTGGTTCTGGATGCGTACTTCTACACACATAAATTGCTTAATCGATGACTCACACGACGATTCGTCTGCACACGAGAAGAGCAGCAGATGCTCCCATGGACGACATGAATTTAATGCAATGGTCACTTCAAACATTTATTTCACAGGCTTACGAGCGTGTACGGCCAGAAAAATAAATTACTCTGTCCGCAAAGAAATTTATCTTTGTTAAATAAATATTAACGTTAAATAGATATTTATTTTTATTAAATAAATATTTATGTTAAATAGATATTTATTTATATTAAATAAATATATATATATATATTTGTATTAAATGAGTATTTAATTTAATTTGAATTAATTTATATAATTTAATTTGTGGGTTTATTTTGGTAATTTTATTTAGAAATGGGAACGCGTGAAGTAAACAATATATTTGTCTGTAAAATCTCACAGTTTTAATTAATTTCACTGCAAATGAGACGATCTTGTGAAAAAAAAGCATTGATCACAGTTTTTATTACCGACCGTGATATTTCGCACAATCTCAAATAGTCAATTATTCTCGATTTTTCCTTTTCCCAACTTAACGACCAAAGGTTGTCAAAAAAAATTTATCCGCAAGTGATTCTTTAGAGAGTCTCATTATAGCCGTTTGTTAACGAAGATAATGCGTTAACGATCGACACATGATTCGTCATTCGTGATCTCCGCACTGCTACATTGTATTTAGCATAATATTATTACTCGCCTCCGCTTACTGCAACGCGATGTCGTGCGCCTTACAACGACACCTGTAATCTATGGATTTGCGTCAACTTCATTGACTTGTGGATAGAAAACAAAAAAATATCCAGCTCAGGTAAATAGAGAACATCGAAGTGAGAAACGCGTTTTTGAAAAAAAAAAAAAAAAAAAAAAAAATGCGGAGCTCGCAAGGAGTCGTCGAAGAAAATGTGTCTACTAAGTTGCATTCCGATGCATTCTGATCGAGGAAGATTATACGTAGGAGCAAACTCGACGGAGCTCATGTGCAGCGCTGCAGATTCGCACTGCCGATCTGTCGGTATTGCAGAAAGATCATCACAATTGATCTGCAATCGTAATTGTTTATTCATTGACGGATCTCTCCTTGACCAATTATCAAAATATAAATATATACACGTGTGTTATAACTAACGTATACTTATAATTAAATTAAAAAGGAAAGATACAAAAACTAATAGATAATATGACTAAAAGATTATTCTTGTACTACAATCTCCTTTTGACTTAGCTCAGATATTCTTTAATTTGCACTTGCTGCGTGTAAGTAAATACTAATTATCAAAATATAAATGTATACACGTGTCTTGTAACTAACGCACATAACGTAAATCGAAATAAAAATGTATAAAGGTGTTTCATAACAATCGTATATTTACAATTAAATTAAAAAGGAAAGATACAAAGACTAATAGATAATGACTAAAAGATTGTTTTTCTACTACAATCTCCTTTTGACTTAGCTCAGATATTCTTTAATTTGCACTTGCTGCGTGTAAGTAAATACTAATTATCAAAATATAAATGTATACACGTGTCTTGTAACTAACGCACATAACGTAAATCGAAATAAAAATGTATAAAGGTGTTTCATAACAATCGTATATTTACAATTAAATTAAAAAGGAAAGATACAAAGACTAATAGATAATGACTAAAAGATTGTTTTTCTACTACAATCTCCTTTTGACTTAGCTCGGATATTCTTTAATTTGCAGTTGCTGCGTGTAAGTAAATACTAATTATCAAAGTATAAACGTATACACGTGTCTTGTAACTAACGCACATAATGTAAATTGAAATAAAAATGTATAAAGGTGTTTCATAACAATCGTATATTTACAATTAAATTAAAATGGAAAGATACAAAAACTAATAGATAATGACTAAAAGATTGTTTTTCTACTACAATCTCCTTTTGACTTAGCTCAGATATTCTTTAATTTGCACTTGCTGCGTGTAAGTAAATACTAATTATCAAAATATAAATGTATACACGTGTCTTATAACTAACGCACATAACGTAAATCGAAATAAAAACGTATAAAGGTGTTTCATAACAATCGTATATTTACAATTAAATTAAAAAGGAAAGATACAAAAACTAATAGATAATGACTAAAAGATTATTCTTGTGCTACAATCTCCTTTTGACTTAGCTCAGATGTTCTTTAATTTGCGCTCACTAAGTAAACGTCGTCTCTCGCTGTCTGTCGGTATTGCGAAGGAAGTGCATTTCGCTCCCGCTCACCTGTGCCGCGCTCAGTCGGTAACAAAAGATGTAACGAACGCCCTCTTCACACCTCAGACATTTGGGAGTTCGGAAAATTGTCTTTCCCAGCGTCTGCCATTTCTCCGGATAAAGACAATTTTCCGTTTTTTCCCCCCGACTACTTGTCGTCACGAAACGGTGTTCATTACAGATTTCGTTACCGACCGTGGTAACTTAACGTTAACTCAAGGGGATTCAAACTCATTGGCGGTGGTCAGTAATGCGGGACACCGATCTTTCGTGAGTAAACGCTTATTCGGCAACGTCCCACATTAGTATTAAATAATCGCACGCAATACAGACGTGAGCGCGACATGTGCTGACCCAAGTGCAGACCGGTGCAAGGCCTGTAACTCGATGCTCGGTGTATCTGGTGCATCGGGACGGCGCTTACCACTTCCCGAACCTTAAGGAATTCCAGGAACTGAAATTTGATGAACGGCCCTACAAATACGTTTGGTCAAGCTATTTTTTTTTCTTTTAACCATTCGTTCAGCGACTACTAGCAGGTTGTGGCGAGAGTGCGAGCGCCCTCGCTGCTAATTTATAGTTTAATTCATTTATATTAATTTATATTTCGGTCGATTTACCGGCAAATACGTCACTTCCGGTTTGCAAATCGCATTTTTTCGACAGAAAATCCGTCACTTCCGGTTTGCAAATCGCACTTTTCGACAGAAAATCCGTCACTTCCGGTTTGCAAATTGCATTTTTCGACAGGAAATATGTCACTTCCGGTCGGGAAGTGATGTTACACCGGAAGTGACGTATTTCCGGTCGAAAAAATGAGATTTTTCAAAACGGAAGTGACGTCATACCGGAAATCACGTCCTACAGGAAGTGACACTTCATACGGGAAGTAATATAACACCAGAGATACGTCACTTCCTATTTGAAAATTTAATTTCTCGCCCGGAAGTAACGAATTTTCGGTACCGCGTCGCTTCCGATCGAAAAATGCGATTGGCAAATCGGAAGTCTCGTATTTCCGGTATAACGCACTTTCCGGTGGAGGTATGAGATTTTCAATGCGGAATTCTCGTATTTCCAGTATAACGTAGCTTCCGGTATAAATATGAGAATTTTCAAACCGGAAGTGAAGTATTTCCGGTATGGCGTAGCTTCCGGTAGAAAAATGAGATTAACAAAACGGACGTGTGAAGTATTTCCGGTATGGCGTAGCTTCCGGTAGAAAAATGAGATTAACAAAATGGACGTGTGAAGTATTTCCGGTATTGCGTAGCTTCCGGTAGAAAAATGAGATTAACAAAACGGACGTGTGAAGTATTTCCGGTATTGCGTAGCTTCCGTTCGAAAAATGAGATTAACAAAACGGACGTGTGAAGTATTTCCGGTATGGCGTAGCTTCCGGTCGAAAAATGCGATTAACAAAACGGACGTGTGAAGTATTTCCGGTATGGCGTAGCTTCCGGTCGAAAAATGCGATTAACAAAACGGACGTGTGAAGTATTTCCGGTATGGCGTAGCTTCCGGTAGAAAAATGAGATTAACAAAACGGACGTGTGAAGTATTTCCGGTATTGCGTAGCTTCCGTTCGAAAAATGAGATTAACAAAACGGACGTGTGAAGTATTTCCGGTATGGCGTAGCTTCCGGTAGAAAAATGCGATTAACAAAACGGACGTGTGAAGTATTTCCGGTATGGCGTAGCTTCCGGTCGAAAAATGAGATTAACAAAACGGACGTGTGAAGTATTTCCGGTATTGCGTAGCTTCCGGTCGAAAAATGAGATTAACAAAACGGACGTGTGAAGTATTTCCGGTATGGCGTAGCTTCCGGTAGAAAAATGCGATTAACAAAACGGACGTGTGAAGTATTTCCGGTATGGCGTAGCTTCCGGTAGAAAAATGAGATTAACAAAACGGACGTGTGAAGTATTTCCGGTATTGCGTAGCTTCCGTTCGAAAAATGAGATTAACAAAACGGACGTGTGAAGTATTTCCGGTATGGCGTAGCTTCCGGTAGAAAAATGCGATTAACAAAACGGACGTGTGAAGTATTTCCGGTATGGCGTAGCTTCCGGTCGAAAAATGAGATTAACAAAACGGACGTGTGAAGTATTTCCGGTATGGCGTAGCTTCCGGTAGAAAAATGCGATTAACAAAACGGACGTGTGAAGTATTTCCGGTATGGCGTAGCTTCCGGTAGAAAAATGAGATTAACAAAACGGACGTGTGAAGTATTTCCGGTATTGCGTAGCTTCCGTTCGAAAAATGAGATTAACAAAACGGACGTGTGAAGTATTTCCGGTATGGCGTAGCTTCCGGTAGAAAAATGCGATTAACAAAACGGACGTGTGAAGTATTTCCGGTATGGCGTAGCTTCCGGTCGAAAAATGAGATTAACAAAACGGACGTGTGAAGTATTTCCGGTATTGCGTAGCTTCCGGTCGAAAAATGAGATTAACAAAACGGACGTGTGAAGTATTTCCGGTATGGCGTAGCTTCCGGTAGAAAAATGCGATTAACAAAACGGACGTGTGAAGTATTTCCGGTATGGCGTAGCTTCCGGTCGAAAAATGAGATTAACAAAACGGACGTGTGAAGTATTTCCGGTATGGCGTAGCTTCCGGTCGAAAAATGAGATTAACAAAACGGACGTGTGAAGTATTTCCGGTATGGCGTAGCTTCCGGTGGAAAAATGAGATTAACAAAACGGACGTGTGAAGTATTTCCGATATGGCATCACCTGCGGATGGCAAAATTAGATTTTCTGCACTGGAATTTAGCGATCTGGTAAATGAAGATTTTTTTTTTGTCATGGACTCGAGCGACACTCGAGCGCGACACGTTAATAAAAAAAAAGTAAGACATAGTAGTATATACGCGGAAATGTAACACACCACGTAACATTGTACAGTGGTCAGGGGCATAGTGTGATGCTGCGCGAGCGTGATTGCAGCTCCGATCACTGTGATAGTTATATGACTGGCAAATAGAAAGGATACGCTGGTTGGTATTTTTGTCCTATAGTCCGGGAGAACGAAGTCGATATGTTCGAAGCTTTCCGAAGTAGCATCGGACGTTAGTTGCGCGTCGACGAGTTATCGTCGGGTTGTTAATCGACCCTAAGCAAGAGCCGGCGAACGACGTTGTGACGCACTCACGCACGGTGATTGTCGCTCAATACCACTCGTGGAGCAATCTTCGTCACGATACTTCTTCGACTCGTGTGCCGCGAGAGTATAGTAGTGCGACTCTCGTTGGGGTGAAAAGCGAAGAAACGAATAATTTACTCGGCCAATATTATCGTTCTCGAGATGAAGTGTATTTTTCTTTGCTATTCGGTATAAGTTTTTGCAAAAAAAAAAAAAAACCGAACAGGTGCGCTTACTGCCATTCACATATGCACGGAGATAGGCGATAATGTCGTTCTTCCGCGAGATCGTTAGTCACTTCGTGAGGAATGTCGGTAAGAGCCTTTTTATTTTTGCCAATAGAATCCTCGAGAGTACGTGAAATACCGCGGTCGGCAATGAAAACTGTAATTAATTTTTTAAAATGTTTTTGTTACCGACTGTGGTATTTCATGATTCGACAAGTATTGAGCGATCGAGCTGAAATATTTCACCAAGGATGGAATTAAGATCAAAGTTAATTGCGTATTGAATTATAAATGTGTCAGTCGTAATTTTTTTTACTAGCAAAACTTTCTCGACTATAACGCTAAAAATTATTGATGATGCTCTCTTATCGAGGACATTTTAGTCGCGATATTTTTTATTCTCCCTTGCAGAATAAATTAATGATATTTCTCCGAATCGTGTCTCGCAGACTTACACAGTGTCAAAAAAAAAAAATCCGTATGAGAATTAATGTACCGGAAGATTTTATCCATAAATTGGTATATTAAACGTGGTGGCAGCGGTCAGGGGAAACCGAGAAAACCGGAAAAAGTCAGGGGAAAAAAAATCTTGGTCAGGGGATCAGGGAAAAGTCAGGGGATTTCAAAGTCGTTCAGGGAAAAAGTAAATAGTCGCCGAACCTTCTATAAATTAATAAGGAGTGAATAAAAAGGAGCCTTAAAAAAATTGAGCACATTAAAAAAAAAAAAAAAAGAACAAAATATCGAATTAAACATTAATACAGTAAATAGGCATTTTTATTTGCACCATAAATTTTTTTATACAAGGCGTTAGAAATTCGGTCAGGAAAAATGTTTGATTGCTTAGTGAAAAGTCAGTGAATTTTTTTCCGGGGAAAAACGGTCACCGTGTTATAAGAATTTTTCTTAGATATTATGGTAAAAATTCTTGAATAATCTCAGACTTTGTGCCATAAGTGGCGCGCTGACGTCGTACTACTATACGCTATGGTAATTTTTTTTGTAGATTATTGGTAATTTTTTACTAGATCCTTCTCTCAGTGTACCATTGTGGCAGCGGTCAGGGAAAACCGGGAAAAGTCAGGGAAACAGGAAACATTCAGGGAATTTCAAAATTGATCAGGGATAAAGTAAATTGTCACCGAACCGTCTATAAATAAATAAGGAGTAAATAAAAAGGAGCCTTAAAAAAAAAAAAAAAAATTGAGAACATTTAGAAAAAAAACAAAAAAATCGAAGTAAACATTAATACAATAAGTAGGCATTTTCATTTGCATCAGACTTTTTTTTTATACAATCGTTAGAAATTTGGCCAGGGAAAATTTTTATTTGGTCAGTGAAAAGTCAGGGAAAAGTCAGGGAAACGTCAGGGAATATTTGTTCGGGGGAGAAACGACCACCGTGTTAAATTTCATGTACACTTGTGATGAAAAATTAATGTACAGTGTATTAAAAACATTGTGGAGGAAGCTATGGTTTTATAATAATATAATTTCATTTTACTATTATAGTTCTTTAATTTTTATAATTTATTAATTTCAATGAAAAAGTATAATAATTCCTCCGATTGTACATTAAAGTTAATGTGTTAATTCTGGCATAAAAACTTCTCATCCGGTACAATCCACATTTTTTTATTCACAACAGATTGACCAGTATCACTTGTTGGGGTGACGCGAAGAAACGAATAATTAATCCTCGAGATGACGTGCATTTTTCATTGGCATTCGTTACATATTTATGTACAAAAAAAAACGTCACCAACTAGGGTGATTAGCGCTAATACACATATGCACAGAGATCGGCGATAATGTCGTGCTTCCGTAAGATCTTCACTAATTTCGTGAGAAACGCAAACATTTTAAAGAAAACTTTTTTTGTCATATCGACCATGGTATTTCACGTTTCGACAAATTCACCATCAAAGTTGTTCGTGTATTGAATTATAAATGTTTTCCTCAATATTTCCTCCACGCCGCAAAGCTTTATCCACGACTAAGCTAAAAAGAATAATGTAAAATACTTTCTCATTCAAGACATTTTGATCGCCAACATTTTTGTTTCCCCTCACAGAATAAATTAAATGGAAATTTACCTACGAAACACAACTCCAAAAACTTGGTTTCGTTTTTGAGAAAAGATAATGAAAAAAAAAAAATGCCTAATAAACATTTGGCAATGTGTTATTTTTCTTATCATAAAAACTATTATTTATAGAACGTGTATAAAACAATGTAAAAGGAGCTGGTCCCGTAAATAAATAAATAAATAAATAAATAAATACATAAATAAATAAATAAATAAATAAACATTCACGTGTGATAGTGATAATTACACAATTTTCGTATACACATATACATACACGTGCGAGCATTAAAATTTGTATTTTTTTATTTTGCAGGACCCGATCGTGCGAGATTCAGGATGGCTTCGAGCGGCGTCGACGACGAGGATCTAATAGACCTGGAGGGCGGGGTCGGAGCGTGCGTCTCCCGGACGGCGTTGCCGGAGGCCTCGGCGGAGGAGCTGGAGCACCTGCTGGACGTGTGTCCGCCTAAGCTGGAGCAGAAGTTGTCGCTGACGAGGGAGCAGCAGGGCTCGGTTCGGGAGCACAGCGACAACGGCGACGTGCTGGTGACTCTGGGTCACGACCAGGTCGTGCCGATCCGCAAGAGGATCGACGTGGTCTCCTCCGAGACGATAAAGAGGATTCGGGACATAACGAAGAATCTCGAGCCGGTGATAAGAACATGTTCGGGTTCGAGACTCGAGACCGAAGGAAGGGGCGATTACACGGAGGACTTTGTCGACGGAAGTGCCGAGGATGCTCGAGCGAGGAGCTTCCAGGATCGAGCCGACGTCACTTACGAGACGCAGGCGATCAACAAGGCCTTCAATTTTCTCTCGGAAATCGAGGACGTCGACGACGACGATCCGCCGCCCGACAAGCGTCGAAGAACGGACGGAGCGCGCGAGGACGAAGATTTTGGAGCGTCGTCGAGCTCTTCTTACCCGCTGGAGCCGACCTGCCTGATCGAGAACGCGTCTACGAGATATCGCTCGAATGTCGAGCTCGAGGCCGCGGAGCGAACCTCGGCGATGGATCCGAGACGCTCGAGCGAGCCGCTGACGAGGAATCACGATCGAGGATTCGAGGTCTCGTCCTTATCGACGGAGGGTAAAAATAATCGCGCAATCGGCGAGACCGATTTCTCGTCGATTTTCCCGTTCGAGAATCGAGAGCCGAGATTCGCGAGACTGTGGGACGACTGCGCGGCGATTCCGCGCTCCGGCGGAAGACGGCTCGACGATAGACTCGAGAGGAAATCCTGGAGCGAGGGAGCCAACCGCGGGATCGTCGATCAATGCAAGAATGCTAACGGCTTCGCGAGATCTACCAGCGTCGACGTCAACTGCCTCGACGAACCCTCGACCTCGAACGGCATCACGAGGTTTCTTCGGAAAACTTCGAGGACCATTTCCAGGTGAGAGATATACTGTGGATTAGTTTTTTTTTATAGATATATTTTTTTGTTATTGATATTCAGTTACTCGCTGCCTGGAGTGGCGGAAGGGAGATTCATCGATTCTATTAATCATAGTTTAGTTTCAGGAAACCCTCGTTAGGGAATTTATAACAGTGAAAAGAAAAAGATCGGGTATTAAAGATTATCTGGAACAAATATTATGGGTTGTGTTTGAATTTTCATTTAATTAATGGTTTATTAATCATTGCATTATTAAGCAGCTGTTATGTAGCGCGCTTGCTTGGATCGCATATTTCATGTTCAAATCCATTTCATGTGAAATGGAATTTCGGAATTCATTCTGTATGCTAGGAAAAACGAAATTCCGAAATTATAGCATATAGAATGGAATTTCGGAATTTCGAAATCCATTCTGTATGTTATAAAAATTGGTCTGGGGGCGGGGGGGGGGGGGGGTTCAGCTTATCCGAAAGCGAGGTTCAGCTGGGGGGGGGGGGGCGACATCCAAGCCGATAAAAAAATCCACAATTTTCCAAAATATATATATAACACAATAACATTAATTGCATATTTATCAATAATGGAACAATAAGGCAATAACAGAAATTAATAATCATCCCGAATAAATATTATCAGTAGAATTTTAATTTTTATAAAAATAATGATTAATAAATAGTGCAACACTCGAAGGTGCAGGATGAGCCGTACGTTTTACCCAACTCGTACGTACGACGGGGAAAGTCGTACCGGGGGAATTATTGGCAACTTCTTTCAACTTCGTTACAAAATTGGTAAAAGCAAAAAAAAAAAAAAAAATATCGGAAATCAATAATTATCTCGAATAAATATTATCACTAGTATTTGAATTTTTATAAAAATAATGATTTATAAATAATGCAATACTCGAAGGTGCAGGATGGGCCATCCGCTTTACTTAACTCGTACATACGACGAGGGAAGTCGTACCGGGAGGGATTATTGGGAAGGAAACGTGAATAACGAAACGCCCGCATTTTCACTTGATACACACTAAAAAGGATCGCGAAAGGTGCTCGAGATAGGGGAACATAACTACAGAGAGAATCCGTGCAAGGCTCCGTTGAGCCTTTCCGTCCAATTACGAGAATCATGAGCGCAGAACGTTGTTGGGGAGCGTTGTTCGAAAGAGGGACTGGAGGACGTTCCGTGCTCGTGGAGGCAGCTGCTTTGTTCGAGCGAACCCCTACGGACGCAAGAAGCACTTTGCAGCACGTGGTGGTCAAGAGCGTAAAACGTCATTAGCATGGGCCATGAGGGGGTCCGCGCGCGTACCTGACCGGAAGTTGTAGTACGCACGTTCGAGGAGACTCGGAACCGGGGAAGCGTGGAGAACCCACCGGATCTGTATCGCGCGCCATCGTGGCACGTGTTCGCAGACCTTCTTTCTGTCCATCAGCATCTTGCATATGGATACAGATTTTTTTTAATGATTTTTAATCTCAAACGCATATTTTTCGAACAATTAAAAGAGCGAGAGTTGAAAAGGGGTCTGAAGGAATTTCTTATAATCTTATGCAAAGAAAATCTCGCCGTCAATATCTCATATCATATCTAATCAGGATTCAATTACATATCTTCGATATCTTCGTTATTGTCCGATACGTTATATTTGTACTATTATTTTTTCTGCAAGTTAATAAGAGCCTGCACCCCTTTTATTTTTATTAAATTTTTATCTAATATTTATTTGATATTTGTTTTATAATTATTCCATTTTTCTTTAATTTTAGTGGTAATAAAAGTGCATTAATTGACAATATCGTGTAGTTTTACCCAATAGTCTGTGCACATCTCTCTGCAGTAATTACAACATTGACGTAGACATTGTCAACATCGCCAATGGGCAATCGACCGCAGTACTTCAGCCCACTTTAATTTTTATTCAATTTATTTTGACGAATTTCTCCTTTTACAACCAGTTTACAGTAAATTCTAATTTGGAGCTCAGAATAATAACTTACATAATAATAAAAAATAATGTATTAAGATTAAGTTTATAAAAACCGCGGAATTTTTTATTTGTTTTTTTGTTTTTATTTAATCGTGTAGTTGAAATTAACAGCTAGGATATGCACGATGTGTGTAATATCTGATGATATGACTATATACGATTTAATCATTTTAACGAGTAACATAAGATCACACTTGACTTTTCTCTCTCTTGAAATTTTATTTAATTTTCACTTAATTTTCATTTAATTTTTAGTAGTAGCCGTAAAAGACATTTATTGATGTCCCTTACAACGCTAGTTCTATTTTTTCTTTTTTTTTTATATATTACATTGAAAGAAGTCCTTCGTCCTTTAATTTTGATTTAAAGTTTATTCAGTATTTATTTAATTTTCATTTGATTTATTAATGATCTTAATTTTTTGTTTTCAGACGAGGCCGGGAGCGTTCGGCATCCTCCTCGGAGTGTTCGGAGGTGGACTGGTCCTGGGTGGAGGAGTACGAGTCGCCGTGCGTCGAAACGAGCGGCTCATCGGGTTCGTCGACGAGCATAAACATCCAGGAGGGCTGCGAGTTCGACAGGAACGGGAACAGCAACAGAAGCAGCGGCGCGGCGTGCCCGAGCCCGTGGGCCGCCTCTCCCCCCACCAGGGTGGGGGCATCGAGTGCCGACGAGACCACCTCGTTCTCCGGCAACGCCGATGGTGAACGGGAGGAACGCATGCGCGCCGGCGGGCGAACCGCTCGCGACTCGAATGGCAGTATTGCGATGTCCGTCGGCGCGACGGGCAAGTCCCCGTCGTACGGAGCGACGCCGGGATCATTATTGTCGCTCACCGATCTGGATATCCGAATTTCCACGCCCGATCGTCTCGCCTTACCGACGAGCGTCCGCAACGATGTCGCCCCACCGACCGGCAACCTCAACAACGAGAATTCGAACGAAGCGGCGATTCGCTCTTCGGGAAGAAACAACAACAACAACCTCAACAGTCGCGTGAGCGGCGACGCGCCTCCTCGCGCCAATTCCTGGGTTCGCGAGTCGATGCGCCGAATTCGTCATCTCCGTCTGCCGGAGGCCGAGCGAGCGGGCGATCGGTCCCGCATCATCGTCGACTCGACCACCACGTCAGCCGCGACGATACTCTCATCGCCGAATTCCCTTCCCGACATCGCACTCATCGCTCCGGAAATTCTCGCCGCTCACACCAACGGCGTCAGCTCCGGCAGCGTCCTGAGACCGTCCAGTGCTCCGGTCGCGACCAGGGATCACGTCAGCCGGAGTCCCGGGCATGTCGCGACACCGCGAAGGGGCAGAAGACACGGAAGCCGCTCGCGGGGCGGCAGGCATCAGGAGAGGAACGGCAGACTCGCCAACGCGTCCCGCACCGGAAACTCATCCGGTGACAACACCGAGATCGGCGTGCAGACCGGAAATTCAAACGCCACGAGCCCCGCGGCACGAAGAAGCTCCAACGGACCACCGCAACATCCCAGCTCACCGGCTGTCGCGTCCGTTACCACCAGAAGGTAAGTTCGACATGGGAATGTGTGTGCTGTTTTTTTTTACGTCATTGTAAGAAGCGTTTTCAATGGGCAGGTTTGACATGCACAATGTGCTCACGTGCGCTGAGACTACGACATACGGGCGATATTATGCATATGAATCATACTTAATAATTCGAATAATTTTTACAACAAGGGAATGTTTATTTTTTTATGTTATTGTTAAAAACGTTTAATCCTTGTAGTGAATATTGGCAAAATTCGTGATTTTTTTTTTGTATTTTCAAACAGCCATATTTTTCAAATGGTTTTTTTTTTAAATCAATACGTCACTTAATTCCTGGTAATGAGTTGTTTATTATGCATATGTATATGGTGTAACAAAAAATTCGTATGCAGTTTAATGTAATGGACTAGAAGTTTTGATGCGAAAACTGGTACATTAAATTTGATGTATTTCCATATAAACTTGTGATGAAAAAGTGAAGTTCAGTGTATTAAAAGCATGCGAATATTTAATTTTTAATGGTTTACTTTAATTTCCATGAAAAAGTATATTAATCTTTCATCACAATTGCACCGTAAATAGAACGTACCAAATTTGCATGAAAGCTTCCTTCAATGCATTGAATTGAAACTTTTTTTCAGTGTATATTTAAAAAAAAATATAACACCGCCTTTCTAAAATATCGTAACGCGCACATAGATAGTAGATTTTTCTTAATTCAGAGTACGTTACGTCTAATAATTGCGCGCGGATGAGATTTTGAGAAATTTATCTTCGAACAGAATAGTTATTATTGTAATGTGCAGTCGAGTCACGGATTTGTCATGTTCACTGCGATGTGTCATAGAGAATATAAAATGTGCTGGGTACTGCCATTGCTTACCGGCGGCCGGCCGTGCACGTTTTCGCTGTGCGTACAGCGGCTCTCTAGCGCAATGAGGGAAATCGATCGGGGCTGTCGGGGAAAAAAAATGTAACGATGGATTTACAAACTGGTATTCGTGTATGCAGATATGCTGCGTCAAGTAAGGAGGCGCTTTCGACGCCAAAGCTCCTTTTTTTCAAAGCACCATTAGCTTCTCGTTTTTATTGAAAAATCAATCATTTATCTTTACGTACATGACATATAGATATTTTTTTAAAGTCGAAATATTTAATTATATAAAAATATATATATATATAATTTAATTATTATAATTCTTATAATTATAATTAAATTATATATAATTTAATTATAATAGAATATACAAATATTTTATAGTTCAAATACGGTTCTGCCCGGTCGGTTTGAGTAGTGTGGTTTTAATGGCTCTAGTGCAATGAAGAAAATCGATCGGGGCAGTGAGGAGGGGGAAAAAGACTGTAACAACGGATTAACCAATTTATCTTCCTAATTGACCCGGGCTAGACGAGGAATTACTTCCAAACTTATATAAATATATACAGAATATACTGAACCGAGTGAGGAGGTTCTTCCGATGGTAAAAAGCCCCATGAAAAATCAATCGTTTAGCTTTATGCATACAACATATAGATATTTTTTTTAGAGTCGAAAAATTTTATTATAAAAAAAAATATATACAAAGGTTTTGTAATTCATATGCGTTCTATCTGGTCCGTTTAAGGAGTTCAGATATTTAGAAGTTCACCTTCCTAGTTGACCCACGCTCGCCGAGGAATTACATCCAAACTGATATACATACAAATATGCAGATATGCTGAATCAAGTGAGGAGGCGCGTTCGACGCTAAAGCATATTTTTCAAAGCAACTTACTTTCGCATTTTTAAAAATTGAAAAATGAATCGTTTATCTTCGCATATACAGTTTTTTTTTTTTCAGAGACACGAAATATTTAATTACAAAAAAGTATATATACAAAGATTTTGTGATTCGTGTATGTTTGGTCAGGTCGGTTCGAGGACTGTGCTTTCAATCGCACAATCTCCATCGCTTCTCCCCTCAAGTTCGCGAGCCCCCGAAAAAAGTATAATTCAAGTGATTGCGAATAATTCGAAGTCGGTTTTCGATTGAAATTGAGAGTTTCGATACACTATTGCGAGTACGGGGTGCGCGCTCGTGTGCTCCCTGTCCCCTTTTACGGCTACGTGCCGTTAATCGCGGCTGCTGCTATAGCCTCGCGGCAACGTAGGCGGCCAATTTTTTTTTTTTTTTTATTTCTCTTTTTTTTCCCCCTTTTCTTTCCGCCGCGCGTCTAGCCGCGCTCGCTCATGGGACGAATCGCGATCCTCACGCGAGAACGAACGAACTGGCTACGGCAACTTCTCTTCCGCCACTATACGCACACACATTCACACACCTACCATTGTGTTTATACTGCCTACTCATAAATGAACACAAGCATTATGGTTCTGTTCGCTTCAACACTTTGACAAAAAAAAAAAAAAAGGAAAATGGCTGAGCCTGTTTCAATGTTTCCTTGAAGCTCATTTGTAACACGTGTTATCTACGGGATCTCGGACGCGGCCTTCTTCTTCCTATCATTATACGACGACATATTCGCCCGATTGTGTTCCTCTCCGGGTAAATTAAACATTGTATTGTGTAAGGGAAAAGCAGGAGTTTCCGAGCTCACCGTTAAAGTTCACATAGTTTCCGGTCTGCGAATTTTCGGCGTTCGAATAAATGAACAATCAACTAATAATTAATCTACAATAAATAGGTAATTAATCGATATTTAATTGGTAATTGATTGACGATTAATCGATAAATAATAACTAATTAACTAATGATCAATTCATCAATTGCCAATGAATGAATAATTGTTCAATAACAAACAATAACAATTCAATAACAATTCTTTCAGTATACACGGTAAAAATTATGACTGGCGTACAGTGTCAAAGGGATTGTTGAGTGAATATTGAAAGGTATTCTATTTTTGTATGCAACAAGTAGCCTTGCAGAAGAAGTGCGGACGGAAATTCATCAATGTTCCGAAGCTCCGAACGGTGTGCTAACGCTACGCTTCGGTTATCCGACAGCTTATTTGCGCAAGCAAGCCACTTTACTTGGTAAACGCGCGGCCAGCGCGGTGATTGAGAAACACGTCGGCAAAAGTCGCGTTTTGCTACGTTACGATTGCTCTTTCGCGGGGCAAACCTCATTGCGTCGAACGGGAAAAAAGCCATGTCGGTTTCCCTCCCAAGGGAATGAAGTATATGTCCGATATATGTAATATACATGTGTCCGTACATATACAAAAGTAAGAGTGGGCAATATGGCCCAGTCCATGCATAATTGATCATACATATCGATTCTCTTACAAGGAAATTAAGTACAAGCCCGATATATGCAATACACATGTGTTCGTCCGTTGGGTAAAAGTGGGGAATATGGACCGGTTCATATTTCATTGATTTACGTGTTAATCGGGGTGGTCCATATTCACCACATTTACCCTATATAAAGTACAACTTGGCAATATAACCCAGTCCATGCATAATTGATTGTACATGTCGATTCTATCACGAGGAAATTAAGTATGTGTCCGATATATGTAATACACATGTATCCGTACATGTATTAAGTAAAAGCGGGCAATATGGCCGAGTCCACACATAATTGATTATACATGCCGGTTCGATCCTAAGGAAATGAAGTATATGCCAGTTATACGAAATGCACACGTACCCGGATACATATACATATTATAGTAAAACACACATACTAAAAAACATATATAGTAAAAGTAGGAAATATTGCCGTGTCCATACATAATCGATTCACGTGCAAACAGGGGTGGTCCATATTCACCACCTTTTCTCTAGCATAAAAAAGGTTTTATATTCCTTGCATATCTCGCACATATTCTTTTTTCCATACGGGTATTAAGTCCTAAGAAATATATATATATATATATATATACATATATACATATATATATATATATATATATATATATATATATATATATAGTATTATATATATGTATATATATATATATAATACTATATATAAATAAAAACAATACTACACACTCTGTCTTTATTAATTATATAATATTGTTATATAATAAATATCAGCGAGTGTTCGTTTGAATGGAAAAAAAAAAAAAAAAAAACGGAAACCACAAAGTCTCTTCGCAGCATCGAGATTGAAATTGGTCGAATGGTATCGAGACACGGCATTGTTTGCGGTTCGCTTTGGAGAACGTTCGACCGTGAAAGTATAACACGGGCTGTTGTCAGAGTAGCAACGAGAGGTCGATAGTATCGACTCGATACTACTCAAGGTGTATGCCCCTTTTTGCCCAGACCGTCTCAACCGGCAATTTCGTTTCATTGACGCACGTTTACGCCGCAGGGCTTGTTTAAAAAAAAAAAAAAAAAAAAAGTTGAAAAAAATAAATCCGGTCAATGCCCGCGCCCTATTACGGTTCAGCTTCGATACTGGTGTATTCTTTATCTATAGTTACGCTCCGTTGCCGGTTCTAGGCAATTCCTGGGAAAAAAAAAGTTATCGTATATGATTCATAAACATATCCACATATAGTCATATACGATTTTTAAATGAATCATATATGACCGTATATTGATTGAGATTGTTACAATAAAATAATAAATAATATTTAAAAATTCATTGCTTCGCTAGAGTACATCAAGTTTCTTGTAACAAGTAGAGAGGGGGACGAGAGAGGTCATATAATTCTTTACATATAAAAATTTACAAAAAAAACGGCACTTTAGCATTTATTTTTTTTTATTGAGTTATTGAGATTATTATGTAAATCATATTTGATCGTGTATGACTTATTTGGAAATTTCGCCGATCTCCCATAACCGGCAAAAATTTCTACAATAATTCATTCACGATCATTTATGATTAATAATAATATGTACAACTATAATGCGATAATTGGTTTCTCGAACGCCTCTTTTTAGTTTATTTATCTTTGTTATAAAAAAAAGAACCTGGCAGATGCTCCGGTTCCCGGCAACTCTTTCTTTCAAACTTCAAATTGCTTTATTTCAATGGAACAGCCATCATATTTGAAAACAAAAACATATATATATATATATATATATATATATATATATATATATATAATAACTTTTATGAAAAAACTACGCTACAGCTATTGCCGTCAAAGTGGCGTCTGGAACGTTTAGTGGGGGAATCCGTCATGGGAAAAACAAGGCAAAGACTAATTAAACAAAGCCATCGTTTCATATCATCTTCAGCAAGAATCGCGTTAGTACGAACCAAAATCTATATAAAATAACTTTTAGTAAAGAAATTTTTTTAAAAATGCGCTCCAGATATCGCCGTGAAAGAGGAGTGTGGGACGTTCAGTGAGGGAATCCGTCATGGAGAAATCAACGCAAAGACTAATTAAAAAAAAATAGCCATCATTCCGTATCATCTTCAGCAAGAGTCGCGTTAGTACGAGCATAAATCTATGTAAAACAACTTTTAGTATAAAATAAATAGAAAATAAAAAAATGCGCTACAGATATCGCTGTGAAAGAGGAGTCTGGGACGTTCATTGAGGAAATCCGTCATGGGAAAATCAACGCAAAGCCCAATTAAAAAAAAGAGCCCTCCTACTTTCCGTATTATCTTCCGCAAGAATCGTTTCGTTGCAAAGCCAACCGCAAGAGTACGCACAAAAATCTATATGATAAAATAACTTTTATGAAAGAATGAACAAAAACAACAAAAATGCGCTACAGATATCGCTTTGAAAGAGGAGTCTGGGCCGTTCATTGAGGAAGTCCGTCATGGGAAGATCAACGCAAAGCTCAATTTAAAAAAAGACCCCTCCTACTTTCCGTATCATCTTCCGCAAGAATCGTTTCGTTGCAAAGCCAACCGCGAGAGTACGCACAAAAATCTATATGATAAAATAACTTTTGTGCAAAAATGAACAAAAATACGCTACAGATATCGCTGTGAAAGACGAGCCTGGTACGTTCATTGAGGGAATCCGTCGTGGGAAGATCAACGCAAAGCCCAATTAAAAAAAAAAAAAACAAAAAAAAGAGTCCTCCTAGTTTCCGTATCATCTTCCGTAAGAATCGCCTCGTTGCCAGTGCCACACGATCCGGTAATCTCGACGAGGGAAGTGCGGAATGGGGCAGATAGATAGAGAGAGAACATAGCCCGTTCAAGGTAGCTGCCGTAACGGTACCGACGCACAGTGCCGGGGTTACGCGATGGTCATCCCAGGAGTGCCATCCACGCGGCTCTTTGCTCGTTTGCTGCCACGCTGTCGAGGATCGACCCGGGAATCTAGGTCAGACGCACTCTTTGTTCTTCTTCCGTCGCCTCCCATCGTCGCGGCATGCTCGTTCTCCTCTTCACTTCTTCTTGGCGAGCGCGCTATCGTCTGATGTAGCGCTGTAACGCAGCTAGTTGCTAGTTCGATTCTGCATTGCCGCGACAGGAAATTTCTTGGGCCGTCTGTCGTCACTCGGGCTCGTCATACACACATGATTGTCTTCTCTTTGCATCTAATCTCGCCGCGGAATTGCGGCGACTTCCTTTTCCCGAACAAATAAGCTGCTTATAGCTGGGCTTGCGCTATTGCGAGCTTACAACATAAAACACTTTCCGCGATTGTTTTCATGTCGCGGACATTTGCATCGATGTGCAATGAAAAGTATGGTAAGCTTGACGATAAGAAGGATGTTAAGGAGCCGCTGGAGCTTCCTGTCTTACCGACAGAACGTGGCGATTTCGTTGAATCGACTTTGTTAATTAGTCCCCGATAGCCGATAAGTAACACAGACAAACAAGTACGTACTTCAAGGTAGTCCCTGCGAATGCTGTTCACATCACTTAAGTTTCAGAGAAATGAGAGGGAATTGTAGACACTTATCGATGGTATAAAAATCTGAAAAAAAAAAAATCAATTGTATCAAAGATGCCGAAAGGATTAATTTTGCATAATAATAATTCTAAAATGTTATTAACGAAATTGATGAAAAATAAAATTGTTCAACAAGTATCCCGGAAATGTAACTTTTTTTTTTTTCTTTAATGAAAATTGTTCGTTCATATTTCTGAATACGTATGAATTCTTTAAGATTTTTAAATTCACCTTGAATTCTCTGTTTTTCTACACGTTTTTCCCATATAAACAAAAAAAAAAATCAAAGTGAATTTAAAAATCTGAAAAAAATTCATACGTATTAAAAAAAAAAAAAAAAAAAATGAACAAATAATTTTCATAAAAAAAAAGTCAGGTTTCCGAGATATTTGGTGAACAATTTTATTTTTCAGCACCTTTAATGTGCTTGATTTTTTTTTCAGATTTTTATATCATCCATAAGTGTTTGCAATTTTCTCTCGTTTCTCTGAAACTTATGCGACGTGAACACTATTCGCAAGGATTACCTTAAGTACCAAATAAGCACTCGTGTACTTTAAGTTTTCCCCAGATCTGGTATATTAACTAAATGTTATATCTGGTATATTATATTTGGTATATTAAATAAATAATTCTAAATGGAAAATATGAAATCGTCTGATCCCGCTGGTAAAAAAATGCAAGTGAGGAGTTAGGGTAGTCCTTGCGAATAGTGTTCACATCGCATAAATTTCAGAGAAAATGAAAGCAAATTGCAAACACTTCTGGATGATATAAAGATCCGAAAAAAATCAAGAATATTAAAGGTGCTGAAAAGATTAATTTTGCATAATAATAATTCCAAAATGTTATTAATAAATTGATGAAAAATAAAATTGTTCACCAAATATCTCGGAAAACTAACTTTTTTTTTTTTTATGAAAATTATTTGTTCATTTTTTTTTTGAATACGTATGAATTTTTTCAGATTTTTAAATTCACTTTTTTTTTTTTTTATATGGGAAAAACGTGTAGAAAAACAGAAAATTCAAGGTGAACTTAAGAATCTGAAAAAATTCATACGTACTCAGAAATATGAACGAACAATTTTCATTTAAAAAAAAAAAAAAGTTAGATTTCCGGGATATTTGTTGAACAATTTTATTTTTCATCAATTTTGTTAATAACATTTTAGAATTATTATTATGCAAAATTAATCCTTTTGACATCTTTAATACACTTGATTTTTTTTTGTTCAGATTTTCATACCATCGAGAAGTGTCTACAATTCCCTCACATTTCTCTGAAACTTAAGTGAAGTGAACACTATTCGCAAGGACTACCTTAAAAACGAGTTCATCCCCTTAAGTCCTGGATAACTGAAAATCGTTGAGATGCTAAGCCATCGGGATAGCTGGAGGTAATGTGGGACCTCAAAGTTCGCATTAGAACAATCGGTACTTCAAAAGAACTTGAAATAAACGAACCCGATTGGAGAGCATACCAAATATACGTATATTCGGTATGCTCCCCCCTTTCCTCCCGTTTATTTCTAGTCCTTTTCAAGTACCGATTGTTCTAATGCGAACTTTGAGGGGCCACGTAACTTCCAGTCACTTTCGGTTTGAAAATCTCCCTGTTCGACCGGAAGTGTACCGGAAATACGTCACTTCCAGTTCGACGAACTCAATCTCTCGATCAAGAAGTGACGCCACACCAGAAATATGTCCATGTAAAAATCTCGAGTTTTCTTCATCGACCGGAAGTGACTTATTACCAATGTGACGTCACTTCCGGTTTAAAAAATCAGTCCTATCTTTCGACCGGAAGTGACTTATTACCAATGTGACGTCACTTCCGGTTTAAAAAATCAGTCCTATCTTTCGATCGGAAGTGACGTATTTCCAGTTTGATGCCACTTCCGAATGAAACATTGGTTCTCCGTAGCGCGCGCGCGCGCCTGTTTTGTTGCTGCTATTGCGTATATGCTGTTAAAACAGTGGCGTACGGTGCAGTTTATACCGTTATGCTCGAGTTCGGACTCTCCTAGATACTGAGAGCCTCCTGTCGAGTTTCGACCCTCTCCGAGTGAAACGAACGGCTAGTCGGACGGTCTGGACGGCCGTACCTGAAAATTAATCAATAAAGAAACTGAGCCGTATGCCGCTTCCAACGGCACGCGTTATAGCATGTGTTGTACAATGAAAGGGTATAACGTGTCCGAGTACCGTACACGCGATCTTCTTGGCCCCTCGAACGCTCTTGGCACAATGGCTCGACGTTCGTGTCGCAGGCACCGGGCCGGAATAAATCTGACATCACTCTGCGCTGAGAGAAGGATCTGGTAAAAATTACTATATCACTTGGGAGATATTAGCATAGCGCATAGTAGTAGAGCGTTAGGGCCCCACCTATTGTAGGAAGTAACGGATTTATACACGGTCGGCCGCGGGTCAGGGAAAACCGGGAAAAGTCAGGGCAACAAAAATCTTGGTCAGGGAATCAGGGAAAAGTCAGGGAATTTCAAAGTCGTTCAGGGAAAAAGTAAATAGTCGCCGAACCTTCTATAAATAAATGAGGAGTTAATAAAAAGGAGCCTTAAAAAAATTGAGCACATTAAAAAAAAAAAAAAAAAAAAAAAAAAAAAATCGAATTAAACATTAATACAATAAATAGGCATTTTCATTTGCACCATAAATTTGTTTATACAGGGCGTTAGAAATTCGGTCAGGAAAAAATGTTTAATTGGTTAGTGAAAAGTCAGGGAATTTTTATCCGGGGGAAAAAACGGCCACCATGTTATAAGAATTTTTCTCAGATATTATGGTAAAAATTCTTGGATAATCTCAGACTTTGTGCCATAAGTGGCACGCTGACGCCGTACTACTATGCGCTATGGTAATTTTTTTTTTGTAGATTATTGGTAATTTTTTTACTAGATCCCTCTCTCAGTGTATGCATGACCATTGTGGCAGCGGTCAGGGAAAACCGGTAAAAGTCAGGGAACAAAATCTTGGTCAGGGAATCCGGGAACATTCAGGGAATTTCAAAATTGGTCAGGGATAAAGTAAATTGTCGTCGAAGCTTCTACAAATAAATAAGGAGTTAATAAAAAGAAGCCTTAAAAACAAAAAAAATTCAGAACATTTAGAAAAACAAAAACAAAAAAAAATCGAATTAAATATTAATACAATAAGTAGGCATTTTCATTTGCATCAGACATTTTGTTGTTGTTGTTGTTGTTATACAAGTCGTTAGAAATTTGGCCAGGGAAAATTTTTATTTGGTCAGTGAAAAGTCAGGGAAACGTCAGGGAATATTTTTTTCGGGGGAGAAACGTGGGAGAAAAAAAAAAAAAAAAAATGTTGTCCACCAATATAATGCGTCGCGATTAATGTGCTTCATTGTCTAACACTGCAAATAAAAATTGTAAATTCAATGACACCGAACTGGAAGTTTTTATGCAGAAACTGGTACGAAGTTACCAAAAGTACCGAAATCGGGTGTAAAGTTTAATGTACAATTTGAATGAAAAATCGAATTTTACAGTGAAATTTTCATTAAATTATGAAAAGTAAAGTATCACTAAATGCTTTGATACACATTACGTCAATTTTTCATTGCGATTGGACATAAATTTTAATATAACATTTTATGCATATAAACTTCGAGTACGAGTACATTAAATTTCATACGATTTTTTTGTTTTACAGTGCAACGCAGAGAACACAGGTTTGCTCGTAAATGAAATCCACCCGAGCTTCCTCCCTTTCTCTTCCACTCCCGACCGTGGGGAGCAATTATCACGGATTCATTAGTGTCGAAAGAAGGAGATTGGACGGCCGTGCCGCATCGTGAGCTTCTCGAACGATCCGTCCGGATGTTCTTAAAATTCTAAATCCGCCATCACTCGATATAAGAAAGATCGAGTAAAATAAATGTAGAAAAATGTAATCCTTCAGTACAATGCATCGGGATTAATGCACCGAAAAAAAGGTTTGGTAAGATGATTTGTTTGAATCAACGTAATCCGACGGTTGCCGGTGACGAAGGAAATATTTAGTTAAGTTCACTGCAAAGTTCAAATCAGCATCAAAAAAATCATTTCATTGTCCCAACTAAGAGTACATTCGATCGAACAGAATGGGCAATCGTATCGAAAAAAAAAACTTTTCTTCGAAACAAATATCTAGTCGCACAGAGGAAAAAAAATATTTGGCCCAAGTCAATTTGAAGTTGGGTCCCAGTACGGTTATTTACGTTATTTGTTACTAATTAATTTCATACGTGGCTACATCGTGTCTTTATATGTTCAATTGTTGTCAGTATATCGCTTACTTATCAATATAACACAATTTTTACATATTCAAATTTTACATATCCTAGCGGGCCTCGAAACTCGAGCCTAACGCATCCTGATCTAGTACCTTACCACTGCGCTACAATTGCTCATTGATATGTATAATTTTGAATCGGATATATAAGTTATTCGTCGTCATTAACTTAGATTCAACTTCGATGATTTGATATTGAAATATCGAAATAACTTGAAAGTTGTTTATTGTGGGTATATAATATTTGTGAATTACTAAATTGACGTCTTGCCGAAGCGAATAAAATTATTTTCAAGATGCCAAATGTTCGTATATTATACGAACACATTGAATCACATTTTTTTTTTTTTCAAATCGACCAAATATACGTTCAAGTCAAAATAATTTACCTTCTGTATGTTGACAGTATATACGATTGAAGCGAAAAAAAAAAAAAGTTCTTGATTTAATGCAGCTTTGATTCACTTCGAATCGACGTTATAGTCACTTTAACTGCTACACGCACTTGGCACAACCACTAGTCCAGACGCCAGACGTGGTTCTGCATGCAATCCGAGGTCGCCGAAACAACTTTGTTGGATTCAATAGATTTTGACCTCCCAATCACGAATATATAAGGTGTTTTCCGGAAAACACCCGGTCGTTTAATTGTTAATCGCAATTGTTTATTAACAAAATAAGTTATTGTTTTTTTTTTCACTTTAAATATTTTTTTTTTCGTATACTTTGGTCGGTTTTGAGTCGAAAAGGTTCTATGAAACTTTACTCTATAACCTATAGATTTGGAGCAATAAATTGTTGAAAATTGTAGATAGGCCAAAACTGCTCTACTTAACAAATTTGTAGCGGCGAATATATGGGTCATAGACGAAAATTGTAAAGGACTTTTATTAGCCAAATGAACCGAGGAATATGAAAAAAAAAAATATGCGACATTGTGTGGGACCGAATATCACGATTTTCAATCAGTCGCGCAACCGCAGTTTTTTCGAGGATGTGAAGGAATAGCCGAGCATACGGAATAACCGAAAAAAACTGCGGTTGCGCGACTGATTGAAAATCATAATATTCGGTCCCGCACAATGTCGCATATTTTTTTTTTCCATATTCCTCGGTTCATTTGGCGAATAAAAGTCCTTTACAATTTTCGTCTACGACCTATACTTTCGGCGCTACGAATTTATTAAGTAGAGCAGTTTTGGCCTATTTATAACCTATAGATTCGGAGCAATAAATTATTGAAAGTTGCAGAGTAAAATTGCATAGAACATTTTCGACTCAAAATCAACCAAAGTAAACGAAAAAAAAATATCCGAAGTGAAAAAAAAAAACAATAACGAATTTTGTTAATAAACAATTGCGATTAACAATTAAACGACCGGGATATCCGCAAAACACCTTATATATTCGTGATCGGGAGGTCAAAATCTATCGAATCCAACAAAATTGTTTCGGCGACCTCGGATTGCATACAGAACCACGTCTGGCGTCTGGACTACACACCAGTTTTATTGTTTCAACAACGGTGTAGTCTATTAAAATGCGCCTGGTTTGAATACAAGCCAATCTTCCGTGACCGCAGCTATGAGGTTGATATTACCAAACCTTTTTTTTCGGTGTGTGTTTCATTAACGGTATGTTGGATCCGTTTTTAACTCCTTACTTTCCTTTACTAACGTCGGAGCTTATTCGACGCTACTCGGTGTAAGAAGGATCGAGGAAAATCTGAAAAAAAAAATTAATCGGTCGGGATTAATGCGTTTCATTAACACAGCGCTGGGAATACGGCGTCGTGGCAAATGAACTCCATCCGAGTTTCCTCCTTTTTTTTTTAACGCACTCTCGACTCTAGGGAGCAATTATCACGGATGAATCCGTGTCGAAGGAAGGAGGCTGGATGCGCGTCGCGGGTATTGCGAGCTTCTGAAACGACACCGGTTTATCGGTTGGGAACCGGACGCTCAAAGGGGAACTACGGTTTTTCCAAGATTCTTGCAAAACATGCCAATTGCTCGGCAACTCCATTCTGCAAACGTCCGGATTTATCACGTTGGGATTTTTTTTTTTTTTTTCGAAACTCGAGATTTTACTGCCGTTCTGCATTAATTTTTAACTCTGAACCAACAATGGAATCCCTCCTGCGGAAAGTCTGTTCATTTTCGTCAAATATTTTTTTGGAAATGTAATTTTTTGTTTTTATTTCAAACATTGTATTAAATTTAATTGAATAATTCAAACTGATAATAAATATCAACATTTGGAGGAATGAAATTTAGTAATTTAAATTTTACATTTAAATTAAATTGATGATTCGTTCTTAAGTAATTAATAGTTAAATAATAAAATACGATGAAGATTTATCGGTCAAGAAACGGACACGTAAAGAGGCACTACGGTTTTTCCAAGATTCTTGCAAAACCAGCGAATTGCTCGGCATTCGCAAACGTCCGGATTTATCACGTTGGATTTTTTTTTTTTTTTTTTTTTTTTTTTTTCGAAACTCGAGATTTTACTGCCGTTCTGCATTAATTTTTAACTCTGAACCAACAATGGAATCCCTCCTGCGGAAAGTCTGTTCATTTTCGTCAAATATTTTTTTGGAAATGTAATTTTTTGTTTTTATTTCAAACATTGTATTAAATTTAATTGAATAATTCAAACTGATAATAAATATCAACATTTGGAGGAATGAAATTTAGTAATTTAAATTCTACATTTAAATTAAATTGATGATTCGTTCTTAAGTAATTAATAGTTAAATAATAAAATACGATGAAGATTTATCGGTCAGGAAACGGACACGTAAAGAGGCACTGCGGTTTTTCCCAAGATTCTTGCAAAACCAGCGAATTGCTCGGCAACTACATTTGCAAACGTCCGGATTTATCACGTTGGATTTTTTTTTTTTTTTTTTCGAAACTCGAGATTTTACTGCCATTCTGCATTGAGAAACTCGGTAACGGATTATCGGCCGAGATATCGATAAAAAAATGTTTCAACTCTGAACCAAAAATGGAATCCCTTCTGCGGAAAGTCTGTTCATTTTCGTCAAATTTTTTTTTTTCGGAAATGTAATTTTTTTTTAAATTTCAAACAATATATAAAATTTAATTGAATAATTCAAACTGATAATAAATATCAATATTTGGAGGAATGAAATTTAGTAATTTAAATTCTACAATTAAATTAAATTGATGATTCGTTCTCAAGTTATTAATCATTAAATAATCAAATACGATGATGGTTTATCGGTCAGGAAACGTACACGTAAAGAGGCACTACGATTATTCCAAGACTCTTGCAAAACCAGCGAATTGCTCGAGGACTCCATTTGCAAACATTCCGATTCATGCCGTGGGAAATTTCTTCGAAACCCGAGATTTTACTGTAGTCCTGCATTGAGAAACTCAACGACTTTTCAACCCCAAAACTCATAAAAAAATGAACTCACTCTCGCGGGAAGTCAGTCCGATTCTCGTTAAGAAATTTTTGGAAACTGAATTTTTTTATTTTCAAAAAATTAATTGAATTAAATTCAACGATTTAAACTGATGATAAATAACACAATATTTATATGAATTAAATTTAATAATTCAAGCCAATAACAAGTACCAATATTTGTGTCAATTAAATTTACAAATTAAAGTCATCTAATTAATATTAAATTGAATCGATGATACGTCTGGTAAACAATAAAATATCTATAATGGCTTCTGTCAAAACTCACGCGACTGACGGATCGAACATACGTGCATAATAAGCATTTTTTTTATTTTTTTATTTTTTTTTTTAAAGGATTATCACCAACGTACGCGGGACGATATGTGCACATGATACCGTTGCATTCCATGCTACTGGCAGAAACATCCCGTGCCCGGTTTCACCGTCGACCCGTGGGAAATTACTAAAAGCTCATGCACAACCACCTAGTGAATCGTAATCTGTATTGTGTTCGCGTGTCTGCGATGTTGCATTTACTATATTTCGTAAAAGACGGAAGTATCGAATGAACGGTCACAATCGGAGCCGACGTTGTGCGGTAGAGAGTTTTACAGCTGTCCGATGGGGCGGGAGAACAGGTGTGGGAGAGAGGATAGCCGAACCGGAGACGGCGCTAGCATGTGGGCATACAAAACATTTTTTTTTTTTTTTTTTTTTTTTTCCACAACGCATATGTATATGAATAGTGCACGAATACCGAAACATGCTGCGCAATGGCACGAGCACGCGACATTCACTCGTTCGGGTAACACCAATTTTCTGCATATACATTTCCGAAACATATGTCGGGTATTTCTTCGGCTTATCGACGCGTCCCTCTGATGTCATTAAAAAAATTGGAGAGAATTAAATAAACATAAACAACAAATATTCATAATATTGAATAAACAGAAACAATAAACATTGATGATATTAAAAATTTGTAATATTGAATAAACAATAAACATTGATTAAATTAAAAGTTGATAATCGAGCGAGCGTATCCGTGATGTGTTTTGCAACTATTTTTGTATCATATTTTCTAACTATTTTGTATAACACTTGGTAAACACAATGTGCAATGAACAAACCTTTTTTTACTGTCCATTTCACTGTGCATTTTTACTGTGCATTTCAATGGCGCAAGCTGAAAGTTTCGCGTTTGTTTTTTTTTTGATATTCTTAGAGAAACACTTGGACGTTAGTGCTTGAACTGTTTCCGGATGGCAGCTCTGTTCGGATTGTTCATATGTTGAGACTATGCGGAATTATCGCGGTTTGGCAATGAAAAATGTAATGAATTTTTTTTTTCATGGCTTGTGGCAGGTGGCGCCAAATAAGAAGAAGAGCTGGCCAGTACTTAAAGTTCACGAGTACTTAATTGATACTCAAAGCACGGTACTTGAAAGTATCAAAGTATTTTACAAATAAATTAGCACCCCTGAGAAAAGTTCATTACAATTTTCATTATCGACGACGATATTTCACTTCCCATTAATCGAGTGTTAATCGCCGGCTTACGAATTACTACAATCCTTGGTGAGAGAAATTGCATTAATTTGCAGAGTTTCGCACAAGAAGGACCCGTCAAGTCCGTATTAATTTTTTCAAAAGCTGGTTTAGAAAACCATAATTAAATCATCTTTTTACCTCTCGCCCATCGCCAAACACTTCGGTTCATCCTCGTCGTCGGTCACGCCGTTTTGCGTATGAACCGGCGTACGAAAAGTTCTCCAGTTCTTATCCGGATTACAGATTACAGTATCCGTTACCGACCGTACAGTAAAGGAAAAAAAAAAAAAAGTTTGTACCTTTCGCAACAACTTGTTGTCGACAAACGTCCATAATTTTCTATCTCTTAATTTTACGATCGCACGAAACGGCTTCAGTTTTTTTTTTTTTTTTTTTTTTTTTTTTTTTTACAAACCAAAGGCACCAAACTAATATCGTCAGTGACACGGGAAATTTAAGAGGACACACTTGTATATTCAATCCCGAACAAATGAGTTTGTCACTTATTTAACAGAATTATTCTTACGAAATACTTTGTACTCCAATTTTGCGAAATGATTTTTTTTTTTTTTTTTTTTTCACTGCGAGCCAGAGTCGATCGACGATGTTCCACTCGCTCATTGTCGAGTGCTAATTGTCGCTTGCAAATGACTGCGATCATCGGCGAGAGAGATTGCATGAATTTGCATTCGCACAAAAAGAGCAACCTGCAAGTCGGTATTCATTTTTTCGACCGAAGGTTTAGAAAACTCGCTCGTTAAATTGCCTTTTTTTTTTTTTTTTTTTTTGCTTCACGAGCCGCCAAACACTCGTGTTCATAGTCGTCGCCGGCTCGTCCGCTTTGCCGGCGTATGAACAGCTGCTTTCCCGTTCCTGTACCTCTTTCACGTTAATAACGCCTTGCACACACACCGCTGCGAGATCCTACGTGAAACGGTAGCCTCAGCGCTCGTCCTCAGGTGCGTACCGCACCATCGACGATGTTGCGGTACGTACCGCTCTAACGATACGCTCTAACTGTATCTCGCGGACCAGACACTGTGAAAAATCCTATCGTTCCCACTCGCTCGCTTCTGCAGTAAATCGCAAATGACTCGATACAAAAAAAAAAAAAAAAAAAAAAATAGAAAATAAAAGAAACCCGCAGATGTTGAAACTGCGGTCGAGACGAATGCAGTTTCCGCACTCTTTTTACAATAAATTCAGCGACCTGTACACGTACCCATGAACCGGTTGACTCTTGCCGGCTTTGACTATATCGCGAGGTCGGTATCGCGGTGTTTCATTATTCAGCAACATTGTGACCTGAACTGCATACAGAAGAATGGAAGTGGATATAGAGCATAGAATAATGCACCTTGCGCTTCCGTTAAAAAAAAAAAAAAAAAAAAAAAAAAAAAAAAAAAAAAAAAAATGCCACGGGCCATTTACGGTGCGATCGAACCGAGAGTCATGGATCATCGGGATCCGACCATCGGGCACACTGGACATTGCGGTGCATTGTCCGTGTTCACAGGGGTGTGCATGCTCCTAGTGCGAGTTGCATTGCCTTGCATTCGTTAGGAGCACAAGTGCGTGGCTCTGGTCTTCGTCTTCCTATAGGGTAGGCGATCGATGTGTATGTACCGAGAGAAAGAGTTCGCATTACAATGTCGCGTAGTCGTACAGCTTTAACTTTGTCGTCCCGACATACAAACTTGGTATGATATCGATTCGTGTAACAGGCTTCCGCACATGAATATGCAAAGTTTCGAGTCTAAAACAAGTAGCTTACGTAGCGGACTCCGTTGTAAAGCAAAAAATGTACGGAGAATGAAAAACAAAAAATTAATCCAGTAAAATATTCGGGAAAAATCAAATGATAAATGATAGATGATAGATGATAAATGATGATAAATGATAAATGATAAATGATAAATGATAAATGATAAATGATAAATGATAAATGATAAATGATAAATGATAAATGGTAAATGATAAATGATAAATGATAAATGATAAATGATAAATGATAAATGATAAATGATAAATGATAAATGATAAATGATAAATGATAAATGATAAATGATAAATGATAAATGATAAATGATAAATGATAAATGATAAATGATAAATGATAAATGATAAATGATAAATGATAAATGATAAATGATAAATGATAAATGATAAATGATAAATGATAAATGATAAATGATAAATGATAAATGATAAATGATAAATGATAAATGATAAATGATAAATGATAAATGATAAATGATAAATGATAAATGATAAATGATAAATGATAAATGATAAATGATAAATGATAAATGATAAATGATAAATGATAAATGATAAATGATAAATGATAAATGATAAATGATAAATGATAAATGATAAATGATAAATGATAAATGATAAATGATAAATGATAAATGATAAATGATAAATGATAAATGATAAATGATAAATGATAAATGATAAATGATAAATGATAAATGATAAATGATAAATGATAAATGATAAATGATAAATGATAAATGATAAATGATAAATGATAAATGATAAATGATAAATGATAAATGATAAATGATAAATGATAAATGATAAATGATAAATGATAAATGATAAATGATAAATGATAAATGATAAATGATAAATGATAAATGATAAATGATAAATGATAAATGATAAATGATAAATGATAAATGATAAATGATAAATGATAAATGATAAATGATAAATGATAAATGATAAATGATAAATGATAAATGATAAATGATAAATGATAAATGATAAATGATAAATGATAAATGATAAATGATAAATGATAAATGATAAATGATAAATGATAAATGATAAATGATAAATGATAAATGATAAATGATAAATGATAAATGATAAATGATAAATGATAAATGATAAATGATAAATGATAAATGATAAATGATAAATGATAAATGATAAATGATAAATGATAAATGATAAATGATAAATGATAAATGATAAATGATAAATGATAAATGATAAATGATAAATGATAAATGATAAATGATAAATGATAAATGATAAATGATAAATGATAAATGATAAATGATAAATGATAAATGATAAATGATAAATGATAAATGATAAATGATAAATGATAAATGATAAATGATAAATGATAAATGATAAATGATAAATGATAAATGATAAATGATAAATGATAAATGATAAATGATAAATGATAAATGATAAATGATAAATGATAAATGGATCATTCCACCATATTATTCGCATGATCTAAATTAGCGGATCTCTCGTTCCCACACTATACCTGTATCACGACGCGTCGACCCCGCGTGCGAGAACGTCTTGCTACTCCCCCGATTCCTATGAGCGCGAACCGGAAGTCGTCGATTCTCAATTCGCCGACCTCGAAATTACGAGCGACGAATTCCTCGTCAGCCTCGACCACGTATCGAAGGTCGCATGTACAGCCACGGAATTACGAGCACACAAATGAGAGACCGATCAGTCATCCATCTCGACTTATCGACCACGCTCGTAAACCCTACATAAACACACATATAACGAGTAACGTGTGCGCCCACTGTGTCTCATGCCGCGCTATATAATTCGAGATTAAAATCAGTAGAGCGTTTAACAGTCGGCAACCTTTCGGTTTCGCGATTATGTCATCCAGTTCAAGTCGGCTAACCGGCTAACCGGCTCAAGTTTCATGACTCTCTATACTAATCTACCTCGCAGACGTAACTAACTTCTCTGAGCTATCATTAATTGCATGAAATTTTCTTTCTGCCGATTGGTGTTGAAACGCTGCGAAAAAAAAAAAAAATATGGCAAATTAAAAACCAATGAGACAACAATTATTCGACTGGTCTGTCGCAATTAAATTGATTGGATTTAAATAGATATTTATTTTCTTCTGATAAATATTTCATTAAATTAAATGAATTTTAAGTTGTAGTAGACATTTATTGACCTCACTTACAATGTGTGTTCTATTTTTGTTGTCCATTACAATAACTTGATGTGAGCGAATCGGCCATTGACCGAAGTCCTTCAGCATGGTTATTGCCGACGAGTTTGGTGTGTAGATTTACTATTTAAACAACGATTACAATTTATGATTGAATGTCGAAAATTAATAGATAAACAAATAATATAAGCTGCGTAAGCATAATCCTAAACATTCAAGGAATAGTGCGAAGTTAAGCTTTCAATATGTTTAATATTTTGATCAGAAATGACGTCGAAAGTTTGTATTTGCTGCGGATTCTCCAATGGATTGTTTTGCAGAGAGGGTTGTGCTTCGAATTGTTGTTTATCGAATTTTCTACTGAGGATTTTTTGCTCTTTCAATGATCGGTTGAGTAGCTGCTTTTTTCGTAAAGCAAAATATTTGAGGGAATACATTTTTTTTTATAGATTCAAATCGACTTGTAACACATATATCAAAAACAGCATTCAATTGACTTAAATTAATATTCAATTGATTTAAATCAACATTTAATCGACTCCAATTGATATTTAATTGATTTTTCATATTTTACACTAATTTGATAAATTAATATTTAATTGATTTTTCATATTTTACTCTAATTTGATGAATTAATATTTAATTGATTTAAATGAACATTTAATCGATTGAAATCAATGCTTAATTGAAGGAAGCTAAGTAAATAAATTATTTTTCTGGGTATAGTGATTGACTATGGAATTTATGGGATCATGGTATGGGATCTTGGTCGAATTTTTACTCTCGATTTTTGGAGTAATATTTTTTTCACCGCGAAACGTCCATTTGAACCCCTTTCGCCTATCGGGCGGATAAAATTACCATACTTTCCCTGGCCGACTAGTTGGAACTGGGAGGGTTGCGGAGAATTGCAGGTGTTTTATATGCGCTCGAGGTAGCCTGCGACTCGAGCTGCGGAGAGAATTTTGCATTCGTGAGTAACGTTTCCACAATCGAGTACAGAGAAGGGGCGATAAGATAGGCCACTGTAACCCGCTCTTGGCACCGGGCTGAAATAACACAGCTCGTGGCATTAATAGCCGCGACCGAATATCGATCGGGATTGCGTATAATGTATGCAGTTGGGCTGACCTGTCTCGGTGCATCGACCAAGACTGCATAGCACTATATGAAGGGAAGTGTCCCGTTCGTGTGGCGGCCCGAGGGAATCAACGATTCGAAAATTATTGCAGCCTCAACTTATTTAAAATACACGACCAACATTTTATTTTAATTATTATTTATTAATTATTAATTAATTGTTTTTTTTTTTTTTTTTTTTTTTTTATTCACGTAGTAGTAAAAGCCATTTATCGACCTCCCTTAGAATGCGAGTCCTATTTTTGTTGTTGTTGTTGTTTTTCTTTCTTTTTTGTACACCCGTAGGGTATAAAAAAAAAAAAAAAAAAAACCCTTGGGTTGGGTCAATTGGCTATTGACCGAAGTCTTTGGCCATTGGAAACTAAATTTGATCAGAAAATAAATTGTATCAAAAATTATGTTTCATTTGAAATGCAATTTTATTTGATTTTATTTGCATTTGTTGGTACAACAGAACGGGTTTAACCGTGCCAAACTTTCTTTTTTTAAATTTTTTCTTCAATAAACTTTTTTATTCTTAATATACTTTGATAAATTACTTGTGAAATTTGTAATAGTCTTATTCTATACCAATCTCTGGACGGACTACACTAGTTTTGTTTACATACATTGTTTGCCTACATTAAAATCGAAAGCCGACGAAAAGTGACACAATTTTTTTTTTTTTTTTTTTTTTTTCAAAAACGACACTAAAAAGAACCTCATAACTACAACTACATACCAAAGTATTATTAACCGCAAATGTAACATCTCGTATGACTACTTTTTTCATAACACCGTAAAAAATTGAAAAAAAACGCTTCATGACGAATGCGCATTAACCGTGTATTTCAATTATCCGTGTACTCTACTCTATTTTCGAAATACCAACGAAACATTATTTCTTAGGATAAACAACCAGTGAAGTAAAAAAACTATATATATATATACATATATGATGATGAAGTCGTTTGGCGTTTGTTGGAAAAACGTTTTAGAGTTCGGTTAGCTTTCGCGTAAAAACGATGATTCGTTGACTTTCACGTTCGTGAGGCGATACCCCTATTGTATAGTTGCATATCGCCGCTGCATGAGTTGCATCGAACGACTGGCTCGTACACCTCCTGACTCGGCTGCCCGCCTGATACCGACGATGCAACGCTGATGCACAAAGCGATGCACCGACACCGCTCGGGCCCTCTCCTCGGTGTCTATCCGAGTGAACGAGCGCCTCGCTCTCGGTCCCTCGCTCCCCGGAGCCGATATAATCGCGTTATAACACGGTTTATCCGACTCTCTACCGTTGACCCTCGAATCGACATGTGACGTCCCGAGGAAATAAATCATTTCGCGCCCCGGGCTATCGGTAATGCGATTTTTCACGGTTTAGGAATATCATTTACACCACCGCAGCATGGCCTCTTCGAATCCGCGCCCGTATAGTGATTCTAATGACATAATATACAGTACAGTCGTTTTTCGTTTTGCGAAGTTTCATTTTCAATAACAATAATAATAATAATATCGGAAATACTTTGCTTCCGGTACGAAAATCTCATTCTTTGACCGGAAGTGAAGTCGCACCGGAAATACGTCACTTCCGGATTTAAAATCTTATTTTTCGACCGGAAGTGAAGTCACACCGGATCTACGTCACTTCCGGCTTGAAAGTCGCATTCTTCGACAGGAAGTGACGTCATAGCGAAAGTACGTCACTTCCGGTTTGAAAATCTCATTCTTCGACAGGAAGTGACGTCATAGCGGAAAGTATGTCACTTCCGGTTTGAAAATCTCATTCTTCGACAGGAAGTGAAGTCACACCGGATCTACGTCACTTCCGGTTTGAAAGTCTTATTTTTCGACAGGAAGTCACGTGATAGCGAAAGTACGTCACTTCCGGTTTAAAAATCTCATTCTTCGACAGGAAGTGACGTCATAGCGAAAGTACGTCACTTCCGGTTTGAAAATCTCATTCTTCGACAGGAAGTGACGTCATAGCGAAAGTACGTCACTTCCGGTTTGAAAATCTCATTCTTCGATAGGAAGTGAAGTCACGTCACAGCGAAAGTACGTCACTTCCGGTTTAAAAATCTCATTCTTCGACAGGAAGTGACGTCATAGCGGAAAGTATGTCACTTCCGGTTTGAAAATCTCATTCTTCGACAGGAAGTGACGTCATAGCGGAAAGTACGTCACTTCCGGTTTGAAAATCTCATTCTTCGACAGGAAGTGAAGTCACACCGGATCTACGTCACTTCCGGTTTGAAAGTCTTATTTTTCGACAGGAAGTCACGTGATAGCGAAAGTACGTCACTTCCGGTTTAAAAATCTCATTTTTCGACAGGAAGTGAAGTCATACCGGAAAGACACAAATTTCGGTAGGAAAACGATATTTAAAAAACCAGAAGTACCAGGTAAAAGAAATTTATCATTAGTATATGAATTCATATACGACCAAATATGAGAACTTAGGCGTTATTACAATGATTCGTATACGACTATATATAACCATATATATCCACATGCAATTATATATTGAGCCATCTACAATTATTTATACCTGTGTGTTTAATCTTTCTTTTCCGGGTAGGGCCTATTATTACCATACCATGATCGAGCAAAAAAAAAAAAAACCATTCACACAATTAATAGAAAAAATGTAAAAAGCAGCAAAATTAATATTCGATTTCACAGACCGGGCGTAATTGGCGTCGCTGGATGCTATTGCTCGGTATAGTCTGTAGTCACGTTATCGCGTTGCACACCTCTGCGACTACCTATCTACGTAACACTGCTTTTCCGAGTCTCTGCGATGATATTGTATGAATACATATGTACGGCATTAATACAATTTCATATACGACTAGTCGTGTATGAATCATTTCATCATTTTGTTTTTTTTTTTTTTTTTTTTTACATACACTCATATATAATCTCACATTATCCGTACTTGTGCGTTATCATTCTTTCCCACGCAGGGCCTATTATTACCATCATATCGTCGGAAAAAACGAATCATTCGTACAATAAAAAAAAAAAACAAAAAGCTGAAAATTGAAATTTTCACATCGCTTCCTCATAAAAGTTGAAAGTTGAAAGTTGAAATTTCTATATCACTTTCTCATAATGGTCCTTTATTCGTAAAGCTCCTTCTATGAGAAAGCATTTACTATATTTTTGGTTTCCTCATAGAGGAAGCTTTCCGAATAAAGGACCATTATGAGAAAGTGATACACACACACACACACACACATATCCGGACATTTTTTCTAAATGTGTTTTTTCGATGTTTTGGAACATTCTGAACACATTTTCATTAAAATCTCGAAAAATTTTTTTTTTTTTACCATCACAAAGCTTCCTCTATGAGGAAGCAAAATCATTAAAATGCAGTAAAATCAATTTTACTTATACATACTTCGATTGCTCATACTTTCAATTGCTCGTCATCAATATAATGTTCCATATACGACTGAATATACCCATATGTTCACACACGCAGAATCACACAATCACACACAGTTATATATTGAGCCATGTAAAATCGTGCATACTTGTGTGGAATAGTTCTTTCCCTCTTTGGACCTGTTATTACGATCATATAATAAAAAAAAAAAAAAAAAAAAACCAAATCATACGTACGCAGAAAAAAAATGGAAAATCAAAAAGCAGTAAAATAAATTATATTCGACTCCACCGATCGGACGTAATTGGCCAGGCGTCGCTGGATATGATTGCTCGGTATTGTCTATAATGACGTTATCGCGTTGCACACCTTCGCGACTACCTGCCTACGTAACACTGCGTTTCCGAGTCTCTGCGATGATATTGTATGGATACATATGTACGGCATTAATACAACTCATATACGACTAGTCGTATATGAATCACTTCAACATTTAAAAAAAATTTTTTTTTTTTTTACATATACTCATATATAATCTCACATAATTCTAAATTGAACCACGTAAAATTATCCATACTCGTGCGGTATAACTCTTTCCCGCTTTGTACCTGTTGTTATCGTCTCATGATTACAAAAAAAAAAAAAAAAAAAAAAAAAAAAAACCAAATCGTGCGTACGCAGAAAAAAAAAAACAGAAAATCAAAAAGCAGTAAAATAAATTATATTTGATTCCACGGATCGGACTTAATTGTCGAGGCGTCGCTGGTTGTGATTGCTCGGTATTGTCTATACTCGCGTTATCGCTTTGCACACCTTTGCGACCACCTGTCTACGTAACACTGCGTTTACGAGTCTCGACGATGATATTGTCTAAATACATATGCACGAATGAGAATTCCCACACACTCAAGACGCACGTGCGTCCGTAAGAAATCGCTTCTCGTCACGTGATCGTTGTACAGTTATACACAAAGTTCTGAGACGGCCTATGCTCGTAGCGGAGAGCTGTCAAGGTCCGCGAGGCGAAGGAATACGAGCGGACAGCGGTCGAGCAGTAAGTCGATTTGCCCGGTGTGAGCCAGACCCGCGATTAGCTGGATTTGTCATGTCGCTCGATGAATTCGCTTGAAATTTCTTGAAATATATATATTTTTTTTTTAAATTGCCAAAATTCATTGGAGCGGCAATGTCACTGCTGTATCGAATATCAAAGAAAAACAATTTATTCCTGTGACTGTAATGAAAATCTTGTTTTTCTTTTTTTTTCTTTAATCGGAATTTCTCTCGATAAATTCGCTATAAATTTCTTGAGATATTTTTTAAAGCAATTGTCGAAATCAATTGAAACCGCAACGTCTTTGGTGCATCGAATATCAAACAAAAACAATTTATTTGTGTGAGTTTAATGAAAATCTTTTTTTTATCGGAATTTCGCCCGTTAAATTCGCTATAAATTTCGTGAAATATTTTTTAAATAATTATTAAGATTAATTACAACCGCGACATCATTGGTGCAACGAGTATTAAATTAAAAACAATTTATTCGCCTGACGGTAATAAAAAGTTAAAAAAAAAAAATTATTTTCTTATTATCGGGATTTCGTTCAAAGTTTTGTGATCGAATCATCGACCGAAATTCGTGTCCGTCGCGTTCGTTTTTGCATTCCTTACACGATTCTTTCCGTATTCGCGATTCGTCGGCGTGCCCGTACGGTTCTTCAAAGCGGGACCCGTTCCATTATCGAATTTTATGCCCGTGCTCTTTCCATTTTCTGCACAGTCAGAAACGGGTGTAAAAAAAATTAAAAAATTAAAAAATTAAAAAATTAAAAAATTAAAAAATTAAAAAATTAAAAAATTAAAAAATTAAAAAATTAAAAAATTAAAAAATTAAAAAATTAAAAAATTAAAAAATTAAAAAATTAAAAAATTAAAAAATTAAAAAATTAAAAAATTAAAAAATTAAAAAATTAAAAAATTAAAAAATTAAAAAATTAAAAAATTAAAAAATTAAAAAATTAAAAAATTAAAAAATTAAAAAATTAAAAAATTAAAAAATTAAAAAATTAAAAAATTAAAAAATTAAAAAATTAAAAAATTAAAAAATTAAAAAATTAAAAAATTAAAAAATTAAAAAATTAAAAAATTAAAAAATTAAAAAATTAAAAAATTAAAAAATTAAAAAATTAAAAAATTAAAAAATTAAAAAATTAAAAAATTAAAAAATTAAAAAATTAAAAAATTAAAAAATTAAAAAATTAAAAAATTAAAAAATTAAAAAATTATTAATTTTTGTAAAGTTATTGACGTTTTTAAAAAGTTTAATTCGCCTTACTTACCACAAGTTAATCGCCGACGCAATTGATTCGGTGATTTTTTATTTTTTTTTTTAATGCGACGCGGATTTTGCTTTATCGATCGTGATAAAAATCATCGACCGTTCAGTGAATGAGAAACGAGAAAATTGCAGTCGGATAATCGAAGTGAGCAAGAGTCGTGCCAAACAGGAGTGCAGTTACGCCTTTTCGAATTTTCAAAGATTTTTCCGGTAGTGCTATGTAACAAAAATGAACCACGACTCGACGATATGCCGTCGGCACTTTTATTACAGTCAACGAAGGCAGCGTATAAGGTATATATACACGGCTACTTGGCGTTCCCGTCAAAAATTTCCATTGCAGTTTTTTCCGTCTTCTTTCCGTTAACATCAAAATATCAAAAGCAAACAATTTAGGCTTTCATCCATGTAACTGTCGCCTAAAAAAAAGCCTAATTTGTTCTTGCCGGAAATAACAAAAATCAATTTGTTTTTTGGTATTTTTGTAACAGACAGATTGATTTGTTTATTTTGTATTCTGAGGCCTGACCGCCCTGTGAAAACCGTTCATCGAGATACAGTAATACACCATATGCAGCAGCATAAAGTGAAAATAATCAAGTAATTAGAAAAACAAATGCCAGCAAATTTAATAGAACTTGAAAATAACAGGAAAAATAATTAAGCCATAATAAGCCATAATAAGCAATAATAAGCAAAAAAAAAAAAAAGTAACAAAAATTAATGAATTTAACAGAAAATACAATAGAGCAATCATGAGCAGTAACAAGCGGAAAATAATAAGTAGGCGATAATAATCGGTATGATGCTTTGTAAATTTTCCGAGATTTTTCCGAGAGTGCTGTGTAATAAAAATTAACCACGACTCAACCGATGTGCCATCGGCACTTCTATAAGTCACCGGAGGCGGTTTATAATCAAAAAAATTCCATTGCAGTTTTTTTTCCGTCTTCATTCCGATACCGTCGAAATATAGAGAAGAAGCAAATACAAAAAAGAAGCAAATGGTTTTCATTCATCTATCCGTTGTCTGAAAAAAAAATACTAATTTCTTTTCGTCCAAAGTATCAAAGATAAATTTATTTTTTCGTATTTTTTTTTTTTTTAGTGTACAGTCAATCACAATAAGTGATTGACTGCCTTTCGAATTTCCTAACACTTTGCTGGAAGTTCTATGCGACAAAAAAAAAAAATTATATTCTGTTCACCAAAAAAAAAGCTTCCTCTACGAGAAAGCAAAACCGAGAAAGCAAATCCATCGGCACTTTTATGACAGTGAACGAAGGTATCTTATGAGGTGAATTTATGACTACTTGGCGCAACACATCAAAAAAAATTTCATTACTGCTTGTTCCCTATTTTCTCCGATATCGTTGAAATATTGGAAATAAGCAAATTAGGCTTTCATTCATTTACGGGTCGCCTAAAAAAAAAAAAAGGCTAATTTCTTTTGTCCAAAATATCGAAAATAAATGTATTTTTATTATTCTTGTAATGTATATAGATCGTGGATCTTAACGATAACAGCAATCGCTAAGATGTACGATATATTGTTCGGACAATCGAAATAATTTTACTATCGAGTTGCTTCGCAGTATTATTTACAGTATTATTTAACTCGCTCGCTAAAGTACACATGACGCAAAGTGTTACGTAAGCTAGATAAATATTTCATGTTCCTGGAAAAAAAAAAAAAAAAAAGTCAATTTTGTTTACGAGTCGCGCGAATTTTGATGCAACATTCGACATTCTTCGTGGATATCGTCGATTGTGAAATTTATATTATCGTCGTTTGAGGCGCCTCGGGAGATCATCGAGAAAAAAGCCGATCGGCTTCGCGTTATTGCCTTGATCTTGCCTTGATCGTGCCTTGATCTTCCCATTTTTTTTTTTTTTTGTTCTTATTCCACTAAGAGACGAGTTCTACCTGTCGGCCTTCGAGGTCCCTTGACTAAAATTGTCAAGGCGCACGGCTTGTGGATCGTAAGTGGGTTGCGATCGACGCGCGCCCGAAGCGTCGAAGGATCGTTTGCGCATGCGCGATGGATCGACCTGTCGTCTGACACTCAGGAGGACGAAATAGTACTCTGACCATTTCAGCATCGATTTCTCGTTGCACTTGACTATTAACTTGGCGTTTTGGAATGGAGATCAAGGTCGCAAAATCGAATCGGATTAATGAGAATAAGGTCGACGCAGTGTCCTACACTGTATCGATAGATCACACGTCCAATTTAGCGTTCCGTCATGCCCGGGGGGGGGGGGGGGGGGGAGGGAGGAGTTTGCCAAATCGATTAGCAAAATTCAACTTAATGCCACTAACTGCTTCCGCTAACTTGACCTTTGTGCAATCGATGCTCGGAGGATCGTTTAACGCCCCTGTAAATAAAAACCCGCGTGCAAATACTTTGCTTCGCGCAAGGTGTCTCCGCGATTGGTCGCTAAAAGTTCGTTGCAATTTGGATCACAAAAGTTACGACACTCGCCGCTTTCGAGACGGAGAGACGTGTGACGAAAAGTTACATTGAAAAATGAATTAAAAATGACATTAACAATTGCACTAAAAATTAAATTAAAAATTACATTAAAAATTACATTAAAAATTACATTAAAATTACATTAAAATTACATTAAAATTACATTAAAATTACATTAAAATTACATTAAAATTACATTAAAATTACATTAAAATTACATTAAAATTACATTAAAATTACATTAAAATTACATTAAAATTACATTAAAATTACATTATAAATTGCATTATAAATTGCATTATAAATTGCATTATAAATTGCATTATAAATTGCATTATAAATTGCATTATAAATTGCATTATAAATTGCATTACAAATTGCATTATAAATTGCATTATAAATTGCATTATAAATTGCATTACAAATTGCATTACAAATTGCATTATAAATTGCATTATAAATTGCATTATAAATTGCATTATAAATTGCATCAAAAATTGCATAAAAAATTGCATCAAAGATTGCATTAAAGATTGCATTAAAGATTGCATTAAAGATTGCATTAAAAAATGCATTAAAAATTGAATTAAAAAATGCATTAAAAATTGCATTAAAAATTGCATTGAATATTGCATTAAAAATTGCATTAAAAATCGCATTAAAAATTACATTAACAATTCCATTAAGAATTGCACAAAAAAATACATAAAAAATTGTGTATCTCTGAGCCACCGAATAGCCGAACGATAGCAAGGCGAAGCCGTGAAGCTGCTTGAAATAAATACGAGACCGGCGGGATAAACCGCGAGAGTCAGGTCATTGTGCAGACGCGGAGGGTGCGACACCGCTTCCGGGAGAGCCGGCCGTACGTACCCGGGGCGGAAGACTCTTGGACACAATCCACCTGCCCGAGAATCCGACTTTATTATCTCTCTGCTCGCACGGGCGACGACACCACAATAAAATCATTTTCGCGTACGGCCAGGCGTGACGAAGATCACGTCCTCGGAAACCCTTTCAGTTTCCTTCTCCGTGGGCAATTTTCACACGATGACTCTTCCGATTGCAGGACTGCTTTTTAAAGGTCTCGACAGACATTTCTACTATTTAAAAAAAAAAAAAAAAAAAAAAAAACTATGCTCTTGTTCTTTTTCGTGTTCGAAAAATTGTCCGGTAAATGTGTTGAGCATTGTCCGCGAGCGCTCTTACCGCAATGAAGTCGCCGATTAAAAAAGTGCAAACAATCGTTAAAAAAAAAAAAAAAAAAAAAAAAAAAAAAGTTCGAACCTCGATATCGCGAAACGCGTGACGCGTTTCGCTCGTTATCGCGCGAAACTTGGCTCGCACTATCGGCTCCAAAAGGAAAACATTACCTACTCGTAAATCTAAAATTCTATAACGCAGCTCGGAACAACTTTTTGTTCCGAATTGATTTGTAGAGTCGACGATACTTTAATCGTCGATTTATCGGTATAGCAAAAATATTATGAGTGAAAACATGATTGCTTATTAAATTGTCGTTAATAAACAATTTTTTTTTACTATGATGCACAGCGAAGGAACCAAAGATCCAATCACCGTACGCTTTGCAATGCTCTATCTTAGGACTCAAGATGAAGTAAAACGAGTCAGTCAGTAACGAAATCTTTAATGAACTTATTTTTTTTTTAACGATGCGATTTTTTTTTTTCCATAAAATTTCTCCGGCATTCGCAGTCGTTTCGCATCACCTGAAGGGCGCCTCCACTTGTCTTAAGTCTCAATCTCAACGGTGTCGCGTTAGTTTTTTTTTTTTTGTAATGCAATAGTTGTAAGATTTCTTATGAAATGTATGTTGAATGATGAATCGCGATGATTATGATGCGAGAGTGTGGGCGCTAGCGGTGGGAGTTACATCGGCGATTTTCATGGTCGTAGAGGCGATTACAATGCTGAATATGCAGTTGCGAAGCTTTTCGATGAGAAACAAGTGGGTCGACGATAACACCGGTTTGAATATGAGCTAAGTATGCGCTAAGGCTTCTCACCGGTGAGACAGAGTCGCATAGTGAATGTGGAACAAACTCTGTCGGTAATAGCAGCGAAACGCTTATATTCTCGCTGACATGTGACTAATAATCAGTAAGATCAATAATCAATAATGGATCTTGGTTCATGGATCAATAATCAATACGATCCGTGAACCATGACCTATGCGCTACGGTTTCTCACCGGTAAGACCTAACCGCAGAGTGAATGTGGAACAAACTCTATCGGTAATGTCAGTGAATCGCGTATCGTCCCATTCGCACGTGATAAATAATCAGTAAGATTCATGGATTTTACCGATGCATGCTCATGGATCTTGCCGATTCTGTTCATGGATCTTGCCGATCGTGTTCATGGATCTTACCGATCCATGTGCATGGATTTTACCGATCCACGTTCATGGATTTTACCGATTTATGTCCATGGAACTTGCCGATCCACGTTCATCGATCTTACCGATCCATGACCATGGATCTTACCGATCCATGACCATGGATCTTACCGATCCATGACCATGGATCTTACCGATCCATGACCATGGATCTTACCGATCCATGACCATGGATCTTACCGATCCATGACCATGGATCTTACCGATCCATGCCCATGGATCTCACCGATCCATGCCCATGGATCTTACCGATTCATGCTCATGGATCTCACTGATCCATGTCCATGGAATTTACCGATCCATGTTCGTGGATCTTACCGATCCATACTCGTGGATCTTACCGATGCATACTCGTGGATCTTACCGATCCATGCTCGTGGATCTTACCGATGCATACTCGTGGATCTTACCGATCCATGCTCGTGGATCTTACCGATGCATACTCGTGGATCTTACCGATCCATACTCGTGGATCTTACCGATCCATGCTCGTGGATCTTACCGATGCATACTCGTGGATCTTACCGATCCATACTCGGGGATCTTACCGATCCATACTCATGGATCTTACCGATCCATACTCGTGGATCTTACCGATCCATGCTCGTGGATCTTACCAATCCATGCTCGTGGATCTTACCGATCCATGCTCGTGGATCTTACTGATCCATGCTCGTGGATCTTACCGATCCATGCTCGTGGATCTTGCTGATCCATGCTGATGGATCTCACATGATCGATGGTTCCATATTTGAATAATGAGCAATGCCCCACAGTTTTTCACTAGTAAGATCGAACAGCATAGCGAATGTGTAACATACTCTCTCGGTAGTAGTAGTAGTGATTCGCTTATCGTCCCATTGACACTGTGATTAATAATCAATAAAATCAATCGATTAAATAACTGCGTTTAAATGTTGCAGGGTTTGCGAGAGACAGCGGGACGCCGATCGCGACAACGAAAGGGGTGACGATGACGACGAGGACGCGAGTCCACCACTGGGCAGATGGCCACATCCCCTCAGTCCAGCATTAGCATGTCTCAGTTGCACGCTGGGACTCTTCAACATAAGTAGGTTCGCCACTCTCAGCATTCAGTTTGGAGGTAAGTTTGTCCTGGCTCATCAACGTTTTCGGTAAAAGGGTAAAATTGGCGAATATCTCTCGATTTATCTCTTATTTACGTCCTAATCGGGGTGGGCCATTTTCATCACTTTTCACCCTGTTGCAATTATTTTTGTCATTGAGAAATACTAAAAACTATTGAATGCAACGTTTTTTAAAACTTTTATTATCGTTATACTATTAATTTTATTATTATATGTGGTATAAAAAAAAAAAACCGACCAAACGAACGGCTAAAATGGTGTTCGATTTTGTGCTTTCAGCTAATTTTATTGTACAGTTTCTGGTACTATCGTTGGTACTGGGTATACCACTACTGACACTGCAAGTATGTTTGGGTCAGAGGCTCGCCGCCGGTGCTGTGGACATGTGGCGAATATCACCGATATTTCACGGCGTCGGAATCGCATTGCTCGTCGCCCAAGCCTTCATCGGTATCTACAGTATTATCGGGGTATCGTGGATGTTCGTTTACTTCAGGTAAACTATCCACATATATGTATCATAATCGAGGGGAAGAAAATACATTTTTTTACCGATTGCACAAAGACATTTTGATATACATAAGATAACCACATTCCTTGCGTGCATACGGGCGAAAAATAGCCTATTATTGACCGATGATCATTATTTTAACATCTGCACATGCCCAGTACAATTCCATTACTTCCTAGGGAGTAATAGGGCTCATTACTTCCTCCCGAAGCTTCATTACTCCCGGCTCAGTAATTGTCATTGGCGAATATGACGATTTTGTGACGCAAGAAATGTGGTTGTTTTAACGAAGCTGAAAAAAAAAAATCGTATACCACAAGGGAGAAAGTGCTTTTTCACCTCGTGTGAATTTCTCAAACTTCACACTCGGTGAAAAACGCACTTTCCTCCCTTGTGGCATAATATACTATTTCATCCTAACGTTCATTATAGTGTTTTACCATCGCCGTGTTTTTTTTTTTTTTTTTCGTCGGTAAAAGCGAAATTCCAACAACGACAATAAATATGACAAAAAGTACATCATCAAATTATTTTCCACGCAGGGATTCGTTCATCACGAAGCAGGACAGGTATCGTTGGGCCGAGCCCTTCTTACTTTACCGGGAGGACACAAGGATGTTGCACAACACGAGCGTGTACAAGCTTCACGAGACGGTGCCCGATTACTTCAGCGGTGTGGTACTTCAGAGGCATCATCTAAACGAGCCCGACTCCGGAGTCGTCACCCTCAAGTTCCAAGTTGCTTTCAATCTCGCTGTTGTTTGGATGATCGTTTTCGTCTCGTTGAGCAAAGGTATTGACTTGAAGAAAAAAAAGAAAGTGTCGATAAATCTTAAAAAGATGTTATCATTATTTTCATTTATTAACACTATAAGATCTTTCATTTATTAACACTACAAGACCTTCCATTTATTTACACTGACAAGAGAGGTCCTCTAAACGCAATTCCAAGAGATCGATGCACTATATGCGAAAAAAGGATCGCACGAAAAACTTTTTTTTTTAATATTTAATCCAAGACATCGGTCGCACCAATTTCACACCTAAACCTTATCGACCCACAAATTTGAAAAAAGTTTCGTTGCAAAAAGTATCTTTATGTCGAAGTCGAGATATCGAATTTATGTTAAAAACAGTTGTAAAGATTAACATGTTTTTTTTTTATCGCAGGTCTCAGATCGTACGGAAAGGTCGTTTACGTATTCACATTGGTTCCTGTATTCGGCACTCTGATACTGTGCACAAAGCTTCTCGGTTTGACGCCGCCGGGGTCGATACATCAATTGTTTCCGTCGACGATCTGGAGCGAATTCTTCATCAACAGCAAGTCATGGGTGGCCGCGTCTTCCGAGGTCTTTCTCACGTGGGGCCTCCTCGGCGCTGCAGCCATGCAGGTAGTGCGAGTTTTTCTGCATCGGAATGCGCCTCGAACTCAAGGAGTTCGAGGAGAGTTGGGAATAGGCATCGATAAAATACAGTTGGATCCAGAATCGATGATGCCGCGTCCTGGAACACTGCGAAAAACCCGAGTAAAAAAAATGATCATATATGATTATATATGATTGATCAGATACGGTCGAACAAGAAGTAACCAGTCAGATCCGATCATATGTAGTCAGATAAAACCAGATATGGTCATATCTGGGCGAGCGTTTTTCCGGCGAAAACTTTGCTATACATTTTTTTCTATTTATCTTGCAATACTTCCCGGACTAAAATTAATGCAACGAATTATTTACGCCGCGCATGCTCGAGAAAAGAAAATTATCACCTACGATTACATATCGCACATCTAAAAGATCAGTGTAAGATCTGTTATGAGAGTACCATACAAATTGTTACCGTTGTTCCAGGCGTGCGATAAGCTGGAAGACCTAATTATCGACCGCGACCCAATTACTGTCTGTTATTCATATTATCTACGATAAATGCGGCATACTCACATTTTGTTTTGTAAGCATCGGAACGAAATGTTATAAAATCGTCGACTTTCGGAGTTTTATTTGTGATTTTTTTTTTATCTAGTGCGCGAAAAAAGAATGGGAGATTAGAATTTCGCCCGGAAATACATGATTCAGAATTAATTGCGTCTATTACTGTCCGCATATTTTTGTTAACGCGATGAACAGGCTGGTGAGTTATGTTTGGTCAGTGATCGGGCATAGTTGCAACACGGCATAGGTCAATGATTAGGTATAAGATAGGTTAGATAGGCACTCGACGATATGGGCTATACGACATAATTGTAGGACAGTAATCGGGTAATTTACAATATAGCGTACATCTATAGTTTATTATTTACAAAAAAAAGGCTGAAAATAATAAAATAATACTTATTGTAGCTGATTAAGACTAATCTCTTCTGTAATAGCAGTTATTCAAATACTTTCACTATTTTTAACAATCTTCTTTCATTTCCATGCGGACTTTGGTGGTCAATAATTGGGCCGTTCACCTCATGATCCATTTTTTATGGTCAGATTAGAAATATTATCAGACATGATCATACGGTGTCATAAACAACCAGATATGGTCGTATCCGCGAACGCGTTTTGCCGGCAAAATCTTCCCTGTTAATTTATTTTTATTTTTTATTTTTCTTGTAATACTTGCACGGCTAAAAGTATATGGAATGACTCTTTTTGCACAGATTGCTGCTCACAATAAGCACAAACATCTACTGCAACGAGACACAAGTCTCGTTGTAGTCTTGACGTTTGTCGTACTGCTCCTCTCTGCCTTTTTGGCGAACACATGCGTACAGATATTGCGCCATTACGGATATACTTATACAACGAGTTCTTTTGGTACGTATTATATTTAAAATAAATATAATGTATGTTTTTCATATTGAAATATGAAACAGTATTCCAAAATTGAACAATATATAACAATGTAGAACAATATTGCATTAATGAGCCGTATTGCATATTGAGCAATATTGAAATTTTTAAATATAGCTTAATATTGTGGAATAAGTTTATTAAGATTTATTAACAGTTATGCTAACACGTGAATTTCCCTTTATCTTGTGAATGCAGAGAAAATAGCGGGTTACACATTTATGCGGCACGTCAATCAACCAGCACCGTCGGGATACAGCAACACACCGGAGAGATTCATGTCTCATGCCTCGTTTCTTCTTGGTCAACGTGTGGTCAGACCCGGCGCTGATATCAGCTCAGAGTCCGGTTACCAAGTACTCAGATTCTCGACCGAACTGGTGCCGGCTACACTCGCGATTCTCGGAACCGAACAGGTCTCACCCTTTTGGGCGGTTCTATTCTACTTCATTCTAATACTCTTTGGAATAGCTCAACAGGTGAGATACAGCAATTTTCAATTAAATTGATTTTTTTTCTGTAAAACTTGCCTTGTGTCTTGGCAATATAAAACGTAGCTAATATATTCAATTTTCGAATCAATTAATTCATCTTTTCTGGTGCTTGACCTTAAATGCTAACATAGAAAATTATGAACATTTTTCAAAAATCGTCATAAAAGTATATTCGATCCGCAGCCGATTTACGTCCAGGTAGCAAGCAAAAAATTAATGCCCCGTAAAAATGAGTAATTTCCTTATTAAAATAATTAATACATCTTATCTGGTTCTCCACCTTAAAATAACAAAAAAACCTTATGCAAGATTTTCAAAAATCGTGATAAAAGCAATAGTTGGTCCGCAGTCGACTTGATAAAAAGTAATAGTTGGTCCGCACCCAGGTAGCAAGTAAAGAATTATTGTCCAGTAGAAAAATGTGCATCGAGGGTGATACGAATCTTATTGTTTATTTCCAGTTGGCGATATGGCACTGCGTGATAACCGGGATAATGGCAATCAACACGAAAATGATGAAACTATGGGAAACTACGATAACGTTCTTCAGCTGCGCATGTGCCTACATACTGGGACTTCCTATGGCAACCGAGGTGAGCATTCGTTTCGTAATTCGTTCGTCATTATTGTTCATCGAATTCCACCGCAGATTTTCATTGCTCGTCCGTGATATTGTCACGCGGCGCTCCCGCTAGAATCGATTGAGTCACTGGCGAAGCGTATCTACATCTTATCTTTAAAAAAACGTCAGGTAATCTCTCGTACATCCAGAGCCACCTTATCGCAACTAATAATTTTACGCTGGCGGCGGGGCGGATCTACGAATAAACGAAGCATTTGTAGTATTAAAAAACTGAGGCTGAGTCACACAGCAAAACGCCTCCAAAAGTACATATGACGCTCGTGCGCGAGATAGTGAAACCGTTCGTTCAGTCGACGATCGAACAACGAGTGAATCTGTGCCACAAAGTATCAACGGTGCTCGAACAAAAATAATCGGTTATACATATTTAATACAACGACGAATAATCGAATCTTCGATAGAAGCCTCGTAGCGAATCGAAGTTCACTAACTATATTGTTTTCTCGAAATTATTAATTATATTTTCTCGAAATGATTAATTATACTTTCTCGAAATTATGAATTATATTTTCTCGAAATGATTAATTATATTTTCTCGAAATGATTAATTATACTTTCTCGAAATTATTAATTATATTTTCTCGAAAATATTAATTATTTTCAGTTATTATTATTGCAACACAAAAAATTATCTGGCAATTTATTTGTGTCACGGTTTTCCGGGAAACGATCGCGAGCAACGATTGAACGTTTGCGCCGTTCGAGTGCCGATCGACGATCGACGAATTGACTCACAGCAAAACGCCTCCAAAAATATATACCATATTCGTGCGCGAGATAGAACCGTTAATTCAGTCGACGATCGAACAACGAGTGAATCCGTGCCACAAACTATCAACAGTGCACGAACAATAATAATTTAATACGACGAACAATAGAATTTTCACAGGGGATGAAAGTTCACAAACCATATTGTTATTCTCTCGAAATTATTCATCACTTTCTGTAATTATCATTGCAGCAACAGAAAATTATCCGGCAATTTGTTTATGCCAAAGGAAAACCGGCAGATCGTGGATACTACGACGAGTGAATCGAATCTTCGATCGACAGGTCGCAGAGAAATCAAAGTTCACAAACTATATTATTTTCGACGAACGGACAACGAGTGATTCCGAGCCACGAAGTATCAACAGTGCGCGAAATAAAATAATCGATTCACGATATTTAACACGACGACGAGTAAGCGGGTCTTCGATCGACACCTCGCAGCTAATCGAACTCCACAAACTATATTATTTTCTAAAAATCATTCATCTTTTCTTATTATCGTTGCAGCAAAAAAAAATAAATAAATAATAATCCGGCAATTTATTTCCGCAAAAGGAAAACCGGAACATCGACCGTCGAAGAAATTTTCCAGGAAGCACCGATCGAGCGTTCGCTCCGTGTCTCGATCGACTGCCAGTCGACGATCGAGGAGGACGATCGACCACGATGAATGCCGTCCCTCGTTTGCAAACGAGTCCCTGTTACTTCTGCAACGACTCGGTCGACGTGAGTTTGATGTCCGAGCACGTGCAGCATTGCGGCGCCGTTCTGGAGGAGTGTCCGGAAAAATGCGGCTGTTACGTTCCGCGGCGAGGCTTGAAGTCTCACCTTCGACAGTGCATCAAGGCCTTCAACGCCGGCCCGAGTAAGCAGTCGTCGAGCCTTCACCTAGCGCCAGTGAAGAGCGAGCTCACTTGGAGGGACAACGTCTTCGCGGCCCTGAATCTGCTGCGCTCGTCCGTCGCGGATGGCGAGCGTGACCGACAGTCGATAAAGCAGAGTCTCGCGACAAGCGCAGATCGTCTGGAGTCGTACGGGAAACGCCTGGAGTCGCTCGGACAAACGACGATGCACGGTTTGCGAGAAATTCATCAGCGGAGCGTCGCGACCGAGCGGGCGCTCGGCAGCCTCGACGGAGCTTCGAACGAGTTCGAGGAGCGAATTGGCTCGAGCCTGAACGATCTCGCCTACCGTCTGGAGAGCCTCGAGCGCGAGCTCGACGAGGAGAGGACGGCGACGAGGACAACGGCGACGAATCACGAGACGGAGCTGAGGGATCTGAAAAAATTCGTGGCTAGGGAGAGCGCCGTCGTCGGCGATCTTTGGGACGGTCAGTCGAAGCGGCTGAACGACTTGAAGCTGGAGCTGGAGATAAGATGCAAAATATCGAGGGAACTGGAGAACAAGCAGGACTCGCTGGCGGAAAAAATTGACACGATGGTGGAGGAAACGAGAAGCCACGGGGAGGAGATAAGAAGGCAGGGGGAGAGCTTGAAGAGGATGAAATCTAAGATCAAGGAAGTTTTGGCTCTGCTGGAGGAGCTCGTCGAGGGGGATTTCAATCGGGAGATTCCGACGGTCGGGCCGTGCCTCTGCGGAGAGGTAAACGCTTCCGGCCCGACGAACGGCAGACTCTTGTGGCGAATTGATCGTTACAAGGAAAAAATGACCGAGGCCAAGGAGAGGGACAGCGTTCTGTGCAGTCCTGTCTTTTACAACAAGGATTACGGATACGCTCTGAGAATGGAGTTGCTTCTGAACGGACGCGGTCAGTGGAAGGGCCGGCACGTGATCGGACGTCTCGGAGTCGTCGAGGGTCCGTGGGATCCGCTGCTCGACTGGCCCTGCGTCCTACGCGCCTCCGTCACCCTCAGGGATCAGGAAAATCCGGCTAACGACATCAGGAAAATCGTCAAAACTGCGTCGAGGAGACTGGAGGGGTGCGAGAGTCTCGAGAAAAATTGCGGCCTGGACATGTTCATACCGCACACGAGTCTCACACGCTACGACGGATTCACCAAGCACGACGCTCTTTTTATCGATATAAGAGTCACACAGTCGGAGGCAAGCTCGTCGAGATCGTCACTCGTCGCGTAGGAAATTATGCTCGCACCTCGCGGCTTAGGTGTAAGATTGTGTCACAGGGTGATTAAATTGTTAATATTACATTATATAGGAACAAATTTTTGTTTTAAATTTTTTATATGTGTATTCAAACGATCAGTTTTTATTTCGTCGCGTTTCACGCAACTGTTGCTCCGCTTCGCTTAACACTTTCTGGTCAGAACGATGAGAATCGATTTTTTTAGCACGCCCGGTATTAATTGCGGCAACAACTGTGCAGTTTCGAGCCCGACCGTCCGGAAAATCGCTCGGGACAGGGCCCTAGGAATTATCAGACCTGTCGTTTATGAAGTCGTTGGGTAGAGTTTACGAACTCCTAATCACTTGCGACTCGAATTTTTGCCTTCCGCAGAAAACAAAGTTACAGGAATTGTTCACGTCGGCTCGAGGCGCGACCGGATGTCTTGATGGATGTTTCACTTAGGGGAAAAAATCGATGGGTGAATTAGAAAGGCTATAGCAATATATTCATGCACTAAAATTACCGAAGATCGCGAAAAGAAGATAACAATGAGAAAATAAATTAATTTTTTGCTTACGTTGTTCACTATTGGTTTTAGTCGAAATTAGAATAACTCGTAGAAGCTTCCGATGATAGTGGCGGTAATTAAATTGATTTCAGACCAAATAATTCACGAAAAACTACAAAAAGAAGTTGCTTAGGGATAAACATCTCGCATTTACTTATTCTGGAGCAGTGAATTTATTTATTCATTTTTTTTTTTTTTTTTTCATTATCATTGCAGTTCGGCATTTATGTTGTTTATTACCTGGACTATACCGTTGGCGGAGCGTGGTGGATAATGATACTGTACCTGGTTCAAGTCGGGGCGGTGTTCGCCGTACGGGGACGTCCTCACACCGGCGAGACAGTCGTCGCCGAATTGTTTCCACCGACCGGAAGATGCATGCGACACTGGGCGGGTCCCCTTCTGTCTTTCACGTGGAACGTCGTTTTGCCAGTTGCGCTGATGGTAATTATTCACATTGGATTTCATATCCGAAGTCGGAGAATATTCCTAAAAATAAATATTCTATAGATTTTGGAAAAGTGATTGTTTAGCCCAACGTTGAAAAATGAGATTTCCAAACCAGAAGTGACGTATTCTCGGATTTGACATAACTTCCTGTCGAAAAAAATTAATTCTTAAACCCGGAAATGACGTATTTCCGGTGTGACGTCACTTCCGGTCGAAGAATTTTATTTTCAAACCGGAAGCGATGTATCTCCAGTATAACGTCACTTCCGGTCGAATAAATTAATAATCAAATGGGAAGTGACGTATTTTCGATGTGCAGTCGAAAAATTAGATTTTAAAATCCGAAGCGATGTATTTCCGGTAAATATTTGGTAATAAAAATGTAGAATTTCTACATTTCGTAGTTCATTCAATAGCGAAGCACCCGAGCAACAAAAACCTGCTACTATACGTATATCTTAATATCTTTTTCAGGTTCTCAGTATCACGGTTTTCAAGAGCAGCAGTTTCCGGGAGCTGTACATTTACCGAAAGACAAGTCGGGATTACTGGCCCGTGTGGGCACGGCAATTGGGCGCAGCGATTCAACTGACGCCGATCCTCGTAATTCCAGGCGTGGCTATAATCCAGACATGCCGCTACTTGAACAGCGGTCCACCAGATATATTCGATGTAAGGGTCCGAGTGAGTTCGTTGAAATTTGAGTTTATCAAGATCAAAAAAAAAAAAAAAAAAATGTTACCAAAAATATTTTGGAACCAAAAATCTTCTCTCTCTGTTGTGCTATCCCAAGACCGACGAGGTGGAAGTAAATTGTAGCCATTGCGAGCAATGCAATGCAAATGTAAGTTCCGCGACAAGGCCACAAGTACTTTAAATCGTAGTGTCATTATAAACAAAAAATAATTATTAATCAATTTCGCGCATCAAACGCGATCATCACAACAAAAAAAAAAACAAGTTAAACCTTTCAAATCTCCAATTTCATTCCATCGTAAAAACGATATTATTTATCGTAAAACAAATTATTTTTATCTTCCAAAATCGTTCCATAAAAGTAGCCGATTAATATGCGATTTTACTCCGTTCAAAGAAAATGTCATTTATCGAAAATAAGGCAAATTCTTTATTTTTTTTTTAATGTCTGCAAAAGTTTCATAAAAGCCATTCGATTGATGTTTACATAATTTTTGTTGTCTTTCCAGCGCATCCAACTGCTCTACCGTCCGCCCTTGAGCACGGATGACTCGCCGAGTTCGCCGACGCAGTACGGCAACGACACGAGCACGAGTATTCACGGAAACGGAATTCTGCCCTCCTCAACGGACGTTCCCTTCGAGGATCCGCCGCCGAAGTACACGCCGCCGCCGAGTTACACGACAGCAACTGGCGCAAGAATAGCGAAGATGCTTCGACAGAGTTTTCGCCGTAGCGTCCGCAGGATAGCGAACGTTCTCGGCGAGACGAGCGCGCCGAGGGCGCGACCGGCGCTTCAGCCACCGCCGCCCGATTACGCGACGGTTCTCGTCGAGATGAATCAGAGCGTCCTGTCGCAGAGCATAACCGTTCACGCGAGCGAGCCGAGACCGGACGTGACGGAGACGTCGATGCCTCGCGCTTCGTCGCTCGAGCGACATCGCCCCAACACCATCGACAGAATGACGAGGATCAGCACGATAGAGCGCACACCGATCGAGCGGACTCACTCGACGATGGACAGAGGTCGAAGAGCGTACAACAACAGCGGCAGCTCGAATCTTACCGCGGCCGACGTGGCGAACCTCTTGCGCAGCAGCATTCGTCGCGGCACAGCTCGCACTCAGCACAGCCTGTGCAGAAGCTCGATTCACGACGGAACGACGAACGCAGCATCGGCGGAGAACCTCGTAAACGCGGCGGCGCCAATCGGCGAGGACTCGCTCGTCTTCGACAAAAATGCTCCGCTAGTCCGCGCGAACGGAAACGACGACAACGACGACGACGACGACGAAAAGAAGACTGTTAACGAAATGGATAACTCTGTTTCTGTGATATAGACATGCACCAATTAGACTCGAGAGATTCGATTGTCATGAGTTTTTTTTCTGTTATTATTATTATTTATCGATTCGTCTCTTTTTTTTTTTTATCGAATTAATTATGTGCGGAAACTTTTTTGTTTCGATCTCGCTATTTCGGAGAGAGAAGGCGGATTAAACGGAGCTAATGCGTGCATGACGACATTGAAGAAAAGTGCATTATTAATTGTAAACGCTAATGTAGCTTGTATGTTGAACGGTCAATGCGATTTAACTTTGTAACGTATGTAGGATTTAATGCGAAGTTAAAAATCATTCGATAGGTTTAGATAGTGAAAAAAAAATTCGTATTTTATTATCGTTGAGTATTCATGAGCATCGGCTAAGTGATATGTACGATGAGGCGATTACGTTGGATGCACAAACAACATGTTCCGATCCGATAAGCTTGTTTATCACTGTAAATGTGTTCAAATGCATGTTCTTTTTTTTCATTTATTGTCCACGTCAATCGCAATAACTGCGCGACGTTTAATCGCGGCTGCATGTGTGGGGATGCGCGTGCATGTGTGTGCGTGTGTGTGTGTGTGTGTGAACGCTTTGATGTAAAAATTGTATTCTACGTCGATCGGAGACAACTTTATGTAAATAATGTTCATTATATATATTACCTGTGTCAGGGTTTAACGAGTATCTCATTCCTGCTCTGTACGATAGTCGTTTCGATTCAGCGAATGTTCAGTCCGCCCAGTGTGTGCCTTTTTTGCTAAGCCGATTTTCCACCGACGTTGCAATAATCGGGTACTATACGAATCGCCGGTGTATCGCGCGGGAGCGAAAAGAAATTTCGGTTTCGTCCACGAATTTGTTTTGCAATTGCGCAACAGGCAACGAAGTAACTCACATCACAACGATAAACGATAATAAATCGCGCCGAGATTGTAGAACAGACGGTGAAGTCTTTGCTGCTTTCCCTTGCGTTTAAGTATACCCGCTATACCTGATATATCATGGACCACAATAAAGTTTTTATGTTCTTTTATACGCTAGATAAATATCACGATTATTTACCTCCGCCCAACTTTCGCCCGTTTGACGACGGATTCATTTACTCGTCGACTTTCGCCGACGCGAAGTCCACAAATCGTCACGATTCTTGGCTTGCCATTGGCATATACTTTGTTAGAAGTCTTTTTTATTGCGGGAGATAAATTAGTACAATTGCTATTTGATTTTCACTGAGGTTGTAATAAATGATTGTACTTCCGGTTTCGGCCACGAATTTAATTTGCAATTGCGAACAAGCAACGAAGAAACGAACGTCACAACAATAAACGGTAATAAATCGCGCCGAGATTGTCGAGTAGACGGTGAAGATTTGGGTGCTTTCCCTCGCGTTTAAAAGCTGACTACACTGTAAAATGTAGATTTATTTTTTTTCTAGTAGTTTTTGGTGTCAAGAATATTATGTTAATGTTTTAATGTCAAAAATTCGACGAATTACGAAAGCTAGAGACCATTGCGTGGAAAGTGGCGAAGCGCTCGAGTAGCCGCGCAGCCGAACTATGAATGTGTTTTTCTCAAAACGCGATTTTCAAAATCGGTGTCCCTGATAACTAAAAAATAGCTTAATCGATTTTTATGAAAATTCTTTAGTCTTTGACAGTCTCATATTAAAAAAAAAAGAATAATAGAACATTATTCAAGATGTTGAAAATGAATAAAAATCAACTTTTTTTTTTCAAATATTCACCATTTCGCCAATTTTTTTTCTCGTAAGGACCGCGTTATATATAATTTGTTAAGAAACAATAAAAAAAATTTTTTTTCGTATAAAATGACAAGTTGAAATCAGGGACACCGCAAAAGAACTTAATTAAAAATTGTTTACTCCGGCCGATAAAAAAAATCCATAATAGCAATAAAATTAAATAAAAAAGTTTCTAAATGCTCTTTAAGATATCCTCCTTTCACCCTAAAAAAATTAAATCGATATAGCGTATATTTACCGAGAAAAAAAAATCACGAAATATGCATGCGTTTCTGTCCATTTACTGTGGCGTAAGCCCTTAAGTGTACCGGCTAGCTTACGGGCATGTGGTACAGACTGAGTCGGTAACAAATAGCCTTCCCTGTTTTCTCCAAAACGATTGATGCGACGAGCAAAAGCAAATTAGGTTTTCATACTTATATCTATTGACTATAAAAACCTAATTTGATTTTGATCGAAGTATCAACCATCACGGAGAAAATAGGGAAAGCGATTTGTTAACATCGGAGCATCGATACGTATGTATCACATGCCCTTAAATGATTGTTTTTAAGTACTTGACATGGAGACACTATCGCGTCTCTTGATTACTGATATATATCGCGTATCACAATAAAGTTTGTTATGTTCTTCTGTACGCCAGAAACAAAAACCATTATTATTTACCTTCGTCGAATTATTCAACGACTGGTTAAAGACTCGTCGACTTTCGGCGACTTGGAGGTCTGTAAATCACCGAACGATTCTTAGCTGGCCATTGGCATATACTTTATTAGAAGTCTTTTTATTTACGGGAGATAAATTAGTACTGTTTCTATTTGCACATTGAAGGATGGATCATAAAAAAGACGATCCATTACAAAGAGACATGCGAAGTGGATCACTTAATAAAAAAAAATTAAAAACAAATCATATATGTATACATCACGGACTCCATCCTCTTTGCGCCAACATGCATGTCTTTCTCAGGACTTATGCTATTGTTTTTCTTGTTTTTTAAATTATGCTTCGCCTGTTAACCGAGTGCGCGTTTTAATCTAAATCAAGCTGCGAGTAGTCTCAATACAATAGTAAATTGGCGACCACTAATTGGCGGCGTGACAATAAATACAGGTAGTACGGATTAGACACATCGCGTCCGATAAGTTTTGGGGGTCGCCTTAGCATGCATTCCCTTAGTTCAAGGCCGTGGATATCAAAACCGCAACACCGCGTTCGTAAAAACTGTGCGGATCCTGGTTGGTCGCGGTGTTCAAGTCGACGGTGAACAATAATTCTGTGCGCGTGCTGTTAAGATAAACCGGCAGCGAAAGTTTTCCCTTTCTGACTTCTTCGGTAGAGGAGCGGAACCATCGGAGCATCGTGACCGGCAAGTCCGTCATGATCGTCGAGGTGAGATAGAGCTGATTGTCCTTGCACAGAGCTCCCTGAAGCTTCAGTCCGGTTACCGCGAAGGAACAATCGTCCGTGGCGATGTTGTCGCCGTCGCCGATCGTCACATCGAGCTGGAGCTCCTCGAGGGACCAACTGTTAGCCTGGGCGATGCACTGTCTGGTGGCTGTGATGTAGGCCTCGGGATTCAACAAACCACCGAGCCACACCGGAAAACTCTGTTGAAAATCCAAAGAATTAGACTTACGAGCATATTTTATGTCCGACTCCGAATAAAATTTTTTCCCCCGAATTTGATAAATTGGCCGTATTTCTTGCTTGTAACACGAGCAGAGAAACGCCGATTATTGACTGATGATCATCAATAACTTGTGCACAGGCGCAGTACTGTTTTATTATTTCCTCCGAAAGCCCTGTTAATCCCGAGGGAGTAATGGTCATTGGCAAATATGACTTTTTTTGAGACAAAAAGTGTGGTTGTTTTAACGAAGCCAGAAAAAAGTATCGTGTGCTAAGCGGGAGGGCGCGGATTTTCACATCGTGAGATTTCCGCAAAACTTCACACTCGACGAAAATAGCGCACATGCCTTCCTTGTAGTTTAATACTATTGTTTATTATTAATGAAAATAAAACTGAACTGTACACGAACCTTAATCTCTTTGGCACCACCTTGCGATACCAAACGGGACACCTCCTGCAGCTGTGAAACCCTGTGACTGAAATCCGTGATCCACTGTATAACCGTGCAGCCCCTTGGTACCGTGTATCGTCTCCAGCCGGCCGGCAGAATACCCTTCACTAATTCCGACAGCATAGTACGGTGGTAGTTCGTTTGCTTCTTCTCGCCCTGTAATAAAAAAGGTAAAGGTACTGGTAACGAATGAACGACGGTATAGTGCCGCTCGTGAATGCCTGAATTTACCAGACGTCAATATCAATCAATATCAATCAATAACCAAGATATCAACATCCAAGAAATCAATATCAAGCCTATTAAACTTTGCCAGATGTCTTCCTGGATGTCTTGCTTGATATCTCCGATCCCATTAAGGCGTAGAGCCAGACATCCAGTAAGATAGAAAACCCATAAAAAGTCCCCATTTACGAACAGCAGTGAACCGGAAGCGTATCGTTAACTCACTTGACAAATGAGCACGACGTCTTCGAGATCGTGAATAACGTCTTGGAGCAGCTTAGCCCCGCTGTTAACCTCCCTCTCAAAGTATCGGTACAGAGGGTCCTTGATATTCTCGACTGTCCTCTTGAGTGTTTGAAGATTCTTCGGTAGTAGCTGAAGCCAGGTGGACGCCGAATTGTGGAGAACCCTCATCCACGAGGGTCGTCCGTCAGCCTCGGCCTCGCGCGGTGCGTCGAGCGACTCGTCGTTTGAGTACGCCAATTCGTCCTCGTCCTCGAGCTGCTGCATCTTGAGGAGCTTCGACACGAGATCCGTTCCCCGAGTCGTGAGCAATACTTTCTCAGCGTTGTTCGGCAGACCGAGCCACGACGGAGTCTGCCGATCGGACAGCGCCTCGATCCACTTCAAGAAATGGTCCCTCCTCGTGCCGTCGGGCATCGTGATGTGCCGCTGATTGCCCTGTCCACCGTCGACGTTCGCGACCAGCGCGAAATCCGCCTCGAAAGATCTCGGTGTGAACAATTTACGTAAAAACGAGGCGAGCAAACGCTGATCGAAGTCGTTGTCGATCTTGCCACCGTAGATGCACTGCGAAAGAAGCGTGACGACCGCGTCCCAAGGAACCTTCTCGGGCGGCAGATTCGTTCGTCCCATCGCGGTGGTCTCGATCCAAGTGTCGAGTGTGTCGCAAGCGACCCTCAGATCGCTCTCATTGAACTCGTAGTGTTTCGCCCATCCGAGAGGTGAATAACGCAGGCGCTCCTGAACGATGGCGTGGAACCAGGCGAGCAGGAAGTAAAGTCTCGCCCGTTCGTTCGGCGCTCTCATCATCCTCGAAGCCGGCACCGTACTGAAGGTCCGGAGCAAGTTGGCCCTTATGCCGGGCGGCGGCTCGAAGACGAAAATCCTTCCGGCTCTGAGGAGATTCACCGGAACCTTCGGGTTGATCTCCATCGTCAGGAAAAGTCGGAAACCAGCGTGAGGCTGGAGACTGTAGAACTTCTTCTCCAGCTGGACGAGCCACTGCGGCGCGAGATGCACGTTCTTCAGCATGACCCACCGTCCGGATTTCACCGCCATGTTTATCGCTCTGTCGGCCTGATTGAAACCCTCGGCGGATCCGATCGCGATGCTGACGATCTGTTTTCCCAGCTCGGCGGCGAGATCGTCGACCCTGCCGGAGGCGTCGAAGCCGGGAACGGAGCAGAGCAACGCGGGCACAGCGGCCTTCAGCTGGTTCTCGACGACCGAGGCGAAGTCTAGCTCGACCTCGGCCGCGGCCATGAAAGTCTCGCCGAGCGCGGAGGTGATGAACAGCGAGGCCGCTGCCATTACGCGATCGGGACGGAAAGCTTGGATCATCAGAAGCTGATAGATCGACGTGCCGGTCGGTGACAGAGGCTTCTCCTCCTCCCACAATTTCGGTACGGAATTCTCGGGCGTCGGTGATTGTAGCCACGTCGCGAAGTCCGCGTGCTCCTGAATATTTTGGGAGAGTTTCTTGAATGCGGGCAGTCTTATGCTGAGTCGCATCATCGCCTCTTGCTGCTCGGAGCTCAGACTCGGCACCGGCGGTCCGCGGATGTTCAGCACGCCCTCCTTGCCCCGCAGGAAAAATGTAAATTCGCTGTCGTAGGTCGACTCGGTGGCAATGCCCTTGAGGTGAATGCGGCAGAGCAGAAGGGCGAAGGTCAGCCTGTCGGCGTGCAGCATTCCGCGAGCGACGCGCTCATAACACACCGAGAAGAGATCGCTCGTTATAAGCGACAATCTCTGCGTGTAGTCCGAGATACCCGACAGTTTTGGATTCTGCGAGAGAACCGAGGTGAATATGTCGAGGAACATCTTCAGCGAGTACTGGTAGAGGAAGTGAATCTGGTTTAGGCTGTCCATCGTGAAGTACATGTTCGAGCATGCCTGCGAGAGAGGCATGTACTGCTGCGAAACGGTCTCGATTTCGGCGATTACTTTGTCGGTCTCCTCGACCTTCTTGCTGATGTCCGCGGCCTCTTGTTTCAGGGTCTCGAGCGTCGTTATGACGGAATCGTCGTCGAGAATCTTGCCCTTCGCGTCGTTGAGCGCTTGGAGCAAGGACTTTTCGAGCTGCCTCAGTCGCAGGTGGAATTCACCCTGGAGCTTCAGGAGATCGGAGCGCTTCTCGTCGATGTCCGGACGCTCGGCCTTGAGGACTTGGTTAAGACACTGGCTCTGCAGGGAACTTCTCGTGACGGTGAAGTTGACGAAAGTCACGCGAGAACAGATGTCCGGTGGGAATTCGACTGTCGGATCTCTGGTGGAGAGGAATATAACGAAGGAGGGCGACAAATCTATGTCCTGGTCGCCGAGGGTGATGAGAACGCGCCCCCCAGTTCGGCGAAGCTCCCTGTTCAGCACGGGATTCAATATCGGATCGTAATTCTCGACGTCCTGGACGAGCAGCGGATTGCCGAAACGCAACGCGCTCTCAAGATTCTTTCTGAACGAATCGTCCAGGAAGCTTGTCTTGGTGATTTTTCGTTCCTTGAACTCGTTCATTATGAACTCCGTCGCTTGACCGGAGGGATCGATTATCAAGGGATAGCGATTGAAACGCTTCAGCATTATCGCGTTCTCCGTGCACAGATCGTCCGTCGGCAAAGCGTTCGCTTGCCATCTCAGCCTCTCGTCCGGATTCGACAAGTACTCCGTCCTGGCGATGTCCGGACGGAACTGCAGGTTCGCGTGCTGCAGATGCTGACACCACGTCGTGAATAGGTTTTGGCGGTACTGGAAAAAAGAATTTGAAATTATGATTTTATTTCGGAGCTCGGGCGTACTTAAAGTACCGGCTACTTGTTTGGTACTTCAAGTGCACAAGTAGTTTTTACGACTTAAAGTACACAAGTACTTTCTAGTACTTGAAGTGCAAGTACTTTTTAGGACTTGACGTACACAAGTACTTTCTAGTAGTTGAAGTACACAAGTACTTTTTAGGACTTGAAGTACACAAGTAGTTTCTAGTACTTGAAGTACACAAGTACTTTTTAGGATTTTACGTACACAAGTACTTTCTAGTACTTGAAGTACACAAGTACTTGTTCAGTACGCAATTGCAGACATCCGGTTTCTATTAAGGTAGTCCTTGCGAATAGTGTTCACTTCGCATAAGTTTCAGAGAAATGAGAGGAAATTGTAAACACTTTTGGATGATTAAAAAATCTGAAAAAATCAAGCATATTAAAGGTGCTGAAAAGATTAATTTTGCATAATAACAATTCCAAAATGTTATTAACAAATTGATGAAAAATAAAATTATTCACCAAATATCCCGGAAACCTAACTCCATTTTTGAATGAAAATTATTCGTTTATTTTTTTGAATACGTATGCATTTTTTCAGATTTTTAAATTCACTTCGATTTTTTTTATATGGGAAAAGCGTATAGAAAGTCAGAAAATTCAAAGTGAATTTAAAAATCCCAAAAAATTCATACATATTCAGAAAAATAAACAAATAATTTGTATTAAAAAAAGTTCTGTTTCCGAGAGATTTGTTGAACAATTTTATTTTTCATCAATTTCTTAATAACATTTTGGAATTATTGTTATACAAAATTAATCCTTTCGGCATCTTCAATACGCTTGATTATTTCAGATTTTTATACCATCGAGAAGTGTCTACAATTCCCTCTCATTTCTCTGAAACATATGTGAAGTAAACACTATTCGCAAGGACTACCTTAATCAGACCTGGGTAGTACTTGTAGTACGGGGTACGTTTTTTTTGTATTTAAAGTACTTTTTGTTGCTATTTCAAGTAATCATCTGCACGGACTTCTTGAGTGCGCACTAATATTACAGGTACTCGATGAATAGCATGACATTCAGTTTCTATTAACATATGATTATCCGTTTAAACTTTTGAATTAAGTATAAATGTAACGAAAATCTTACACTGTAAGTTGCAGAGCATCGTCGCGATCTACCGACGGCTGTATATACTTGATGAGGCTTTATTAACTATCTATTTACACCAACGACAGGTAAATACGGCGCAAGCCCGGTCGCGAAATTCAAAACACAACAGAACAAAAATCATAATACAACGCTAGCCTTTTTTGTTTGGCTGAGAGTAGTAATTACAGATGTGTGTGTTTTTTTCCAAGCACGGATAACGCATAACGCCGCGAACCTGATTGTAAAAAGTACTTGATAAAAGTAATTGAGAAATACTTTAAGTACAAAAAGTATTTCATAGTTCGAGTACAAAAAGTACTTGACACTTCGAGTAGAGAAAGTATTTTATACTTCAGCCGCTTGTGATACTTTGTACTTAAAGTATTTTTTGGCACTCTGCCCAGTTCTATTTTATTTTTATTATTATAGTAAAGTAACTTTTAAGATTTTTTAAATCTTGTCTTGAGAATGAAAAATAACTTACATGTTGATCGAAGTATCCGGCGTAAGCTAAGAACGCGGAACTCAATAGGACGTCTCCGATTATCGTCGACATTTGACTGCGGAAAGTCTCGCTCGTTGCCTCCCATCTTTCCCTCTCTATGACCAACGACTTTATGAGAGCGATGGATCTGTCGACCTTGCCCTGGACATTTTCCAAGTCGGTCTTGATCGCCTGAGCTTGCGATATGAGCTGGGCGTATTCCTCCTTGTACGAGGCAATGCTCAGCTCGAGTTGGGCTATTAGATTCTTCACTTCTTCTCCCTTGTCCTTGTTCGTTTCCGCCTGACGCTCCAGGGAATAAAGCTCGTCGCGCAGTGGTTCGACGCGCTTTAGCATATCGGCGTACTCGATCTGGAAATATACAAACATTTTTTTTTTGATTATTTAATTTTCTCTACTACAATATCATTGTAAAAGTATTTTTATTCATTTAATTATTCATAGTGAGTAATCAATTTAATTAAATTATTAATATTGAATAATTCATTTAATTTAATTTAAATTAATTATTTAATAAGGATGTTTAAAAATATATATTCGTAACTCACCTGTGCCGTTGCCCATTTGACCATAGGACCGCAGGCCATGCTGGCCCTGTTAACTTTCTCGAAGTTGTAGTCAGGATTGCTCAGATAGCGACTCTTCATCTTGTCGCGCACCTCGTCGCTGAGAGAATTAAAAAACAAAAATCGTCAAGACAAGGAGTTCAAGTTCGTCGCGTGAGTCGTTCGTGTCGGATAAACCAAAGTTAGCTTACGAATACATAATATAATTTTTGTTTAGCTCGTTAATAATTTCGATTAGAGAACGTTTTTTTGTTGTTGCTTTTTTGTTTGTTTTTTGTTATAGACGAATCGTTACAACATCTGGATCGTTCAATCAGAGTCTCATGTACAGCTAGTTAGTGACAATTTATTCGTTCGCTGGTGGTTAGCATGCATTAACTGGACGAAAGTTATATTATAATCCGCAATGAAAATTGTATCGATCTGCAGCAGCGCCCTGCTTGTTTGCGTTACCATTTTTTTTTTCTTTTTTCCGACGAGCCAATTTGACTTTGACAATTGCGCAGATACAAAAAGAAAATTAGCTGGTCATTAAAAAAAAAAAAAAAAAAAAAAAATGAAAAAAATTATAATAATATATATCACCGCTTGTTAATATTGTGCCGAATAGTTTCTGAAGCAATTTAGCGGTGCTTTTGTGATGCGATGTGCGGGTGGTCGATAAAAGAATGGGGACGATTAAACGGTGCGGAAAATTTTGTTTGTTTTTATAGATGAATCGCGCTATTGCAATGATAATAGCGTGGGAATAATAGTGGATAAATTTATCGTCGTATACGTTACGCTGTTGAATTCTTATCCGACAATATTGACCGATAACGTGATAACTGGAATTGCTTTTTTTTGGTTTTAACGGTAAGTCGCCGAGACTTGTCCGCCGGTGCTCGAAACGTACTTCGCATAGCTACTTATTTGGTTCAAAGGAAACTATATAAACGTCGAGTGGGCATGCTTACGTTATGTCCTCAGTACTGAAATTAGAGACTATGGTATTGATAAAATTGTCTCTCATGATGACAGCGCGTATAGATTTCCAGTCGCTGGCATTTTCGCCGAGCAATAGGCAGATAGACTCCAGTGCAACCTTGACGATAGCTGGTGGGTTCGCCATGGAACGAACCTCGACCAAATGATGTTTCTTTATCGACTTGACCGCTGTACGACACAAAATGAGAAAAACAAAACGATATCATGTAGAGTACAAGGAAGATAAATGCGCAGGCATTAGGCTAGTTACGATTATATAAGTTATACGAGGCGAAAGCGGGCGCGCGCTGCGGCAGGCGGCATATCGGACGATACCTATAAAGTTAGAGTACTTATTGCTGAAAAACAACGATCATTTTTTTTTCTATTTACAAATCCCATTTTTCTCGAGCGAATGCAACCGATTCTTTCAGTCTCTTGGTTTGTTGTTCGAATATTTTTTATTTTTACTGCATTTACGAATTCACGTTAAAAAAAAATAACGGGAAAATTATTGGACATCTGTTGGATCAATTAACCATTCAATATATAAATTAGATTTTTTCACGCATTAATGCTTTAAGGGCAATTGATAGAAGTACGTAATTTCGCACAAGAATGTCGGTGACCACGAGAACAGTTGCATTTGCGAAAGAAACTGCGGATGAGCTTAATAAAAAATCAACCAACAAACACTAACATTACATTAAACAAGAGAACATGTAACAAGCAATAATAAGTATTAAGTGTTGTTGATTAGAGTCCCAGCCTAGCGTCGAACATATTCATCAGGCCCTTTAGCGAGCTCCCTTACGTGATGTCCTCAGTGTTGAAATTGACGATTGTAGGTATAAAGCTGTCCTTCATTGAGGCCGCACGTATCTGTTTCCAATCTGTTGCGTTCTCTCCGAGCAACAAGCATATCGATTCTAAAGCGACCTTTACGATTGCCGGTGGATTCGCCATGGACCGGATTTCGACCAGATGCTGACGCTTTATTCCTTTCACGGCTACGCTTAATCGTAAAATCGTCAACACAACAAACGACACACATTCCACATTGGACAATTAGCTGAATAGCAAAATTTTACGAATTCAACTTTTTTTTTGTAATCGTTCAAACTTTTAAAAATAAAATGCTCGTGGAATTAACTTGATTTTACATCGACCGACCGATTTTAAATCAATCCTATGTAAATTACAATTTCATTTTTGTACCGACTGATTTATATATTTAATGTAAAACCAAATACTGATCGAAATATCCAAAAAAAAAAAGTAAGTTGTTAGCTTCTCTATTGATTTCGCTAACTGTCGGCAACTTTAAATTGACTTGATTTTACATCGATCGCACGTCCTTCCGACTTTAAATCAGATGCATGTAAATTATATAACTGCATATTCTATACCCCCAGATTTATGTATTTAATGTAATGAATTTAATATAATTTAATAAAGCCGTATAACAGACGAAATATCCAAAAAAAGGACGTTTGTGAAATTACCCTGTTGATTTCGATGGCTTTCGACGATAGGAAACACCGAAAGAAAATCAAGTGCGTACCGTTTTGTGCGTCGATCACAGCGGGTTCCACCTGTGCGAGATCGGCCATGACGTCGTCCCTCTTCTGGTCTATAGCCACCGTCTGGATGGCGAGTTTTTGTTGAATTTCTTGACTCTGAACTTTTTTCTTTTCGGCCTCCTGCTGATCCTTGACCATTTGGCGCAGTTTCGCGTTGGCCGCCTCGTTCTTCGCTTGCAATTCCTACAACATATTTCCACGTGAGTATTCTGTCTAGATCGAAAAGCCGCCAGGGTGAAAAACAAAATGAGGCTCGATATCGGTAAATTTTACTTGTGACTTGACGGCGAGACTCTTCTGCATCTCCTCGACCTGCTCGACGGTCTCGGCGATCTTGCTCAGACCGACGTTCAGGTGGAGCTGCTGTTCCTCCAAGTCGCTTCGCTTTTCGCGATACAACTTCACGAAGTGATTGATAAAGTCGAGATAGTGACGAGGCGTGATCGCCATCGTTCTGCTGCCGCGCTTGGCCAGTCTGGCGTTCGCTTTGTGAAGCGTCTGATGCACGTAGACGCAGGCGTTTATGACGGCGTCGCGGTGCATCGGTTGAGCAGGAATCAGCGAGCATACGGACGGGAAGAAGTCTGGACACTTCCATGAAGGTCTCTCGAGATCGACCCGATTCGTGAATTCCTTGCCGACCTGGAACAGCGCGTTGTCCGACCAGTCGCCGAACCAGTTGAGAACGCATCGATTGAAGAGCGCCGGCGACGTAGCGGCGCGGTCCTTGAGCCCGTCCGTGCTCGGATTCATCGTGAATACGACGTGCAAATTCTTCATTACTTGTCCGGTGAACCACTTGTACAACTCCTCGTTGGAATCGAGCATGAGACCCTCGCGCTGAGCTCCCTCCTTGCACTGCGTCATCAGCGTCGTGTACTCGTCGCCCTCGAACAGCCCCGGCACTTCGCCGTTCGCCAGAAGCGTGTTCATGCGCTCCAGGAATCCGGAATCGAGGACATTCGATTCGTCGAGGATAAACGCGATCTTCTCGTCCTTGCAGCCCGAGCGACGCAGCACCTGACGCAAATCCTCGTCGAAGTCCTCGCCGGTGTATTTGTTGTGGACCTGAGAAATGAAGAAGAGAATTTTTAAAAAGAAAAACGGCACGTTGACGTTGATAGGGTAAAAAAAATGGCTCTCCATAAAGTGATTTTGGAAATCGATTGAATAAGGAACGAGAAAAAGGTAATTTTTCCCAATCAATTTACCGTTAATTAAGACTTTATTTAATTTTCGTTATTGTCAAGAAAACAGCATAGAAATTCTTGAAAGAGAATAGAAAAACGGAACATTGACTTTAATAGGGTAAAGAAACGGTTCTACATAAACGGAGATTTTGGCGATAAACTAAACAAGAAACAAGAAAAAGGTAATCTTGTCTCGATCAATTTACCGTTAATTTAGATTTTATTTAATTTTCGTTTGTGTAAAAAAAACAGCATCGAAATGCTCTACGATTCGGGAAACGCAGTTTATTGAATCGATCCTCCAAGTCAACAAGCGGCTTACCTTGATTTGGAATATCGATAGGCCGTTCATCCATGCAACGAATCTCGACAGAGTGGTCTTACCAGCACCAGAAACACCGATCAACAGCAGATGTCCCTGTGGCTGTCGGAAAATTCTGTCAATTCGCAATACATGTTCGAGAACCTCGTCGAAAAGTACCAGAGGTACGTCCAACTCCTCCTCATAGAACACTTTGAGTCTCGCGCGTACGTAGTCCCGCAATTCTTGTCGATTAACGGGAACGTAATCCTTCGACAGCCAGTTGCTGTAGAGAATTGGTCTCGCCAGAGCTTTTTCCCTGTCGACACCCAGGAAATGTTTGAGCGCAACAACGTCTATGTTGTTGTTCGTCCAGGCGCGCTCCGAATCCTCGACAAGACGATCTTGGAAGAGACGAAGGGCCTCGTGAGCCCACAGACGAACCAAACCCTCGACCGAGAGACTGTCGAGCGGTCTTATTGCCTCGCATATACCACGCACCCATCGCGTCATCTCACGCGGAGAATAGACGTAGTGCGGCTGCATGTCTTGAGTGAATCTCTCCTGGGAGGCCAGGTAGAACTCGACCATCGCATTCGTCAAGGGCTCCGCGTAACCTCTCAGAGAAGGAGTTAACCTGAAAGAAAATAGTTAGTCGTTTGTACTGTATTGTCTGCGCTAAACGAAGTATTCATAACTATTAACGGTAGATTGAAAATATTAGCTGTAGCGTCACTTCCGGTTTGAAAATTTCACTCTGAAACCGAAAGTGACATCATATGAGAAAACCACTTCCGGTTCCAAAATTAATGATTTTAACCGGAAATGACGTCATTGAGAAAAATTTCACTTCCGGTTTAAATATCACAGTTTTCAACCGGACGTAAGGTTTTTCGTGCGATGTCCCTTCCGGTAAAAAACGCTATTTTGAAGTCGTAAGTGAGGTTTTGCCGTATGACATCACTTCCGGTCACAACTAAGATTTTGAAACCGGAAGTGCCGTTACAGAGATAATTTTTTATTTTCCTCTGGAATGTATCTCGAATGCGGCCAGTGAGAGAAACGTGTGAATTAAGGAACACATGATAGGTCTTCCGTTCATTCCGAGCGCGACCAATTTACGGCACGAATAAAAGGACAACAATGGAAATATCGAATTTTGGCCTATTTCGAGTTGTTATCGTGGCACACTATCTTTTTAAGACGAAACGACGACTCAGTCACTGAAGAAATTTCTATTCATTCCTATTTATAAACCGGTAACAAATATTATAAATATTTAAAAGCTTCACCAAAAGAAAAGTTTTGTAATTTTTGTACGTACCGAAGCATGGCCCGCGTAAACGTTCCATAAATCTGTTTGAGCGAAGTTTCGCCCGGATAATCGACGTAAATAACGGGAACATGCCGAAGGAATCTGTGACTGAGAGGTTTTCTGCCGGGATCGGTCGGTGGATTGCAAGCACCGACGAACTGAATCCGTTCGAGGGAGACCCAAGCTTGATCGCTCGTACGATAGAATCCTCGATGCTCCACCAGTTGCCGTAGGAACGATATCACCCGTTGCGTTCCGTAGTTGTCCATGTCCGGCAAATTTATTTCATCGCAGAAGAGGACGAGCCATTTTCCCAATTGCACCGGCGAGAGTATGACGCCGTTCGGTGTCTTGCGGTATTCGCAGTAATGGTCGAAAGTCTTGAGGAGAAGCTCCGGAGTTGTGGCGGACGAGAAGTTCAGACCAACGACTTCCATGTCCGGAAGGGCTCGCAGCGCCGAGAACAGTGTCATTGTCTTTCCGGAACCAGGCGGGCCGCACAGTACTGAAATAAGTTTTTGTCGTTAGCATAACAATCCTCAATTTGTCACTTTTTTCTAAACTGTCCCCTTGCATTAAGCTCTTTTAACTCATATTACTTATAAACATATTACTAACATTGCTGATAATAATGTCTTATATATTTTTTGGAAAGTTGTGGTTTTGCTTGTCGGTTTGGATATTTGTCCCCCCTCCAAGAAATTCCATTCTGTATGCTATAATTTCGTAATTTCGGTTTTTAGCTTACAGAATGGGCTTCGAAATTTCGAAATTCCATCCTATATACTATAATTCCGTAATTTCAGTTTTCATAGACTTTAGAATGGATTTCCAAATGCTGTGAACCATGCGATGCATGCGAGTGCGCGAACCAACATAACCGTTAGTTACCAATAAAATATCACTAATAAAGTCCTAATAAATCTGCACAATTTTTTAGAAGTCACTCACCAAGAGGTTTGTGTTCAGCGAGCCAAGTGTAAAGCAAACTCTCGTGTCTGACGGTATCGAGAGTCGGAACGACGATATCCGGACTGGCGACTTTGTGAGTCTCAACTTCGATCTGCGGAACTTTGTTGCTCCACGGTAGCCACTCGCCGTGAATGTTGACTTCGAAGTCGATTATCGGTATGTTGCCCTGAGAGGGTAGCGGTACGGTAGTGATGGATCTGACGAAGTCCCCGAGGTCCGATCGAACCTTAAGTTTCGCGTCTCCGGCGAAGCTCCACAGGAGCGCGTAGACGAGGCACTTCGGCATGTATCGCTCGAGTTGTTCGCTCGGCAGTGGGAAATCCACGTGTGCGTGATTGTACTGCAGTACGTTGCGAACGGCCTGATTGAGCATCGAGAACAGCGAGCTGAGCGCCCTCAGTCTCGTGAAGTCCATTATGTGTTCCTGTTTCATGGCGTACTCCAAGCATCTGACGACGAGGCCGTCGGGTGCGAAGTAACTTTGCAGTATACTGGCGACCTCGCGCTGTACCTGAAGCGCCGGCGAGACGGTGTCTTCCTTCTCGGTCTTCTTACCAAGATTGTCCTCGTCGCCGTCCTCGAGCGGAATATTTTTCAACCGCAGCATGTAATTTTCGAATATCATTTCAGTGGAGAGGACGTCCTCGGAGAACCAGACCATGCCGCACCGCGACACTGTCGCAAGAGTCGCGTACTTCAGGTCCTGAACTTCGAACATAACGCGGACGTTCGGCGGAAGACTGAGACGCTCGCCGTTCGGCAGTGTCAACAGCTTGTTGTCGTCGAGAACGGAATTCAAGTTCTCGACCCACTCGGGATCGACGTCTCCGTCGAATATTATCCACTGGCGCTTGTTTATCTCGCCACGGACATTGTCGATTATCTTGCGAAGAATGTGGGTGAAGAGACCGTCCGTCCATTCGCGGGTGTTCGGATCGAGAACGCCGTAGAGCGTTTCCTTGCTGATGGCCTTGGGATCGATCACGTGAGCGACACCCTCCACGCCCTCGAAGCGCTCCAGGGCTTTCAGCAGCACCTTCCAGGCTGTCGTTTTTCCAGAACCACTCGGACCGACCATCATCAGGCCGTGATTCAGATTGCAGATTTGATAGAGTTGGAGGACCTGAAAAAAAGTAGATTGTTCCGTGAGCGTCGCGAATGACACTTGGCAACTACGAACGAACGATTAACGTGCAAAGGATGCGAGCGACACTAATTTATTGTACACGCAATACACAAATATCGATAATTCCCCGAACGTCGACGCAGAGTCGGGCCAGTTTTCAGGAATTGGAAAGTCGGTCCTTGCTATTCGACGATTGTAGAAATTATAGTATTTACCCTCCAAGTAAATTTAAACTTTGATCAAGAAAAACCCATCGAGGGACCTTTTGCTGAAAAGAGACGACCATGCCTTTTTTTAAGCACAAAAACGATACGGATGTACATAATAAATTTTCTTGGGCGTTATCAAAAAATAATACTTCAAAGTACGTTTGTGAACTTTTACAGATTTTTTTAGCAGATCAACTTGGTATTCGAATCGTTCGAAGGTTCCGTCTTGGCAAATTTTCGGTCCTCGTTGAACAAAAATCCCGACGTGAAGGGTTAATACTATACGTACAATATGACCCTGAAGACATTCGCTTGACATCAAATTTCATCTTTGGAAAGTCTCTGTCAATGCACCGCTTCGAGAAAAAAAAATCCTTCACCTGTAGAATTTTTCTCTCCGGGCGAAGTTTTTCGGCGACGCAAAACACAGCTATTGTAATTTGATGAAATTTAGTCTCGTGCGGATATCTTCAAGGTGAGCGTGTAGAATCGATCGAGTTAAATATTCCGCAAAATCGGATGGTGCGAACTCCGCACAAACAATTTCTCATTCGCGCGACGGCCAACCCTGCGTGGACACAACGGGTCGTAATTATTTTAATCTCACCTTTTCTACCCAGGTCTCACCGGCGGATTCCTTAGCGTGCATTTTTGGTAAACATTGTTGAGTAATTAGGAATTTATTGTACAGACTACCGAAGTTTATGTACAATCTTCGCGTTCACGTTATCGGAACGTGTGAAAATGGGGGTTTCAAAAAAATAATGCCGTAATTTGGGCTCGGCTATTGGATGGACTTTCGCATAACCGTAACGAGCAATGTATGAGATGAAAAGTGTATGTACACGTTGATTTTTTGTATTCTCCTTATTATTACCTTCTCCTGCCAAGCGCCACCTTGCTCGTCGCCCTCGCCGCAAACGAGATATTCCTCCGCACAGACTTTTCTGATCTGATCCTTCAAGCCTGCCGATTAAAGAGAATTTTTATTAATATTCTATTTTTCTCTCACATGTTGTTTTTATATTTTTCATTTTTGATATCGCAGTGTACTCGCCCTTCATTTCGGCACGTGTATAGTTCACGTTCGGGAACACATCGTTCAGAAGACTGAACAGCAAGGGAATATCCTCGGCCACGAGCTTCGGCACCATCGTCTCACAAACGGACTGTATGAGAATCTCTTGCTCGGGCAAATTCTCCGCTATCGATGCCTCGTCTATGTCCGTATCGCCGCGATTGTGCATTCCCTCTTTAATCTTCTGGATTCTATCACGCTTCACGTTGCCAGCGGAAATCAGCACCGACTTGAGCGCTCGGAGACCAAAGTCGTAGTGGGACTGATTGGACAGTTGCTCGTCGCACAATCTGAATAATAAAAGAATATTGCTTGTAATATTTTTTTTTAATTTCGTATATGATTGGTCTACGAGCTTGAGTGGGAAAAAGCAGATTAATAAAAAACAGAGCTGGGCAAAGTACCAAAAAATACTCCAAGTACAAAGTACAAAGTATCACAAGTACTTCAAGAATGTCCCAAGTACTTTTCGCAACTTCTTTAATCGATTTTGGCTTCCTGATATAGGCGTGAAATTGTAATAAATGAGGAACTCATGTGCATCGTCCTGCCTGTACTTTGCATCTTTTTTCGTAACGTTAAAAAATGTTTACATTACATCGAATTCAAACGGACAAAATTTACGGCAAAATTTTCATTGTAAAAAATCGCTAACTGAAATTTTCGTAATTCGTCGGTTCGAGTCTATTTTTAATCTATTTTCCACTCTTTTGCCTAAAAAAATAATTCATAAAAAAGAGAAGGATTCCATTTTTGTTTATTTACATTTTTTTAGATTCAAATAAAAATAAATTCTCTTTAAAAAAATGATTATTGAAAAGTTTAACCGGACAATCATATATTAATAGGAATAGGATGTCACGCTGCTGATCAGGTGTCGATAATACAAGCCTGTACTCAAAAAGTACTTGTACTTGCTAAATGAAATCTTAAAAGAAAAGTACTTGAAGTACTAAAATTACTTGCGTACTTCAAGCGCATACTTGAGTTACCAAACAAGTAGCCGGGAATTTCAAGTACCGCCAAGCTCTGATAAAAAACATTTGCTAGATTAAAAATGAATGGTAACGTACTTGAAGAATGGAACGATTTTGCAGGCGAGTTTCTCGGCGGATCTGAAACCTTGACTGAACAGCATGACCTCTGCGATGAGTTGTCTGTCCGGTGTAGTCATAGCGAGCGATCTGAAGAGTTTCTTCAAGTTATCCGGTAGATTCGATCGTCCGGCGTAACCGGGATTCATCGTAATGAAGATAGCCATGTCGGTCGATACTTTGACCTGTTTGCCGACGAGCTCGACGCACAGAGTTCCGCCTTTCTTTCCCTCCATCTGACTCTTGAGCGCCTCCTGTATAGTCTGGACCTGTTGGGAAACCGCCGAGAGCATCCGCTCCTCCAGACGATTGAACTCGTCGAAACATCCCCACGCGCCGACCTGACAAAGTCCGACGAATATACGTCCCATAGCTTGGAAATCGAAGGTCTCGTCGCAATTGAAAACGAGAACGAATCTACCGAGCTGATGGCCGAGAGCCTTGACCGATTCAGTTTTTCCTGTACCGGCCGGTCCGAACGGCGAACCACCGAGACGAGCCTCGAGTGCTTGAGTCATCGTCAGGTAGCATCGATCCGTCAGCGGCGTCTGCACGAGTCTGTCCTGCACGCCGAGATACTCGAAGCCGTAGAAGAACTTCGCGTTCGCCATGTGAATCGTCAGTTGCTGGAGAACTTCGGTTTGACGCGGATCGAAGTAGAATCTCATCTCGCACAGCCACTCGAAAGCCTTCGGATTCGATACTTTGTTGCTGATCAATCGTCTCGTCACGGTTCTCTTGTGCACGAACTCGTTTATCAGATGCTCCAATTTCTTTCGTCTCAGCGCCGGCTGCTCCTGGAGCACGGAATCGGCGAGAACGTTCAGGGTTCCCTCGACCTGCAGCAAAACTCTCTCCAACGGATTCTTGCTCGGGTCAGCCTGAGCCTCGTGCAGAGCGGCTTCGACATCCTCGGACCACAATATTTGGGCAGCAAGAACTATTATCTGAGCCTGATAGTTGTCACACCACGTCATGAAAGCCTGCAAAACGAAATACAATGTAATTTTTTTTTCCACATAAAGGAAGCTGTTTTTGTATAAAAGAAAAAAAATTCAAAATTTTATTGTGGATGCATCGTACATACTTTCCCAACTAAAAGTTGGGAAAGTCGATCTAAAATTCAGTACTTCGCGATGTGCCAAAAATGTGAAAAAATCGGATGTATTGATTATGTCAAGACCTTTCATTTTGAAATTATTTTAAAAAATTATAATTGTTTAAAAAAGATCAGAAGACCTTATATTTTTTATTCGAAATCAATTCCTTGGTTTTTTAGAATTCATATTCATTTTTTTTAAATTTTTTATATTTCAAAATTTTTCTTCATTCGAAAATGTTCAATATAGATGCAGAGACACGATTTTCGGATATGTTTCCGTGTCGCGACTGCACAGTACAGACAAAAACTTTGGATACAATTGCTAAAAACGAATGTAATTCGAGTAAAAATTGAGATATCGAGCCAAAATTCGGCCAGTGAACGGATTAACATTGGACAATGTTTGGCATTAAAATTAAAATAAAATATTAATAGTTAAAATGTTTTTTTTACGTCTAACACGAATGTCAGTATCAAATATCATGTGAATAGTGTAATTAGTTACAGTTTCCTAATCAACTGTGAAGAATAGCTTAAAATTAGCCTCACGACGAATTACGCAAATTTCAGTTAGTGATTTTTCTATAATCAATTTTGCGGTATATTTTTACTGTTTCAATCTCACGATCTACAAATTGTTGATGTTACGAAAGAAGGTGCAAAGTAATTTGCCCATACCAATTTTGCGCACAGCTTCCTCCACGAGAAAGTCAAAAACCAATCGACGAACTTTCTCACAGAGAAAGTTCGCAAAGAGCTATGAGGAAAATTGTAAGAAACGACTAAGCCATGTATGTATGTGCAAATTACTTAGCACCATTTTTTTTAGAAAAATGTAATAATCCTCCTCAAAGTGGCGTATCGACATCTCACCTGAGCGTTTATGTTTCCGTCTTTGAACTGTTTAATATCCTGCACGGCTTTGGCGAGGCTCGAGGCGAGCGTGACTCGCATCTCCTTCTCAACGAGTGTGAGCCACTCGTTGATCTTCGGATAATCGATCGTTGAAACGGGAGTTTGAAAGCTGACTTCCTCGCCCTCCCTCGAAGCTATACCGGTTATCACGGTGCAATCCTCGTTGAGCAGAATAGCCGCAACGCCGGCAAACATTTTCTTGAAGTGCTTCTGAAGTCTCGCGACGTTTTTGCTGTTGCCAATTATCTCGAGAAGATCCTCGTCACCAACGAAGTAGAATCGCGGAAATGAAGTTCTCTCGCGTTCGAGATACTCGCCGAGAGCTTTCTGTATCTTGCCGAGAAGATCGGCGAGTCGTTCGAGCGCTCTCTGAACGCCGGGAATGTTCAAAACGTCCATGACCATCGGTGATTTCGAGACCTTCTTCATAAGCCCGAGAAACTCGGAGCTGATGCTCTGAAACCTCGACGTCTCGACTGGCAGAAGAGTCTTTATATCGGCGCTGCCCGAAAATATTCCCTCGAGATAAACCCACCGACGTTGAACGTCGATCCACACGTCAAACAGTGCGTTTATCCTGTTCAATTTCTCCTCCCACGTGAGCGCCTCCTCCTCGAAGACCTTGTAGTAAGGCGACAATTTCATAGCCGCGACGGAGTTGATGTGTTCCTTAACTTTGTTGAAGAGATCGTCCCAGCCTCTTATCAAGCGACATTTGCTCTGGTAATTTATGAGATCGAGCTCGTACGTCTGCCAGGATTCGCGGACCTGCTTCAAGAACTCTTCAAGCGCCATCTCGCCCTGCGCGACGAGAATTATGTCCTTGACGATCAGCTCGTTCTTCTGCAAATTAACGTCCCAGACCTGGCCGAGCGTGAGCTCGCTCAGTATCCAGTTTACCCGAAGCTGCTTCGTCAACTGCTTCCAGTGTCTCTCCTTGAGAGCGTCGGACTTCAGTTCGATTATCATCATATTTACTTTAATGTAGCTCTGAAGCATCTTCTTGACGTACTCGTACGACGAGTACTGTCTCAGTCTCGCCGGTAGTTCCTTGAGTTGACTCATCATCGTGTCGAGCTGTTGTCGGAGCTTTCGCGGCTGAACAGAAAGCCAAGGTTTCTCTCGAGTCTCGTCTATCTGCGCCCAGATTCTCGAGAGCTCGGACCAGACGCCCCGCAGGTCTTGGAGCTCCTCGAATACGACCTGCATTCTGTCCTCGCTCGTTGAGACGCCGCCGGGTTCCTGCAGTTCGAGGGCCTCCTTGGCTTTCGCGACGTTGTCGCGCTCCTCCTTGAGCCTCGCGAACTTGCTCTCGAAGAGTTGAAGCTGCGACAGCGCCTCGTCCGGTCGCAGGTGTCCCTCGACGGGCTTTCCTCTCTCCCAGTCGCTTAGGAAGTCCGTCGTTCTCGACTCCACTGCCTTGTCCTCTGCGACAATCTTCATCTGCAGCGAGGCCACCTGAGTCTGTATGCTCATGTCCTTGCGCTTTATTATCTCGTTGAAGGCTCCCCACTCGCCCTCTATGTTGTCGACATGCAGCCACGATGTCGGAAATTGAAAACGCTGACGCTCCAGTATTCTCTGTCCCTCCCGATAAACGTCGACCTGCTTCTCCCAGGCTTTCATCTTGCGTTTCAGAGATTGCACGTAAGTTATGAAACCGACCGCGTCCGTCGTGCTCGCCGCCTCGATCGACTGCTGCTCGAGGTCGCTCCTGGACTTCGAGACTTGCGAATGGAAACTCGCCATCTCGTTGCCGAGCAACGAGCCGAACTTGCCGAGGGTCTCCTTGTGCCAAGAGTCATACTTCAATGAGACTTTGCTCTGCACCTTCGCGAAGTCTATCACGACCGGTCCGAACTCCCGTCTCGTGTCGGAGGTGTCGAACGTAGTGCGGGTCTTCTTTATGTCGTTGAGACACTTCATCCAGAGATTTATGTCCTCGCCGAGTTTGCCGTAGAGATTGTCGGGCTGAAGGTCCCAGAGTGCTTGATATCTGAGCCACTGGTCGACGTACTCGGCCACGTCCCTCATCTTCGACTCCACCGCGTCGTAAGCCGCCTCGAGCGGGTGCTTCCCGTTCGGCAATTTCGTCAGCAAGTTTCTGTACGTGCCAGATTCGGGCTTGTCCAGGCCGACCTGGTAACGCGAACTCTGCAGACGCGACTGCGAGGTAACGATCGCTTGCCACGCGAACAGCTGCTGCATTATCTGGAATCTCGCGTCCTCGATGCTCGGATAGAGATACATCGTTTGATTCGTTATTCGGACCTCATGGATTTGATTCTGGATCTTCGGATCGCCACCCGGCTTGTGCGTCGGCTGGGCTGGCGCGTCCGTGTCCATGCTCAGATCGACCTCCTTTTTGTGGCCCATCAGGGCGTCCGTCCAGGCCTTCACGCCCGCCTCAAGACGCGCAGCCAGATTCTTCTCGACCTCCTCGTCCAGCCTCGCGACCCAGATGTGCAGGTTCGAGTAATTTTTCAGCGAGAGCTCGTCGACGGATTTTTGAATCTTCGCTAGAATGTCCGCGAAGGTGTTGGCTGAGTAGGGACACGTCTCCAGCGAACGAACGTCCACGTCGAGCTGCTCCTCGACGACGAGAAGATCCTCGACCTTCTCTTGGAAGAGAATCACTATGTCGGAGAGACGCTGCACGTACGGGTCGAGCTTGTAACTCTCCCAGACTAGAGCGATGCCCTGGATATGAACGGGGATTTTTATCAGTGAGTTTGACATTTTGTTTTAGAGGCACTCCTCAAAAAATTATCGTAGATTTGATGTAACGGAATGGAAGTTTTTATTCAAATATTGGTATACTTAACTTGTATGTGCAATTGTGATGAAAAATTAATGTTCAGTGTGTTAAGAATATTGGGAATACTTTTATTTTTTTAATTTACTTCAATTTTACTGTGAAAGTGACTTTATCTTTTATAATTTATTTATTTTTATTTTTATTTTTTGGTATAATTTATTACTTTGATTTTAATAATAAAGTATATGAATTTTTCATCACAATTGTACATTAAATGTAATATAGCAGTTTTTTTGCACAAAAACTTTCAGTCCGGTACATCAAATAAAAATTTTTTTTTAATAGTGTAAAACGTTTGCCGGCTTACAAACCTCCGAAATCAGCGACAGCACGTCCTTTCGCATACCTGCGACCAGTGGAATTATACTCGCTTTGTCCTCGATCTGAGGAATATGAAAATTATGTTAGAATTTCATTGTAGCAAGTCATTTACGACCGGACAATCACGATTACACTATACGTATACACGACACAAATAACATTTTCATTCGGATAGTATCGGTAATACAGCTCGTAGTGCGGTGGATGTTTCAGTCATTGATTCAATCAATTAGGTGAAAAAATTGGACCCCTCGCTCGACATGGAAAGTCCAAATATCAATTATCAATTATACCAAATATCAATTATTATACTGATAATATTTATCATCCTTGAAATTATTTTTTTAGAAAACGATTCCATTCTGACGATGTCTCGAGTGTAATGTTGCTTCAGTGACTGGAACATTTATCGGATAATGGAAAATTAGGATTTAGCATATTTGTTTTTCGAAGCGATATTTGAAATAATGTCAAATGCGCGAGATTTCTCGACAGTATCGGTGTAAGAGCTCGTAGTGAGGCGGATGTTTCAGTCATTGATTCAATCATTGAGGTGAAAGGAATTGGGCTCCACGTTCGATATGGAAAGTCTCAAATATCAATAATACTAATAATATTTATCATCCTTCAAATTATTTTTGAAGAGATCGATTCCATTCCGACGATGACTTGCGTGTAAGGCGATCGCTGCTTCAGTGACTGGAACATTTATCGGATAATGCAAAATTAGGATCTATCGTTATTATCAATTTTTTTTCTTTTTTTTTCGCAACGCCGAGTTTCTCAACTTTCGAAACGAGGATTTTCGGCAAAGAAATACAAGAGGTACGAAATGTATCAAGATGCAAGCTCGCGGTACGGATATACATAGAGGCAATGAAAAGTCTTACAATATAACATGACGGATTACGACAATTTGATTTGCAGGGAAAAAACACGCCTCGTGACGTGTTCTCTGGGCTACACAAACTAAGCAGGCATGTACGGTATTAATTAAGGCCAAGATGCATTATTGAGCGGATATGAATCGTGTTTATGACTACCTTTAACGTGGGACAGTGGGGACTCCGATTGGTAAGCTAAACAAAATTGTGGAGATCGGAGGAATTAAAACCTTCCACAAAAAAGATGAATCAGTGGCCTCACGATCTTTTGTGCTATCGACTAGCGTTTGGTTATTATTTTTATCGTGTCCGTGGGACGACTGAATTTATCTTTTGGTGAACCATCGGATGGTCTTTTTTGGTATGATTTTTTAAAAATAATTTTCTTTTTCTTAACATTGTGGAGATCGGAGGAATTAAAACCTTCCATAAAAGATGAATCAGTGGTCTCACGATCGTTCGTGCTATCGACTAGCATTGTAATTATTGTTAACATATCTGTGGGACGACTGAATCTATCCTTTGGTGAAGCATAGGATGATCTTTTGTGTTATGATTTTTTTTCTTATACATTATATATATGTTAACTTCAACAGGATGAGCGAACGAAAAGTTATTCGTCGCGTACTCGCCTTTTCCAACGTTCTCTCGTAAGTTCGGATGCTCTCGATGAGGCTGATCGCGAAGGGGTACAGCTGATTCGCCTGGTGCGCCTTGTTCACGATAGCGAGCGGTACTCGAAAACCGAGATTCTTCAGATTCCTCACTTCCTTGGACAGGGTGATAATTTCGGGCAGGAAGTTGACTTTTAGCTTGAGGACGTTTCCACGTCCCGAACGCGAACGAACGCTCTCGATTGTGAAAATTCGTCCGGTCACGCCGATATTTCGTTGCTGAACTTTGCGAGCCCAGTCGTCGAATATCTCTTGGGTCGAGAGCTTCAAACGAAAACTGTCGCCGTCCGCTTTGAGCTTTTGTCCTTCGATGTGGTTTTCCCAACCTTTTCCTGTAAGATATTCCACACACACATATATATATACAAATCCGGTAATCCATACACAAAGTTTTGCACACAATCAAGATTTTTTATTTTATTTTTTTTCACTGTCAGAAACTAGAAATCGTGATAAAATGTTTGCAATATCAGTATTTTATATTATTAGATTAAGGGCAAAGCCGCCTTGTTCGCGCATTTTCAAGTGTATTTTCGGGAATTAAAAAACTGAAAATTGTTGAGTTTATTGCAATGAAACTAAGTGAATATTTTTATTGATATTATTATTACATAATGCAGACATTTTTTCTCACAGAATATTCAGTCCTTTTTTTTGTTCCACTGGACAGTATTAAAAATACTGAATCTTATATTTGGCTGGGAATGCAGCGATACACCTTCCTCAAGGACTCAACATTGTGACAAAAAAATTGCTGCGTCGTGTAATAATATCAACAAAAATATTCACTCGGTCTAATGCAACAAGCACAAAAATTTTATTTAAAAAAACAATTCTTGATAATACTCCAGAAAATGCCGGAAAAAGGGCGATTCTACCGTTTAATTTGCGATTGCTGAATTAAACGAAACTTGTATAAAATATCAGACAAAATTACCAAGAACGTCTTCGACGCGTTTCAAGTACATGGTGAGCTGATAGTCGATCTGCTTAACCCAAATGATGGATCCCGAGACGGGCGGTATGTCTCTGACCATGCTCATCTTGCAGCATTTGCTCTGGGAATACTGGACCTTGAATTTCTCGTGCAGAGCCTCGATGTCGTCCTTCACCCGTTGTATGAGCTGTGTCTGATACTCCCGTATGGCACCGCGAATGTGAGGTCTGACGAACAGTGCGTTGAAGCGCGAAAAAATTCTGAACATTTCGTTAGCATTTTTCGCAGTACCGAGCTGATCCCTGAGATGAGCGGTGATTCTCGCCTCGACGCGTTCGATGCGCTCCTCGTATCTGTGAACGGCGGCTTCCCACGACTCGAGACCCTCCTTCGTTATGTCGAGACAATCGACCTCCTTAACGTTCTCGTAAGCGAGATTCACTTCGCTTATCGCATTGGCATCGGCGGCGTCGAGAGCGAATTCCACCTTCGGATTCTCGTTGTCGGCATTCTCCATGCTAGGATTGGCGTTGTTCTGTCGTACGGTCGGTCGCAGAACGCGAACGATAACGGCACGCAGCTGCTCGTGCTGACGACGAAAGCGTCTCATGTGCTCCATTCTCGTTTGCAGCTTCTTGTGAGCGAGCGAGACTCTCCAGACCATCTTCATATGCTCGTCCCGTTTCTTCTTTATGACGTCTCTGAGGAGACCAGTGAGCTTGTCGTACTCGTCGTCCCACGTTATGAAGACGTCGAAACACTGGCACATCACCTTCTCGAAATCGTCGAAGGGAATGTGCATAAGCCTCCGCGTACCGAGCACCTTCAGCAGCTGCTGTCCGAGATCTCGCGATATCGCCTCGACCAATCGGAGAACCCGCTGAAACGGATATTTGGTGCTGCGAATTTTTCTCAGATGCATGAATATCTGTTGAATAGCGGCGCGAATTCTCTCGAGTTCGGTCGCCGAGAGGAGATCGTTTATCGGAAAATCTTTCATTAGGGGATTGTAATCGTTAACGGTTGCGAGCGCCTGTTTCAGGCCCGTGTCCGTGTCGAAGCTGACCGTCGCGTGAAAACGCTTGCCGTACTTCAGTATATCGAGCGTCAGTGTGATCTCGATGCTCTCGCGCTTCTCCTGAATACGATGCAGCGCCCTCTCGAGATTCAGCCAGAAGGATATTTCCTGAAGTGCGGTGCCGGACTCCGGATCGCGATTGAGCTTCGTGACCTTCTGTATCTCCTTTATCCATCTGTTTACGCCGTTTTGCAATTGATTTAGGAACGTCGAATCCTCGACCTTGTCGCCGAAATCGGCGACCTTCGGCTTTCTGTTCTCCTCGGCGCATTGCTTTATGACCTGCAAAACTACCGGATGAATCGGCAAGGATATCTCGGGAATGTCGATGTTCTGCTGCAGATGCAGAAGGCCCATTTCGAGCTCGGCTATTTTCTTCTCGACGGACGGTGCCATTTTGTCACCGTCCCTGTCCGCTCTGCCGGTCTCCTTGACGTAGCTCTTGAAAAACGGCGCCATCGTTTTGCTGATCGCGTGGAGCGTCTCGTACGGCGGGCCATCCGGATAATTTACGATCCTCAGCTGCGAGGGAATCGACTTGTCCGCCTCTATGACGGTGCCCCTCTTCGTCAATACTATCGAGGATATTTTCGGATTTGTGAAGTAAATCTCGTTTGAGATGTGGTACATTGCGCTCTCCTTGTCTTCGTCTCCCTCGCCGCTGTCCTCATCTGTTGGATTAGATAGAAACGAGTTAGAGGACGATTCTTTGTATTTGCAACATACCTCGACATAAATAACTAGCAGGTTGTTGTGACTCGGCGACTTCGCCCCATCGCTATAGACTACGGGAATTTAGAACTTTCGATTTCCTCAGATTTATCGGAAATACGTCACTTCCCGTTTGTAAACCTTATTTTTTCAATCGCAAGTGACGTGCCGGAAATAAGTCGCTTCGGGTTCGGAAAAGTTACTTTAAACCGTAACTTACGTCATACCGAAAATACTGTACTGAAGGGTTGAAAATCTAACTTTTCGACTGGAATTGACGTCATACAGCAAATACGTGACTTCCGGTTTGAAAATCTAACTTGTCGGCCGGAATTGACGCCATACTGGAAATAGGTCACTTCCGGTCGATAAATTAGATTTTCAAACCGGAAGTGACTCACTTCCAGACCGTAAATTTTAATATTCCGGTATCGTGTCACTTCCGGTCGAAAAAAAGAGTGTTTAACACCGGAAATTACATATATCCGGCATAACATAACTTCCCGTTGAGAAATGAGGTTTTCAAACCGGAAACGGCAGAAAGACGAGAACGGTGGAAATGGCGTATTTCCGTACCGGAAGTTACAAATTTTTGTTGTGACGTCACTTCCGATCAGAAAATGAGTTTTTCGGACGGAGAGTAATGTACTTCTTGTCGGAAAATGAATTTCATTGGAGACGGCGATAGTGTACAGTGTTCCCTGATAGACAAACAGGACGAAAAGTAGCAGTTGACGCAATAATTGCAACATGTGCCGCACATGTCGCAACTATCGCGATAATATTGATACTTTGCGTGGCGCTTGTCTGTCAGGGTTGTCTTGCACCACACTATTGAACACAACTCACTGAGACGCACAGAATAAAATCGAAATAGTATAATAGGGGAATAGTTGTGAGGGCACCGAGATGGAAGCGTCTAGTGGGAGTAATCAGGGCTGTGGTGACCCTTAGGAAATCCACCTGGATTCATAAAAATTATTATTCGACTTATTATTTTATTCTATAAAAATGATTCGTCTATTTGTCTGAATACGTATGAATTTTTTCAGAATTTTTTGTAATCATTGAAAATTATGTTTTTTTCTATGTTCAAACTGTGACAAAAGGCAATTTTTAAAGATTACAAACCATGCTGATAAAATTCATACGTATTCGGACAAATAAACAAATCATTTTTATAGAATAAAATAGTTAAGTTGCCGGGTAATTTGTTGAATGATAATTTTTATCTTGAATTTGTTAATAACATATTGCAGTTATTATTGCGCAAAAACAATCTTTCCAGCAACTCCCATACTCTAGATTTTTTTCAGATAGTCCCATCGGGAAGTGCTCAAAATTTTCTCTGAAACTCACGTTTGGCGGGGGTGGACTGCAATTACTACCTCAAAAAATTCACAAAAATCATGTTTTTTTTGTTGTTGCCAAGACAAGGATGCTTTTGTGAAACGATACTTTTTTGCGCTAGGTATGGAAAAGGCACTTTTTTGCGCTAGGTATGGAAAAGGCACTTTTTTGCACTAGGTATGCAAAAGGTACTTCCTCGCAATACCGCGCATAAAGGTACTTCCTCGCAATACCGCGCATAAAGGTACTTCCTCGCAATACCGCGCATAAAGGTACTTCCTCGCAATACCGTGCATAAAGGTACTTCCTCGCAATACCGTGCATAAAGGCACTTTCTCGCACTGGTGCAAGAAAAAAGCCATACAACATTCGTTCACATATTCAGTACTTTTCTTATGCGTGATCCGTAAAAGTGCCGTACTGTGTTCACTTCACAGTAACGGAGAGCAGGATTTTCCCTGCATGCATTAGGAAAAAATTGTTCCTCATATAAGGAATCAGTCCGACTGACATTAATCGGTAACATTGATACACAAGTACAAAAAAAGTATTCAGGAGCGCACAGCAATGCCGTGTAAAATGATCTAAAAATGATAGTTTTTAATCACATCATCAGTACAGAACAAGCGACAAGTAAGTCGCACGAGTGTCGTCGACGATTGAGCAATCGCGTCATAGATCTTAAGAAAAAAAAAAAAAATCATCCGTGCTGTCAATATCGATTGCGGCGACGATGTACCGTTGCTTCGACGAGAATAGCAATGGAGGGAGCGGACACGTAATTGTCGTACGAACGGGGGCGGCATAGTCGGAAGTCCGATGCTTCCGACAGAGATCGCTTCGACGAACTTTTGGATACGAACGAAATGAGCATTTTTTTTTTTACCTTTGATCGAGCTTCTCTGTATGCAGAGAGCCCAGACTTGTGAGTCACCGATGAATTTTCTGATGCACTCCTGATTGTTCTTCTCCTCGAGTGCGGTGAGAAAAGCGGGCGGAACTCCATCTTCGTCGGGTGCGAGAATGGGCACGATTTTTCGAAGAAAATTAACGAACGTCGTGTGATCGACGACGGCGATGTTTTGCGACTCGGGCGATGGCTCGCCGGAGCCGTCCAGCGAATCGCCCATCGGGCTCAACGAATTTTTAACTCGTCTGTTACTTATCTACGTATAAAACGCCGGTACTTTTATCGAGTCTTTCACGATTTTACGGAGCGAGATGTAAGCTGCCCAACCCGTCGTCGCTACCTGTCACTTTGCTCCATCTGACTCACGGGCCGCAGCGCCCCCTGCGGTGGCGAAGCGCGCCGATCCGAGGAAATTCGAATCGACCGCAGCCACTCAGGGCGCGTTTCGATATCAGCTGCAAGCTGTTATGATCTTTGAGGTTATTTGTTTATTATATTACAGTATATGGGACAAGCCTTTTTTACATTATCGTAGACATGTGCGAAAAGTGTCGAGTGTGCTAGCAAGTCATACAAAACGTATACAACGATACTGTCAAAAACCAGGTTCGCAAAAATTGAACGGACCTAAAAGGGTAAAAGCGTAAGGCTTGGAAATATGCTGTTGTGCTCATTGTTAGTAAAACAGTAATTGATCGAGACCGAGATCAGCAGAGATTATCCAAGAATCCAACCACGTTTGCGTCGCAAACTTTGGTTTTATTGTTTTCCATTTGTGATTGCGCATGCGCACATTCGACCGTGCGCTTGTGCAGTCACGTTATATCAACGAATAACACGCCAAATCGAAAGCACCTCATATGAGACAATTCTCACTGCGACCGCCAATAATTCTATCTCTCTCTTGCTCTCATTATCAGTAATCATTTTCGCGGCTGAATGAAAATCGCCAATTGTAACAATTTATTTGGAGCTTTCCATCCAACCGCGAAAATGCTTATGTTAAAATGACTGATGGATTTAATTGATCCCTTCTAGTCGAATCAACTGTCGTCTTACGGAATTGACCAATCAAATCAATCCGTCATTACAACGTAATTATTTTCACAGCTGGATGGAAAGCGCCAAATATATCACGTGGCGAGGGAGCCGCTTACAAGATACAATTAAGCTACAGATCGACAACAAAACCCACCATTTGGACACGTCAAAATTGTTTAAAAAAAAAAGGAAAAGATAACGACGAAAACCCGAAGTTTTTATTTTTATATGATATCAATAAATCGTCTATAAACTTCGGTGAACATTAAAGTTTCGTTCGTCAAAGAAAAATGCCTCCGAAATATAAACCGGTACAAAAAAAAAAAAAAAACATCTCGAATAAACAATGAATGACGGAGATCCGTTGTGGAACGAAAGATCTTTAGCTTGCAACGTATAAATTCTAACGCTTTATTGTCTTTCAGGGAGGAAAAAGATTTCCCCCCCGGGTGACGTCGAAACCGCTGCCAAAACAGGTTATAAATGACAACACCAGTTCGGCCACGGCGGAAACACCGGCAGCGAGCGGCCTCGACCGGGAAGCCGAGAATCAATTCGAACTCGAGCTGTGCTGGTGCATTCAGCAATTGGAGCTTTCACTCAGGAGCGGCAAATTGTCCGAGAAACAGTCGCTCGATATAACAAAGACTGTAAACTTGCTGGGCAGCAACACGGCGTCGCTGATCAGGAAGAGGCAAGCCATGAGAAACACCTTGGGAGACTACAGAGCGAAGATGGAGCTAGAGGAGAAGCAGCATGGCAAATACATTTCCAACGTCAAGTTCTCGGCTCCCAAAACCAAGGATAACAGTAAATGCGTGTTTCTGAGAAAAGTCAATGGCGTGGAGCGGGAGATGGATGAAAAAAAAGCTGGCACAGACATCCAGGCTACGGACGAAAAAAATCAGAAGAACATTTTTGTAATGAGCAAGGAACTTTCGGACGTACCCTTCAAGTTTAACTTTAGTCAGTCCGAATAGAAATAACAGCAGCTTATCTTTTCTCTACAATTATATTTATATTTATATTTATATTTATATTTATATTTATATTTATATTTATATTTATATTTATATTTATATTTATATTTATATTTATATTTATATTTATATTTATATTTTGAAACACCTTAGGAGATTATAGAGTCAAGATGGAGCTGGAGGAGACGCAGCACAGCAAAAGCTTTCCAATGTCAAGTTCTCGCCTTCCAATACTAAGGACAACGACAAATGTGTGTCTCTGAGAAAAGTCAATGCCGCGGATGAAAGCGAAACCGGAATGCTGAGGAAAAAGATGAGAGAAAAGTTTCTATAATGTGCAAGGAACTTTCGGAAGTACCCTTTTCAGGTTTACTTTCAGCCAGTTCGAATAGAAATAATAAGTTTGTCATTTCTCTATAATTCATATGCGATTGGCTTTATCTTACTGGAACTGTAAATATAATCCTTTATGCTTAATTTCGAAACACCTTGGGAGACAGAACCAAGACGGAGCTAAAGGAGAGACAGCATGGATAAAATATTTCCAATGTCAATTTCTTATCTCCCAAGACCAAGAATAAGGTCATAGAATGAAATAAAGTTGTTTATATATTTTATCTACAATTTCAGTGTGTTTATTATAAATTATTCATTGCCTTTTTAATTGAAAACTGCAAATTTAATTTTTCCACCTAACTTCGATCAGCCTGAAGTAAAAATAAAATAGTTTTCTGTTTTATCTATAATTTGAGTACACAATAATTTCCATATATTTTTTTTTTACTCTCTTCGACCGATTCGTGTTACTTCTCGTCTTCTGATCTCCAATTTTTTGATTCAGACATCGTTAATTAAGTTACTACATTGTTACAAATCTTTTCGCAGGCCGATTGTAAATCTTTTGTGATTTAACGGTAAACATCGGGTCCTGTGGCGCAACGGATAACGCGTCTGACTACGGATCAGAAGATTCCAGGTTCGAATCCTGGCAGGATCGAGGATTTTTTTTTTCATTTTTTTTCTTTCACTCCAACTCTATCGCAAGATATTGTCATTAATAATTATTCAATTCGATGACCAACTCCGCAACGTCAGGATAATTTCTGCAGCGTTAACATCTGGCTTCGCGGCTAACATACGGTTCGCACGTAGCAGGCAGGCATACACGGAAACCGGAAGTACACAGCCACAGTCGATGAGACACCGCGTATGGCAGTGGAACGACGAGTCCGAGAGCTTCGAGGATTAGTTTTATAGTATTGAAAAAAAATACACGAGTTCAATATGAGCGACGACGTTGTGACCGGCGTAGAGAACCTGAATGTGAAAGCTGAAAAGGCATGATAAAAACAAAATCCACGTTTTTATAATGAACGCCGTAAAGTAACCGTAGATTTATCATTTGAAAAAAAAACGTAATCGAACGTCTAAAGCTATGCTGTCTGTACTGCGCTATCGCGGTTGCATACAGCGCGGCGCTAAGTGGACACACGCTTGGGTTGGTTATGACGATTTTTATCATCATACTTTTTCCCTCGCTGACGTTTGTTACATAGTTTGTTATCCCGGATGCAATTTTTTTTTTTTATTGTTGCAAAAAATCGTGCGTGACACGATGGTGAAAATTAAACGTCGTGCCATACTTATTCCTCTGCGAAGCTTGTCGTGGGATCGATATTCTGACGTAACCTTATACGCTACTGTGCATCGTCCGACTAACGCCAGGCTCAATCATCGCTCCTCGTACTGCGACGATTTTTTTTTTGTTTTAAGAATTTTGCACTCTTGTTGACAATTTAAAATACATTTAGAGACAAGGTTCAAATATTCTTTGGCTCGATTGTAATTCTGGTCATTTTTACGCAGAGCAAAATGAAGCCTCCGAAGGAAAAGAAAGGTGCTGCTGACAAGAGCAACGTATCGGAGATGAAACCATGGCCTGCGTTCATTCAGGTAAAACTCTAACATTATAACGTTAAACGCTTCTCGCGTTTGCATAAAAATTATGCTGGATGTTCAAAATTTCAATTTTATTTTTCGTCAATTAAAAAAAAAAAATTATTTATTAATTAATTTAAAGGAAACTTAACTTGCGGCTTATCCGGGTGGATTATGAAGGTTTTATATACACTCGCAGTAACACTTAATATTCTTGGGGCATCGTACAATCAATTGAAAATAACTTATCGCGCACATGAAATAAAAAATTGCAGTTTCTGGAATAATTGTAAGAAGACATTATTTTGGATCAGATACAAAATACAATTTATCATTTATATGCATTACAAAAAAATGTATTTGAGAATTAATTTCCAAAAGATTACAATCACAGATTACACCTGTAGATGATGAAAGCTTTTTATACTTGGAGTAATATTTAATATTTCTGGGTCGTCATTCGATCTATTGAAAATAATTTATTGGGCATATAAAATGGAAAAATTGTAATTTTTGGGAAGTTTGAAATGAAACATTATTTTGGACTTTAAATAAAAATAATTTTCAAAAAATGTATTTATTAATTTAATTTTAAAAAGTTTGAATCGTAGCTTACGCCAGTGGATTATGAACATTTTTTATACTGGCAGAAACGTGCAACATTCCTGTATCATTTCTCCAATCAATAGAAAATAATTTGTCACACTCATAATATCGAAAATCATAACGTTAGGAAAATTTTGAAACGATAAATTATTTTTGTCCCGACACCAAAAATGATTGTATTACATGGTGGCCGCAGTCAGGGAAAACCGGGAAAAGTCAGGAAATTTCAAAATTGGTCAGAGAAAAGTAAATTGTAGCTGAACTTTATATAAATAAATAAGGAGTACTTAAAAGGGAGCGTTATAAAAAAATTGAGAACATTTAGATTAAAAAAAAACAAAAAAATCGAATTAAACACATTAATACAATAATTAGGCATTTTCATGTGCATCATACATTTTTTTTATACACGTCGTTAGAAATTCGGTCAGGGAAAATTTTTAATTAGTCAGTGAAAAAACACGGAATTTTTTTCCGAGGGAAAAACCGCTATCACGTCGTTATCATGAGCTTATCACGGTGACCTATTAAAAGAAACAAATGCGTGGATTTAACTAAAGCAAAAGAGAAATTTCAGTAAAACATTTAAAAAAAGAAGGAATAAAATTAAATCTCCGAAATTTCAGGAGCGAATCGTCATGTGGGACAAGCTGAAGGCGGAGTACGAAGCGGACCTTGCATCGAAGACCCCGTCGGACATAACGGTGACGTTGCCGGATGGCAAGGAGTTGCAGGCCCAGTCGTGGCGTTCGACGCCGTACGAGTTGGCCCGAACGATAAGCCAGGGTCTCGCGGACAACACGGTGATCGCGAAGGTGAACAACGTTCTGTGGGATCTGGACAGGCCATTGGAGGTTGACTGCAAGCTTCAGCTTTTGAAATTCGACGATCCGGAGGCGCAGCAAGTGTTCTGGCACTCGAGCGCTCACGTGCTAGGCGAGGCGATGGAGCGGGTGTACGGCGGTTGTCTCTGCTATGGCCCACCGATAGAGACCGGCTTTTACTACGACATGTTTCTCAGCGAGAGGAGTGTATCGAATCTGGACTTTCCCTACCTCGAGAGTCTCTACAAGACGATCGTGAAGGAGAAACAGCCGTTCGAGCGTCTGGAGATGAAGAAGGAGGATCTCTTGGAGATGTTCAAGTACAACGAGTTCAAAGTTCGTATACTGAAGGAGAAGGTCAACACGCCGACGACGACGGTGTACAGGTGCGGTCCCCTGATAGATCTCTGTCGAGGTCCCCACATAAGGAACACCGGCAAGGTGAAGGCAATAAAAGTGACGAAAAGCTCGTCGACGTACTGGGAGGGAAACGCGAACGCCGAGTCGCTCCAGCGTATCTACGGTGTGAGCTTTCCGGACAACAAGCAGCTCAAGGAGTGGGAGAAGTTTCAGGAGGAAGCCGCGAAGCGCGATCACCGAAAGATCGGAAGGGAGCAGGAATTGTTCTTCTTTCACGAGCTATCGCCCGGCTCTTGTTTCTTCCAGCCTCGGGGCGCTCACATCTACAACACCCTCGTCGAATTCATACGCACCGAGTATCGCAACCGGGGCTTTCAGGAGGTCGTCACGCCGAATATATACAACAGCAAGTTGTGGCAGACCTCCGGCCATTGGCAACACTACGCCGACAATATGTTCTCGTTCGACGTCGAGAAAGAAACTTTCGCCCTGAAACCGATGAACTGCCCGGGACACTGCATGATATTCGACGTGAGGTGCCGCTCGTGGAGAGAACTGCCGCTTCGCATGGCGGACTTCGGCGTTCTCCACCGCAACGAATTGTCCGGCGCCCTCACCGGTCTCACCAGAGTACGCAGATTCCAGCAGGACGACGCGCATATTTTCTGCACCGGCGAGCAGATCAAAGACGAGATGCTCGGGGCTTTGGACTTTCTGAAACACGTTTACGGAGTCTTTGGTTTCACCTTCAATCTATGCCTGTCCACGAGACCCGAGAAATATCTCGGAGATCTCGCCGTTTGGGATGCAGCCGAGAAAGCCCTCGCCGATAGTCTCGACGCTTTCGGAGAAAAGTGGACGGAGAATCCCGGCGACGGCGCCTTTTACGGTCCCAAGATCGATATCACGATCATGGACGCCCTCAAGAGGTCCCACCAGTGCGCCACTATTCAACTCGACTTCCAACTACCCATTAGATTCAATCTGTCATACGTCAAGTGAGTCCCGATCGGAATAAACGAACATATACTTTGCTTCCTAGAAGAAACTATTTTCTTAAGGTTTTCGTAAAAAAAATAAAGAAAATTGGGATTTTAATGTCAGAGTACATAACAAAATAAGTTTGATACGCGAATTGAATAACACTGTACAAATGTTTAGTATCAAACTTTATGGGAATTTTACATTTTTTTTGTATTTTTTGAAAAATTTGTTGCCCAAAATTTTTAATCAAATATCACGCAAAGAGTAAAATGAGTTATAGTTTCGACATCAGCGATAAAGTATATATTAAAAATTGCTTAAAAACGACAAAATTCGCAAATTCTAGCTTGCCATTTCCTACAATAAATTTTGCAGTAAATTTTTACGGTTTCAATTTTATGAGATGTAGACATTTTTTTGCGTCACGAAGAAAGGTGCAAAAAATCGGTCAACGAACTTCCTCATAGAGAACGAACTTTCTATATGCGCAAAATTGTAACAAATGATCTTCGTTTTTTTTTATCGTGTATTTGAAGAGTCACGTTTAATCGCAAGTGAATTAATTTTACAGCGAGTCCGGCGAGAAGACGAGGCCGGTGATCATACATCGAGCTATACTGGGGTCAGTCGAACGTATGATAGCGATTCTCACGGAGTCTTACGCCGGAAAATGGCCATTCTGGTTGTCACCGAGACAAGTAATGGTCATCCCGGTCGGTCCGCAATTCGACGACTATGCTTTCCAGGTGAAGGAAAAATTGTGGGCATCGGGCTTCATGGCCGAGGTCGACATCGACGCGAGCGATACGATGAACAAGAAAATTCGCAATGCCCAGTTAGCTCAATTCAACTTTATCCTCGGTAAGCGATTCGTATCTTATCCACGATAATTCTTGAAATAATAATAATAATGATGATGATTATTATTATTATTATTATTATTATTGTTGTTGTTGTTGTTGTTGTTGTTGTTGTTGTTGTTGTTGTTGTTGTTGTTGTTGTTGTTGTTGTTGTTGATGTTATTATTATCATTATTATTATTATTACATAATTCGCCGTTTCATAACTTGTTATTAATTGCAGTGGTCGGAGAGAAAGAGCGTGGTGCTGGCACCGTTAACGTTCGTACGAGGGATAACATTGTTCACGGTGAGCTGACGGTCGACGAGCTAATAAGGAAGTTCACGGTCTTCAAAGCGACCAAGGATCGCACTTGCGAAGACAAATTCTAAAGAACCGTCTACGCCGCTCGACAGAGTTACTTATTTATGCTTGTCTCCTACACTATAAGTTTTGTGGGTGAAAAATCACGTCTATGATTTATTATATTTATATGTACACTACAGGTTTCGTACAAAACAGATCACTTTTTTTTTCTCTGGATACTTTATCGGAACGTACCGTTTCACGTTTACATATATATATTTAGGTATATATGTTATATAAATAATATGCAATATTTCCTTAAGTACACCGGAAACACCGAAAACCCGACTTCAGTTAAGTGCAGGGTTATCCCATCGTTTCCATCTCGTCTCTACGCTGAATAAAGCTTCATAAAAAAAAAAACTTGTAATTTTCTTGAAATCATTAATCGACGTATCTTCGTCAATTCTGTGCCCAATAAAACAGTGAATGCATTCCCTGAATCAATGACCGCACCGATGTACCGAAAAAGTCGCTTTGAATAAGGCTTATCAAATTATTCGTTTCACAGATTTGGTGTGTGAAAGTTTCTGGAAGCGTACGAAAAGAGTGTGAAGAATATGCACGACGTGCGTTGATAAATGCCCGATCGAAAGTTTCAAATGATTTGGTTCGATGTCATTTTTTTTCTTTTTTGTCCTAAAATTTAAGCAGATTTGAAACAGTTTGTTTCAAACGTGTTGAAACAGTTTGTTTCAAACGTGTTGAAACAATTTGTTTCAAACGTGTTGAAACAGTTTGTTTCAAACGTGTTCAAACAGTTTGTTTCAAACGTGTTCAAACAGTTTGTTTCAAACGTGTTGAAACAGTTTGTTTCAAACGTGTTGAAACAATTTGTTTCAAACGTGTTGAAACAGTTTGTTTCAAACGTGTTCAAACAGTTTGTTTCAAACGTGTTCAAACAGTTTGTTTCAAACGTGTTGAAACAGTTTGTTTACAGTTTGACACAAATTGACACCGCTACTCTAAGTGTCACAAACCGGGCCGTTTACCTTCGGCCTTATCTTGGGAATCACCAAAAAAAAAAAAAAGTCAACGCGGATCTAACTTACTCGTGACAAAGCGCAAAATATCATGTCACAAGATGTAGCGAAACTGGTGTATACTAGTTGTTAATTTCAATTTCAACTCGTTGAATGTATAGACAATATACATTATATTACAGGTATCTCGGTTTATGACTTATTATTATCTAATTTATTAATCGGAGCTCCAAAGTAGGATTTAATCTAAGCAACTCGCATAATAAGGAGAACTCCGTCAAACAAATAAAATTGAATATTAAGTGAAATTAAAACGATCACGGACGACAAAACATCAGTTAAATTGACCAGCGTAGTGGGGACTTCCGGTTCGAGCGTACCGGTGTCGTCCTTGACGACGAAGCGTCGCCTTCGCAGTGCGCGGACGCCGCTCCCGCAACAGAGTAGGAAGGAGGCGATCGTCGGTTATTGACGAGTAGAGCGCTCGTCGTGTTCGGTGTGTGTTGTGTGCGGCTTCGCGTGGCTCGCGTCCTCGATAGAGAGACGGGCGGAGGCGTCCGATAAAATGACGGCCGTCGCCACACTGCCGTCCTCTCTGCCGCTCATTCAAGTGGTGAACGAAGCGAATCTCAGCAAAATCGAGAGGTGAGTACGATACGCTCGTTTATTGCGGTGCGCGCGATTCCACCGAGTTCGTGTAATTTTGAAAAAAATTTTCCATTCGTCCGGAGCAGCTTTCTCAACGACACGGCTTACAGGGAAGCCATTGAGAATTCCTCGAATTACAACACTAGATTATGCCGGGAACGAAGGCTACGCATGCCCTTCCTCGATTCTCAGACAGGTGAGATAAAATTACGTAAAATCTTTTGCATCCGAACTTTATCGTCCGTGTGTATCGCAAGCCGGGTTTTTGTGTCGTCGACAATCGTCGCGCAAGGTAACCGAGAGACGCATGAATAAACAATTAGCGGCGATCTGCGCGCCGCGGTGAGCGCCGCTGCTTTAGACACGCGATAGGCTGTCGAAGAAATAAAAATTTCCGTTAACTCAGAGATTTTAATTTTAATTTATTTGACGGATTTCTCATTTAGCGAACTCTCCCTTATTGAGAAAAAATAAAAATTTGAGGGGATTTACAAAAATTGGGGATAGTTGATATTCTTTTTTTATAACATCAGCGAAGCAAGAAAAAAAAAAATCTGATTTTATTAGAGAAATGTTTATTATCCGAGAGGCAGTTTCTTTCGAGGTGCGGAGAACAAAAATTTACTGAAAAAAGCTACATCTGCGTTATTCGATGTTGGAAATAAGTTTTCAAAACACAAAAATCTGGTGCTGATTTTCACAAAAACATCTTGTCGACTGCATTTTTTTGTCTCTGTACTTTTTATTTATACCCTTTTTTTTCTTTTTTTTTTATGAATTTTACGTAAGATCTTTCTTCCGGAGTAAAAATTGAGTCAATTTTCGAGCTCCGAATTAATTAAACGCATGAAAACTATGTGTTTGGTATTTTTTCACATACAAATTTTGCTCTGTACTCATGTGCAATTTAATTGTATCACAGGAGTGGCGCAGAACCATTCCGCGCTGTTCATGTCGGCAAGGGAACGTTTGCCGGGTTTGCTTCACGGACAGATTTACACATATCCAAGTAAGAGATGGAGAAAAAAGCGACGCCAGTATCTGATGCACTACATGCATCCGAAGCGGACGAGAGGCGACGTCGAGGATGGTATTGAGGGAATCGAAGGAAATATAACTGGCGTCAATGACGACAGCAAAGATTCTGTTGCCCTCAAAGGTAACACCTTTGACACGCAATTCAGTAGGCAACAAAAAACTATATACATTACTTTTTTTTTTCTAAACAAAACTGGTGTGACAAAAAAAATGATGTATTTCTTTTTTCGTAAACTTCAAGATGAGCACAGCAAAGACGCTTGGTACTACGACGAGCAGGACATGCTAGATATGGACGCGTTCGAGGAACCCGACCCGGACAGCGACTATGATTACGAGGAGAGCTATAGCAGTAAACGAAAAAGGAGAAGACCACGGGGGGGCGGTCATCATCCTACGAGAAGTCACCCACCCTCCACCGATAGCCCAGGACCTAAACGTACCAAGGTAAAGCTCGCGAATTCGTTGGATCGCGATGAAATTGTTTAATAAATGAAAAAAAAGTACGGTTTTCCGGAGTACACAAAAAAGGGCCTGTTTTATGCCTACAATGGGCGTGGAAAGTGGCCGATTTATGACGAGCGAGAGGAATAGTATATTATGCCACAAGGGACGAAAATGAATTTTTTCACCAAGTGTGAAGTTTGATGCCCGAGCGAAGCGATGGCAGAAATTCACACGAGGTAAAAAAACTAAAATTCCTCCCTTGTGATATACGATACTTTTTTTCCGACTTCGCTAAAATAACCACCTTTCTTGTGTTGAAAAATCGTCATCTTCGCCAATTAACATTACTGACCCGGGAGTAATAGAGTTTCGGGAGCGAATAATGAGCCCTATTACTCCCTAGGGAGTGATGGAATTGTACTGCGCATGCGCACGTGTTAATAATGACCATCGGTCATTATTAACTATAATAATGGAAATAATAATTAACTGTAATAATAATGGAAATAATAGGCTATTTTCCGTCCGTATTGCACGCAAGGAATGTGGTTATTTTAGCGAAGTCGGGAAAAAAAGTAATTTAGCACAAGGACATTTTTCACTTTTCCTCCCGCTCGTCAAAAATCGACCACTTTCCATTCGCGTTGCAGGGAATATGCATAGAAATGTGGCCACTTTTTAGCATAGTAAAAAAAAATAGCGATTGCCACTCGGGAGGAAGATCATTTTCCTCCCTCGTGGAATAATATACTATTGCGATACTACCCAGATAGACAAGTGTCACGAAACGGAGAAGTTGGCGCTTGTATATCTGGGTGGTGCAAAGAAGCGGTCTTTCAACGAAGGTTGTGAAGTTGACCGCACGAAGGGAATATTGCCTACTTCCCAACCGACATCGGGAAAACGCTTTTGCTTACAAGTATCGCATACTACTTTTTGTAACAAATGCACAAAAACTTCCAATTCTTATGACTGCAGCGTGACGAAAGTGAGCGAAAAAAATCGCAAGAGTGTTAAATCACTGTGCGAAAAAGTAGCCGGACGTTTGAAAAAGTGTACGAAAAGTAGCTCGTGTGATCTGCGCATGCGCGGTATTTTTATCGCACGCCTTACTAAAAAGAGCCACTTTCGTCACACGGTACAAACACGAAAAGTGGGACTCTTTGTGAACGTGTTACAAAAATATTTTGCACAATCTGTAAAGAAGTACTGTAAAAAGTACACGAAAATATTATTGTGCTGAAAATGTAGGAAATTTTAATAGATATATGATTTTCTTGATATATAAAGAAATCGGAAAAAAAGGAAATCGTATTTAACCATGGCAAGGAAGAAATTAGTTTTTACACAGTATATTCTGATATTTTTATTTGTTTATTTTCCAGAGTATAAAGTTGAGGGTTCGATACGAAAAGTAAAAACTTTCCAGTCAAGGATAACAGTATATGTTTTTTTATTGTTTTGTTTTTTTCAATAGAGAAGTTTTTGCTAGTAGATTTTGAGTGCATAACGATTTGACAAACTCTGTTGTGTTATACAGGGTGGGGGCCGAGGTCGGAAAAAGAGCAACTACGATGCCACCGACTCCGATAAGCCATTCGTATGTGACCGTAAGTTTAACCATAGATACAACTACAAATGACCACTTCCTATAAAATCGTTCGATTGCAATTATTGTTATCACTACAAGTTCTTACCACTTATTATTTCAACTAAGCCACAATAACGCCGCTGCGTTTGCGAAATTTGTTACGATTATATTCTATATAATTATATTTTTACCAATATTCTATCATAACTATCCGCGCAAGGTACACAAAGAAATATATTATGATTAATAGTATAAGATGATAAAAAAAAGATAAGCTCGAAAATAAATTATTCAATACTTTAGTATTATCAATTGCGTAATCTTACGACAGGATGCGGTAACCACTCTTATTGACTTTCACGGGAAAACAGTCTTCTGATTTTTTATTAATTTTTTTTTAATTTCTATTCTCTTATTAACTTTGACTCTTCTATTCCTTCGGAAACGTTCGAAATCTATGTCTCGTGACTGCATTTTTTCTTCAAGTCTGAAAACACAATTGGCCCATTTAGAAGAAAAGTAAAAGTTTGTAAAAAAAAATAATAATAATAATTTTACCCACTAAATCGCCCCGCAATTAATCGTTTGTATATCTCGTGAACGATCGATTCCCCGAGTTCCAGTCTTCGAGAAGAGCAATGAAAAAAACTAGATGCCTTAGACTCAATAAAACACGATTAATATTTTTTTAAACACAATAATTAAAAAAAAAAGCAATCTCCTTTTCCTACCTATCGGAGTGTTTTCAACATCTGGAAGATCACAGAAAAGAAAAAAAAACAAAGGCCAATTAAGTGTACGCTCTTACACTCGGATTTCGAAGGACAATGCCAGTCACTGCTTCATTAACTCCGTATCGGAAGATCGAGAAAAAAAAGAAAAATAAATCGAATAACAGTAGAACATTAACTTGTATTTGCCTGCAACCTGTTGAATTCTTGAGTAACACTCTCTAGACTAGCAAAACGAAAAGACAACCGAAATGAAAAAAAAAATACAAAAAAAGATCTAAAGACATTTGGTCTAAAACGATAAGCTTTCAGCCGCGTGCTCTTATCTATCGCTTAATGAATTAAGTTGGGTTTATTGTGCGTAGTGTCGCAGCTTACGAATATGGGCCAAATATCTTCGGACTATATATATATATTGGAATATTCTTATATATACGAAATTAACAATATAAAGAATACGAATGCGATATAGGTCACTCATTAGTGAGCTGGTACCAGTAGGTGTATTCGAGCATCAAGCCTTGCATCATATTAGTTTTGCTTCTTGGGCTGGAATTCCTTCACTGCTTGTCCACAACAATCAAAAAAAAACCATAGGATATGAGGTGGATAGGGATTTGTTAGAGTGCCAAAGAAAAAAGGTGTGCAAGTGCTCTCCTACCCTCTAGAAAAACCCGCTCTCGACCCCGACCCGCCCACCCCACACCGCCGACTCAAAGCTTCAATCCACCCATGTTCCTTATCTTTTCTTTGTTGTAAAGTCCCGCGGGACGAACTGTTTGTGTATGTCCCCGACGTCGAAAAAAAAGAAATACAAAAGAAAGAAAAAAATGCATTGAATGGTTTTTGGGAAAAAACCGTATTTGCACTTTTGCAGTATGCAGCGCACGGTATAAAACCAGACCTGGTCTGGTCTACCATTACGGTCATTCCCACTCTACTTCCTCCGGTGATCCTGCTAAGGAACTAAGTCCCAGTCCTGCCGATGTTGAATCACGGAGCGTTGCAGACACCGCTGCTTCGGACCAGCCAGGTTGGAGCCCTTTATCAGCTCAGTTTTCACAAATTTCTTTCATTTTTTTTTTTTTTTTTCTCTTCGATCTCTCCCTCCATCTCTTTCTGTCTCTCTGTTTCTCTTGGCCATTAATTCCCTCTTTACCGTCTGTTCACGTTTTCTTCATTGTCCATCCAGGGATCGACTGTACTCTTTTTTTTTCTCTCATTGTTAATCATGCTAGTAATCTTTGTCGATAAAAAAATTGTCGTTCGAGATAATGCATAATGATCTCAGTTTGCGTCACATGTTTTTGTCTACTTGACATAAAAAAAAAATGTACGAAATTTAGCTCGAGCAATTGATGCGATTTGTAGTGAAACTTTTGGTTCTGAGTAAACTTTATGAGAAAAATCGCTCATTGAGGCATCCAGAAATTGTCGCAGTTATGATAATTGGCAGATCGGGAACAAAACCGATAACGAACCTTTAAAGGAAAGTGATAAATCCGTTTATTTTTGTTATTTTTTTATTGAACTCAGTTTTTCGATTCTACCCGTTGCACTCTTAAAAAAGTTTGAGTGTTACGATATTATCTCGGGATTGTTCGAAAGTCGGTATTTCCAATGTTTTATTCGTGCCATAATCGATCAAGGTCAGATGACCAAGTTCGCGCCAGTTAAAGTCAGTTAATTCCTTAATTTACACGTTTCTGTCTCCGGTGTAATTTATGAAAGTTTCGATAGAATTCTGCACATTCCGGTGTAACTTGATCCGGATCATATCGTGTATTGGAACACCGATTGGTTTTTAAAATTGACTCGACCTTTATTACTTTTAAAAAATCAATTTAATCCCTATCCTTGGAGCAATACACTGTAGAAAAAATTGCAAATTTAATATTCCGAACTGGAAGTTTTTTATTGTTGTAAAAACTGGTACATTACATTTAATGTACAATCGTGATAAAAAATCAATATACTTTCTCATTGAAATTAAAGTAAATTCGTAAAAATAAAGTATTTCCAATGTTTTTAATATACTGAACATTAATTTTTCATCACAATTGTACACGAAATTTAAGGTAGCTATGTCGCTTCGCGCTCATTTCGCATAAGTTCGAGAAAAATTAGAGAAAATTGCAAGTACTTCTCGGCGGTATAAAAATCTGAAAAAATGCATGCATATTAAAGGTACTGAAAAGATTAATTTCGCATAACAATAATTTCAAAATGTTATTAACAAATTAATAAAAAAATTAACTGTTTAACAAATTATCGGGCAAACCAACTTTTTTCTTTAATGAAAATGATTCGTTCATTTTTCTGAATACGTATGAATTTTTTCAGATTTTTCAGTCAACTTTGATTTTTTTGTTCTTCACACATTTTTTCCATATAAAAAAAAAAATCAAAGTTGACTGAAAAATCTGAAAAAATTCATACGTATTCAGAAAAATGAACGAATAATTTTCATAAAAAAAAAAAGTTATGTTGCCGGATAAGTTGTTAAACAATTAGTTTTTTGATTCATTTGTTAATAACATTTTGGAATTATTATTATGCACAATTAATCTTTTCAGTACCTTTAGTATGCATGAATTTTTTCAGAATTTTATACCATCGAGACGTACATGCAATTTTCACTTATTTTTCTCGAACTTATGCGAAATAAGCGCGAAGCGACATAGCTACCTTAATAAACCACTTTTTGCATAAAAACTTCGAGTGAGGTACCTTAAATTTCATACGAATTTTTTTTTTTTTAAGCGTACGCACACATGTTGTAGAATTTTTTCCTTTTTATTCTCGAAGATCTGCCAATTTAACACTGCTGAGGTTGCCAGATAAACTTACAAGAGGCCCACTCGTCCATTAATTCCTCTCTTCACGAATCTCATACTTCTCATTTTATCGTACCGCGTCTCGACATTTGAAATTATACGTGTGGTGTATGCGTGTACGCGAATGCCTTACGCCTTTAAGTAAAAAAAAAAAAAAAAAAAAACAATTTCAAGCATGTTGTTTGATAAGCGCGCGTGTGACTCGCTTGTTTCATCTTAATTAGTACAGTCTAATTTCGTGAGTAGTAGTTGTCTTAGTTGCATTCTGTCTTTCAGCGACTGAACAATGATTTTTTTTTTTTGCCTAGCCTCTCGTTTGATTTGCGTGTGAATTTTTCTTTGAGTAGCTTAATAAAATTTACATTAGTCTACTTTGCATCGCAAGTAGTTTGCCTGTTATCTGAATTTATATTACCCGATTAGAAAACACTGAATTAAAAAAAAAGATATATATTTGCCTGTCGGTGATGGAATGTCTTGCGATAAGAATACACACTTTATATTATTCAATTATCATTAAAACCTAAAAACAAACAACAATGAAAGTATGATTTTTTTTTTTCACGTGTGAGTGTGGGTTTCGTTGTTGCTTGCGAGCAATGGCTTGCGTTGCGCCGACGAGCGCGAGGCTCTCCTAGACCCGTAAATTTATCGACAAATGCTCGCAAAATTTTTATCCTGAACTTAAAAAAAAAAAAAAAAAAAAAAAAAAAAATGAACAGCTTTTCAAGATTGCTCAGCGCCGAGCTCGAAAGTCGCAACCGAGCCATTTCCACAAGCAACCAACGACGTCAAAGATAACGTGTTGTTTTGTTTTTTTTTGTCATTTTTCTTTTCTTCTTTTTATTAATTAAAAAAAAAAAAATTTCTTCTATAAGAAAAGTGTGCATGATTGTTGGATAGTGACAAAAAGCGCAACTGGGTATGTGGTCGGTTTGTGATTAGGTGGTACACGTCGGGGTCGACAGAGCACTGCTTCCTCGAGTACCTCGACCCCCTCTCCCGCGGCACCTGCAACCCCGGCTGCGGGTGGTGCACCGCCTCAGCCGCAGCAGCAGCAACCGCTGCCGCCGGTTCAGACGAGTGCCGCTCCAGCTTCGCCTACTGTCTCAGCTCCTAAGGAAGAACAACTGACGTCTGTCGCGTCACCCGGTACCGGTGTCGGGTCCCCGTCGTCGATAAGGCCCGAAGGAGCCGGCCCGCCACCACCAGCCACAGGAACCAACGAGAAGAAGACCGGAAAAGCAGCCGCACCGTCGCCCTACTGCGATTTCTGTCTCGGGGACGCTAGGGAGAATAAAAAAACCGGAGGCTCCGAGGAATTGGTTTCTTGCAGTGATTGTGGCCGTTCAGGTAAGATTGAGGAAAAAACGAAGCGCAAATATACGCGACGAGCCAATCATAATTAACAGACCGGAATATGATTTATTATTATTATTATTACTATTATTATTATTATTATCATTATTATTATTATTATTATCATTATTATTCTTATTATTATTATTATTATTACGATTATTATTAACTCCGAAGGGAGGACGCAAATTTACACGAAAAAATTCACACGTTTCGTCATTCGAATTGCGTTTTAGGACTCTCGCCTCTTTCGTCCGATCGAACATGGGTTTATGATCTCTGATAAATATACGTATATCAAATATATATATATATATATATCTCCCCTTTCTCACGGTAGCGTTGCTGCTGCCTCGCGAGCCCGATACGCCACGATACAACACAAAGTCTACGACTGGGTAAAGTGGAACTTAGTTTTTTTTTTTTGGGGGACTCGGGTTTGGTTGAGCTCGGGGCTCTTGTGTTGTTTTAGAAAGACCGTAGCTCGAAGAGGCAGCAACAGCAGGAATTATTGTCTCGAACCCGGATAGCCAAAATTGAGAGGTATCGCTATTCGTGTTTTTTTTTTTTTTTTTTTTCTTTTTGTTTTCGAAATAATTTCATTTTCGAAAGATTTTTCAAAAATCTTAGCGCTTTTCGCAAAATTTTTCGAAAAAGATAACGAAATGGGAACGGAGCTTCGATGCAACGATATTGAAAAGATTAAAATTATTTTGGCTGCCGAGGAAGCGTGCAATAAGATTGAAGGGGAAAAAGGCAGAAAAGGGAGATAAAAATTGAATATTATTGGCACAGAGTTTAGGTCGAATGGTTATGAGCTTTACACGTACACTAGTCAAGGCGAGAAGATCAAAAACATCATTTTGTCAATGTGGTGCGAAACCGTCGTATCTGAGTAATAGGAATTTTTTCGCAATTCCTTTTTACCTTGAAGAGAAAAAAACATAAAAAGGGGGAAAACCATACAAAAAGAAAAACAAACAAAAATAAAAGATGAAATTAACTGTGATTTATTGTAACTCGATGATTAGTTCGTAAGATAGAAATTTGATAGAAGGCAACGTACAAAGTTGGCATTCGAGAAGAAGAAAAGAAAAACAAAAAAAAAACGGTATGACGAACTTTGTAACAAATCCAACCGTCAAAATTTCTCATTTGAAAATTTCAAATTTCTTTTTTTGACACGGTGTGCTGTTGTCGAGTGTTCGTTTTGAAACAATTTTTTTTTGTTCTTTTCTTTGTGTCGCACTATCCGCTAGGAAGTTGATTAAAAAAAAACAAACAAAAAACAAAATAATTAATAAGAGAATTCCTGTTGCGCAGTTTCACTAGAGCACGTATTGAAGAAGATGTGTTTGACTACGGTGTATAGTTTTCACGTTGATGATGTGTAAAAAGAAAACGAACAAAAACGTCGTGAAACTAATTTTTTAATTGTTTTTTTTTTTTTTTTTTTTTTTTGCAATCGAACATTGCAACGAGATCTTTATTAAATTCACGTAGAATTAATACGAGAGACGTGTGAATATCACTTTAGAGAAGACATTAAAAGAGAAAAAAAATAAGGAGAGCAAAAAAAACACCGATTGTATCATCGATAGATAGGTAGAGCGAGGTATCAGCGTGCTTCGCGCGTCCCTCGTCGCGTTGCTATCCCGAATCGAGTAAAGAAAGCAAAAATTCTTCACGACCCTAAGAAAATGCATTTTTTGTTTTTCGTAGCAGTATAATATATATATATATATTTTTTTTTTCTTCAATTTCCATAACGTTTTTTTTTTTTTTTATTGTTCAACTCTTAGATATCGAATAATCTGCAATTGACGCTAAATTCGGGCATTACTTCTTCCTTCCATTGTTCGCTGATGACGAGAAGCGTATCTCTTCCTAAACTCGTCGACAACACAATCACCCTCCTTAATAGTAAAATTTTTTTCGAAGAGAACACGTGTGTGTGTTTTTTTCTTCATAGTTATATAATCATCGCTCGCGACGGTTATGTAATTTTCGTAGAAGTCTGAAAGTAGCATAGTTTTTGTACAATGGTTGACTGTACAAATATTAATTTTTACTAGTTATATAAAACTGTCGAATCTCCCCCGTCCCACCTATCGCAATTTATTGGAGTTCAGTTTTTTTTTTTTTTTTTTTTTTTTCTATCGGATTTCATTGTATCCGCGTTTTATTTGCATTTGACTGTCCTCACAGGGGTGTTTCGTCTCGTGTTTTCATACGAGCGCTTTCTGCACAATTCTTTGCGATTTGGACACTTAATTTTTCCCTCGAATACTCAACTAAGATAACTTCGTTGACGCACGAGAGTTGTTAAAAACAGAGATAATATTTGAATCTTTAAAGAGCTCTAACGAGCCGATCGAAGCGCCGAAAAAAACATTTCATATTGGAATGAAAAAAAAAAAAGTCATCCAAGTCGATATTTTAATTCTTTTTCTTCCTAGAAGTTATTTATTGACGGGGGTACGTTTTGTTATTGGATGCCTAGAAGCTTGCCTCGGTGCGCTTCGCGAAGTTTAAACAAAAAATTTATTTATTATTATTATATTTTTTTTTATCGTAACCGCTGCGATATCGTTGCGTTGATCATCGAGAGGATCCTTCATGTGTGTGGTAATGGGACATTAAAACGAGTCGATCAGCCTTGCAAAGTAACATCGTCAAGGTTTACATAAAACAATTCTCAATTGAATTTCGAGGTTCATCAATATCGTAGCGACAATTAGTGGCAAGAAGGATTAAAAAAAAAGAAAAGAAATTAAAATAAACAGAAAAAAAAACCGTCAGTACCTTTTATTGCCATCGCAAGATCGAGAAATAAAGAAAAAAAAAGATGAAAACAAATGAACCAATTAATCGTATCGCTTAGTTAGTGAATGACAACGTGTATCGATATTTGGGTGCAATGATAGGACAATTCCCATTACCGATGGACGAATTCACGATATCTTCACGATAAAAGAGAATTAAAACAAACAAACAAAACAAAAAGCATGCAGATAGTTCCTTGTTATAAAAATAAATGAAGAAGAAAAAAAAAGTACTTGTTATTAGGCAATTTTTATTAAGCAATACCCACGAGGCTTAGAGAGAAACAAAAAAAAAGTAACAACAACAAAAAAAAAGAAAGAAAAGAAAAACCAACAAGAAATAAAGAAAAAAAAAAAACAATTGTAACATTTAAGTAATTTAATGATAAAAAGTATGCGAGTGTGTATGAGATTTGACGAATTTTTGAGTGGTGTGAAGGAGAGAGTGTGAACTGCGACGTTTATATTGTGCTGCGCAAGAAAGAACGTGAACTATTCCAAGGTACGCCCTGCTATTACTTACCATCTATTACTCCAAATAATAAACGGTATGTTCAAAACGAAACATCAAAACAATTGCAAGTATCATCAAATAAAAATACTTTGTGCGGAAAAACCATGAATAGCGTTTCATTATTACGGACGTTCAGTGCTGAGGAAAGGTGAAAGACAGATTCAAAAGAAATTTAAAAAAAAAAAAGAATCGCACTTGTGAACAAAATTGTTGGTCAATTGAGATTGAAACAAAAAAAATACTCAAAATTCGTGGCTCGATTTGGCTCTAAATTAGAAAAAAAATGTCAATGATGCGAAACGATAGCTTGGAGTTCACTGTTCTTCGGCACAAGATAAATGTCCTGGCACCTTTCTGCTGGCCCGTCAGTCTCCTTGGTCCATCCTGCAATACTCCTTGACTCTATACGTTCTTGTTGTAGGGCATCCAACTTGTTTGCAGTTCACTGCAAACATGATCGTTTCTGTCCGCAAGTACAGGTGGCAATGTATCGAATGCAAATGTTGCTCCATATGTGGAACTTCGGACAACGACGTGAGTATTACAAATATGTTCAACGCGATTAAAAAAAAAAAAAACATTTTGCATCGCTGACATTTATGGTAACGTGCTTTAGAGCAAAGATTTTTAAAAACACGAGAAAAAAAAGTCCTCGATCAAGTTATTCTCGAGATAATTTTTTATCAAAGAATTTAAAAGAATCAACTAACTTAACTTTTTTTATCGAGGCACAGGTTGTCGATGAATTTTGTTAATTGAACAGGTTTACGTTCATTTATCCAACGTTCTGGTACTTGATTTTCATTTTTCGTTAAAATTAAACAAATGTGTTTCGATCTTTCTGTTCTCTTTTTATTTCACGTCTAGGAACTTCCGGTCGACAAGTCCAATTTTTATGGCGAATTTCTCGCACTTTTCGAAGGTGAATACGAGCACCAGAAGATTGGATACAATGCGCCTCGGCAATTAAAAAAATTCATAGTCATAGCCGCTCGATAAGTGCAGGGTTTGAAAATTGATGAAATTATTTTAAATTAAAAAAAATCTTCGATGAATTTCTCAAGAGATCTTGAAAAATTCGTCGCGAGATTTGCTTTGAATAATTGAATTATAAGTCGTGAAGTAAAGAGTGAAAAAATTTACGGCAATATACATTAACTTACGAAATTAAATTTCGACGGCACATCTAAATCTCATAAATATTTTGGCACCACTAAATTAGGATCAGTTGCTGTTCTGTGATGACTGTGATCGTGGATACCACATGTATTGTCTGTCTCCGCCTCTTGCATCTCCTCCTGAGGGTTCCTGGTCATGTCGCCTCTGCATAGCAGAATTTCACCGGCGTGATTGAGTCCTTAATCACCGATTGATCCTGGAGTGATCGGAACCGTTTGCTAGCAGCTATATATATATTTTTTTTTCTTATTCTATTTGTATTTTTTTTTTTTTTTTTTCGAAATACGCGATACGCGAGAAAGCGCGCTTAACTCACGAAAGTCGGCGTGCGAACTCGCGACAATTGCCTGCCACGTGGGTCTCATATTTGAAAGAAAAAAAAAAATCCTTCTCTTTATCCAACAACATTTAACAATTGTTTCTTTTGTGATTAATACTTTCTTTCGTTTTTAAATGAATTTCTCGGAACCTCGAATGAAATACGAAGAAAAAAAAAAAACCTAATCAGTTTTTTGCACTACGATGAATTTGACGTCTCAGGCGCTGGTGATCTCAGAAGTATAAGTACCATGTATTATCCTGATATTGTAAAGTTTTATAAATGAAAACCTCTTAGATAGTTACGATATTGTTGCAGAGCCCCGTGAAACGAGAATGAAGTGAAAACAAACAAAAAAAACGAGAGATAGAGAGAGAGAGAGAGATTACCTATCACCGACAACCACACTTTTTTAAACAGACAGAGTGCTGTAGCCATACAATAGGAGACTGATTCGCAAAACAACCGAAAGAAAAAAGATTTTAAAAAATTGTTGTAAAACTTTGACGAAGGTCTGAAGCATCGACAATATAGAGAACATTTTTTCGGATCATATATAGTTTAAAATATCCGATAGATACGACAATACCGAAACGTTTATTCCCCCCCCCCCCCCCCCCCCCCTCGATCGCAAAGTCCTCCAATTGATTTACCGTTCGCTTTTTCATATAACTCTTTCGTGGAGCGTTCGCAAAAGCAAACCTTCTACGAAATTTCATGACCTCGGAACTCTTTAATTCGTAAATATATGACGACTATTATTGATGTTTCGGTGAAACGAAAAGAAAAGAAAAATCGACGAGATCGTTAATAAACTAAGAGACTCTCACGGATTCAGTCGGTTATTTGTGGCGATAACAGGATCAACTTTAATCCTTTCTGCTTTCCGTAAGCAACTGAGATCGCGATCGGTTTTGAATAATATTCGCGCTCGAGAGAAATTAAAACGGGACGGAGAGAAAAGGAGTCGCAGTGGCTTTCTTCTCGGTGCTACAGTGAGAAAAATAAAACAACATAAGAAATGCTAAAAAATAATAATAAAAAAAATTACAAAAATTGACATTTTAAGAAGCCATAATACTGATACTTGCTGTCTCGTGAAAAAAAGGAAAAAAAAACGACTAAAACATAGATAGAAGGTTGTCTGTTCATCTGTATTTATCATGATATTCAAGCTTTTACACTTAAAGGATTTAAAAAAGCAAACAAAAGAATAAAACTTAAATAAATAGATCAATAAAAAAAATATCATGCGGTAGCTGCGTAACTGTAAACACGTTTCATCGATGCAACATGGCAAGGAAAAGAAGAAAAACAAAACGAAAAAATGATATATTACCATTTCAAAATGTCTTTTGTTGTTCAAGCTCAGTATTTTTATATTTTATACTATAAAAAAAAAAAAAAAAAAAAAAACGAGTGTACTTAATTTCTGTATCTGTGGTTTAATATTTCGGTACTCAAACATTGTAAATTAAGTGAGGATGTGTCCTTATTTTCCGTTTGCTTTATTTTTTTTTTTATTATCGATAATTTCCCCCTCCCCGAGTATACCATAACGAAGTAAACGAGGATTGCTTGAACGCATGGGACTGTACATTAATAGTCATCGATAAATCAGTGACACATATACAATATAATTGTTTTTAAGTTGATTTTTGACGTGGCCCCGAGATTGAATTTTTATACCGCTTATTTTCAACATAATGTATGCAAATTGCAAATAAATATTAGTTTCTGAAAAATACGTTTGTAATGTAATTGCGTTGAGGTCGGAGATAGGAATTATTAGTATTTTTTTTTTCTCCACGAAAATGTGTGATAAGTATATGACAACTGTGTAAACCGACTTAGAGGAGACTGGAATATCGTCAAAATTTCATGTATTTTTCGAAGCCTCGAAAATACATAAGTACAACCGCTCCGATTGTCAAATTTCCGATGAAACTCTAATCTAAGAAAAAATCGAACAATCGACCTTCCGTTCGAGTTTTATTCGGCAAAAAAAAAAAAAAAAAAAAAAAAAAAAACAAGAGTCCAAAAATACTATCGCGATAATCGAGTCTCCTCGAGCGTCGGCTAGGTTTATGAATAATTCACAAGGCGTATCGACGTTGCGTTAGTTTTATAATTCAACCGATCTGTACTAAAATGTCGTCGAGCCTTTTTCGCTGCAACTTCGGTACGGTGGCGTCGCCGGCAGGATATCCGACCGGCAGAAGCAAACAGAGTTTTTCGGAGCTCGGACGACCGGTCAGTTTTCGAAGCGCCGGTCCGCAGTTCAACGGCGTCGAGGTGAGAGTAACCAAGCCTGCATACTGATCGTCAGTGAAAGAAGATTATCAGTCGACGATAAGATATTACTCATGAATAAATCATCGACAGATAAACGTGTGTGGGGTACATCGATAATCGGTGATTGATACCTGAATCGCCGTTATGAGTATTCCGCAAGCGATCGACACGCTCATTTCGTGATAGTAATGCATTTTTTTTCTGCCGTCCGGCAGTGTGCCGTAAGTCTGCTTGAAGACGAGTATCAGCCAAGGCGCTACGGTCAAATATTCCTTTATCCAATTCGTTCGAAGTGGCTCCAAATCCGTCGTCCACTTCTTTCCCATTCTCTTCTTGTAATTCAATTCCTCCTCCGCCTCGATTATTTCTCTCACCCTCGACTTCATGTCGCTGCTCGATATAGCGACGAAGGTCCAAGGCTCCGTGTGCGCACCGCTCGGCGACGTACCTGTTGGATAATTTATGTTTAGCAAACTTGTGCCACAGTAAATGGATAAAAACTCATGCATATTTCGGGATTTTTTTTTGTCGCTAAATGTACGCTTTGTCGATTTAATTTTTTTAGGGTGCTAAGAGCACATTTTGGAGTTTTGTTTCATTCAATTTTATTGTTATTATGTATTTTTTTATCGGTCGGGGTAAACAAATTTATTATTTAAGTTCCTTTGTGGTGTTCCTGAATTCAACTTTTTGTCGTCTTAAGAGGAAGCGATATATAACACTGTCCTTGACGAGGGAGAAGCAAAGTTGATTTTTACCCAATTTTCAACACTTTGAATAATTCTTTGTCATTTTGTTTTAATGTGAGTTCGTCAAGGATTTAAGAATCTGTTGAAGTATATCCGTACAAATTTACATAAAAATTTACACAAAATATCAAGCCATTTTTCATAAATCAAGGACACCAATCGTGAAAATTCCGTTTTCAGACAAACACTTTCAAAGTTTGACCACTCCTTTACTCGAGTACTCCGGCAGTTTTCACATAACGGTCTCTGACTTTCGTTATTTGTTGAATTTCGACATCAAAATTTAACAGAATATTCTTGACACTATAAACTATGAGAAAAAAAATAATAATAATAATTTTAGTGTGGCGTAAGCCCCGAAGGATACGTCACACATAAATTCCCAGCGAAAAGTGAAATTCAGTGTGAATTTGAAGACTTCCTAATGGTATAAAAATCTGAAAACAAATAAACGTTATTAAAGGTGCCAAGAACATTAATTTTGCATAATAACAATATCAAAAAGTTATTAACTGCTAAAAAAAAAAAAAAATTGGTCTACAAATAATCAGTAAATCTTTTGTTCTCCTTTCAAACGGAATCCCGGAAAAAACCGCACAGCTAAAACGGAAATAAAATCCCCGGCAGTGTATAGGGTTTTTTTTCGGGGGTTTTTCCCCGCCTGCTCATCTAATGATATTACATAAGTTTTAATAATTTTAACGACTAAGATAAGACTGAACTTGACTCTTCATCCCCGTTTGCTAACCATAGCCTGTGCATATTATATTAGGACTGTATTGGCCACCTTTTGTTATTTCGAAGAATAGTCATTTGTATGGCAAGGGCGTAGAAAGGGAGTTCTTGACCAGTGTGAAATTGCCGCATAAGCCAAAAGCGACTGCGGAATTCACACGAGTGAAAACTACCTTTTCTACGTCCGTGCCATGCACATAATTTTTCCTAACAAATTCACGAAAATCGAGCTTTTCGTTTTAAGGAACTGTGCGTAGAAAGGCACTTTTCCGCTCTGCAGCTGGAAAAAAATAACAGATTGCGTTTGTACGCATGCGCAGTATTTTTCCAGCACGCGATGCGACAAAGTGCCTTTCGGCGCAAACTTCACCTCAACGGAAAGCGAGATTTTGGGTGCATTTGTTAGAAAAAAAGAAATAACAATGGTGTCCAAAAATATCCTAAACGGCGATGTGAGAACGGCATTGAGATTCCTTCCCGTTTTAATTTTCAAAAATGTTTATAAAAAAAAAAAAAAAAAAGTCACACATTACCAGCTGTTTTTATGAGATCGTGTATCACGGACTCGGGCACGTGATCGCTGCTAAAAAATCTTATGGTTCTCCTGGCGTTGGCGATATCATAAAATTCGCGAGCTCTTCGGCGGACTTCGTTTTCCGAAGTTTTTTTGCCGTCGTAAGGTATGTGCTCCAGAGTTTTGGGCAAGGCAGGTTCCTCGATGACCTCCCCGTCAGCGGCCTCGTTGATTGGTTCGGAATCTCTCGCCGCCGACGAATCGTCGACGTCGCCTGAATTATCGGCCGAGCCCTTCGACGTTCGGTCATCCTCCGTGCGCCGAGAGATAAAAATCGCTGCGAAGCAAGTAACGCAACCGATCGCTATGTAGCACCAGCACTTTGACCAGAACGGCAAAAGTTCCGATAGCATATTGTGTACTTTAGACTGAAAAGAACGCGATTAGACGAGAGCAAATTAGTACTCGAAAGGAAACGCTTTACGCGCGATGTTTACGATTACTTCCCTCAGAAATAACTCTCCTTAAGAGTGGTTCGCCGCGCACTGCGACTACACAGCGAACGATGGTTTTTTTTTTTCGCGATAATATGTACGTTCGTGATTTATCGTGTCGCAAGAACACAATCTCGATTGCGCTTTAAGATACAGTCACGTTGCGATGGTAGGGATTGAGACGGCTGTGCGGGATGCGCGGTGTACGATGCGCAGAGGAGGTTATCTCGTGCGAGAGCGCGAGTGCGGCTCACGCTTCTGCCAATATAAGTCCCACTATTTTCGTGTTGTCTCAAAACTCGAGGGGCAAACCATAGTCGATTTTTTTTTTTTTTTCGAGCACCCTGATATGTTTCTCCGAAGCTCTAGATTTTTATTGGATTCTTAAACGTCGACCGGACGCTGGAACTCTCGGTCTTATAAATAGGTCGCGACACAGTCGAAGCAAAGATGGCGGTCAGCTCAGGCCTGTTTCTTTTTATCTACGCGCAATACGAAACGCGCACTCGTTTCTACACTCAACGATTACAACCGAATCTGCTAACACATCGGCTTATTATTGGATAAAATTAAATAAAATCAACAAATGAAAATAATTATTAAATTGAAGTTTGAAGGTGGGCTTAAAAAAGAAACAGCACTATTCAATGTCTAATTGCATATATTATTTTTATCTATAGAGTGCTGTATACGGAATGGGAGAGGCGCTCCACTATATGTGTAGTATCCTTCCAACAATGGCAATGGCAATGGCAATGGCAATGGCAATGGCAATGGCAATTTTCAATGGCAATGGCAATTTTCAATGGCAATGGCAATTTTCAATGGCAATGGCAATTTTCAATGGCAATGGCAATTTTCAATGGCAATGGCAATTTTCAATGGCAATGGCAATTTTCAATGGCAATGGCAATTTTCAATGGCAATGGCAATTTTCAATGGCAATGGCAATTTTCAATGGCAATGGCAATTTTCAATGGCAATGGCAATTTTCAATGGCAATGGCAATTTTCAATGGCAATGGCAATTTTCAATGGCAATGGCAATTTTGAATGGCAATGGCAATTTTGAATGGCAATGGCAATTTTCAATGGCAATGGCAATTTTCAATGGCAATGGCAATTTTCAATGGCAATGGCAATTTTCAATGGCAATGGCAATTTTCAATGGCAATGGCAATTTTCAATGGCAATGGCAATTTTCAATGGCAATGGCAATTTTCAATGGCAATGGCAATTTTGAATGGCAATGGCAATTTTCAATGGCAATGGCAATTTTCAATGGCAATGGCAATTTTCAATGGCAATGGCAATTTTCAATGGCAATGGCAATTTTCAATGGCAATGGCAATTTTCAATGGCAATGGCAATTTTCAATGGCAATGGCAATTTTCAATGGCAATGGCAATGGCAATTTTGAATGGCAATGGCAATTTTCAATGGCAATGGCAATTTTCAATGGCAATGGCAATTTTCAATGGCAATGGCAATTTTCAATGGCAATGGCAATTTTCAATGGCAATGGCAATATTCAATGGCAATGGCAATATTCAATGGCAATGGCAATTTTCAATGGCAATGGCAATTTTCAATGGCAATGGCAATTTTCAATGGCAATGGCAATTTTCAATGGCAATGGCAATTTTCAATGGCAATGGCAATGGCAATGGCAATGGCAATGGCAATGCGACCGAATCGACGAAAAACGTTTTCCTCCATGGACGAAAAATGTGTGCTCGGTACTTAAAATTTAATTAACGTACTCTGATCGCACACTGACCGCATTAGTCAGTGTGCGAGTGAGAAATGCAGGCAAAGCTAGCGACAAGACAGAGATATAGATGTCTGTCGTTTATTAGATTTATCATGTCAACTATTGAATGTCAAAAATGTTTACATGGCATTCATTCGAAAAATGCAACTATCTCTCTCCCACCCATATGTCACGTGGTACATGTTTCACCTCGCCTTAAGGGGATGCTGGAGCTGGTTTTTTTTTTACTTTTTTAACCTGCTTTACCTGTTTTACCGATGGACCTAACCAATTTTTCTGTTTCGACTTAGCATTGTTAATATACTACACATATGCTTCGAATCATACAGGATTATGATATTGACATAAACGCTTCGGAGTGCAGTTCAATTTTGATTGAAAACTTACAAGGAGTTAAGAAAATCGAATATTATAGTTTGCGAAAGTCCGTGAACGTAGTGTCACGATTGACGCCCAGGTGGCTCTGCATCGTGCCCTACACTTCATTCGGCCGTGTTCATCGGCTCTGATCACCCGTCGCAAGTCGATAGACTAAGTAATCGCAGTTTACACTTCACGTGATTATCTTTTGAGTGAGCAACTTTCCGATGGTTTTGGAATATTCGGAGAACTTCACAGAATCGGCGTGCACTCCCTTTTGACGTATGTAAAATCTATAATTTTTTATATCCAACAGAACGGATGCTGTAAACATTTCAGCGGCCATGTTGGTTTCCGCGACAGTTTTTAATATTCGATTTTCTTTATTTTTCGTAAGATCTCGACCGAAATTCGAGTGCACGCCGAATGGTTTATGTTTTCAATACAATCCTGTAAAATTTTAAGCATACCCGTCGCATAGTAACGACGTAAAGTGAAAACTACGAAATCACCGATTTCGGCCGGTAAAACAGGAAGGTCCAGCAGCCCCTTAAGGACATGTGAAACGACTCAGTTGATACCCATATATAAATGAGCGCCACGAACGTCCGCGGTTGCAGAAATATTTGCGACATGTGCCGTGCGTGTCGAAAATATTGGGCCCAACTGCTACCATTTCGCCGTGCTTGTCTATCGGGGTAACCAAAATCTGTAATGAATGCGATTCAGAGACCGTAAACTATATATATATATAAACTAAGACCGTAAGGGAAAAAGCAAAGCACTAGCGAATGCAGAATTTAATACCGCGTCCGATGATGGTTCCGTTTTTATCCGAAACTTCAACCGGTTTTAAATGGCATTGATTCGAAAAATAGAACTATCTTGCACTCACATGTCACGTGGTACATCTATCACATGGCCTTAAGGCCAACACCAAACCAAACCGCCGTGCCAAACGTTAACGTTTGACACGGCGATGGGGATTGACCACGTGCAGCGCGGAGTGCCGGGCAGATGATCGGACCCGATGCCGAAGGTGTAGCCAATCACTCGGCTCGGCTGATTTCTGTGTGAACGCGTGCAACCGATACAACAGTTTACCCGCACACGAGCGCCACGACATACTTGACCGGTTCGTTCGATCGGCGTCTGCGAACAGCGTCGTTGCGAACTGCATGTTGAACGTAAGCAAAACACGAAAAAAAAAGAACTCGTGTGCATTCACACCGTTTCCGTAATCATTACGTCGTTTCGTGTCCAGCAGGCAAAACATCAAAGGATTTGAATTCTATATGTTAAGTTGTATGGTAAAAAAGAAATGCTTCGTGCCTATTTGTCTCGAGAACGAAGTCTGCGGTTGCGTTAGATATCATTTTACTTTAATTATTATTCGAGCAAAATTACTTTTCGTGCATAAAATCGAGCCCCTTAATGTCGCATTGTAATTTAGGCAAAAAAGTTCAGCAGGCAAAAATACTTCAGTTGCGGGTAATATTAGAAAGATAAAAAAAAAATTAGACAACAAATTCCAAGGTTATCTTTCGAGTCTATTTTTCGCGGTTATCGACATCCTCAAACGGCACGATAAAACGATTCAAAAACTTCGGACAATGCCCTATCTCGTGTATTTTTTCCCGTAGAACACGACGAGCACCTCGGATTTTCCCTAGCTCCATTGGGAGCCTTTGAAAATCACGAAAATCGACGTTTTTTTTTTTCAAAAATAGCTCAGAAATTGAAAAATCATTGTCCAATCGATTTTTATTTGTTTTAAAAACTACACTCGACGTATTTTTTCCCCGCTGATCACGAATATAACAATTATTCTACTACCAGCCCAATATTTTCCATTTACATCCCTAAAGTACCATTTTCGTCGCTGCAGCATTTCGCAGCTGCAAAATACATTTTTTGAAGGCGTGAAAACTATTTATACGTCCCGGGGGGAAAAAAAAGTTCATAAAAAAAATGTAGGCCATCCAGACCTCGCGCAAGTGAAATTTGTCTCGGCGAGTCGTCGAAACAATTTAAAAATTCTTCGTCCAGATATGCCGAGTATACACGTAGGTACGGTCGTTTGCACGGAATACTCATCGAGGATGACTCACGTTACGGTCACAAGGGTCTCCTGTCGGGACAAGAAATTCCCCCGAAAGAATTAGGAAGAGAATTCGCACGATGAGTCAGAGCATCCGATCGTTGAATTCTCAGCTGGGAGCTCGGATGACACAGTCAGCTCGCCCGGCCAGCACCACGAATATGCATGCGCATAACCGCATTATGTTTAATGCATACGATGCTCAACGAACAACGTCCGACAACCGGAATCCTCTATGATCCATTGTACGACGCGTGTAAAAGGAATCGTTGTAAAAAAAAAAAAAAACAATAATGTAAAAACAATAGTTACTTAGTGACGTCCACATTTCGCATTAAGATAAAGGCACCAGTGTTCGGACGATTAAAAGCGTCCCCAGATTCCAGCAGTTGTTAATTGGCCAAGAACAAATTTTACGTCAAAATAACTGAACCCAATGTCGAGCTGATAGTTTTTAAGTTCCAAAAGCACATCGATTACTTACAAAAACCGTCAATATTTTTTCTAATTACGGAATAAAGTAACAAGGGAGTCCAAGTGTAGCGGTCTACGTACGTGATTTTTCGGCACGTCCCTATATTCGGACACCGTCTCAATGTTTCACACAATCATAGATTTCGAGAATCCGATGCACGAACTCAACTGGTTCTTATTGACCAAGAGAATTTCTTCGCCATTCATCAACTAAATCAATGAACAAAAATATATTTACGCGAAACAATACTGAGGACGAGCTACGCAGAAAACTGCCTAACCTCACTTTCTCGAACTGTCCGATTATCGGGTGGCGCATGCGCCAACGGCAGCACCAATGTCCGAACGCTATATCATCTGTTCTTTAACAAAATGCGAAAAGAGAACATTTTTTTTTTTTTTACTTATTTATTATAAAATCATACGGGCAGAATCCAATGACGAGTTGTTTGGAAGCTCTCGCAACTAAGAAACATACGGGAAATATAGACATTTGGTGAGCGTAGATGCTAAATATTGTTGGTATTCAGTGATATAAGAACGGTTGGCTGAGAGTGGATCTGCGAGACGCGAAATACCCACAGCGACTGCGGTGGGGTGGGGGAACTACACACTGCCGAGCGTGTTCACTACAGCGATAAGGATTCCCCTCCACGGTTTGCCGCACTTTTATTCGGAGACCTGTCCCGCTTGTACACTGATTAATACGAGGAGAAACCCAATTCGTTCGTGCTAGTGGAACCGTCCAACCACGTTTCCGAGAATATCATAACATCATAGAAATAAGAACGAGGGGCGATAAATTTTAGTTTTATTCCGCTTACTTCCCGTATAGCATGGAAATATTTTTGTAAGATTACAATAATATCTTTTAAATTTATCGAAAATATTTGATCAGTATTAAACTGATATTTGTGAAATGTTTTAAAAACATTTTGAAAATATTTTTTACATTGAAATTTTGCATAAACGTTTTTTTTTTTTTTTTACATTTCAGCGACACGTGAGAGATTGCATCATCAATCCGCATTGCATATAAATAACGGCATAAACACGGAACTCCAGTAGAAATGTTTCCGTGAAACATGAAATTAAAAGTATTTCAAAATATTTTGTTACTATGTTTCAGAAATATTTCAGATATGGTGAAGGATTAAGTATTTTTCTGAAATATTCATCACAAACGCCTCGCTGGAATATTTTTATAGAATATTTTCAAGTGTTATATAAATCTAAAAGGATTTGTCGTCGAGACACTACCGCGTCTCTTGATTTTACAAATATTTCGTAAATATTTCGTTAAGATCTGAAAATATTTCGTAAGATCTGAAAGATTGAAAATATTTCTAAAATTATTTCCAAATATATCGTGTTACATATGGATTTGGTTATTGGGATTAGGCTTTAAATTTTAGCTCAAACCTTGTATAATTTTTTCTGTGCGCCAAATAACGTTTGTGGATACGATTACAAGTATCGAATTCAATTTTCAATACTTTAATCCGAAATAAATCAAATCTGCATAGGTCCGACGACATGTCCGAACGTTGATTCTCACTGCAAGAAAAGTTCGTATGAAATCAAATCAGACGAATAAATATTAAATTCCATGTACAAATGTAATGAAAAAATAATATTTAGTCTATTAAAAGCATTGTAAGTAATTTTAATTCCAATCCTTTATTCCTTACTTTGCTTTATTTCCATTATTTTTCAATCATTTACTTTAATTTTACTCTAAAAGTACTTCAAATTCAATGAAAAAGTATAAAAAAAAAATTTTTCATCACAATTGTATATTAAATTTATATGTGCCAGTTCGGTACAGTGAATTAACAATTTTTATTTCACAGTTCTATTACCTGACGACGAACGTAATGAAAACAATAGTTACTTAGTGGCGCCCCCACTCCGCATTACAGATTCCTTTTCCTTTGATGTAGAAGATTCTCAAGGCGCCACTTGTTCATTGGGTAAGTAAAACGGTCGAGTCGGTGCACGAGAGCACGCGAGATAGAGAGTCTGCGGCCCTGACCGAAGGTGGTCTCTCCCGCACGCGCTCGTCCACTGCGACGACCGAGCTCGGAAGGACCGAAGGTGGTCGTTCCCACTTTGCCACTTCTCGTCACTTCGATAAAAACACCGATTCACATGAGTTGAAAAAAAGTATCTCGAGAAGAATCCGATCCGTTTTGTCGCGGGATGGGCGCAACAAAGCGCGCACAGTCCGACAGAGACGAACGTGATTATCTCGGCCGTGTATACATCGTCGCGGCTCTAACTTGTGCCAATAATTCACAATGCCGTAACGAGCTGGACGTGAAGAAAAAAATAAATAAATAAAAAGATAAATAAAAAAAATCCCCCAAGACACCCAGTTACGGAGCTTGGAGTGTAAAATTCGGGAACGTAATTTCGTTAACGTCGTTTTTTTTTTTTTTCGTGATACGACGTCGACCGTAATAACGTTAAACGAATACGGCGCGCAATAGCGATAAAACGTTGGCTCTGACATTGAAAATAGATGGTGACCGATTAGCGCGAAAAATCGAGCGTGCGCCACGGTGAAACTTTTATATATATATATATATATATATATATATATACATGCATGTATATATACATATATCTATATATACATGTATATATGTCATGCACGTATGTACGTAGTATCGGAGATACAATTCTGGCTCTCGGTCACACAGCGATACTTCCGCGCGCGCTCGTGTCTCTCGTGTATCTCGCTGCGATAAGTGATGTAAGACCGTTCTTATTTTCGGTAATAAAGTTGAGCGGTAATTTTGTCTGTCTGTGAGAGTTCTTTGCAAAGAGAATAAACAAACGGCCAGTGGCAAATCGACGGGTCTGTACATAGTTGTTACACACAGTGCCGACGTTCTGTGTCCCCCACCCTCCCCCCTCCCTCTTTTCGAAGTGTCAGTTGGTTTGACGTTACGAGGGGGAGAGATGGAGAACGCCATGCAACCACCCCTACCCCCTCCGCCGCCTCCATCGTCGCAGCCGTCGAATTCTCGTGACAGCGGCAACAATGAGACCACCGTCACACACGTTTTGACATTCGGTACGTCGATCTATTATTATTTTTTAAATCGCTTACTTTATGCACTCGCTCTTACGGAGATTCGTCGCTGGACGATGCAAATGAGAATCGAGGTTAGGAGCGCTGCGGGAATATTGCGCTTATTGACAATTTCTTAAAACGTGCCGGAGAGGCGCGTTTTAAAAAATACAGTGAAAATTAAAAGAGAAAGAGCTTTTATTATGTCATTCGTTGACGTTTTATGAGAATTTTCTATTTTTTTTTTTTTTGGGACGGCTCACTAATTTTTTCACAGTCGCATAAGTTGTCTATTTTGGGTCGGTCTAAATTTGGGTCAGTCAGACCAATTCCGAATTTGCACGAGATATCGGCGAAAATTGGTCGATCGTCGTGTCAATGAAAATATCGGAATGCACGCGCAAATTCTGGAGACGAAAAAATTCAAGTGTTCGATTTTTGGGAAAAAAATGCTTCTGCTATAATTTCCATAAATTTGGGTGCTGCCGAAACACGTAACGGTTTTTTTCGATAAGGTGACCTTTTTGGTAACCAATTGGTATTTTTGAAGATGTTTTATTTACTGAGGGATTGATTTTTTGTTTGCTTCATTCAGATGGACTTCGCAGTCGCGCCGAAAGAGATTTTTTTAGTGGGTCTGTGCGCGACGCTCTCTAAAATTGCAAATTCGACACATATAGAGCTGGGTACATTTTTTTTTGTTGGGTCAGGAAATAATTAAATTTTTTAGTCACATACATTGTCAGTTATTTTGGCTCGGTACCTGCGCAGATGTGGTAAATTTAAAACAGGTCGCATACACCACCCGTGAAAATGATTTAATCATCGTAGAGAATACTGGAATTTATGTGCAAATTCTCAAGACTAAATATGCCAGACATTAAATTTTAGAAAAAGAATACTTTTGGCAGAATTTCCATAAATTTGGCTGCTGCGTTAGCAAGAAACCATTTTTTTACCCAAGCAACATTATCGGTCGCCGATACATATTTCTTAAACATTTTACTGCAAAAAATTGTATTTTAATTTTATTATATTGGGAATTTCTGTTCGCTAGTTCTTGATTGTTGTAACTTTTGTGAAAGACGCGGGCTCACAATCTCGGCAACTAGTGTTGGCTGCGATGTATTTTCACCGTTATGCAAAAAGAACGATCAGTTGAATAAAATAAGATTTCAAAAAATGTATTGATTTTTTGTTTGATTGGTCCGGATGGACTGGCAGAGAGTCGCGCCGACAGAGATAGATTTTTACTTGGTCTGTATGCGCCGCTCTGAATAATTGCAACTAAGGCATGTGTATAGTGTTGCGTATTCGCGCATACGATGGAAAACATTCTGCCTGAGGAAATGTTTAAAGATACCTGACGCTTTATTGATTTATGCATGAACTGTACATTGTAATCGTGCGTCGGCGTTGATATGAGTTTGATAGACTTTTATGGACTGGGCTTTGTTCTCATCAATGTATTTTCTTTTGTGCTTGCAGGTAAGCCAGAGCAGCGATAGATCGACGTGGCGTTAATCCGGCTAGTATTAACTGTACAGCTAACATATTGCGTGCACAAGTAGCTTCGCCGCGGCATACATTTTTCTCACAACTGATCGCAACAAGTTTTTATCACCCGGAGTACCAACCTTGCACACTGTACAACAATTCTGCCATGAAAATTCATATGCAGTTTGTAAAGTTTTTATGTGCGAGAGCGATTGAATTTAATATATGGACTGTGAAAGAAATTGTATATTTTATGGATCGGACTGGACATTTTTATGCAACAACTGGTACACTCAATTTAATGTACAATCGTGATGAAAAACTAATATACTCTTTCATTGAAATTAGAGTTAATCATTAAAAGTAAAGTATTTCCAATGTTTTTAATTCACTAAACATTCCTTTTTATGTATACCAGTTTATGCATAAAAACTTCCACTGCCAGTACGTTAAATTTCATAACAATTTTTTTTCACAGTGCAGGTATGAGTAAAAATTATTGGTCGGTATATAAAACCGAGTTCTTCGGACGTGTTTGTTATACCAATCAATTAATCTTACCTCACCTTTGTATATTAAATTTGACATACCAGTTTAAGCGTAATTTTGTTTTTTATCGATTCATTTATTTACTTGTGGTAATTGATAATTTTATTTACGGATTTATATTTTATTTACAAAGTATACATTTCCGTGTACTGTAATTAATGCAAAAGTTTCGACGTTTCCGCACCTGTGTAGACGGCCCCTTGCGATGGAGCTCTATAATTCAATTTAACTTGGCTTCATTCGTTGTAATTCTATCTTCATAATTTGGTATGTAAACTTCATCATTTTGTACATTAATTTTTGAAAGCAATTTTTTACAGTGTGCATTCGGTAGTGGTGTGACAATTTTATCGGCAATTTTTGTGAATTTTAATTTTCTTATTTAAACAAGAATAATCTTGTGTAAACTCACGTGCCCTCGATTTCAATTGCACCTGGCAGATTCTAGCCTCGGCTCGACGACAGACCGTCCAAGTCTTGCTGCAAATTCAGCTCCCTCGATGACTGAATAAAAAATGCGATGCTTTCTTTTTTTTATTTCACAATGTCACCTTATAGTTTCTTACCTGCCGTTCAATTCATTAGATACTTTACACGAATATACTTTGACATGATTTACGTTCTATCTAAAAATTACTTTTATCGAAACGCCAGTTGGACAAACGTAATTCCACCGAGCTGGTTCTGTATTGATGTACGAATGTAAATGCATTCAAATGTAATCTCTTATCAAGCGGAGCAGCGGCTTGAGGCCGAGAACTTTAAAAAATATTTTTTCAAGCGTAACTGCCAAGTAGTTGTACTCCAATACATCAGAACTGGATTCTTTAAATCGATGATACAGTAGAACCTCGATTATCCGAACCAATTGGGGCCGATACCAGATCGGATTAACGATTGTATATATATACTTTGCAACATATTATTAAACGCTTACTTTAAGCATTCTTTTTGATAAAGTCTCCAATTGTTAGTTGTATAAGCGCATGATAGAAACTTGCACACGCCTGCAACAAAGTAACACTCGACGATATGTAACAACGAAATTTTGCGGCATGGCTTGAATAATAAAGGTTCGTATAAAATAAATTGCAGTTCGGATAATCAAGGTTCTACTGTATTTGGAATCTTGTAGAGCTTAACATTTTCTCCATACTTTTGCAGATACAATATTCTGTTTTTTTTACTCTTTAGTCATATACGAGGTATTGTAATTAAATATATATATATATATATATATATATATATTCAATAATTACTCAGGGACATAAATTGATTAGATTTGGGTCTCTTAGTGCATAAGAAAAATGTATCGAAATTGATGAAATTTGGTATTTCGAACCCTCAAAAAAAAATGCCCAAACGAAAAGAGTTAAAAATTTGGATCACGTATGAAACGAATAGAGAGTGATAAAATGTCTGTAAAGGCCAGGTATGCAGTCAGTTTCTTTGGGGTTTAACTCACCACCTGCCGAGCCATGTGGATTTCCTGCTACTTCGGAGCGTCGCCCTACAGGTCAAACCGATCCTCATAATCATCCCTTCCCACGAACGCGCCTCTCACAATAGGCACAAAAGAAACAAAGGTCCGATATCCGTTTCATCGTCCATCGGTCCCCACTACTGTCCTGGACCATTAAAACGCGTTTTTCAACCGGCCGTAAATATACTTCAAAAGCCACTTCGTAGCCAGTTCGACTCCGATTTTGTTCGGGACTTACGACTCGGTGTGTAAGAATATACGGGCATAGAAAAACGTTTTCGAAACGCTTTTCCAAAGCTTTCCCTTTACCGCAACATCAGCCGTCGACTCGTAACAATCCCACTGGTATTTAAAGGGGAAAAAAAAAAAATCGACCGAGCCTCCCTCGAAGCAAAAAAAAATGTAGCTACGTTATTTTCCGTTTCGAGCTTCAACCCGCGTACTGATATGGTGTTTGCTTTGTGGTCGACGAAAATTAGTCTTCGAAATAGCACGGGCTCCCTTCCGGAGATACATCTATTTAGGGACCATTGGATTGTGTGTCAAACGACACGTATCCCTTCGGCTGGTCGGTAACGCTCTTGTCCTTTAAGGGGTCAACAACACGCTGAGAGCCTGGGAGAAAAAAAAAATGAGCCGGTATTCAGAAATTAATTTTACGACGCGTATCCCTCCGGCAGGCCGCTAAGGCTCTTGTCCATAAGGGGTCAACACTACCCTGGAAGCTTGAAAAAAAAAAAAAAAAAAACAGTGGCTATATGGATTTTCTTTTTTTTTCATTAACCTGCTGTATATTGTTTAATAACGTTTGGCACGCTGCTGGCACATGTGTTTAGTCTCAGAAATATATATTTCTTTTTTTCAATTCAAAACAAAAACAATTTATTGATTTTATATATTACATGTTAAATTTTCATTAAAAAATTATTTAAGATGAAAAAAGGGATAATAAAATTGAATACAAAATGTAAATAAAAATTGATTTTTTAAATGTTCCACGGTGGATGTCGTTTAATGGGTCACTTACTTTTTTTATTTCAGTGTGAATAATTGATGTTTGATTAATTATTCACACGCTTTTAGTACATGTGTTTAGGCTCAGAAATAATGTTCTTTCCTTTAATAAAATATATATATATATATATCGATTTAGAATACCAAATATTTCATTTTCACTAACGAAAAATTCTTTAACATGAAAGGGATAAAATTAAATATAAAATACAAATAAAAATATATTTTGGAAAAATTGATTCTCAAAGACTTCCAGGGTGGTCGATAGTAACCCCCCTAAAAGACCGCGACGTTTATGGTGCGTCCGGGTCGTGCGGGACAACTCGTGTTGCCGCCTCGTGTCTGAGTCATCAAATCGAGGCACAGGTGATTCAACAGCCACACCACAGGAGTTATAGAATTTGCATAAATACGACAGATACCCCGGGTATTGCGTGTATTAAATGAAATTACGAAATATTCGAAATTTTTTTTTTTAATTCCTCGAGTCGATGTAAAATGATGTTTTAACGAGAAACTCGATGCTTTTCCCATGTTCCCAGATAGCTCCGATTACCCTACGGTGGAGACATATGGTCAGCGACACATACCGGCTCGCGAGACTCGCCGGATATGTGTCTATGTGGCCGAACTACCTTGGTCGGTAATTATGCATGGAAATCTCGTACGGAGCTTTCGATGAGACTACGAAATAATTCAGAAATCATGAAGCTTGGAAAATCAATTCCACCGCCGTCGCCGAGGCGCGTCGACACACACACACGCACGCACACACACACACACACACACGCACACACGCACGCGGGCGCGCGTACACGTACACGTACATACATACATGCATACATGCATACATGCATACATAGATATGCATACATACGCGCGCGCGCGCGCGCGCGCGCGCGCGTGTGTGTGTGTGTGTGTGTGTGTGTGTGTGTGTGTGTGTGTGTGTGTGTGTGTGTGTGTATTGGAGACGATCGATCGAACGGTTAAGGCCGGTTACCGTCGAAACCTCGATTTTGACTAACACATTAACGCTACTATTAAAAGTCTCATTGCAAGATTGAGAGACGAAGATTTCCGCGATTCTAAATGTCATCGGGTCATAGATTCGGGGAGCTTGGGGCAATGGGGGTCATATATTGCAATTTTTTTCTCAGTAAAATTTATTGTAACAAAAAGAGAATGATACTTGGAGGTCTTGAAGGGAAATTACCTGCACATGTAACGATTCTGAAAATCCTGAAAACGTGGAAATCTCATGGAATTTTATTGAGCCTTGAAGAATCCTGAAAATTTCATGGAATTCCATCGATTACCGGGAATACAAAAAATATATACATTTTTATTTTAAAATGTTAGGTTTTTTTTTTTAAGATGCGTGTAGGGGAGGATAATTAAAATTTCGATACATGGCCCAAATCTTAATATTGAATTCATTAAACTTTTCCAAGCCGAACTTGACAATAACGTCGGCGTCAGAGCATGCAGTTACTCAATTTTGGTTCGTGTGGTCTGCTTACCATTCACGATGTATTTTAAGGATGAGATTCGAGCTGGTCAATATGATATTGCCGAGTTATTAACGGCATTGCATTGAGAAAAAATTACACAATAAATAGTTTCCAGGGTGGACGTCTGCATTTCATAGTTACGACAATGACCAAAAATTATAGTTGTAACTATAGCCATAGTTTAATCAATTGAGTATATAATATCACAAACTATCTATATAGACGTCCCCCCTGGAAACTTTTCGTTACAGTAGGAAATACCATCGTTTTTCTTAGTGCAATTTCTTTGAGAATAGTCGAATTTCGACCCGGATATAAACGGGTCGAAATTTTGGTTTCCTAAAAACTTTTTTAGGAAACCAAACACCGAAAAGATGATTCGAAGAGCTCTTACAGTCTTATCAAATTTACAAAAAAAAAAAAACACCGAAAAAATCGTCACATATAAAATTGCAACACTACAAAACTGCAACAGTTTTAAAAATCGTATTAAAGTTGTTGGAAGTTCCGTTTTTTGAAGCAAAGCTATCGTTCGTCCACACTCTCGCAACACAAATGGAATCATTTCTCAACGGGTTTCTAAGTTACGATCCTGTTGAATCATTTTTATATGACGTTCTCGGTTCTCTGATAAAGCATCGAATAATGAAATCCGTAAAAAAAAAAAAAGATGAGATTAAGCTAAAATTGACAAAAGTGCAGTTGGAAAACGGCAATAATTTGTTAACTGCAAAAAGCATAGGTTTTTGACCAGGGATGGGCAACATCGAATTAAAATTCGGACTTGAATAGTTTTTCATTAAAAAAAGTATTTAAATTATGTTACTAAATTTTTTTTTTCGAGTGGTGTTCCACTCGAAAATGTATTTAATCGTGCGTTTAAATACTTTTTCGAGTGGAAAATCATTCAAATCTTAATTTTGATTTGATGGTGCCCATCCCTGCTTTTGACTTTGAACAATTTGCCAATTTGAAATGGAAACATTGACAAAATGTTTAATTATATATGTAAAAAAAATCTATTGGAAGTTTCATTACATTTTGTTTGTTTGTTTTTGTTACTATTTGCTGCTCATACCAGATTTTTCAGATTTTCACCGGGAAGACCTGGATATATCATGGAATTTCATGTCCTTAATCTGTTAGAGACCATGACTACAGCTGACGAATGGACAACTTTAAATGGGGGTCTAAAATTAAAGCCAACGAGAATTCATCGGGGAAAAAATGAACAGAACATTGTACTTACCAAGCATGGATATGGATTTTCATCCGAAAAAATAGTATATTACGATACTAGTGCGAGAAAATTTTTTTGGACGATTGTGATTTTGTAGCACGAAGCGAAGGTGAATGTTGCAATCACGCGAGTTAAGGAGGGAGTCTCGCTGAGGCTGACTTCGCATAAATTCGACAAAAATAATAGAAAAATTGCAAGTACTTCTTGATGGTATAAAAATCTGAAAAAATTCATGCATACTAAAGGTACTGAAAAGATTAATTTTGCATAATAATAATTACAAAATGTTATTAACAAATTGATGAAAAAAATAATTGCTTAACAAATTTACCCGCAACTCAACTTTTTTTTTCGTGAAAAAGATTCGTTTATTTTTCTGAATACGCATGAATTTTTTCAGATTTTTCAGTAATCGTTGATTTTTCCATGAAAAAAAAAAAAAAAATCAACGATTACTGAAAAATCTGAAAAAATTCATACGTATTCAGAAAAATAAACGAATCATTTTCACGAAAAAAAAAAGTTGGGTTGCGGGCAAATTTGTTAAGCAATTATTTTTTTCATCAATTTGTTAATAACATTTTGTAATTATTATCGTGCAAGATTAATCTTCTCAGTACCTTTAGTATGCATGAATTTTTTCAAATTTTTATACCATCAAGAAGTACTTGCAATTTTTCTATTATTTTTGTCGAACTTATGCGAAGTCAGCCTCAGCGAGACTCCCTCCTTAAGATAGTCCTTGCGAATAGTGTTCACATCACTTAAATTACAGAGAAATGACAGGGAATTGTAGACACTTCTCGATGGTATAAAAATCTGAAAAAATTCATACCCATTCAAAAAAATGAACGAATAATTTTCATTAAAAAAAAAAAAGTTAGGTTTCCGAGATATTTGGTGAAGAATTTTATTTTTCATCAATTTGTTAATAACATTTTGGAATTATTATTATGCAAAATTAATCTTTTCAGCACCTTTAATATGCTTGATTTTTTTCAGATTTTTATATAATCCAGAAGTGTTTGCAATTTGCTCTCATTTCTCTGAAACTTATGCGAAGTGAACACTATTCGCAAGGACTACCTTAAGAAAACGTTTTTCGCACGAGCGTCGTTCAGAATTTTTTGTGACTCATGCATGAAAAGTGCTGCTTTTCGTGACTCTCGAGAGTGGTGAAAGTGATGCTTCACAACCAAGTGTAATATAAATACACGGCACCCGTGCACATCGGGCCTATCTGACTTTACGCACGCTAAAGCATGCGTAAAGTACGACTCATGAGCAATAGCAATAGCCTTGCTATAGCGCCACAATCAGCAGGCACATAGTAACACTTCTCTTCCATTCGTTAAAAAAAAAATATTACACTATAGTAGTGCAGTGTAGCGAACATTATACGTGGACTGTCGAGTAAGTCGCACTTAACAGCGTGCGTATAAAGTTCGCTTTACCGCACTTGTATTGCAAATTACTATTTTGTAACGAAAGCAGGAGAAGTCTTTAATGAAATAATAATAATAATGCAAAATATGATAACAAGTGCCGAATGAAATAATAATAATAATAGTGGACACTGTACAGCAAACCCTGCGCATGTGCCGAGTTAGGTCGAAAAGTAGCACTTTCTATGCATGAGTTACAAAAAAAAAAATTATTTATCAATAGTATATTAATCATATAAAATTGTCGAACTTAATATATTTTTCTCAGGGATTTTAAACGTATTTCCCATTATTTTAGCGAGCTACTTAAAACACATGCACTGTACTATAATGGCCTCTTAACTCATATGGCACGAAATATTTTGCACTCATTTCAGAAATATTTTCAATCTTCAAAAATTTAGGAGATATTTCGAAAGTACATAAAAAAATAATATTTTGAAATATTCTATAAAAATATTCAAACGAAGTGTTTCATAAATATTTCAGAAATACCCTTAATCTTTCGACGCATCTGAAATATTTCTGATATTTCGGTGCTTATGCAGGTGTGTCTATGCAATTTAGATCGGTGATGCAAACTTTCACATTCCGCTGAAATGTTAAAAAAAAAAAAAAAAAAAAAAACATTTCACCGAAACATCACCGAAAGATTTCAATGTAAGACTTATGAACAGGACAAAAAAATTTTTTCAAACATTTCCCAAATAGTCTTTGATATCGATGAAATATCTTTAATATTGCAAAAGAATCTTATTGAAGCCTTTCAAAAATATGTGCTATGTGGTAATATGCAAGTATTTGTGAAGAATGTAAAAACATTCTTAAAAAATTTTTTTTTTTTGTTCTCTCACAAATATTGCATTGAAGTGTTTTAGAAATATTTCAGACACGTCGAAAGATTCGAATTATGTTTCTAAAACCCATAAGAAACTCTTCGTTGGAATATTTCGGTAGAATATTTAAAAATATCATTTCCACATATTTTAGAGATATTTGATAAGATACGAAAGACTGAAGTTTGAAGATTTCCAAAATGCTTCAAAAATATTTCGCGCAAAATGGGAATCGTCGTTGCCACGTGCGCTGTTGAATGCACTGCATCGTTTGATTGATTGATAAGAATAACATGACACAGTGTTGCCCAATATGCATTGGGTTTCGAAGATTTTTGAATGCCAAGATTGATACGAAAATAAGGTTCGATTGTCTGGTTTCGCAGTTAGGCCAGAAAGTTCCATTTCTCAACGTCACTCGTACGTCTCAACGTTAGTTACTAAAAATATCCCGCACTGTCTGCTCGGGAGACCATTAGCTCCGGCATAAGCCGTTCCCGTTTGACCGAGGCTCTTTTTAATTACACCAAACCCTGACCCGTCCACCAGTTAAATTTTTCGATCCTCGATAAGTCCGATTTCTCCGTAGACACGAAACTATCTCCGTAAAAATTCCTACCGAGTACTGATACGTCGAGTGCCCTCAAAATCGACTCATTAAGATAGCTATGTCGCTTCGCGCTCATTTCCCATAAGTTCGAGAAAAATTCGAGAAAATTGCAAGTACTTCTCGACGGTATAAAAATCCAAAAAAAAAGAAAAATGCATGCACATTAAAGGCACTGAAAAGATTCATTTCGCATAATAATACTTTCAAAATCTCATTAACAAATTAATCAAAAAATTAATTGTTTTATCGAATTATCGGGCAAACCAACATTTTTTTCTTTAATGAACATGATTCGTTCATTTTTCTGAATACGTATGAATTTTTTTCAGATTTTTCAGTCAACTTTGATTTTTTTGTTTTTTTCACACATTTTTTCCATAAAAAAAAAAAAAAATCAAAGTCGACTGAAAAATCTGAAAAAATTCATACGTATTCAGAAAAATGAACGAATGATTTTCATAAAAAAAAAAAAAAAGTTATGTTGCTGGATAATTTGTTAAAGAATTAATTTTTTTCGATTCATTTGTTAATAACATTTTGGAATTATTATTAATTGAAGTTGAAATTTTTATAACACTTTCTCATGGTGTCGCTTTATTCGCAAAGCTTCCTCTATGAGGAGGCAATAAACGACAGAAAATAGTAATTTATTTCACTCGGTGCGCAAAGTGCATTTTTACGCACGCTTCACGCGCGCAAAACTTCCCTTTCGCACCTCGTGAAATAAAATTTCGTACGATACTCGTGCGAAAAACGTTTTCTTAACTCGTGTGATTGCAACACTCGCCTTCGGCTCGTGCTGCAAACTCACACTCGTCAGAAAAACATTTTTTCGCACTAGTATCGTAATGCACTATTACGATACTAGCGAGAAGGTTAATCGCACGAGTATTGCACCGAACTTTACTTCACAACGTGCGAAAATGGAGCTTTTGCGCACGCGAAGCTTGCGTAAGATTGCTATTTTCGGATCGAGCGGTATAAAAAAAAACTCTTCGGCCCTTTCGGCACGTCAATTTATTGACTATAGCATCGATCCGGAAAGAAGGATTGTTGTTATGCGTTTTACTTTGAAGCAAAGTTGTCGGTTAGTTTTTCGGCCGCTCGCGGCGCTCGCAGCGTTGAAGTGAAGCGAAATTTTTGCCGAATAATCTTTGTCCGGCGTTTCGTTCATTCGTCCGTCGGTTCGTAAAGCTCCGTCGAATTCAATGAAAGAAAAACATAATCTCCTCTAAATGTGCCCATATTTAGACGAGTCTTACGTAATCTCGTTTCCATTGATATGTCAGTAACCGGCGCACAGTGTTCAAATGGCCTAACCGAAACAGATATCGAATACAATGAGAAGAAGAAAGAAACTCTTATAAAAATTACACAGACGAAAGAAAGGCTTCTGACAAATGATTAATATACAAAAAAAAAAAAAACGATAAAACCATTTAACAGAATGTGAAAAAAGATTCTATGAATTAACTTATTCTCTAAATTAAGCCATTTTTAAGTCGGCCGTTCTTTATATTTCTTGTCATTTTTTTTTTTCAACTACATTTTCAAAAAATAGTCTTATTCGTAACACGATCGTCGTTGCCACGCGCGCCGATGGGTGCGGTACATCGCTAGTTCCGTTGACAACAATAATTTATCATAATGTGACGAAAAAAAAAGTCTTCCCTGGGCTCGGGGAGGAACGACCGTCGAATTCGTGCGAGTAATCGCGTTTTTCAATCTGCAGTGAATACTTTTCCCCAGTACGTAAGATTATTCCATTGTCCAAGGTCCAAAGTATATATATTTAAAGCTCTGCGGTTTCTCCGGCTTAAAATTTTCTACGTCGGCCGTTGGTTATATATTTTGTAATTTTTTTGATATATAAATTTTTAATATTGTCTTATTCGTAACACGATCGCACATGGCACGGAAATATTTTTTAATGCTTTCAAATAATATTTTTTTTTGATATATTGAAAATATTCTATCAATATTAGCAAATATTTGTGATTAATGTAAACACATTCTTAAACATTTTTTTTTTTGTTCGCTCACAAATATCGCATTGAAATGTTTCAGAAATATTACAGACCCGTCGAAAGATTAAGTATGTTTCTAAAACACATAAGAAACTTCTTCGTTGGAATATTTCGATAGAATATATTTCAAAATATTATTTTCATATATTTTAGAAATATCTGATGAGATACGAAAGATCGAAGATACTTCGAAAATGCTTGAAAAATATTTCGCGCAAAATGGGGATCGTCGTTGTCACGTGGGCTGTTGAATGCGCTACATCGTTCGATTCATTGACAACAATAACTTAACGCAGTGCTACGAAAAAAAAAGTCTCCGTTGAGGAGGAACGACCGTCGATTTCGTGCAAGCAATCGTCTTTTCGTAAGGTCATTCCATTGTCCAAAGTCAAACGTCTGTTTTAAGCTCGGCCCTTCCTTACATTAACCATTTTTAAGTCGCCCCCGTTGTTTATATTTTTCGTAATAAAAAAAAAAAAAAGAAAATCAATCTAATCTTATTCATAACACGATCGTCGTTGCCACGTGTGCTGTTGGGTGCGGTACATCGCTTGTTCCGTCACTGGGCAAGCCCCAGCGTGTTTTCCGAATCAGCTGTTTATTCCACGAGCCGCGAGTCGACGTAGCTCGTCGAGCCGGCCGAGGGGCGAACGGGGCAGGGAGGGGGGAGGGCCGAGACGAGGTGGACGACTAGAGGTAGTCGACGGGGGCGAGAGGTCGCGGAGGCGTAGAGCAACGCAGTGGGGGGGAACGTCAGTCGCCAGCGAGCCTTCGTGCCCCTCGCAACGCGTGCGCTGCCTGTGGCGGTCGAAACTACGACACGGTTGTCCGACACACGCTTCGATTGCACGAAAAAGAATATATATATATATATCTATATATATATATATATATATATATATATATATATATATAAAGAAAACAAAAAACGCGATTTCGTAAAACTTCAATTCCGAACGACTTGTCGCCGGCACGAAAAAGAAAGAAGAAAAGGAATCGCGGAAAAGGAGAGAAAAAAAAACCTCGCGGTTCGAACTTAAAACGAACAAAAACGAACACGAAAAGAAAACCTCAGTATCTTCTTCAAAAGAAAACATGAGCGGAGGAAATAATGCTCGAGTGCTCTTACGAGGCGAGACACAAAGACGACAATCACGTTTGAACAGTGCAAAGTTAATGCGAGCTTAAGATCGAACTCTGTACTCCGTATACATGCCGTATCGCAGCTGCGCCAGAGTCCGCAGTGAAAGTCGAACGCCCAACGTCCCAACATTGGTTCGACTTTTTCTTTTTCCTCTTTCGATTTAATTCGTCGAAGGATCGAGCAAGAAGTCACAGATTAATTTTACATTTGTAAAGGGGAGAGGAGGAGAAAAAAAAAGGAAGATTAAATAAAAATAAAAATATTGTATTCGTTTGAGAAAGTGCGCTCCTCGCACCGCACCGAGTTTCCTATCGTGCACGGTTGGTAACTCGAGAGCCCGCAGCGGCAGCAGGCGGCAGTAACGTACTATAGTATTTCGTACGCGGGCGGTGTATATCTATATACACCGAGAGGCCTCGTCTGGCTGTCTCGTGTGGCCGTCGCACAGCGCCGAACTACTACGTTCCACCTCGTGCGTAACAATATACGAGTGCGCACTTGCGCACGCGAGTGATATAGGAAGCGTATAGTGATAATAGGAAGCGTATACCAGGGGCGATCGAGGCCCACGATCGGTTCGTGTATATCGGATAAACGTAACGTAATCGAGTTTTGCGTACGCACACGGATATCGTGTATAACCGTGCGAAACTCGAAGTATACGCCGATGCGACAGCTCGTCGCTATCGCGGCGGGCCTAAACGACGATCGACAGCGGAACCAACTCGAAACATATGCCTCGAGCTTGTAACGTGTCGCACATTAATTGTACTGGGCAAACGGCGCCTTCGTACGGGCTCGAGACTACCCGAGAGCAAACCGAATCGACGATCGATCGAAATTATTAACGATAATTCGTCTATCGGTGTCGGAGAACAAAAAGACAACTGCGGTACCGACGTGGGAAAAAAAAACCGCAGGAGGAAAATAAAAAGAACTGAGAGATAAAAATTATCGTCGACAGTTCGTGCGACAGATAAGGACATAAAAGTAGTAGAATCGAAACAGAGTGACTGAAAAATAATAATAATAATACGAGGAGGTGAAAAAAGAAATTAAAAAATAAGGGACAAAAATAAGGCTTTTGAGTGTCGAATAACAAAGTTGCCCACGGCAAAGTCGCCGAAAAAGTTTGCCAACATCCCCCGGACAATATATCGTACTTTTGTTTTCTTTTTTCTTTTTCTTTTTTTTTTCTTGTCTATTTATTTTTCTCCATCCGACACTCGAGACCCCGTGCTCGAGCCTAGCTATTACAAAGCTATATAATACTGAAAAATTCTCCGGATACTCCGACAGTACCACTTGACTCTTTGAACGAGAACTCCCCTATCGTGTCACTCCTCCCCCCTCTTCCCCCGCCCCAGCGCGCATCGAGGCGCACGCACGGGGGAATCACCGGCTCGTTCGACGGCAACACACAGGGACAGCGAGACACAGCTCTATCCTCTTTACTACCGAACTGACTGCCGAGTTCACTCGATCCCGAAAAGCGCAACGATATATCTTCGGTTTATAGTTGCGTAGCTGCTTTTTCTTGTTTTTTTTTTGTTTTTTTAAGTTTTGGTGCAAACGTCTCAAGGCCAATAACGAAATTCGTGTTTTGCTTCTCAACGAAACATATACTCGTGCAAGTGGTAGCTTTTTTTTTTAGTTTTTTTTTACTTCCACTTCCACTTCGAATTCGCTCTTGCGCGACCTCGCGAGCGTTCTTCGCGCTCGAGCGGCGGAGGGGAGGGAGCCGCGAGCACCTAATAAGTGTGTCAGTGGGCTATCCGTACGGTCGGACGGCGGCGGAGCTATACTAGATCACGGACGCCGGAGAGAGACCGACTGAGAGAGCTCCGGAGAGCTCGAAACGAGTGAGAGTCTGCATCGCTCGTGTGTCCGCGTGCCCGATCGCTACGTAATCTCGGGAGATCGGGAGACTTCGTCGCTCGTGTCCCTCAGTCTCTTCCGACAAGCCGCCACCTCGACACTGTTCCGAGTCGAAAGTTTTTCGAAAAAAAAAAAAAAAAAGAACACCAACAACAACGACCTCGAGAAAAATAATAATTGTATACGAAACTAAAAATCCAGTTTTCTTCCGCTCTGTGTGAAAATAAGTTTTTTACCCCCGGATAATCGAAAAGTGGTGGGGCTAAAAAAAAAAAAAGTGTCGATTCGCCCACGTGGTCAGTGCGAAAAAGTCGCGCGCGCATGCGCCGAAGGGATTTACAGTGAAAATTTCAACGAAAGAAAAACGTCGCTGTCGCGCGAAACACGCGCCAGCGTAAACAACACGAAAACAACAAGAGAGGAGGAACTCGCGTGACAACAACGCGTTCGTTGACGGGCTTCTTTTGTTTTTGGCCTTCGTATTTTTCCCCGACGAGAGACATCTGGAAAAACACGCGCCGACGAAAATTCGATTGCGCGACCGTCGTGCGGTATTAAAAATAATAAATCCCCCTCTCTTCCCCTCTCGCCCCCACTCTCGGTGCTCCTCTGCCTTTTTGTTCTACGCCACGGAGCGGCGTATACGGGTCGGACGAAAAGTGCTAAGTAATCACGAGGAAAGAGATTGCGGCCGGACGTCCCCTGGCCCGTGTGAAGCCCGGATCGATCCTTCTTTTTTTTTTTCCCCACAATTCGAACTAAAAATAATTTTGCTCTCACGGCGCATCGGAACGACGAGTGCGATTTTTAGAGTTTCGAAACTTTCTCGTACAACACACCACCTCATCGAAGTCACACGTATACGTAGACACTTATACGCGTATATATATATATACATAAAATATATATATATATATATATCTATATTTATACATTTATATAAATTTTTGCTAAAGTGCTTGGATAGAAAATTTTCTACCACGATTTTTTTTTTCGTCGAGAAAGAAAGACATCGAGACACCGCGAGTGCGCGAGCTCTTCCGTCGAAGTTACTGCGATTCCAGTCTTCCCCCGAACTTCCACCTTTGGATTCCGCGCGAGCGGAGAATCGTCATGACGCTGCAGTCGTGATCGCATATATATATATATATATATATATATATATATATATTTTTTTTTTTTTTTCTGCGACGGCGAGGAAAGGAGAACGATGAAAGATGCGACGAAACACATCGCTCTCGTTTTACTCGTAGCTCGGTGAAGAGAGAATAAAAGATCGGGTGCCGGAAACTCTTCGTCGGTCGTCGCGGAGAGGGGGGAGGCGAGACGCGGAGAGGGGAAGCGAGTGACGGCGACAGCGGGGAGCTGCCGAAGATAAAAATAGAGAAAACAATGAAGAATCCGGAACACGAGAGTGGATACTTCGAGGACGGCAGCGATGTGGAGATCATCGCCGAAGAGTGCACTATCATCGAGGATAGGAAATGGGGCTCGGGGTCCTACGGCCTCGCAAAAGCGATACGGCAACTCGACGTCAGGGACTCGCCCGCATCGCCCGAACCACCCTCGCACACCCAACGCAATGATCGAGGTAAAATTCGTCACACAAAAAATAATATTATTTTTATTACGATTTTTTTTTTTTTTTGGCTGTGCCTAGTCGGCCGACTTCGGACGAATACGCCATCTTTATTCGTCCGAAAACAGGCCAATTGAGGTATTCAAGTCGGACGATTAACAATTTCTTGCTCGTCCGACCCCGACCATCGGACGATTAATATTTTCTTATTCATCCGACAGAAGGATCTGTGAGAGCGGCTCAAATGGCGCCGTAGTATCATGCAATGCTAATGCGCTATAAATTAACGATCATCACCCTGGTGAAAACTCTTACTGTGAAAAGACGTGTTATCGTGTGATTTTCAAATATCTCGAAGTCTGTTAACTATAGCGGAAATTATCTTGAGTTTTTTTTTATTTTCTGTAGCGGAAAGTATCTTGGGTTTTATTTATTAACTATAGCAGAAAATATCTTGAGTTTTTGAAAATTAACTATAGCGGAACACATCCCGTGGTCTGTTAACTGTAGCGGAAAATATCTTGAGTTTTTTTATTATCTATAGCGGAAAGTATTTTGAGTTTTTTTTTTTTTTTAATTGACTATAGCGTAAAATATCTTGAGTTTTTGAAAATCAACTATAGCGGAAAGTAACTCGAGTTTTTCGACTGAGTAGAAAACATTCATCGGCATTATATGAAAAATTTATTCATCCGACTAAAGGAAACGTGGCAGAAAAATTTGGCGATGCTGAAATTGCTAGAAATACAAGTTAGTCGGATGAATAATTTTCGTAATTCGTCCGATGAACAATGGGAATGGGACTGAATTACAAGAAATACAAGTTAGTCGGATGAATAATTTTTCCATATTCGTCCGATAATGAAATTACCGTCGTAGCCATCGTAGTCGGACGACTATGAAAAATTTATTCATCCGACCAATGGAAATGGAGCGAAAAATTTGGTTCTGCTGAAATTACGTGAAATATGGGTTGGTCGTACGAATTATATTTTTATAGTCGTCCGTAGGTCGGATTAATAAGTTTTTCATCCTTAGTCGGACGTTTAGCCACTTCGGTTTTTTTTTTTTTTTTTTCGAGATGGAAAATTTAATTGCGCGACGGATATTCATTTCCGAACGCGCTCGGAATGTTACCAAAGCAAATCCTTTTTAAAATCGGATATAGAAAAAAAAAAAATTCCATGCACAAAAATGGATCGCAAATTTTAAGCCATCGAGCTGAGACTTTGAACCAAAATCGCGCTCGCACGCCTTGCCCGATTCACCCTCACGTACGCAACGGCAGTGACTCAAGGAAAAATTGGTCATTCGCAAAGAAAATATTTTATTATTATTAGCATTATTTTTGACGATTTATTTTCAATTTATTGTTTGTAATTTTTGGGAAAGGAAAAATGATAGAGCTGCAGATTTTTATCTTTGAATACGTTCGGAGTGTTATCAAGATAAATGTTGAAAAACAATCGGTTTAAGAAAAAAAAAAAATCCGATGCACGTGTTTGTACGGAGACTACGAACGCTAAAGTCGAGTAGAGCAACGATTTTTCGGTGTCCAATTTTTTGGGACACAAACATTTTTGACAACCTCCTATTTATAACAAGTCGTCGAGCTCCCACCGACTTTTTTTCGGTTCGGATTTTTTTGGGCCACCCAAATTTTTGACACGCTCCTATTTTTAAAAAGTCGCGCTGCCTCCGACGATTTTTCGCGTATCGCATTTTTTTTTTTTTTTTTTGAACACACACAGTTTTGACAAGCTTCTATTGATAATTTCTCAATTCGAGAATTTGTGAAACTTGTAAAAATTATTATTAGCATTTCTTTCCCTAGGTTTTTTTTTTTTTTGCGACGAAAAATTAAAGCAATTCCAAATTTTTATTTCTGCACACGTTTGAAATGTTAACAGAATCAATTTTTAAAAACACATTGGTTTTAAGATTTAGAGGAGAAAAAAAAATCCTATGCACGTTTGTATAAAAAGCGTGCGAAACATCGCTCTCGTTGTGGCAAATTTTTTGACAAGCTCCTATTAATAACAGGTCGGATCGGATTTTTTTTTTTTTTTTTTTGGGACACGTAAAGTTTTCACAAGCTCCTATTTATAATTTCTTAATTTGAAAATTTGTGAATTTGAACCACCGCGTGGCCGTACGAACGGCAATCTCCCTCGTGATTTAGGTCACGGACTGCCGTCTGACCCGTTTCACACAGGGCAGTCCATTATCCGCATCCCCCAAGTGCCTGCGGATGACCCACTGAACGTTCTTACTTTATGCGACAAAGGAGTATGCGGCAAACTTTTTTTTTTTTTTTTTCTTCTCCGTACTATCTTGGACCGGAGACTCAGCTGCAAGACGCTCGTTATCCAGAGACGAAATGAATTTCGTTACACGCGCGCAGGCCCTTGGCCCGAATAGATCACTTTTTCACGCCGACGCTCGAGACGTTCGAGATACGTCATCGTGCCGTTTCACTCGGCGCAAAGGTGTAATGACGCGAGAAACTTCGCAGGTGTCAACGTCGAGGTCGAACCGTTGAGCGACGACCTCGTGCAATGAGCAGACATCTTTATCCGTCGTTTTTTTATCTTTAAATTTCTTCTTTTCAGTCACCATTTTTTTTAGTCACGATTTTTTTTAGTTACATTTTTTTTTAGTCACAATTTTTCTTTAGTTACAATTTTCATTAGTTACAATTTTTTTTAGTCACCATTTTTTTTTCGTCACAATTTTTCTTTAGTCACAATTTGTTTTTAGTTACAATTTTTTTTAGACTGAAATTTTTTAAATAATTTTTTCATTAACGTGCTCGTAGTGAATTCGTATTTCAAAATACGAAAAGGCGAACTCTTAATGCATCACGTAAGGGGAGGTAAGGCCTGCATCGATTAGGCAGCATGGAATGCACTATCGATCGGACAGTACTGGAATAGCTGATGACAACCGTGAACTATATGAAACTAGCGGTCACGTTCCTCCGGCCTTTTCTGCGAGAGGTAGCGGCTACATGATAAACAATAATGGATCAGCTTAGCGTGCGGACGTGTTAATTGGCTTTGAGGGTCGATCGTCCACCGACTCCCTATAACCTGAATCATTTATGGATACTTTGTCAACGGACAACAATCCAGTAGTCCAACTGCCGGTGGTCAAACCTATGAGACAAAATTTAGCTTTTCGAGAAACTGAGAAAATATGGTAAAATTGGTGCGATTTGTTTTGATCCCCAAACGTCTGATCAACTCATTCCTTGCCTATTACCTTAACTAAGTCTTAGCGGAATTTGAGAAAAAATATTTTATTTTATTTTATTTTATTTTATTTTATTTTATTTTATTGTTTGAGCATCAATCGTCGTCCGACTCTCGATAACGCGAACGATTTACGGATCATTTATCGACAGACAACATAAACTGGTATTCCAACTATCGGTGGTCAAACCTGCGAGACACAGTTTGCCGTTTCGGGAAAACCGAAAAATGTGGTAAAAATCGGTGCGATTAATATGTACAATATAATAGTATATATTGGGGTCGCTTGGTGGCGCTGAGCACGACGAGTCGATCTTTTTTACGCTCCGCGTTCTATTATCGAAATCTTTTGCTGTAAACTTGTTTCGCCTATAATTTCGGTGTCAATTGAGCCGTATCGGTACCCCGGAAGTGTGAGAATAATTGCTGCAGTCCCAAAGACATTTTTTTCAAGCGTTTGGAAAGATTCGTCCAACTCGTGATTTCGAGGTTAGAGTTCCACGCGCTAACTTCGACACGTCGTTATGCCGGGGAAAGCGGGGCAGATGAAACAAGCGGCTGTTACTAAGCAGTCCGATCAGAAGATTTCTGATATGATGAGTTTACGCAGTACGAGTCAAAAAAGTACGAGGCCGTCAAGCTCGCCCAAGGGCGGCTCGTCGGCCGACATCTCCGAAGTTCTAGCGAGACTCGACACATTGACGGTTGCAGTTCAACAACTGCGCGACGAGAGTGTGAAAGCAAAAGAAGTTTGGACTCGCATTAATACTATTGAAGATCATGTGCAGGAAGTATCCACAAGATGTGAGGCGAACAACAGCGCTCTTCAAGATAGAATCCGACGTCTCGAGAAAAATGAGGAATTTCGTGAAAAAGAAGCGCGCAAAAACAACATCGTCATTCACGGCCTTCAGGTGGAACCAGGAAACTGTCTTCTGGAAGCAGAGAACTTTCTTAATGGACAACTAGACACTAACGTCGTAGTGCTGGAAGCTCGACTAATCGGCAAGCCCAATAGAGCTGGGAAATCCAAGGCGGTGCTTATAAAATTAGCCTCGACGGAGGATAAGAAAAGTGTGATGGCCAGCAGACAGCGACTACAACACAAGGAGCAGTATATCACACATGACCGTACGCAGCGAGAACGAGATATTCAAAAGAAAATAGCATCGATAGCTCAAGACAAGGAAAAGAAGGGAGCTACGATATGTATTGGCTATCGCAAACTCTGCATCGACAATACATGGTACGTCTGGGATGACGACAGGGGACTGATCGAAGCGGAATCTCACCAGGCTAGCTCGTGTGAGAAGGCAGGCGATCGAAGCACAGACCGGAGACGAAGGGAGCGTCGTTCCTAGGAGTAATGAATCACAGGGTCGACCCACCGACGTCAACAAGGAGGCTGATCTCAACGTTAACATCAGTATTCTCGAAAACGAAATACCAGTCACGCGCCCATGCAATTTTTTAAAACCCTGTAACACTAGCCTCTTGCCAGACATTATGATAGCTAACTCTAACGAGCCTTCTATACATAATTCATCCCAAAAAACAGCAGACTCGTGCCCCCCGTTTATTAATACCGATAGCATAGTTAATATTTCACAGTCTAACGATAATAATAGTAATTTTTCTTCACAGGGGCTTGATCTCTCTGACAGTCACGGCGTTATGTTTTGGAATGTCCATGGGATGCGCAACTTGTTTGAATTAACTCCTGACGAGTTTAACGAAAGCCTCGGTAATTGTGCATTCTTGGGTGTTTGCGAGACATGGAGACTTGAGGAAAATATTGTGCTTCCGGGTCCATTTAAAAAGTTTGATTACGTGACGAGCCCAGCGAAAAGGGATTACTCGGCAGGAAGAGCGATAGGCGGTCTATGCGTTTTTTATAATAAGAACGAGATAAAAAATTTCCAAGTCCTTGACCGGTGTGACAATTGGATCGCCGCGACATGCACTATGGGATCGTGCGAAATAATTATTATCACAATTTACCTCCGCGCTAATTTCTTCTCTGAGAGAGTTCAACTTCTATCGAACTGTATTCTAGACTTTATCGAACGTTACGACTGCCCAATGATCCTAGGTGGGGATCTCAACGCACGTATCGGCCTTAATAATCAACTGGACGAAAATTTGACGGAAAACAGTTGGATCAATTGCAATAGACTTTCGCGTGACGAAACTACGAATAGAAATGGTGCTGTTATATTGGAGAATTTTGAAGATATGGGTTTCATTGTTCTGAATGGGCGATCGTTTTCGGATTTTAGGGGGAACTTCACTTTTCTTGGGAAAAGCAATACCACTATAGACATGAGTTGGATCAATAGAGCTTGCATCGATCGAGTTCGCGATTTCTCGGTATTGAATATTGGAACATCGGATCATTTGCCAATAAAACTTTGGTTAAGTAATGATACTTAATCTCGAACAGAAGCTGCACCCGGAACAGGAGTATCATCCCGTATCCTTAAATGGAATGGCAATAACATAGAAGAATTTCGAACGCTGCTGGATGATAGACTCCCACCCGTGACAAACAAAGTTAATGAATCGAGCTCGATACTGTCGGGAATCATCTGGAGTGTCGCTAAAGATCTCGGAATGGTAATTAGAGTTGGTAGACGGAATGATAATTATACGAGAGTTAAAGATAAGCCCTGGTTTACGGGCGAATGCCGCACTACCAAAAAGCATATAAAAAAACTATATAGGAAATGGATCAAATGCAATACCGAAGAGTCTGCAGCAGAATATAAAGAGCAGCGAAAAAGATATGTAAATTTGATCAAGGCTGAAAAAAAGAAATATTTCCAGGCAATACAGGAGGCGGTAGCGAACGTTAAAAATGCACGTGAGTTTTGGGATACTGTGAACAGGTATAGGCGAAAGAGCTCTAACCCTTGCCCAATCTCCGGCGAAATTTGGGAAAAATTCTATAGAGAGCTACTCCCACGGCGCGAACCCGAGATCCCGCTTCAAATCGCCGAGAAGCACCCGACTTTAGATGCGACTATTTTGTTCGATGAAGTGGCGATGGTGATAGCTGGCTCAAGGCCGAACAAAGCGCCGGGGCCTGATGGTATCCCGTATGCCTTTTACAAAGCTCTTACAGAAAAAGGACTTCAGTTCGTTGTGCGTATGTTTAACGATATTCTGGATACGGGAGATATCCCAGAAAGATGGGGGCTCTCGGAAATTGTATTATTTTATAAAAAAGGAGAAACTAAAGATCCCCTGAACTATCGTGGCATCGCTCTCGCTAATACTGAAGCAAAGTTATTTACTACACTGATAGCCAAGAGGCTGAGTAATTGGGCCGAACAATCGAGGGTTCTACCAGAAGCGCAGGCAGGATTCAGGGCTGGATACTCATGCGAAGACAATATCTTCTCGCTCCGCTCGAAAATTGCGCTAACAGTGAGCAAGCCTAAGGGAAAACTTTTTGTCGCTTTCGTTGACTTCCGCCGGGCCTTTGATTCGGTTTCCCACTCGATCCTTTGGAAGAAGATATTAGGTCAGGGGGGTAGTCATCGAATCGTCAGAGTATTACAAAATTTTTATCGTAAAGCACGATTTCGAATTCGTCTCGATCGCGCCAATAAATCGTGCGAAATTGACTCAACACAGGGTGTTCTGCAGGGCGATCCAGCCAGTCCGATTCTGTTCTCCCTTTTTCTTGCTGACATTACGGAATTTTTCGTAAAAATGGGCCATAGAGGTATACATGAAAACATAGAATTGTTGTTGTTTGCGGATGATTTAATAATTATGGGAGAAAACCCGATCGATTTGCAAAGTAAATTAGACACACTGAGTGCATACTGCGACGAAAATAAATTGGAGGTGAACGCGACGAAAACGAAAATCCTTATAATTCAAAAAGGCGGTAAAATTAAAAAAATGCGCTCGTTTAAATATAACGGTAAGCCACTAAATTCAGTAAAGAGTTATACCTATCTCGGCGTCCCATTCACGAGATCTGGACTATTTAATGAAGCGGCAGAATACTCCATATCAAAAGCCAAAATAGCCATCGGCTCCATATGGGCGCCAATGATTGCTACACGAATGAGTACCTGGAATGCCTGGATAAAACTGTTTCGTGCAGTGGTTGAATCGACGCTGCTCTACGGGGCAGGGATATGGGGACTTAACCACAAGGAACAACTTGAAGTAAGCCAACAGCGCTTTTTCAAAATACTTTTGGGTTTACCGTCCAACACGCCAAGGTATATGATTCGATTAGAAACGGGCAGCGCACCGCTTGAAATTTTAATAATCAAAAGAGCTTTGAAATATCTCGTAAAAATTTTAGAAATGCCAGCACATAGATTTCCGCGAATATGCTTAGATCGTCTTGTCGCTCTGGATAGTACTGAAAACAATATCGTTAAATATAATTGGTTTTCGCAACTAAAGACTACGCTCATGAAGTTTAATCTACAGCACATCCTCGAATCCATGTCTCCGACACACCTTGGACGCTGCATTCCCACCGTTATCGAGGTGACGACGAATTCACATTTTCGTTCGGACGCGGTTAAAGCAATGCTATCTACCTATAGTAATACGTACAGAGAGATCAAGCAACTGAACGAATTGAAATGTGAAAATTATCTAAAGGAAGGAGCCCCTCTAGCACATGTTAGAGTAGTAGCGCAATGCAGACTCGCGGGCCGATATAGTTTTAGTTTCAAGATCAAAAAATTAGTATATAAGTTTAATGGAGAAGAACTGTGCCTTTGTTGTGATCAGCTTGTCACTGAGTCGATTGGTCACTTCCTGGCTGAGTGTCCACAGTTTCAGCATAGCAGAGAGAAATTCATGGTGAACTTTATGTATCCGACTAGTCTAGACTCCCTTACTGGGGATGCTACCAAAGAACTTTTTTACTTCGTCTCCGCTAGTTGTAAAGACCGCGCCTTTGTTCTATCTGAATAGCTGGTATAAAAAGCAATTTTCTTTTTCTTCTTTTTTCGTTTTTATATATGTCATGATAAGTTAAATCGAGTCATTTCTTCTTGCACTAAATAAGCTTACTGAAAGACATAAAGTATATATGTATATATATACATCGTTAGTTAAGTTAATTCTGTTGTCTAAATTGTAAAAGGTATTTACCTGAAACAAATAAAATATTCTATTCTATTCTATAATAGTATATATTATATTTTATATATTTTTTTGCATACCAATGATTTGTTTTGGGAAAGTGATTCTCGCACACTGGATGTCCACATTTAACATCTTCACGTTTCACTGCACGTTTTCACAACACTAAAGATGCAGGATCTTTCGGAATTGTAAAAAAAAAAAATGGAATTTTCCAGGATTTGTTTTATATCCGGATGTGCAACCTGGCACGATGCACGTTGACATCGTAAACGGGACACACTTATGCCGAATAAACAAAACAAAAAATTCGCACGCAATTTTTATTTTTAATTATTTATATTGTTTTTGGTGATAAATCAAAATCCGAGAAAGAAATTAAAAAAAAAATAACTGTCACCGTAATGACCGTAATCTTCTCGTTTGTAGGTTAAGGCAACTTGTTTACGATTCCAATATACATATATATATACGTGTGGATCTCTGAGATGATACGCAGCATCACACTGCGGCATAGTTTGAGTGGCGACAATACGGCGTAAAATTTATCGTATTAGAATAAGGCTGTCTGTCCCTAGCTTAGTATAGGGGTGTCCAGATCTGACTATAAAACCGTAACCCCGATTGGCTACGAAAACTGGCTTCTCGATTTCGATTATTTCCATATGTTTATCTCGATCATTTGAGTGTCATGTTTTTGTAAGAGTTCTTCTCTTATAGCTCAATCCCCACTCTTCGGCGTTACCGTAGCGACGCGTTGCCCCTAAGTTAAGTCCGTTATCGTTACCGTTCGTTTCGTTGCTGTTTGGGGCGTTGTGACTTGTAAACGGTCGAAGTGTCGTAGCGTCCGAACGATAGAAAATACGCCCTGCAAATGTTGCGTTTTTGCGACATTTGCCAATTGTATTTAAAATTGGGGGACACTATAATTGGCTTGCGTAGCGGCAAAACAAAGTGGCGAATGAAGAGGAACTGCGGCGCGTTTAATCCACGTAAACAGCAGTGACGTTGTTGATCGGCGTGTTGCAGAATTGAAGATATATCGCCACGCGCGTTTATCGTAAAACATTGTAGGTGATTTGTGTCAATTTTCGAAATGATACATATTGGATAAGTTTTTTTTTTTTTTTTTTTTCAAAGAATAATCCGCGATTGTTTTGATAGATTTTGGTGTGACAAGGCTCATTCTCTTCCTCGAAGGATTCCCGACGATTTGACGGCCTAGATATTCGATAGTGTTTTTCGTTTGCAAGTAACAGTCGTTTGTTTGTGAAAGAATTTCGTTGCTGGATAAGCAAAAGGCAAAAGGGTTTGGGTTTGAAACGGAAAATACTATCGAATGTCTGAACGATGAATTCGTAGATCATCTTTCAAGGAAGAGAATGAGCCATGATCCATCGAAATCCTGCAATAATTACAGATTATTCTATGAGAAAACAGAACAAATGTTTACGTTTTCGAAACTTAGCACAAAGCAGCTAATATTTTTGCAAATTCATTGCAATCAACGTTGTCCTTGGTCAAGGACATCTGCTGTAATAAAAAAATAACCACCATCCAATATAATAAATGGATGCGTACAGAGTTAAAAAAAAATTGTGTACTTTTACAATAACTTATTGTCCACCAACGTCCACGATTTTTTATTTGTTAATTTTTATGTTAATTTTATTTGTTAATTGACCCGTCAAAAAAAAAAACAGCGCGCTTAGATTTTTTTCCATTTTTTAGGCTAACGATTAATCACGAAACATTTTTCAGGTCCGTTTTCAATCTATAATGATTCGTCGAAAAACAGCGTACTTAACAGATTTTCTTTCCACTTTTTAGTCAAACGTTTTATTTATAATCATTCTTGTCCACCAAACGATTGATCGCCAATCGAATTGTACAATTTACAAATTTTTTAATCAAAGTTGTATGGCTACCTTTATAGAGCCAAATAAGCACGCCTCAACAATTCAATTAATGTAAACTAAAAGCTTTGCCACTCATCGAACTTAAAGGTGATCCCCCTTCGGTGAAGTCCTCTTTAAAATGATATGCTCGATGATTTTTTAAATCCGTTCTTAATCTACAATGGTCCGTCGATTTTGTCTTCTGTACAATGAGGCCTTACGCAGTCGGTCGCACGGGCGACAACGTTCAAGGCTACACAGTCTCCCCCCTCTCAAGAGCGATGCGACCAAAGTTATCGAAAGCTCGTGGCACTAGGAGAAACAAGCTTGTCGGGCAACGGCGCTGCCTCACGTCACGGACACGTGCACTCTGGTCGTGTGAGTCGTTAAATAAATGTTAAATAACCGGTCAATTAACCGCCGCTTCGGACATCTTACCGACGGCCATTTATCATTGACGATCTCCTAAAACGGCCGGCAACGTGTCCGGTGACCTTACCGACGAAAAAGAAATAAAAATAAATAAATAACCAATACAACTCGCCGGCAAATCGACGACGCAACCCACCTCGACGCGTCGAGGACCACGTGATCGATTCGCATGTCGAACGCTCCGCAGCCGCTCGTGCGGACGCGTGCCCTTGACATTTAAAACGGTCGCTCGAGCAGGAGATTCCCGAGAAAAATATTAGGCCCCGAGATATACGGGGCTCCGTCCAGCTTCGAGTTACACGAATCCATCGGATTCGTGGAAACTCGCCTCGACGCCTCTGGCAGTTACGGGGCTCCGGTAAAAATATTCTCGGATATATTTATCTCTCCCGTCCACCGTAACAGTCCGTCGGTACCTGCACGGAAAAAAAAAAATCGAGCGCTTCGATTGAGGAATTTTTTTGTTTTCAGCGGACGAGACCTCCGGACCGTGCTCTTTTTTCCTGCTAGTCAAAAATTCGAAAGTTTCGTGGAAAGCGAAGCGTGACCGCGTTGCTCAAGCTACCTCGCGCGTTGCTGCGTACGTTATGTGTATGTGGGCGCGCACACAAAATGAAAACTTAACGTGGCGTTAGAGTGTTGCGTGAAAACGACCGAGGGACTCATTCCAATAACTGCGCGAACCACGGTCTCGGTTATCTCCGAACGACCTTGTGTCGCGAATTTAAAGATACAGCTTGGAAAATAAACGCTTCTGGTAGTTTTTTTTTTTTTAGCATTCGAAGCCGTCTCGTCGCTAATTCGCTGCAATCGCGGATGACTGCCTTCTTTTTTTTTTTTTTTTTTTTTTATACGCTGCGGCGACAGACATTTTTACGATGAGTAGAGCTTTTTGAACGAGTCCCTCCGATAACGGAGAGGAGATGTATCGTCAAATATTAAGTTGTTTTCTTTTCAAATGTTTGCGTTGAGAACAAAAGAAATATTTTTACATTGGAGGTGAATGAAATGTTGAAAATTCTTCTCTGCCATCGTTGAGGCTTTCGCAAACAATTTGAAAGATGGAACGCAAAAAACCTCGTTTCTTAATTCCGAAAATTGTCGCAATACTTATGCGATCCGTCACGCACAAACAATTAGACATTCCCATTACAATCCTTCACCCTTACAATGAATTTGATCTTATTTTCGTAATGTAATCTATTATATGTTTTGGAAAGTTGTATGACTTTCCCGGAACTACGTCACTTCCGGTTTGAAAATCTATTTTTTTTTTTTTTCGTTCGGAAATATCATTTTCAAACCGGAAGTGACGTATTTCCAATGAATTTTTTCGAATTCCATAAATTCCATACTCCACAGTGAGGGCACGCAGAATCTGAACCCCAACAATTTTATTGACCAATATTGTGACTCGCGATAAGGATAATGAATTACCTGCGGCTTTCGCTAAATCTCAAAACAAAAAATAAAAAATTCGTTCCTGATATCGATATATATATATATATATATATATATATATGCATGTAAATGGAGAACGGAAAAGGCAATCAACCGGATTTGCGGGTACGAGTTCCTGAGAAAACTTGAAGCACGAAGCTACTTACATGGTCTCGGCTCTCTCGCCGAGACGACGGTGAAAGTCTTCTTCTGGGCTCTCTCGCGAGACTTGAACGGTTTCAATATTTTTGTTTCTCGTCTCCTTGCCGGAGCAATATTTTCGCTGCCGGCTGTAATGCTTCAAACATTTGCATGGTACACACGCCATGCAAATTGTCGCCAGACTGAGTTTTTTTTTTTTTTTTTTTCGTTGTGCATAAACACGCCAACGATTAAATAGTAATGCGATATTTATTTACGGTGCATCGACAAAACGAGGCTACTTATACGAGGGCGTCGATAAGTATCGAGTTAATATCTTCGATTATTATTTTTTTTTTTTATCGACTCTCAAATATTTACAATTCCTCGCGCAACATATGGTGTTACACATGTGAAATACCTTTTCGACCGTAAAGATAACACGCCACGTTATTTTGGAATACGAGTTAAATAATAATAATAATAATAATAATAATAATAATAATAATAAAAATTCAAATAAACATGCCAATAACAGTATGAAAATGGCATATGAATTTGTTAAAATGTAACAATTTACGATTCACACAATTGTGAAAATAATTGCGTTATACAATCATCGCTCATAACCATTGGAGTTACGAAATCGGAGACTAAAAATAAATCATAAATGGACTTTATTTATAGTGTATACGATCAATTATTGCGGCAAGGATTCACACAATTTCTCGGATCTCGTATTCGTGTAATATAACAGGAACAAAAAAAAAAAAAACTGACAATCCAAATTTTCAGATCACTTCTTCGTCATCTTGTTTTATTCGTAAAGCTTCTTCCATGACATAGCGTAGTTTTTTAGCTATGGATTATTATTATTATTATTATTATTATTATTATTATTATTATTATTATTATTATTATTATTATTGATTTATCTTACATAGTCGCGGCTCATTCCGGCTAATCGAGCGTCCGTTTCTCGCGCGTCATCATTTCGCTCGATGAATTACGACGAAATAAACGAACGGCCCCAATTAAACGATGTGTTTGTTCGATTATAAGCTTCAGCGCTCGTCCCTCGTCATCGGGCATCGCGATGCTAACGGAATTACAATTAAATGCGAACGGAGCGCTAAATAATTCGTGGATAACGACTAAAGTGTGGGAGTGTTAAGGCAGGAAAATACGTGTGGTGATTTTACGTACGCCGTTTAAAGTACGAGTAACTTAGATCGAAGGGGCGAGAGAGAGAGAGAGAGAGAGAGAGAGAGAGGCGAGTGAAAAGCCCCGAGCGGTAACGGGACACCGGGCGCGCGTTCCACGCTCCCGGAAGTTGTTCGCGCTGGGACTCGTTTCGGTGCTCGAAACTTCGCCCCCCCCCCCCCCCGCCCCCTTCTTTAACACGATTTTTTTGCCTCCGTTGGCTCTCGTATCTCGGCAGGATTTCAAGCTTCGTTCTCTCACTGCGATCTTATAGCACGCATCGATTAACGAAACTGTAGCGAAATCATACTTTCATAGCAACTCTATAAAGGGATTTCTCACTCGAAAATTTTAGATTTTTTTCTCGTTCCTCTCTTCGTGTTTATTTGCATAACTGTAAATAAACGCATTTGACAGGGGTTATCAACCGTGAATCCGACACACACACGCACGCACGCACGCACGCACGCACGCACGCACGCGCGCACGCACGCACGCACGCACGCGCGCACGCACACACACATGTATATATAAAAGTGATGAATAATATGTAAAAGTCTCTCCGCCGTCGCCGTGTACAAGAATCGAGGGGCTCTCTGTTTCACCATAGCCAGAAAGCTGACCTTTTTTCCCCCTCATCATAAAGGAAAAAGGTCAGCTTCATTATACAGGGAGCCCCTCCCCTTTCAGCGAAGCTGCCCCCCTCGCTCCAAGCTCGGGGAGAGCGGAAAATTGAAGATATTCCAAGTCCTCTTAGAGGAGAAGGTTCGAGAAGGCAAGGGCGATTGGATCGCGCTGGGGGGGGGGGGAGTACAACTGATTATTCTAAGACCCCTTAATCTCCTAGCCAGGCCCTGATTATTCGAAGTCCCCTTGGCCCAGGGCCTGATTATTCTAAGTACCCTTGAGGTGCGTGTTCAGGCTTCTTGGGCTTCTGCCCAGGCACTGAGTATTCTAAGTGCTAAGTCACCTTGGGACTCGTGTCCAAGCTTTCATTATTTTAAGTCCAGTTAGGTTTCTGTCCAGGCTGTGATTATTCCAAGTTCTCTTGTTGCTCCTGTCCAGCCTTTGATTATTTTAAGACTTACGGAGACTCTTCACGCGACCGCACGGGCCATTAGAAGCCCTAGTAGATATATATTTATAATTGTATAAAATGTATCACACACACACACACACACACACACACACACACACACACACACACACACACACACACACACACACACACACACACACACACACACACACACACACACACACACACACATATATATATATATATATATATATATATATATATATATATATATATATATATATAGAACACGTGAGGGAACGAGGAACGGAGATACCATGGGTGAAAGTGCTTTCTCGGGTGAGATTTCTCGGATAGCTCCCCCCTCCCCTCCCCTCCCATGGGCGTAATCGCGTTGATGATAAATTGATAATATACATTTATATACATATATTTGTCCTACATCTTAAGATGGAAGTCCTCGACATGCTCGAGACAATGCGTGTCGCAATCTTTAAAACGATCAAAAGTTAAGTCCACACGAGGCTGGAGCTTCGAGCTCTCAAGAGGAAGCATCGAGCGCGTCGAAAACAAAAATTTTAAGTGCCGAGAAAATGAATATTAAAAAAAAACAAAGGAGTATGAAATAACGTGTTATTTATTTAGCTCTATCGATTAGACAACACGACGCGAATAGCAGTGGCCAAATGACTTTGTTGAAACGGGTTAAGAGACTAGAAAAAATAGCTTTGCGGGAACACGCCTCGTGTTCCTCAGTGCAGTGCTTCTGCCTCGCTTCTCTGGGTCGCGCACTTGTTTTGGCCTCTTAGTCCAGACGCCAGACGCGCTTATGTATGCAGTCAGAGGTCGCCGAAATAACTTTGTTGGATTCAATAGATTTTAACCTCCCGATCACGAATATATAAGGTGTCTTGTGGAAATCCCGGTCGTTTGATTGTCAATCGCAATTGTTTATTAACAAAATAAGTTTTTTTTTTTTTTTTTCACTTAGGATATTTTTTTCTTACAGTTTGGTCGGTTTTAAGTCGAAAAGGTTTTATGAAACTTTACTCTATAACCTATAGATTTGGAGTAACAAATTGTTGAAAGTTGCAAATAGGCCAAAACTTTTCTACTCAACAAATTTGTAGCGCCCAAAATATACGGTCATAGACGAAAATTGTGAAAAGACTTTTATTCGCCAAATGAACCGAGGCATACGGAAAAAAATATGCGACATTGTGCGAGACCGAATATTATGATTCTAAATCAGTCGCGCAACCGCAGTTTTTTTTCGGGGATATGAAGGAATAGTCGAGCATACGGAATAACCGAAAAAAAACTGCGGTTGCGCGACTGATTGAGAATCATAATATTCGGTCTCTCACAATGTCGCATATTTTTTTCCATGTGCCTCGGTTCATTTGGCGGAGAAGAGTCTTTTACAATTTTCGTCTACGACCTATATTTTCGGCCTATTGCAACTTTCAATAATGGCCTATTTGCAACTTTCAGTAATTCATTGCTCCGAATTGCATAAAACATTTTCGAATTCAAATCAACCAAAGTAAACAAAAAAAAAATCCGAACTGACAAAAACAATAACTTACTCTGTTAATAAACAATTGCGATTAACAATTAAACGACCGGGATTTCCACAAAACACCTTATATATTCGTGATCGGGAGGTCAAAGTCTATTGAATCCAACAAAGTTATTTCGGCGACCTCGGATTGCATACAGAACCACGTCTGGCGTCTGGACTATCTGGCTCTTGTCGTCGACGTGCGCAAAAGCGCACGTTGCGCCCTCCCGTTCGTCACTGTGCCATGCGGTCGGCTGGATCCACACATTTCCGTTTCTCTACTGTACATTAATAAATCGAAACACACACACACACACACACACACGCGCGCGCGCGCGCGCACACACACACACACATACATATATACACGCAGAGCGAGATGAATAATAGATTCTGGTGACCTTGTCGACGTCTGATGCTCCTGCGTGCCGCACGTACCTGGAAGTCGATTATATTACTGCGACTTCGATCAGCGCTCGAGTAGCGCGTGGTTGTTATTATTCGCTTATGCCGGCAGTTTCTCGCGTACCGTTTACCGTATTTTCGCGATACGAACTTTATCGCGATCTTATACAAATACAATGCCATTTTTTTTTTTTTTTTTTATGTTGTAGAAACAATGCGTGGAGAATAATGTCTAAAATTCAAGAAAGGTTATCGGATATTTACATCAAATAAATCAATCCAAAGTCGACAGATTTAGCTTCTTTAGCGAAGTTATTATTGTTCGCGTATCGCTCGTAGTTTCACGCGTACGATTTATCGCACTTTCTTGACACGAGCTCGATCGCGATCTTGTATCGAAAGGGAAAAAAGTGTTATTGGGGTTGCATGAGCACGAACTTGATTATTAGATGCAATACAATGTTTTTTTTTTTTTTTTAATATATTTTATATCAACAATGCATGGAAGATAATGTCTGAAAAAAATTCAAGCAAGCTTGCCGGCTTCTTACATTATTTAATGTAAATACGTTATATTATTGATTAATTAATAATGAATTATTAATTAATTAATAATGAATTAATAATTAATTAATAATTAATTAATAATTAATTAATAATTAATTAATAATTAATTATTAATTAATTATTAATTCATTATTAATTATTGTGTTATTAATGTTATTACATTATATTATTTAATAAATACATTATTTAATGAAAATAGCCGGTAACCTCGTTTGAATTTACCAAAGTCGACATATTTCTCTCTGTCTCTGGTCGAAAACGGGTCGCACTTGCGATTTTCTTTAGTTTCATTTGTATTTCGCGTTTAGATGCATATAGGAACTATAGTTCGACAGGAGCGACACTTTAAAATTTTCATAATGCAACATAGACGACGTTCTATGTTTATTTGCATGGCAAAGGCGTAGAAAGGGAGTTTCTGACGAATGTGGAATTCTCACGAGTCAGCACTCGCCTTTCTACGCCCCTGACGTTCACTGTGAAAAAAAAAAATGCCTGCGAAATTCAATGTGTCGGTACCGGAATTTTTTAATGCGTAAACTGGTGTATCAAATTTCACGTACGATTTTGATAAAAAAAATTAACGTACAGTACTATGTTAAAAAAAAAAAAAAACTTTAGAAATACTTTACTTTGAATGATTTGCCTTAATTTAACTGTAAAAGTACTTTAATTCCAATGGTTCGCCTTAATCTCACTGTAAAAGTACATTAATTTTTCACCACAATCGTAAATAAAATTTAATGTACCAGTTTTTGCATAAAAACTTCCGTCCCATTAAATTTCCGCTACGTTAAATTTACAATTTTTTTTTTTTTTTTTTTTTTTTTTTTAGTCTTCACATCGTTTGTCTTTTAAGTGTGCGCAAAAAGGCACTTTGTCGCACTGGTGCGCAGTATTTTTCTCGTACGTCGTGCGTAAAAGTGCTTTTTCGCCTTCACTTCACGGAAACGAAGGGATTTTACTTGCAGGCGTCAGGAAAAATTGTATTTCTTTGTTTCATCGAGAAAACCTTGCGGCGCAATTTTATCTTGCAATTTTTTTTATATGTCCGTCGCAACTCGTCGACAAAGTTTTTGCGTTACTAATGTTTCTTTTTTTTTTTGTTCTTTGAATAAACCGTTACGATATTATGAATTCATTGTTTGCGCTCGCTTCGTTGCTGCGCCGAGTTTGAATAATAGCCGAGGCCAAGGGCGAGAGCGTGTACCGCTGCGTGTCGGTTCCTTTCCCGTGCGAGCGGTGTTACTGTTTGAGGTTGAAGGAAACCGAATTAATTCCCTCCCCCCCCCCCCCCCACGTGTGGGAAAACTACTCTAGCGGCGGACGAGGGAGTCCCAATGGAAACGCGATGAGAACATTCAAGGCTCATGCCCGGCGAGACGGAGGCTCGGGCGAACGCCGGTAGCTGACTCAGGTAACCGAAAGAAAGTCGGTCCCGTTACGAAATAGCGAGTGAATGCCGGCTATCTGGGTCGGACAAAAGGGGAACTTCCGCGAGTCAGCGGGCGACCGAGCGGCAGCCCTGCTAGACCGAACAACCGAGCGATTCGCCGCTGCCACAGCGGCCTCGTAACGGACCTCGGGATTTTACGAAAGACACGATTTCGAAATCGCCAATGAACTATCGCGCGTGCATCGAGAGTACGACAATCGAGCCTCGAGAGTCTATCGAGGAACTATATATATATATATATATATACATATAAGCCTCAAATCGACGAAAGAGTTTGTTCTCAAGCTGCACGAAATATATTAAGTTCTTGAACTTATGAGTATGTGAAACACACTGCGGAGTGCGAGAGAGATAGCATCGATGGGGATCTCGGCGGAGCGAGAGAGACACGCTGAGAACAGGAAGGTCCAAGCAGCTCGACCTTCCTGTTTTACCGGCCGAAATAGGTGATTTCGTAGTTTTCACTTTACGTCGTTACAATGCGACGGGTGTGCTTAAAATTTCACAGGACTGTATTAAAAACATAAACCATTCGGCGTGCACTCGAATTTCGGTCGAAATCTTCCGAAAAATAGAGAAAATCGAATATTAAAAACTGTCGCGGAAACCATCATGGCCGCTGAAATGTTTACAGCATCCGTTCTGTTGGATATGAAAAAATCATAGATTTTACATACGTCAAAAGGGAGTGCACGCCGATTCTGTGAAGTTCTCCGAATATTCAAAAACCATCGGAAAGTTGCTCACTCAAAAGATAATCCACGTGAGGTGTAAACTGCGATTACTTAGTCTATCGACTTGCGACGGGTGATTCGAGCCGATGAACACGGCCGAACGAAGTGTAGGGCACGATGCAGAGCCACCTGGGCGTCAATCGTGACACTACGTTCACGGACTTTCGCAAACTATAATATTCGATTTTCTTAATTCCTTGTAAGTTTTCAATCAAAATTTAACTGCACTCCGAAGCGTAAACGCTTCGGAGTGCAGTTAAATTTATGTCAATATCATAATCCTGTATGATTCGAAGCATATGTGCGGTATATTAACAATGCTAAGTCGGAACAGAAAAATTGGTTGGGTCCATCGGTAAAACAGGTGAAGCAGGTTAAAAAAGTTAAAAAAAAAAAACCAGCTCCAGCATCCCCTTAAGGACATGTGAAACGACTCGGTCGGTAACCAAATTCTGTAATGAATGCGATTCAGAGACCGTAGACTTTTCGGGAAAAAGCAAAGCATTAGCGAATGCACAATTTAATACCGCGTCCGATGATGCTTTCGTTTTATCCGAAAGGTCAACCGATTTTAAATGGCATTGATTCGAAAAAATGCATCTATCTCTCTCGCACTCATGTGTCATGTGGTACATCTTTCACATGGCCTTAAGGACATGTGGAACGACTCGGTCGGTAACCAAAATCTGTAATGAATGCGATTTAGAGACCGTAAACTTTTCGGCAAAAAGCAAAGCATTAGCGGACGCACAATATAATACCGTGTCCGATGATGCTTCCTTTTTATTCGAAACGCTAACCGATTTTAAATGGCATTGTTTCGAAAAAAAAATCCATCTATCTCTCTCGCACTCATGTGTCACGTGGTACGTCGTTCACATGGCCTTAAGAGCATGTGTAAACACTGTGGAGTGCAAGAGAGACAGCATCAGTGGCGCTCTCGGCGGAGCGAGAGAGAGACACACCGAGAACGTGTTTCACATGCTCTTAAGGAGGGAGTCTCGCTGAGGCTGACTTCGCATAAGTTCGACAAAAATAATAGAAAAATTGCAAGTACTTCTTGATGGTATAAAAATCTGAAAAAATTCATGCATACTAAAGGTACTGAGAAGATTAATTTTGCATAATAATAATTACAAAATGTTATTAACAAATTGATGAAAAAAATAATTGCTTAACAAATTTGCCCGCAACCCAACTTTTTTTTTTTTTCGTGAAAATGATTCGTTTATTTTTCTGAATACGCATGAATTTTTTCAGATTGTTAAATAAAACAGGCCATAAAACAGGTTGTGTAAATAAAACAGGCCTGAACTGGCCGTCGTGTTGACTTCAATCCGGGCACGCTTTTGCCCGGCGTGTGCAAACCCTATGTCCAAACCCTATCTACACTGTAAAAAAAAAAAATTTGTTTGAAAATTACTCAACAGTATTGGAAGCTTTTTTACATAAACTGCTTCTGAAATTTCAAATACATATGCGTTGCAATTTTACAGTAAAATTAGTATATTTTATGGAAATTTTTGTGAATTTCAGGCAAAAGATTTGTAATCTTAATATCTCGTATTGTAATTTTACAGTTAAAGTACATTAATGTTCAATTAATGTAAATAATGTCAAGAAATTTCAATTTTCCGTAAATTAAATTTACAATTTTTTTTTTACAGTGTATAAGACCGTGATCTATTCTGTAGGATATATAAAATATTCTATAACTATGTTAATATTCTATAACTATAATAATATTCTGTAACTATGTTAATATTCTATAACTATATTAATATTCTATAACTATGTTAATATTCTATAACTATGTTAATATTCTATAACTATATTAATGTTCTATAACTATATTAATGTTCTATAACTCACATACAGTAGAACCTCACTTATCCGAGATTTCACTTATCCGACGTGTGCTCTCCCCACATTACCTCGGATAAACGGGGTTCTACTGTACGTAAAACGAGAGTGTGCGCCGATTCTCTGAAATTCCCTGAATATTCCAAAATCGTGACAAAGTCTATTACACAAATGTAATCAATGTGAAGTGTATTCTACCTTTACTGTTCACTCGTGACAAAATTGGAGCCGATAAAAAGCGCATGAATGCAGCGTAAGACTAAGGTTCTTGCCGTTTAAAAAAAAAAAAAAAATATGTTGACACTGAACAGGGTCGTGCGATTTGAAATTTTTTTCTCTCTAAATTTTGTACTCATGGAACTCCGCATCTTTGGATTAAGATGAGAAAGTACTTTGTACTTTGCATTTTGTAAAAGTACTTTATGTACGAAAATTACTTTGTACTTAAAGTAATTGCGGGACTTGGTACTTGGTACTTTGAGTACTTTTCGATAATTTGCCCAGCTCTGATTGATCTTGCCCAGATCCATAAACAGCTGACAAACAAAAAAAAAACCAACTCGCTCTCGTCCGAAACATTAACAGTAGCCGAGATAACGGGAAAAGGAATTTGTTATCGACACGCGTCTGTACTGCGCGATCACAAACGGTTAAGGAATACAATTTCTCACACATACAAGTCTTCCACTATCTCTAATCCGTGAATAATGTAACGAAACTCCGTCCATCGTGTATACAATTACTTTTAATTGTTAGCTTGCATACTGATGTAGAATACATCCGTATCCAACCGTATGCATTTGCGATTCGCCTAATAGTTCCATTTTCTTCTTTTCTGTATTCCTCCTCTTTTTTTTTAATTACAAAAAATTGTAAATGCAAAAACGTTCGTCTCGTCAATCAAATAATAAATAACGGTGTGGCTATTCGCACCCTTTCGTGTGTCGTGTGTCGTGTGTCGTGTGTCGTGTGTCGTGTGTTGCCATATAAGCTTTTATACAGGTAGCTTTTCGTGTGTCGTGTGTCGTATGTTGAAGCTTTTTCGTGCGTCGTACGTCGTGCCTTCCTTGTCGTACTGTGGCATAGCATTTATCGTGTGTCGTGTGTCGTGTGTCGAGAGTGTTGTGTTTCATAATTTATTAGTTTCAATTAAGCATGACATTATTCGTGTGTCGTGTGTTGTGTTTCGAGAGTGTTGTGTTTCATAATTTATTAGTTTCAATTGAGCATGACATTATTCGTGTGTCGTGTGTCGTGTGTCGTGTGTCGAGCGTGTTGTGTTTCACAATTTATTAGTTTCAATTAAGCATGACATTATTCATGTGTCGTGTGTCGTGTGTCGTGTGTTGAATGAGTTGTGTTTCACCATTTATTAGTTGCAATTGAGCATGGCATTTTTCGTGTATCGTGTGTCGTATATCGTATATCGAACGTGTTGTATTTCACTATTGATCAGTTCCAATTAAGCATAATATTTTTCGTGTGTCGTGTATCGTGCGTCGTGCGGCGTCCGTGTTGTGTCTCACCTTTTATTAGCTCACATTAAGGCAATGGGAAATTAGTCGGACGGTATCAAAACCTATATTGTAATGGACTATACTTAATTGGAACTGATCAATAGTGAAATACAACACGTTCGATATACGATATACCACACACGATACACGAAAAATGCCATGCTCAATTGCAACTAATAAATGGTGAAACACAACTCATTCAACACACGACACACGACACACGACACATGAATAATGTCATGCTTAATTGAAACTAATAAATTGTGAAACACAACACGCTCGACACACGACACACGACACACGACACACGACACACGACACACGACACACGAATAATGTCATGCTCAATTGAAACTAATAAATTATGAAACACAACACTCTCGACACACGACACACGACACACGACACACGACACACGATAAATGCTATGCCACAGTACGACCAGGAAGGCACGACGTACGACGCACGAAAAAGCTTCAACATACGACACACGACACACGACACACGAAAAGCTCACCTGTATAAAAGCTTATATGGCAACACACGACACACGACACACGACACACGAAAGGGTGCGAATAGCCACACCGAATAAATAATAAATAATAAATAATAAATAATAAATAATAAATAATAAATAATAAATAATAAATAATAAATAATAAATAATAAATAATAAATAATAAATAATAAATAATAAATAATAAATAATAAATAATAAATAATAAATAATAAATAATAAATAATAAATAATAAATAATAAATAATAAATAATAAATAATAAATAATAAATAATAAATAATAAATAATAAATAATAAATAATAAATAAATTTCCATTCGACCGTCTCTATTCCCTATTCGGATAAATTGTGATTGATACAATGTGTATGGCTGGCCGTCCCGGAGACGCCGGCACGAAAGCCGCAAGGTGGCTACATAGTACCGATACATGCTATAGGCAAAGTGGCAGAACTGGGTCGACCCGCTGCCAGCGTATATAGGAGAGTCGCACACGTGTGACTCAACTCGCGTGGCGTCGATCCGCGTACACACAACTATGCACCGGTCTTTCCATACCGTCTGGCGGTCGAAACACACGGCTTCGGTTCGTACGTACAGGTACGACTAAGTACGATCATGGCCGCTATCCTCCACCACCTTGACACGGATTGTCGCGTGTGCGGGGATGACTGGGCATCGTGTGTTCGCGATATCATCGCTCTCGAGCGTTTCAACAAATTTTGCCCTCTTCATCCCCCCCCCCCCCCCCTCCGAATGTTTTCATTCAATCTTCTTACTTTCTGTTCTTTTTTTTTCTCTATTCTGCCAACGCCCTGGAACTGTCCTGCGCTGCACCGAGCACACTTTTATAGATTTCGTCACTCAGGCTCTGTTTTTTTTTTTTTTTTTTTTTTAATTAATTCGATAATCGTTGTTTTTACGAAGAATATCGTGAGGACCTTTTTTTTGTAGAGGATTTTGGATTTTAAAAGTTAAGATCCTGGATTTCAAATAAATGGATCTGATAGACTTTGTCGCTTGGGCGATATTCTTGCGGTTAATTCGGTAATCGCTGATTTTACGAGGAATAGTTTGAGGACCTTTTTTTGTAGAGGATTTTGCACTCTACACAATAAGGTTGTATGAATCCAGACTTCATAATCAACTGTTCTGCGCTGTACCGAGCCCATATAAGGATTTCATAAATTTCGTCAACTAGACTTTTGTTTTTATTAAATTTTTTTTTTCTCTTTGCGAATTCGTTAATCATTGTTTTTACGAAATATATCGTGAGGACTTTTTTTTATAAAGAATTTTGGATTTTACAAGTAAGGTCCTGGATTTGAAATTCTTGCGGTTAATTCGGTTATCGCTAATTTTACGAGAAATACTTTGAGGACCTTTTTTTGTAGAGGATTTTGCACTCTACAAATAAGGTTGAATGAATTCAGACTTCATAATCAACTGTTCTGCGCTGTACCGAGCCCATATAGGGATTTCATAAATTTCGTCAACTAGACTTTTGTTTTTATTAAATTTTTTTTTTTCTCTTTATGAATTCGTTAATCATTGTTTTTTACGAAACATATCGTGAGGACTTTTTTTTATAGAGGATTTTGCACTCTACAAATAAGGTCGTATGCATCCAAACTTTCTAATCAACTGTCCTGCGCTGTACCGAGCCCATACAGGGATTTCATAGATTTCGTCACCTAGACTTTTATTTTTAATATTTTTGGCTTCCTCATAGAGGAAGCTTAGCGAATAAAAAAAATTTCAACTTTCAACTTTCAACTCTCAACTTCCAATTTTGATGAGGAAGCGATATGAAAATTCAATTTTCAGCTTTTATGAGGAAGCGTCATGAAAATGTCAATTTTCAACTTTTTTTTTTATTATAATTCGATAATTATTGTTTTTCCGAAGTATATCGTGAGGACCTTTTTTTGTAGAGGATTTTGCACTCTACAAATAAGGTCCTGGATTTCAAGTACATGGATTTGACGGACTTCGTCGCTTGGGCGACATTTTTGTGGTTAATTCAGTTATCGCTGATTTTATGAAGAATAGTGTAATGACCTTTTTTGTCCAGAATTTTGCACTCTACAAATAATGTATGCATCCAGACTTCCTAATTAACTGCCCTGCGCTGTACCGAGCCCACATAGGGATTTCATACACTGCAAAAAAAAAAAAAAAAAAAAATTGTAAATTTAATTTACGGGATATTGAAATTTCCTTACATTATTTACATTAATTGATCATTAATGTACTTTTACTGTAAAATTACAATACGAGACATTAAGATTACAAATTTTTCGCCGGAAATTTACAAACACTTTGCATCGAAAATACTAATTTTACTGTAAAATAGCAGCGCAATATGTATTTGAAATTTCAGAAGCAGTTTATGTAAAAAAAGTTTCCAATGCTGTTCAGTAATTTTCAAACAAATTTTTTTTTTACAGTGTAGATTTAACCACCGAGGCTTTTTTTTTAATTAATTCGATAATCATCCTTTTTACGAGGAATATCTCGAGGACCTTTTTTTTTTGTAGAGAATTCTACAGTCTATAAATAAGGTTCTGTGCATCGTGATCGCCAAATGAAATCTCGGTCGGCTTTTTCATAGATCTTTAAGGCACGAAATGACCCTCGGCCTTTAAGTTTTCTTCTTTTTGCATCAAATAAACAGATTTTACGATGAAGTTATTATCGAAAAGCAATTTTCAGAACGCATTGCCACAGGCAAAAATTGTTTTAAGAATGCTTCGATGAAAATCCATGAAAATATTTTAAACTGGTCTTTGAAGTGTTAAAAAAAAAAAAAAAAAAAAAAAAGAACGGGCATCGAAACTGCCAAAGTTCGAAATATCCGACAAGTCCAAAAGCCCAAATATCGATTTTCTCGTAAACCGTCGCGAATACGAAAAAAAAATATGCGCGCCAACTTTTTTGTCCAAAACTCCGAGCTCTGCAAAAAAAAAAAAAAAAAGATATCTCGGAAAAATATTCTCGACGCTCCGTCAGCGAGTCAAACGCTTCAGAAAGTTAATTTACTAGCCGACGAATAAAATGTCTCGTACGATGCGATTAAATTATTAAATGTCATATTTATCGAGAAAAAAAAAATTAATTTATCGAAAAGGAAGACAAAAAAAAAAAAGCTTTCGCTCGATGAAAAACTGGCTCGGCGACTGATTTAACGGGCGCTCGAGAGATATCGAGACGACGATTGGCTCGTAGCTCAACAATCGCACTTTGTACACCGAACGAGAAAAATTATATCCTCCGTCTCTCTGATTTATGAGGATTTCGCGTCTACACCGATATTTTTAGTTGAGAAAGTGGAACGAAAAAAAAAAAAAAAAAAAAAAAAAGAGGAGTAATATTACACAGTATGTTTGTCAGGGATAAAGAATCGAGGCTGATATAAATACCGTGCGGGCGCTCGCACACGAGTTCGTACTCACTGCGGCCCGGCAGCGGCGGAGACGCACAACCAGCCTCAATATCTCGTCGCGAGCAAATGTTTTTTAAAGGTAACGCGCGAATGAGGATAAGCGTTACTCCGTTGAATTTTCCCGTAAAAATAGCGGGCATTTGACTTGGAAAAAAAAAAAAAGAAACATACGAACAACTTAAATCTCGAGTATCTGAAATTCCTTTGCACAATTTAGCTGGAATCTTGGCGATCGTTGCAGTTGTCTAGACTTTTATTAAAAAAAAAAAGAGTGAAAATGAGGGGATTTAATTTGAAGAGAAATAAAATGCAAGGATAAAAGTTACATCTCGAGTATCTGAAATTACGTTACGTGATTTTCCTGGAATCTTGGCGATCCGTGTGGTCTCTGGACTTTTGAAAAAAAAAAAAAAAAAAAAAAAAAAAAAAAAACGCAAATAACGAGGATTTAACTTGAAAAAAATAAAAATAAAAAAATAGACGAAAAAGTTAAATCTCGAGTATCTGAAATTACGTTACGTGATTTTCCTGGAATCTTGGCGATCCGTGTGGTTGTCTGGAATTTGTAAAAAACAAAATGCAAAACAACGAGAATTTGGCTTGAAAAAAAAAAAAGAAAAAATTACACGAAAAAGTTAAATCTCGAGTATCCGAAATTTCGTTACGAAATTTAGCTGGAATCTTGGAAATCGGTGCAGTTTTCCGGACTTTTTCGAGAAAAAAAACGCAAACCAGCGGGTATTTAATTTGAAGAAAAAGAAAATGTAAGGAAAAAAGGTACATTTCGAGTATCTGAAATTACGTTACATGAATTTCCTGGAATCTTGGCGATTGGTGTGGTTGTCTGGACTTTTGTAAAAAAAAAAAAACGCAAAAAACGAGGATTTAACTTGAAAAAAAATAAATAAATAAAAATAAAAAAATAGACGAAAAAGTTAAATCTCGAGTATCTGAAATTTTGTTACACAATTTAGCTGGAATCTTGACGATCGGTGCAGTTGTCTGGACTTAAAAAAAAAAAAAAAAAAAAAAAAAAAAAAAAAGTGAAACAGCTGAAATGTAATTTGAAGAAAAAAAGGAAAAAAAAATGTTAACAAAAAAACGTTACCTTTAGAGTATCTGAAATTCCGTTACCATACTTTAGCTGGAATCTTGGCGACCAGTGCGGTTGTTCGAGCTTATCTAAGGAAAATGCGAAACAGCGGGGATTTAATAAAAACAAATTAAAAAAAAAAAAAAAAACGAAAAAAGTTGCATCTCGAGTGCCTGAAATTCCGGTACATAATTTGGCTGGAATCTTGGGGATCGATACAGTTGTCTGGACTTAAAAAAAAAAAAAAAAAAAAAAAAAAAAAAAAAAAAACCAAACAGCGGGGTTTTAATTGGAAATAATAAAAAAAATCTTTTTTTTTTTTTTACGAAAAATGTTACAGCTCGAGTATACTAAATTCCATTAAATAATTTAGCTAGAATCTAGAGAGGATCAGTGCAGTTGTCTGGCCTCGCGATATACTCATCGGATACATAGCTATATAAGAGAGTAAGTCGGACGTGGGCAGGAGGCGAGCAGACAGGGTATTGGCGCAGCAACGGATCTAGAGTTATCGATTAAACGAATGGGCTTTTTCATGGGCTTATGAAAAAAAAAAAAAAAAAATCACTGTTACGCCACTGCGGTTTAGCGATAAGAGTTTCGGTTGGTTAACGAGGAAACACGAAAGTTACTCGAAACTCAAAGAACTCGACTCTTTTTATGCTGGTTTATCTGAATTAATCATTTTTTACTCTTTTTTTTTAGTTGCTCATAATTTCGTTTTCTTGTGTTTCAGTCAATTTGGCCGACAGCGGAGGCCAAAGGGTTGACATGACGCATTTCGATCTTCTCAAAGTTCTCGGTACCGGAGGTAAGACCTTTTCTTGTTCTGTACAATATGTAAAGACAAATGAAACTTTAATGGAATGGAGCTTAACAAAAAAAAAAATACAAAAAAATTAAATATTCCGAGCAGAAAGAAAAATTCATTAAAATGTGATTAAAAAAGTGATGAATGTATTTTTTTTTTTTAAGAATCATTTGTTATTAAATTATAATAATGTTAATTACAAATTCTAGTTTATTAGTAAGATTAGTTCACATGTGTTTGGGTTCGATTTGTTATTCTGTGGTTTAATCGAATTTTTTATTATAGTAACGTTTTTTTTACCAAACTATCCATTCGTCGTTTCAGCCTACGACAAAGTGTTTCTCGTAAAAAAAAGTGACCATGAATAAATAAATTTAAAAAATATCCATTTATTATTGAATTATAATAATTTGATTTATTATTCGAATCATAAGATTATTTAAAATCCATAAAGCGGGAAGATCACATGTGCTTGGTTTCGATCAGTTATTGCTTCGGTTCAATCGAATTTTTTGTCACGACAGAAAATTTTAACCAAACATCCATTCGTTTTTTCAGCCTACGGCAAAGTGTTTCTCGTTCGTAAGAGGACGGGTGCCGACGCTGGACGTCTGTACGCCATGAAAGTCCTGAAGAAAGCGTCGATAGTGCAGAAGAAAAAGACTACGGAGCACACGAAAACAGAGCGTCAAGTTCTGGAAGCTGTTCGGGACAGTCCCTTCCTTGTGACTCTACACTACGCCTTCCAGACCGACGCCAAACTTCATTTGATTCTCGGTAAACGAAGTTCCCGACTCCACCGATTCGTCTCAATGAAAGCAATCAATGCCATTTGCGATCTTTCTAATACGTTCTCTCCGCACAGATTACGTCAGCGGTGGTGAATTGTTCACGCATTTGTATCAACGGGAACACTTCACCGAGGACGAAGTCAGGATTTACATCGGAGAGATCATTCTCGCTTTGGAGCATCTTCACAAGGTTCGGAAAAAAAACTTGTCATTTATTAATTTTTTTCATTTATTAAGTAGTAGTGAAAGTGCATTTACTGACAACATCGTGTAGACTATACAATATCTGGTACAACAACAAAGAAGATTTACATAGACATTGTCAATGGGCCATCGACCGGAGTCCTTCAGCCCATCATTTATTAATTTTTGTAATTTATTAATTTTTGTGATTTAGTAATTTTTTTTAACGTATTAATTTTATCTTTTACAGTTGGGAATTATCTATCGCGACATAAAGCTCGAGAACATCTTGCTGGATCGAGAAGGTCACATAGTCCTGACGGATTTCGGTTTGAGCAAAGAATTTTTGCCGCACGAACGAGACAGCAACGCCCGTGCCTATTCATTCTGCGGTACAATAGAGTACATGGCACCGGAAGTCGTACGCGGCGGATCAGCCGGCCACGATATCGTAAGCACGAAAAAAAAAAAGAAAAAAAAATTAACATCTTACAAAGCGCGCTACAGTCCGCGAACTCCATTAGTCGCTTCCTCGAGCATTTGATTATTTCTTTGTAACATTATCGCGTGCGTAATATCTGAGAGCCACATATTTATTTTTCTTTTCACAATCGCACAGGCCGTTGATTGGTGGAGCGTCGGCGTTCTGACGTACGAGCTATTGACTGGAGCCTCGCCGTTCACCGTCGAGGGGGAGAAAAACACGCAGCAAGAGATATCGAGAAGAATATTGAAAACCGAGCCGCCGATACCGAATCACTTGGGATCGTCGGTGAGAAATTTTATCTCGCGGCTTCTCGTCAAGGATCCGAGGCAACGATTGGGCGGCGGTCCACGGGACGCCAAAGAGCTGAAGGAACATCCCTTCTTCAAGAAAGCTCCGTCGCCGTTCAGCTGGGAAGCCCTGGAAACCCGACGAATTTCGCCGCCCTTCGTGCCGAGAATTGCCCATGAACTCGACACCAGCAATTTTTCCGATGAATTTACGAAAATGGTCGCGGCCGATAGTCCCGCTGTGGTACCGCCGAATTACGACAAAATATTCAGGGTAAGCCACCGCGTTCTTCGTTATCTAAACAACCGTGCCCTGATTAATAAACTGGTTTCACGGCTTCCTGTGGAGGGAGGAATAATTTATGCGTGGTTCCGGACAATGCGCGCGACGATAATGAGAAAATATTAATTACATATTCCTTTGTTGGCAACGGTAACTACGAATATTTAAAAATTAGTGCTGCAAAGCGACTGAAAATTTTCTACTTTGACGATCGAAGGAATTCAATGCTTCAAAGTTCGATACAAAGCAAGTGTTCGGGAAAATAAGAGTAGCATTTTTTTTTATCTCGTCCAAAGTAAATGCGTAGTCGTAAAATTTGTCCTATCTACGTTGAGAGTAACAGCAATCTTCGTGTGCCTATAGGTTCTTCCTTAGAAGAAATTTTGATTTTCTACATGAAACCTCGACAGAAATTTTCGTAATTTTTATACATTTTGGTCAATGGCATGTGACGATAGTCCGAAAATATCAGTGAAATATCGTTTCACTTACAACGATAACTTCGCTTACTTAAAATTAGTGCTGCGAAGCGATTGAATATTTTTACTTTCACGAAGGAAGGAATTCAATACTTCAAAGTTCGATACAAAGCAAGTGTTCGGGAAAATAAGGGCTGCATTTTTTTTACCTCGTGCTAAGTAAAATAGGTAGTCCTAAAATTTGTCTTATCTACGCTGTGAATAATAGCAATCTTCATAAGCATATGGGGCATTATGTGGTCCTACCATTTAGTTGTTTATATAACTGAACTAACTCTCAAAGGCACTCAGATTTTTTTAATGAACTTTTCAAAAATAGTTTATATTTATTTATGATAAAAAAATGAACTTGTTGATCGACACACTTTAAAAATCTGAAGAAATTCTTAAAATCTTATATATAAACAAATTTTAAGATTTGAGTCGAAGTGAGGCGTTGAAAAAATTTGTCGATTATGGCTTACCGCTTGACTATTTTTCCTATGCAACACTGCATTTTTGGGATTTTTTTCTGATTTATCCGAGGAGTTTTTATTTTCTTTACGTTAAAAAAATGTTTAAAGTTTAAAATTGTCGCGAATTGTCAATAAGTTTTTCTTTTATCACAAATAATTATTATCAATGTCAAGAAATCCGAGTGCTTTCGAGAGTTGGTTCGAACTCAAAGTAAATATCGAAAATATTTACTTCGGCGAATGTCCAGATTTAATACTTCAAAGCTCGATATAAAAATAAGTGTTAAGAAAAAGAAAAACAGTCTTTTATTATCTCATGCAAAGTAAAATACCAAGTCCCAAAATATGTCTGATCTGCGTCTTATCTACACATATCTTAATTCTCAGAAAGAAATTTGAATTTCCTGCAACAAACCTCGACAATACATGTTCGTAATATTCCCAATTAATGAAAACTCCTTTTTTATATTTGCAGGGTTATTCCTACGTCGCTCCGTCGATAATATTCGGCGAGAACGTTGTGAGCGAGGAGATCTTCAAGGAGTCCGGACCAGCGGCGCACGATGTGCACCGTCCCTCGTCGTCGGACGTGTTAGCGGCGCGTTTCGAGGAGTCGACATTCTTTCAAGTCTACGAGCTCGATCCGCGCGAAGAGGCGCTCGGCGACGGGAGCTTCTCAGTCTGTCGTCGTTGCCGTCATCGCCAGACGCTCCAGGAGTACGCGGTCAAGATAGTGAGCCGTCGAGTCGACTGCGGTCGCGAGGCGAACCTGCTGCGAACGTGTCAGGGTCATCCGAACGTGGTGAAGCTGATAGAAGTCTACCAGGACAGAGCTCACACCTACATAGTAATGGAATTACTATCGGGCGGCGAATTGCTTCGGGGAACTCGCCACTTCACCGAACCGGAAGCTCGCCGAGTGATGAAACAGCTCGCCTCGGCGGTGAGATTCATGCATTCTCGGGGCGTCGTTCATCGAGACCTCAAGCCCGAGAATCTCGTCTACGCCCACGCGGCCGAGGACTCGGTCGTCAAAGTCGTCGACTTCGGTTTCGCCCGGCTGAAGCGCGCCTGCGAGCCGCTTCACACTCCGTGCTTCACGCTTCCTTACGCCGCGCCGGAGGTTCTCGCCCGACAGGGCTACGACGAGAGCTGCGATCTGTGGAGCCTCGGAGCGATTCTTTATTCCATGCTCTCGGGCAGTCCGCCCTTCCGCGCCGGCTCACCCGACCTCGCCTCGAAGATCCGAACGGGCGAGATTAATTTCGACGGCAGCGCCTGGAACCACGTTTCGCCGGCTTGTCGCGCCGTCACCAAAGGATTGCTCATGGCCGATCCCCACGAGCGTCTTACCGCCTCGTCTCTCGTCGGCCACTCCTGGCTCACCGGCTCCGACTCCGCGCCCTCGGCCTCGAGGACCGAAGCCACTTCCACCGGCTCCATCGGACTCGGCGAAAGAATCGGCAGCTTCAGACTGCGCGAGGTCGACGGTGCTAAATTGGCGCAGAGACGAAAATTGCACAAACGCTCGACCTCCAGTTCCGTCTCGTCTTCCGCTTCGACAACTTCCTCGAGCCCGTCGGTGCAAATACTGAGACCTCCGAGCGCGACGACCACAACGACGACATCCGCGTCGCCGGCTCAGCCGAGCGCTTTCGACTTCGGCGAGGACAAGGTCAACGAATATCTGAGCTCGCTGTCGTCGTCGTCGGATTCAAATTCACCGAGGATTCCTCATCAAGCCGAGAGAACCGAAAACACGGGCGAACCAAAACCGAAGAGACGCAAACGCGACGGCGGATGCAAAACTTCGAATCCCAGCTGCAGCGACGGACCCGTCACGAGATCGAGAAAAAGGAAACTCGAACAGACGGCCAGCGGGTCAGACAGCTCCGCGGAATCAAACGAATCGTCACATTTAGGCAAACAAGATCTCAATGTTCATAGGAAACAAAAAAGCGGCAAACGACCCAGACGCTTAGCGGCAATAATAGTCGAGTAAATTATTCGTAGTTTTTAGTCTTAGTCGTCAATTCTTTTTTTTTTTTTCTTTCCTCTTAGTCATAATTCGTGTCGCGGAAGGTAAACGGCTCGGCTCTTCGACATTAATTCAAGCGTACTTCTGATAATGGAGGCGAAAAGGGTTTCGGAACAATAATTTTGAGTAACAGAGAAAAATAGTTAACATCATTTTGTTTTACATTTTTTTTTTTTTTAAGGAAGATTGTTGCCTCGAATTCTCTCAAGTGAGAACAGTATGACGTGAAATTGAAAATTCAGCTCACTAATTTATTTCTCAAACGAGATATAAATTATAATTCTTTAAGCTACAAAAAAAGGAACGTAATTTCTTATTTTTGTTTCAATTCAGGGACAAATTTCCAGTCTTCGGCTAGTAATAATTGCAACGAAACAAAGACGATTTCTAGAGATTATGTTTAGCAAAAAGAAATGTCTCGCGGAGTGAGATTAAAAACTGTGCCGTTTACCTTTGTCCTGTTGCGTCATTCCTATCTCGTAAAGTTACAATAATTATTACGAATAAGTTTGAACAAAATGCCACACGGATCGAAGCTTACTCTCAGTTCGTTATAATAATCAATCTTTTTTCGTTTCATTTTTCTCTCGTACGATTTTATTACAGTGTGGTTTTGAACTAGCGCTGTGGCGCAGCGAGGGAAATCGTTGATGCAATGAACTTTTTTTATATATATATATATTATTGAAATTCGTGCACTCGGAGTGTCGCGGAATTCGCGTTGAATTTATTGTTGCAATATGAATGTTGAAAAATGATACTCCAGCGCTGGGGGAGATCGTAGATTGTGAGCGAGGATGAAAAAAAAGACATTATGTACTCATACAGTCGAAGAATTGTAGTGAGGATGGAATGTTGAAAAATGAAACAAGAGTTCTTCTACGACTGACGATAATGATGGGAGGATCATGAAGAGATAAAGCGAAGGTAGTGATTTTTACGAGTCGCGTAGTCGTCAAAGTTTATATATTTTTATTACGAATCTGCGTAGTTGTGATTATGTGCTTCGAATTAACCGAAAGGAAAAAAAAATAACTGCATCCGCGGCGATGCGTAGCGATTGTGTGAAACTGAAGTGATTTCTTAAAAAAAAAAAAAAGAAAATTGTCGACCAATTCTCATTCACATAGTCAGAGGTCAGTGAATCTTCCGACCGCCTCAAATCACTCGTCGATCCACTATAGTTATTTGCATGAAAAAAAAAAACATTAATTAACGAAGGAATAAATGTATTTCGTTTGAACCGAAATATTCCTCTCTACGTGCCTCTGTCGCATATTTTTCGTAAAATTTATCTAAAGCGAATTCGTTTGCGATCGAATGAAAATGAAAAAAAAAAAAAAAAACAAAACAAACAACTGAAAACGAAGTCGAAATGTTTGCCTTTGAATCTTTCCTCACGATTCGCGCCACTGGAAGAACCATCGAGCATCCGAATTGTTGTTCTCGGTGCGAAAGAAAACATTTTTTCTAGCTGTTTTACCTGACGTATGGTAATTGCTGTGAAAGAGGGTAAATAGAAGAAAAAAAAAAATTGAAGAAATGGTAAAGACTGAAAAGGTTGTATGCCAACTCAGGGAACAGACATGCTTACAAGAAGAAGAAAAAAAACGTCTTATAAATTATGATATCAATATGAGAATACGTGTCGCAAACGCTGTACGCGCGCACACAAACACACACACACACACATAGACACACACACAACACATCTACCAAAGACGACTGAAGCAACACTGTGCTGTAAGACCAAAAAAAAAACAAAAAAAACATGAATCATGTGTTAGCATTGAAGGAGAGCTGTGTATTCAATTAAACATAATTCTATCGAACTTTGAGACACAACATTTAGTACAGGTACGTTAACGAGTACACGAAAAACAGTAAAAAAAAAAAATTACAACAACAATTGTACATCTAAGTATAACTATGTACATGAATAAGAAGTAAATATATAAAGATATATTTAATACGACAAGATATTAGAATAAAATATTCTTTACCGAGATGATATATGAATATAAATATATATATATATATATTTTTGTTTAGAACTATAAGAGTCATTATGAATTATCTAATTTATCCATCATAGACGGGAGAGAGACAGATATTTGGTCGCTTTGTTCTAGTGATCTGCGATTTAAATACAATTGTGAACAATTCTCGAGAAGCATACACATATACATTCGTGTATATATAAACGTGCTATATATACTATTATTATGATTATTGGGAGCGTCTATAAAAAGAAAAGTTACACACTAAATAACATAAAAAAAAAACAGATAATAAAAACATCAGCTTGTACGTTACGTCTAAGAATGCTGTTCCGTTTGTATTAAGTACATGAAAGAGATACCTTTGTTACTACTGATTGTTAAATATATCATATGATGTTACGACAACGAGTTTCTTTTTTCATCCTGCACTTCAGTATCGATCTTTAACCGTCGGTTAGAAAAATGCGTATTTACAAAAAAAAATAGACTTTTGTAAAACCTAAAGTAGATATTTTAAGGATTACGAAAAGGGTAATATTTTTTTCCGGATTTCGCAGATTTTCCGGAAAATACATTACTTTCGGTTTAAAAAAATCGTGTTTCCACCGGAAGTGACGTCACTCCGGAAATAGTCCACAACCGGTTACAAAATTATTTTTGGCGAGCCGAAGTGATGCAACTTCCGGTTTGAAAACCTATTTTTTTTTTTTTTACCGGAAGTAGCATCACATCGGAAATAAGAGATTTTCAAACAGCAAGTGAATTTATTAGCGGTAAGAACAAAAGGAGTTTTTCACTTAAAGTTTTTGCCGAAATATTTCTGCTAATGTTCCGTCTGTTTATGCGGATGTGTTTGTACAATGTGTATTTTGTTGATGCAATCTTTCACGTTTCGCCGAAATGTTTAAATAATATTTCAGCGAAACATTTCAAAGTACGATTTATGAGCTCAGACAAAAAAAAAAACAAATTTCAAAATGTTTTTAAAACATTTCACAAATATTTTTTAATATTGATAAAATATTCTCAGGATTTCAAAAAAATATGTATTTAAGAAGAAGTGAAACAGCGATGTCTGTGCGAAAGAGGTAATTGCAATTTTCAAATTAACTTTATTGAATGGTGCTAATTTTTTTAGGGAAAAAAATGAATTCGATTCGGATGTAAAATTACCGTGCGCATCCAGCTCGAATTTGCTTTTTTCCTCAGAAAAATTAGCACCCTTGAGAAATAGTACTTTGCGATACTAGTGCGTAAAAGCGGACTTTCGGCGAAGGTTGAAAAGTGGCTGCACGAGCCGGATCGAGCGCTACGACGGCACGAGGCGAAGCCGGGTGTTGTAGCGCGAGAGAAGGCGAGTGCGGCCACTTTACGACCGCCGTCGGGAGTTCGCTTTTACGTACAAGTATCGCACACTACTTTTTGTGACGAATGCATGAAAGGTGCCAGGTTATGTTGCTGGCCGGGCGCGCTAATAGAGGAAAAACCACGGTCTTACATACAGGTCTGGAAACGACGGTGGTGGGGGAAGGTTCGCCTAGCGTCCAGTTTTCGCAGCTTCAATTTTCGGCCGCATGGTGCGCATCGGAAAGGGGATGTCGAGTGCGAAAGAGACAGCCATATGTCTCTATCTTGCTGACAGCGCATTTTATTTTATTTGTACCCTGTTTTGCAGTGAGATACCACACAGGATTTCGTCATTTTCGTACGGTCAATTTGTCAATGAGAATTTTTTTCAATTTTTACACGCACGATTTTACACGAAACGCGAAGACAGAACTGTACGGTTTAGGTTAGTCGGGCAACATCCCCCGACCACAGCGCCGCAAGGTGGTAGTGATTAGAAAAAAAAAGTTTGGACACTAAGCGGCCCACTTTTGCCTATGCAAAACGGCCGTCGGTTCCAGACCTGTATGTAAGACCGTGGGAAAAACAAACGGCGTGCGCATGCGCACGTAAACACTGTGCGCATGCGCACAGTATTTATGCAATGCTTCCAGTATTTATGTAACGCCTTCTTGAAAAACACCACTTTATGTCGCGCCCGAGCCCCACATAAAGCAGCACTTTTCATGCATGAATTACAAAAAGTTCATTACAGTTTTCATTATCGACCGTGTTATTTCACTTCCCATTTCACCCTTTATAAGTTACACCGCCCGAAAACCGTACCGAAACGGGACTAATGGATGTGGAATGGTGGCCACGCATTGCGACGGTAGCGCCTAAGAATGTGTAACTTACGAAGGGTTAACGTAAGCATGTTTTACATTTATCATGACAAAGAATTAATGATGTCAGCTTCAGAGATTTGGTCGGATTTTAATACCATTTACCTCCCTACATATCAGTTAATACAGCCGGAACTTTACGGGTAAAATTACCGACCTACAAAAAATTACCGACGGATTCGTTCTTCGAGCTTCGGGGCGCTCCAACGGCTTTCGAACGATGCGCAGAAGCTTCAGTCGGCTGCGAGCGCTGTTGCGGCTAACATTGAAACTCGCCTCGTGCTTTTTTTTCTGCAGCCTAGTTACATTTTTACGGAAATGATTTTTGCCTTAAACGGGTTTGCCATAAATGGTACTTTACCATTTATTTTCTAATTTTCCATTGCCTCGATCGGTCTCTGCGTGATACGATTATCTCGAGCAAGACAGCCTCAGTTATTGCAATTATTATTTTTCATCAATATCGAATTTTTCGTATTAACCCTATGTGAAACACCGCGCCCTCCGTTCATCGCGGGCTCAGTTGGTATCAAAAACTGTACTCAACTTTTTTCACGGATCTCGCATGCGCGATCAGAAGAAACGTGTCATCGAAAGCTGACATGTAATTCGTCTTCGATGATACTTTTCTTTTCACCTAACATATCACTGTCCGCGAACAAAGTTGTTCAGAGTTTTTATTACCGACCGTGGTATTTCATGCTCTTCAGGGCATATTCAATACCACTGTCGGTAATACAAACTGTAATAAATTTTTCTCACCGATTCCGGCATGTACGGTCAGAAGAAAAGTTTCGTCAAAAGCCGAAATGATATCAATCTTTGATGAGATTCTTCTTTTGACCGTACACATGAGAAGCCGTGAGAAAAGTTGATTACAGTTTTTGATACCGACTGAGCCGGGATAGACAGGGCCGAATGTATTGCACATTGCCTTAAGGCGAGGTGAAACAGACTCGGTCGGTAACAAAAACTGTACTTGATGGCATTCGGATTTGATAGACGTTTCGCGAAAAAGCCAAGTATTAGCTGACGTGGAATTCAATAACGCGTCCGATGATGCTTCATTTTTACACGAAATGTCAACAATTTTTACATGCCCTTGATTCCAGAAATTTCTTTCCGCACTCATATGTCACGAGGTACGTATTTCAACTCATCTTAAAGGAATACGTCACACAGCGACATCTCTACTTTTGGAACTAAAAATCGCAAGTGTTATGAAGCAACGAATGAGATTTTTTTTTTTTTTTTTTAGAGAATTTCTAATAATTTTTTCACCACATGAATTCTAAGATACATGAGCTTAAAATTGTGTCGATCAGTATGAGCTGCACGTGATGCCGCGTGTAAAGCAACATTCTTCTTAAAAAAAAAAAAAAAAAAAAAAAAACATATTTCCCGACTACTTTATTAGAATTTTTTTCTAAATTAACATTACATTATTAGAAACAAATTAAAAAAAAATTAAATCGAGCTATGCCCATAGATTTTGGAAGATATTACGAGTTGAATGAGCTTTGAACCTGTTTATACACGACGTTTATGAGTTAAACGTTATATTGTACGATGTTTATAAGTGAATATAGTAACGCGGCTTACAGTAAACGAGTTACATTTACTTAGAAACGTTTACTGACACCTCCCGTGTACATGGATAGATATATAGGCTTCAACCACCTCTATATAGCCAACAGGCCTTCCCACCGCCATTGAGAAACGGCGACCGTCTGACGTATTCTCTTGAACTATAAAATGTGTGACACCCAAGTGAGCAAAAGGAATGAAAAATATGTAACACGAACATCGAGTTTCTCACATTTTTCCAAATTCGTATCTGCCCGCCAAAACCTTGCGACCCGCTGCGCGCCTTCCGATTGGCCGTTCCCTCCTCCCGTCCTCGGCCAATCCCCTCCCTGCGCGGTTAGCCGGCGGCGCGTCGAGTTCTCTCCCTCACGATTCCGGCGTCACTTCGTCCGTCGCTGTTTGTCCGTTGACTGCAGTAGTACGAAAAAAGAAACTAGAGAGTCCCGGCAGCGCGTTCTAACCGTAAAAGCCTGGCTACACGGACGCGGTGTCTCGCTTTTACCGCCGAGCTGATTATTCCACCGTAAGAGAACATACACACACACACGCAAACATATATATACACACACATATACAACCCATACATATCTATCGGAACGCAAAATCGCGACATCGTACGAACTCGCCGAGTGTGTCGGTCAAATTAACGAAGCTCTCTCCCTCGAGAGAGAGAGAGAGAGAGAGAGAGAGATCATAATAATAATAATAATAAACAATCATCAATCAAGGTTAATCGTCGATCGGTGTTTGTGCAGTTGGATCTAATAAAAATAAAAAAGAAACATACATATATATATATATATAAAATAAAAAAAAAAACAATGTCGACTAAATCGAGTAAGAAGACCGCGGCGACGTCGTCATCGTCGTCGTCGATAAGCGCGACGGTGCAGTCGCCCGAGCCGAGCATATCAACGCCGATCGGAGGCCGGCGTCCCGGTAGCCCGTTGAGCCCGACCCGTTACTCGCGTCTCCAGGAGAAGCAGGATCTTCAGAATCTGAACGACCGTTTGGCATGCTACATCGAGAAGGTTCGTCACTTGGAGTCGGAGAACTCCCGTCTCTCGCGCGAGGTCCAGACCTCCCAGGAGATCGTCACCCGTGAGGTATCGAACATAAAGTCTATGTACGAGCACGAGCTGTCCGACGCGAGAAAATTGCTCGACGACACTGCCAGGGAGAGGGCCAAACTCGAGATTGACACTAAACGCTTGTGGGACGACAATGAGGACCTCAAGACCAAGTGAGTTGTTATTATTATCATCATTATTATTATTGTTATGTGTATGTATATATATATATATACACACCGAGGATCCAGCGATCGTTTTACATGCCTAATGTAGACGCGCCTGCGCGAGGCCCTGATCGCACGATTTGACGAAGAGATTAAGTTGCGAGAGATATCGATGGGAAAAACTTAAAATTTTGATGCGGAATTCTGTTATCGTGAATTTTAGGATTCTCATCGATTAAATAGAACGAGCGAGAGACTTTTTACTTACGAGAGAGTATCAAAAACGCTCGCGGGCATTCCGTGTGACGAGAGAGGTTTAACGCTTTGCTCCCCTTCTGTTTAGTCGTTATGCCCGAGCGCTGCAGTAGCGACGCTCGGGAGTTAATCTTATGCGAAGATCAGGCGAGTCGAAATTAGTGCGAATACCATTTGTAATTTTGACCTCGAAGCTTCTGTTTTTCATCGTAGAGTGGAAACGTTTATGGCGATCAATGGATTGTACGGACAAACAAGAGATAAAATTGGAAGATACAATCTCAATGAAAAAAAAATATATATATAGAATAAAAAAACGTTGTGAATCGTGGTATCAATTTTGCGCTTTGCATCGAATGAGCAGATCGAGCGTGGAATTTTTTTCGCGAGAGGCGCGATCAAAAACATTTTCGGACTGTTTAACGCTTCGCCCTCCCCTTTTTAGTCGTTGTATTCGAGCGCCGTAGCAGCGACGCTCGGGAATTAATATTATGCGAATTGCGAGTCGAAATTAATACAAATACCATTGGGTAATTTTGACCTCGAAACTTTTACGTTTTCCTCGTACGACGGAGACGCTCGTTACGATGATACGACGCGGCGTCCGTGAGAATAGCCGTCGGCGAAGAATTTGGTTACATTGTGTATAAAATTCTCGCACGCCTTCCCCCCTCCCTGCCCTGCCAATCGTTGCAAGCTGCATGTTTGCGAAAGTCGAAAATAATGTCAATGTCAGTTTTTCCTTCTAGAATATTATGAATTTTTTTTCGAAATGCATTTTTTTTTTCGTAGAAGTCCGCCATACTCTATAATGTATATTCGTATCTTATTCGTCGCAATGTACATCGGTACGCCGGCTTTTCATAGTGAAAATCCGACGTCACTGAAGTGCAATAAAACTTGGGTCAGCAAAAAATTCTTCGACCTTTCATTGCTTTATTATTTAGCCGCTGCTCGCACGAATTTGGCGTCGAACGAGTGCCGAAAAGAAATTACGCAGGGGTTTCGTCGCTCCTGTGACAAAATGGTAGATCGATTGGCCCGTTGACCTGGGTCGGTCGTACGATGCGCATGGCGATAATCCCTTCACCTCTTCTCTCGCCTGCCTTCTCGCAAAACGAGTGCCGGCTGCGAGCGTCGGACAGCAAGGTTGATGAGCGTACTGCGGCCTCGGAACTATCGCCCTTAACCGCGTTCACCTTCTCTAGACGAAAGTGGGTCAGCGTCAGGTGGAATTCTCCGCAGCTCGAGACTGCTAAGATCATCGATAAATCGGCTACAATTAAATGCGGAATAAAAGTTTCCACCGGACTCGGACAGTCGTGGAAATTCCACGTATAATTGTATCCTCGTAACTCGGGCATGAAAAGTGCTAGTTTGCGCGCCTGCCGCGAGGGGGCGAAAGTGGCGCTTTACCGCTAAGTCTACTGTTAATGCCCGGCGCATGCGCAGAATGGTTCGATCTTTACGCACGCTTCGGCATGCGCAAAGTACGGCGCATGTGCAGTAGGTTTTAGTGTACAGCGCTACAATCAGTTATATATAAAAAAAAATAAAAAAAATCTGCAGTTTTATTTTTAAGAAATTCATTTTCACAACCTGTGAAGTAAAATTTGATAAAATTTCGGTTGAAACTCGGATTTGTCAGAAACTTTTACCGCGTTTGTACGGTAAATTGCTGTTTTGTCCGTTGGTGAAATTCCGTCCGTTCGGAAAAAATGTTCCCCAATGCTAGATCAGCCTCGAATTTAAGCTCGATTAACTCGTGCTTCGCCCATTGATTCCCGTTGCGCGCTACGGTCAGCGATAAATCCGATAGAATTAAATGCCCGTGTATATTAAATACATTGAAGATCTTCGAAATTGTCAGCGTAGATTGTTAAAATTAGGCTGCATTTAAATTAGAAGGTTGTTATCCGGAACGTGGAGTTCGTGAGAGTTAGAGCTGTGCGAGATATTCGATATTCTTACTCTACTAGAGAGACGCATTCGTACGTCTATTTTATTCGTTATCAAACTTCTGCGGAACAATCTCGACTGCCCCACAGTTCCTGGAATTACTTCCTCTCAAGGTCCCGTCTCATAACAGCAGAGAAAATACGTTGATGTATCTACCTTCGCCCTCCACAAACGCGGAGATGAAGTCGCCTTTGTATGAACTGACTTCGAGTGTAAATAATTTCCTGAGATACAAGTCGTACAAAAAAATTTCTTTGGAAATTAATTAACGATATCGAAAGTTTTTTTTTTTTTTTTTTTACCTAAACTGTCTGAAATTTCGAAGACATGTGCGTTGCGCTCTTACGGTGAAATTTGTATTTTTAATTAAAATTTTTGTAAATTTGAGGCGAATGATTTGTACTTAAAAAATCTGGTATTTGTATTTCACCAAAAACGAACGTTTATGTTCAATTAATGTAAGTAATGTGAGCAAATTTCAAGTGCCAGTACATTAAATTTACAATTCATATATTTACGTCTCGAATATCGATAATATGAAACCGTATTTGCGTACTTGCTTAATCATAGTGCGAATGCCTATTATTAAATCCACATCTATAATGTAAAATCTGTTCGTTTCGTATGTTATACTTTCAACGTCTCGAAGCCCTGTTATTAATATATCCGTTGAGCTTGGCGAATAAAAATGCAAATGCAAATGCGAAACAAAAACTTTCCGTCGATCTCCGACAGTCGCGCGAATTTCGCCCAATTGCATTTTAATTCAGAAATTTCGTCTTCTCGAAAAAAAAAAAAAAAAAAAAAAAAAAATCCGAACGGCTCGGCCTCAAGCTCGAGTAACTCGTGCCTCGTAGTAAAATAAATTCAGGAAGTACGACCGCGCTTCTCGTCCCCGACCGTGAAGCCCTTCGCCCATTGATTCCCGTTCGCACGCTTGTGTGCCAGCCACGAAACACACGCAGACCCGCAAACTAAACGCGTAGCTGCAGGCAGAGGACCGGTGGACGCTCGAAACCAGTGGCCCACGCCTGCGACCGAACGAGCCCTGACGTTACTACAAGAGTTGCGTCACGCTTACTATACGTTGATGATGTCAGCCGTCGCGTACTGCGCGACCGAAAAACGTCGACCCGCTGGCTCGGCCGACCGAGCCAGCCGCACTGGCGCAGGTTATTTTTAATCGTCAATCTTTTATTTTCATTTTTACGTCGATATAATCAGGCTTCGGAGATTTTTCGGCCTGCACGCAGTCACGAGCCAGGCGTGTGGCCGACGTTTGTTTAAAAAAAAAAATTAAAAAAAAAAAAATTATTTTCGTCCGAATGTATTTTTATATTTCGTGATCGATAAACGAAAAAGTAAATGTTTCGGTCGGAAACGCTGCGCTCTCGCTGCACGTGAGAGTACGACGCCGAATCCTGGCCTCGAGTTTTATTAAACTTTGTTTATAAACTCTTGCAAACCTAAGTTCGTTGACGGCAAATAAATTTAATAAACACAATAAACATGAACTTTGTTGAGAGAAGAAAAGTTGTCTTCTTGCGGATGAATTTTCATGATTTCGATCGAGGAAAATAAATGCCTTCGCTCGGACGCGTTGCCCTCGTGTCGCACGTGAGTTTCGAGGCGATGCGGCCGGCTCGCTTAGCGGAGAAATTGTAAAATCGAGATAGGCTCGCGCGCTCGTTTTGAGTTTCTTTGTTTCGGGCGAGCAATTACCGACGGTGCGACGAGAGCGGGGCGTGCAACGGTCGGGAAAATAAGAGTTTTCGGCTCGGTGGACGAGAAGCTGTTGCGTCGTACAATGTTTTTATGTTTACCCACGTGACCCGAGACGCTCACGGGTGTACCAAGCGACTCGCCTCCGTCTCGGCCGCAGGCCTGCGAGAATCGGTCACATCTATTTCAAGGAATGATTTTATATTAGCTCTTTCGATAAAGGGTAAAAAAAAATTGTTGTACGGGACTGTAGAAAATGTTGACGTCCTTCGTTCGAGCTGGCGCGCTCCTCTCGGTCGGTGAGCGTTTCGCGAGAGTTTTACGGGAATTGAGTTTTTTTTTTTTTTTTTTTTCCTCGAACGAGTGAATGAAGGCTGACGCACGAAAAGATCCGTGACGTCAGGAAACTGGGAGGGATTTAGTCGTCGCGCTATTCGGGCATGATTCGGAACTCTCGTAAGGACTCGGCGTTGGGCAACGATGAGCGACGAGCGGCGAGCCTCGAAATGTCGGCCTTGGCGAAAGCGTCGGAGTCGTTTATTATATCGGCGACACTTTCGCTCGTTAGAAATTCATTAATTTTTAATTTAATGCACGCGGAAATTCGTTACGGGAACAATGAAACGCAGTTAGGAAAACATTTCCTATGCTTCGCGTTATTGTAAAGACAAAGTGGAAATGCAGAGGAGAATGAAAAAATCGTTTTTTTTTTTTTTAACAATCGATAATGAATTTTTTGTTTCCAATATTTTCACACAAGTTATCGGCGATGCTGGCGGGAGGAATAAAATCAGGGACTTTTGCTTTCTGTGTGTGAGTGTATAAAATACGTCTTTCCAAAAATATAAAGTTTCCGGTCGAGATTGCATGGTAAAAATATCTCTACAGTAAAAACTCCCTTGGCGCACGATTTTCCGTGCCCAAAAACCGGGCGTAGCGAGGCGGTTAGAGTCATGCGGCCGATAACCTTGGTAGGGAAGTGGCCAATAAGGGGCGTTTGCTGCGTGCAGCGAAGCGACCGAATTTCGATAAATTCGTACACCAACCCGGGGGCTTCACTGTAGTCAATCTCGTTGCAATTATTCGTACGCTATTTTCGGCAACATTTTTTTACAACACGAAACATTGAAACGTTATAACATTACAACACGACATTAAATACAAATTAGCGTTGTACATCTTGACGACAATTCGATGCTTATTAAAACGATTTGTAGAATAAAAATTAAGCATGGATCGCAGATATTATTTTATGTGTCTCGGTTTTAATCGATGATACTGATATTGATACCGATAATTTATTAACGGATTGGTCCATTTACAGATAAAAAGGAAAGAAAAGATTTCAATAGCTTTGTGATTTTGTATGTAGTCACGTGTGTTCTCCTTTGGTTTCATAACATACACGAAATTCAATTAATAACGATAATTACAAATGAGTAAATTAAATAAAGCACGTTAGATTAAATTAATTATAAAATAAGTAGGAACATAGGAATTGATCCTCCGGTTAATCAACTACTCGTGTTTTTAATCGTGCATCTTTCCATGATACATCTTTAAAATTAATTCCAAAAGAATATCCAGAGGACATTGACGGACGCGAACATAGCCTGAATCTCTGAACCCAAGTTTTTCCCTTCGGAGATTATCGAGCGGTTATGTTGGATCGCGCGCCCGCATGAATCGGATGGTTCATTGCACGTGGAAATTCCATCCCGTATGACATGGAATATCGGTTTTTCAAAATTCATTCTACACGCTATGAAACACGAAAATGTAGCATATGGAATTACGAAATCCAAGTCCACGCTATAAAAACCGAAATTCCAAAATCACAGCACATCCAACGGAATTTCAAAATTACGAAATCCACTCTATATGCAACAATAATCGACATTATAGCATATACAATGGAATTTCGGAATTTCGAAAGTCATTCTATATGCTGTAAAAACTAAAATTATAGCATATCGAATGGAATTTTAAAATTTCGAAATCCATTCTATATTTTATAAAAATCAAAAATATAGCATATCGAATCGAATTTCAACATTTCCAAAGCCGTTCTATATGCTCTGAAAACCGGCGCGGTAGGAGAGGGGGATCAGTTTCGTCGAAGGGGGGGCTGAACCGGGAGGGGGGGGGGGGGGCAAAGATCTAAACCAACAAATCCACAATTTTCCAACACACACACACACACACACACACACACACACACACACACACACACACACACACACACACACACACATATATATATATATATATATATATATATATATATATATTTGTTGTCTTTAGACGAAAAGAAACTTCAGATCGATGTAGGTATTTGATGACTCAGAGGGTGGATGCTCTTGAATCATTAACTCTCGTGACATTGCGAAGATCGTCGTGGCGAGAGTGCGCCGCGAGCCGGCGAGCACATGTGAATTTGAGCCGTTAGCCGGCGAAACCCCCTACCGAGCTTCTCGCGGCACTGTGCAGCATCGTAAGCCGCGCACGCACACTTCCTCCGTGGCGTTCGTTGTTTTTATCATGCTGCCGACGATTTCAGAGCGAGCCCGAGTGCCGGTCGCGCTCTTATCCGGATGATTTTCCTTCGACTGGCCGCGACGCGTTTTATCCGTTCGTAACTCCGCCCGCTATGTTGGCGTACGGTTGTACATAACCTTGACTACGCTCGACGGAATGCCGTTCGGTCGGGGAATCGATCGTTCTCGCGCGTTGACACGGGAGGTCGCTCAAGCTGCGGAGAATGATTCCGGCTACGGATAAACAAAATGGCTCTATGTGGGTCGTCGGATAGCTGGAAATAGCGGTTGTTATGTATAGATTTCTCACCGCGGGTAAAGCCCGGACGGGTTCCCCGGTGGCCTCGGCGTCAAAACGGATCGAAGACATTTTCGTCCCCGTTTTGTATTCGATCCTTCCGCTCGCGCGCCAAGGGCTTGCCGTCCGAATTCCTTCTTTACCCTTAACCACACCTTGAAAAATTAATGCCCTCGTTAAACACCACGAACACGAATACGTTGAAGGAATATCGCAAGCAGGTTCACTTCGTCAGGAAGACTTTCGAAATCTCTATGCTATGAAAAAAAAAAATCTTATTTTTCTACGGGAAGTGACGTCATACCGGAAATGCGTCACTTTCGGTTTTAAAATCTTTTTTTTTTTTTTTTTTTTTTTTTTTTTTTTTTTTTTTTTTTTTTTACCGGAAGTGACGTCATACCGGAAATACATAACTTTCGGTTTTAGAATCTCATTTCTTGACCGGAAGTGACGTCCCACCGGAAATACGTCACGTCCGGTTTGAAAAACTCATTTGTTGACCGGAAGTGACGTCATACTGGAAATACGTCACCGCCGGGTTTGAAAAACTCATTTGTTGACCGGAAGTGACGTTATACAGGAAATGCGTCACTTTCTGTTTGAAAGTTTCGTCTTTCGACCGAAAGTGTCATATTTCCAGGATGACGTCACTTCTGACCGAAAATTGTAATTTTCAACCCGAAAATGACGTATTTTCGCTATGACGTCACTTCCGGTAAAAAAAAAATTGGGATTTCGAACAAGATTAATCTTCAATAGCCCTGATTTTTTTAAAACGTATTATCATATATCTTCTAATGCAGATATAAAATACTAAGGTGAAGTGACAAGGCTGCGTATGCGAGAGACATAGCTGCAATTTTTAAATGCAAATGAATTTTTTTGAATGCTTCTCGTTTTTTAACGCGCACATTGAACACGAACATTAATCATGAACATTAAACATAAACTTTAAAAGTAAACTTTAAACATGAACATTAAACATGTGTTCCTATGTTTTCAGATTGGACAAGAAGATCAAAGATTTGCATACAGCTGAGAGAAGTTCCATGATATACGAGAACCGTTGCAGCGAATTGCAATCGCAGTACAATCAGTCGCAGGCCGAGCGCAAGAAGCTTGGGGAACGTGAGCGCGAATTGGAGAAGGAAGTCGAGAGATTGAAGGGACTGTTGGACGATGCCCGGAAGCATCTCGAGGAGGAGACGCTCCAGCGTATCGATCTCGAGAACAATATTCAAAGTCTCAAGGAGGACATCAGCTTCAAGGATCAGGTGTATCAGCAAGAGCTCACGGAGACACGCACGAGACGCCAGGTATGTTGTGTTCGATGATTAACAAATCTCTCAAGGAGACTTCACCACTCACTCTGTCCTCTCGTTCATCGCACGAAAAATTCGCAATGCATCTTTCGACACGATTAATGTCGATACATCTAACAAATCCATCTTGATGTGTTTGCTAAATTCAACAATTCGTTGAGTAGGATTCTATTCTACAGGTCGAAATATCGGAGATCGATGGACGCCTCGCCGAACAGTACGAGGCAAAGCTCCAACAGTCGCTCCAAGAACTGCGCGATCAGTACGAGGGACAGATGCGAGCCAATCGCGAGGAGATCGAATTGCTCTACGAGAACAAGATCAAAAACTTGACTTCTCACGCGCAACGCAACAGCGGAGCTGCCAGCTTGGCCGTTGAGGAACTTCGACAAACGAGAACCAGAATCGACGGTTTGAATCAGCGCATAAACGAGCTTGAGGCCAACAACAATGCTCTGAATTCTCGCATCAGGTAATTCTTTTTTCTTTTATGTCGATTTCTTGAGTATTTTATTTTGTATTTATTTTTATTGGGCGTTTGAAAATTTTTTAAATTGATTGTCATTGACGATGATATTATTTGCAGAGATTTGGAGACCATGCGCGAAAGCGAGAGGGCTCGTCACGCCGAGGGATTGGCTTCTCTGGAGGCTGAATTGTCCCGTATGCGCGACGAAATGGCACAGCAACTTCAAGAGTACCAGGATCTTATGGATATCAAAGTGGCACTTGATCTCGAGATCGCTGCGTACAGAAAACTCTTGGAATCCGAGGAGGCCAGGTAAGCGAACTTACGAGAGGCTAAAAAAAAGAGTAGCGAGCTGACTCTGCATGGACCACGCAGTCACTGTACACTGTAAAAAAAAATCCTTATGCATTTCAATGTACAAGCACTGGAAGTTTTTATGCACAAACTGGGATATTAAAGTTTCATGTATAATTGCGATGACAAATTAACGTACAGTATATTTAAAACTTTAGAAATACTTTGCTTTTAATAATTTACTTTAATTTCACCCGAAAAATTAATGGATTTTTACAGTGAAATTAAAGTAAATTACTAAAAGTAAGGTATTCCTAAAGCTTTGAATATACTGCACGTTAAATTTTCATGACAGCACATGAAATTTAGTATACATGGAAACTTAGTTTGCATCGAAAATTCCATGATATGTACATTAAACTTCATACGGATTTTTTTTTTACTGAGCTCGTATGACAAAAAATCTCCGGTAGCTTTAAGAATGTATGGTGGAACATTTACCGAAACATTTGCCTAGTGGCTATTTTACTGAATTTCATTTCGATGAAAAAGAATTGTTTATTAGAGTGTTTCTCAAAAAGGACATTTTTTAAAAATGTTGGTCCCACCCTTTTAAAGTATAGAATTCGATTAAAAATTGAACCTCACAAAAAGCGGTTCCTAACAAAAAATCCTAAGTGGTGCCGCATTCGACGTTTGTACCCAAAAATGCGGCACCTTTTAAACGTAATTGTCAACGACCACCTTTCGGCAGGTGTTTTTTTTTAGATGAAAATATATACTTTTGGAGGGTGGGAAGAATTTTTTTCAACAAATTCACCCTACTGGACATTTATAGTTTTCTGCATACGAATTAAAAAATCGAAATCTTTTGTGTTTATTAAAAAAAAACGACAAAAAGTTAACCTCCCACCCCGTAGAACTACATTTTTTCATCGATGAAAAAATCCAGCGAAAGGCAGTCACTGACAATTAAGTTTTAGAGGTGCCGCATTTTTGGGTACAAACGTCGAATGCGGCACCTCTTAGGATTTTTTTCTAGGCACCGCCCTTTGCAAGGTTCAATTTGAGATTGAAATCTGTAGTTTAAGAAGATGGGAGGAAAATTTAAAAAAAAAATGAATTTTTTTGACACACCCTATTGTTCATAGATGAAAATTGGTTTATTATTGAAAAAAAAACCCAAATACATCTTGCTAAAACTCGTTCCTATCTCGATAGCTCTTTGATAAATTCGCTGTTTTTCATTTTTCATCGACGAGCTCCGATTTTGTTTAAAACGCTATTAATATTGAACGAGTCTTGAGGGTGAAAAAATATGCAATTTTACTACAAAGTCGCGCCTGGCATTGTGAATCCTCAAGCGCTGATCTTTCTCTTCGTATACAATTATGTTTAACTATAAGATAATCCGCGTTACAAATGTAACCGGCAAACAAAAGTGTCTTCGAATCTGTACATTTTTCGCGACTTCGTCTTATTTAGCCAACGAATTATCATAGTTACTATTGATTAATGGTCTTATCGCGTTCCTCCGTCAGGTTGAACATCACCCCAATGCAGTCGCCGAGCTCGACGATGTCGGCCAGTAGAAGCACGCCTTCTCGTCACACGCCTATCCGCGGTGGAAAGCGTAAGCGCACGCTGCTCGAGGAAAGCGAGGAGCGCAGCCTCAGCGACTATTCAGTCTCTGGGACAGCAAGAGGGGATGTGGAGATCAACGAGGTTGACGGACAAGGCCGTTTTGTAAAATTGACCAACAAGGGAAACAAGGCAAGTTTGATCATTTTATTTATGTATGAGATATTCCATCCGGTTTCGAGCAGTCAAAAACTCGACCCTTTCCAAAAAAATTGGAATTTCACTACTATTCATGATTACTTATAAGGGCTCTTTCTAATATTTTTCAGAATTTTTGGACCCCATTTTTTTGAGATGTCGAAATATTGAACTTTAAAAAAAAACGCGTGTATCTGAAAAACTATTAGTTGTGCAAAAAACCGTTTATGACAAAGTTGCAGTTTCAAATGAACTTTTGAAATCAAAATTTTGTAGATTTTTTTGAATGCAATAAAGGTCCATTTCCATGAAAAATAGACTAACATTTTTTTTTTTTTTTCAGCCAATACATCATGTTTAATTTTTCTCAAAAAGATCTACAATATACTCTCAAGTGTGTAGAGTGACCTCATTTTTTTTTGTCTTAACCATTTTTTTGTACGACTAATAGTTTTTAAGATATAGGGCTTTATAAAAAAAAAAGTTCAATTGTTCGATATCTCAAAAAAATACAATCCAAACATTTTGAAAAAAATCACAAAAACCTCTTGTAAATAATCATGAATCGTCGTGAAATTAGAACTTTTTTGAAGAGGGTCGAGTTTTTGACCGTTCGAATCCGGATGGAATACCTAATATATATATTTTTTTAAACGACGAATTGAAATCTTTGTCAATTTCACATTTAAAAAAATTAACTTATTATTTGTTTTTGCAGGAGATTGTTCTGAGCGGTTGGCAAATAATTCGCAAAGCAGGGCAATTGGAGACGATCTTCAAATTTCACAGGACCGCGAAGGTTGACGCCGGTGCGAGCGTGATGGTATGGTCAGCCGATATCGGTGCGAGCCACGAGCCACCGTCCAACATCGTTATGAAAGGCCAAAAATGGTTCATCGCCGACAACATGACTACCACACTGCTCAACAATGAGGGAGAGGTAGATTAATGTCCGACCGATTTAAAGGAGTAGCCAGGTTTCACAAAATCGGCAGTTGTGCTTTCCAAGATCTGCGAACTTCCATAGTTTAAAATTGTTCACGACCGTTTATCGACCCGTCCGAAAGCGTCGTAAAATCCTGACCGTCATTGTTGAGATTTAGCGGAAATACGTTGCTTCCGTTTTGAAAATTTCATTCTTCAACCGGAAGTGACGTCATCTACAGAAAGCGGCACTTCGGGTTTCAAAATCTCATTTTTCGACTAGAAGTAACGTCATACCAGAAATACGGCATTGTCTGTTTGAAAATTCAATCTTTTGATCGGAAATAATGTATTTCCTGTATAACGTCACTTCTGATCGAGAAATGAAATTTTCAGGTTGGAAGAGACACATTTCCAATCGAAAAATGGGTTTTTCCAGTTGAAAGTGACGTATTTTCGGTCGAAAAATGAGTTTTGTTTTGCGCATACGACGTCAGGGCTGTACCACATTATTGAATGCTTGGAAATTGGGAGAAACCAAAAATCACTTTGCAATTATAGTCAATAGTAATCAATCATTGATTATCCGAATGGATGTGTGAATAACGCGTTGTTTAAATCATTGCAGGAAATGGCGACTTCGGAACGCAAGAGGCAACAGTTGTCCACCACTTTGTCCCGACACAGGGAAAACTTGAGGTCATCGGAGGAGCTCCACCATCAACAGGTAAGACCGGTAATGATTTCAATTTAAAAAAACTACTACACGCTACGGTATGAAATCCAAACCGCATAAAGTATTTTGTATACATATATATCTATACATACCGACGACGCACGTTCAACTAACTTTGCTCCAGTAAAGTGTCCCGCGATGAATATTTCGCTTTTTCATGTACTTAAGCGTTTCGCAATAATTTACGGAAAAAAAAGAAAAATCTAACAAAAATAAGTTTATTTAAGCGTCGGTATTTTTCATAGCTCGATATGTTTTTTTTTTTTTTTGTTTTGTTTCCGTATTTATTAGCTTGAGAGAGAAATTTATATAGGCTGTAGAAATAGGTAAAGATAAGATAAGGTGAATTTACCCTGACTCGCGGGAGGTTCTCCAATTATCAATTCTTTTCCATAGAGAACATATCGTTACCCATATTAAGAGATGGTGCACGGCTCTGATGAGATGTCAATGTAAGTTGTATACAATCTCACAGATGTTCATAATTCGCTCAATCATTCGACTATTCTTTTTTTGTTTATATTATTTTCAAATTAATAATAATAAGTGTAATTTTTTATTTATTTATTATTTTTTTTTAATATCGAATTCAAAAAAGTTCATCGTTGCTTACGATTGGTTGTACGCTGTTAATTTTGTCTTTCGTTGTCACACGCAGTGCTCGATCAAAGTCACGCTTAACTGAAAAATTTAACGAATCACCGATTTATCCAAGATCGTTTAATAAACGGTGCGTTTTCCAGTTTTGTCGATACTCTCGGGATCGAACTTACAAATTAACTAATAATTGAACTCGTTGATAAATCATTGTTGAGACGTCCAAGTTACGATCTTCGCACGGAAATTTTTTTCTCAATAGTGCTTCGAGTCGTTGCAACTGTAAAGATAACGGAGAGACCAATTGCAGAGCTTCGTTTTGTTGCGTTCGTTTCGTCGCTGATAAATTAATTACGAGACGACTAAGTTTCCATCTTCACACCGACTTTTTTTTCGATTATGCTTCGAGTCGTCGCAGCTGTAAAGATAACAGAAACCATTGTAGAAACTGAAATGAAGAAGATGTTGGACGCGTTTTTAACTACTTACTTACCCTTTTTACCGGCGAATCTGGGTGATTTCGTAGTTTCAATTTAGAATCGTTAGTATCCTACGCATATGCTTCAAATCATATGCGGGACTATAATATTGACATAAACGCTTCAGAGTATAGGCGAATTTTGTTCAATAACCTATAAGCAATTACGGTAGTATGAGCGTATAGACTGACACCACGTAAGATTCAGAGAGAATTCAGAAAGAATTGCAAACACTTGTCGATGGGATAAACATCTGAAAAAAATCAAGCATATGGAAGTCGTCGAAAAGATTTATTTCCCATAATAATAATTTTTAAATGTTATTAAATTAATGAAAAATGCATTTGAGTCTCAACCGAAACTCAGGTGCACGTCGAAGTGTTTATGGCTAGTATTACAGTCCTGAAAAATTTGAAGCATCGGCTTAACATGTTAATTATGCAAAGTCGATTCTACGAAATTGCCCCTGTCGGTAAAACAGGTCAAAATTACGTTCGATAAATAAGTCTCATCGAAAGCCGAGATGATATCCGCTTCCGATGAGATTTTTATTAAAGGGTTTTCACGCGTACGGGCTTTTGCCCGTACACCGTTTTGCCCGAAAACCCGCGAGAAAAATTAATTACAGTTTATCGTCTTAACCAGTAATGCAAAAAAGAAATCGTTATATATATATCGCTTGCATTATCTGTGACTAATGAGCGTAAAGCATATTATAGCCACCATGCACACACACATCTCAACATACGAAACATTAACCGGGCATGCTGGGCTGGCATAACAATTAAAAAAAGGGTTATCCCGAACTTCGTCTCTAATTGTACAACACGCGTTTTCTGTTTCAGGGCGATCCACAGGGCGAAGAACGTTGTCGCCTTATGTGAGGAAACGTAAGAAACTAATTAATTACGAGAAAATTATTACAAGAGAAACAAAGGAAAGAGAGAGAAAGAGAGTTTTAAATTAGCTTATAGGGTATCGGCGTTTTAAGCTGCAAAGAGTCTCCACAAGTCGCGAATAATTCATCGATCATCGAGGCAAATATTTTTTTCTTCCCTGCATTGGGGACATTTTTTTCCAAACCGGCCCGGACTTCGAAGAGAGTCGCAATCGCGCATTAAAATTTGTCATCGTAACGAATAAAAACTATCGAAAATTAATTCGAAAAAAAAAAAGAAATGATTCTCGACATAATCGGTACAGAGGGAAAAAAAAATGTGCAAGTTCCCAATATTCCGCGCTAACGAACAAGAGACGAATTAGCATTATTAACGAGAAAAAAATATGGTGACGTGGGTAAACGATAATATATATATATTTTTTTTCATTGAAAAAATCTTTCTATGTTTTGTGTAAAAAAAAAAAAAAAAAATACAAAAAAGAAAAATTAATGATTCCAACGACGATAACACTGGTTAACCTTGTCACGCAGCGAAACCTTCACCGTTTCGATATATAACGATAGATCGAGCCGTTTATCGCAGTACATAAACATTGTCCATCGTCTCTTGATCGTGCGATAGAAGAAAAAATTGTGACTTCGAAGAAACAAGTTTTGTTTCCGCCGATCCCCACCTCTCTCCGTTGTTCATAAACAGTTATATAAACGTAAAGTGTCTAATTTATAAATTAAGAGGAGAAACAAACAAACAAACAAAAAATCAAAAATAAAGCTATAACGAAAAGTGCATTTATTTTATTTGTGTGCCATCGAAGTACGGCACGAAGATAACGGACAACACGAATGGAGTCTTTTTTACTGTACAACATCCTTACATAATTTCTATTGATAATAAAAAGAAATAATCCATTAACTGTTGAAACGATATTTGTAATGATTACTTTTTTCTTGTTTTTTTTTTTTTTTTTTTTTTTTTTTTTTTTTTTTTTTTTTTTTTTTTTTTTTCGTTACTAGCGTAATTACTGATAAAGATGATTTTACGCGGTACGAGAGAAGATTGGTCCGCAAACGCTTGATCGATCCGAGATCAACGAAATCCTCTCGAGGAAGAATTTCCTGACTCGAAAAAAAAAAAAAAAAAAAAAAAAAAAATGGATCTGACGGTGAGCCATGCGATAAGTCCCGATGTAAATTCCTGTTCGCAACATTGAAGACTAAAGAAACAGTGGATGGTTAATTGTAGTTGATCCAGTCAATTTTTCTACTCGAAGAGAAAACAATAGCCGTTAGGTTATAATAATAATGTCGAACATTATATTTACATAAACATATTATATTGTATGCCTCTATTATTTTTCGACAAAGCTGCACAAAGAGCACTGCATTATTGTAAACGGTAAAGAAGAAATTAATAATAAAAAAAAAAAAAGAACAGTGTGTAAAAAAAAAAATGAAAAAATAAAATAAAGGAAAACAAAAAATTATGAAAGAAGACAACGACGAAGCGCATTCTCGACTTTGAGTACACAATTTTTCAAAACCCGCAAGGAGAGAAGATTTTTTTGTTTTCCTCCCTTCGAACTACGAGACGAAACAGGAGCCACATTATTTTGCTGAAAATTCAATAGGCCGAGTCGACGTGTGTCCGAACTGTTTTTCCGAATTGTCAACTAAAGTAAAGTAAAAGTATTGAAAATTAAGGATTTGAAAAAAAAAAAATAAAGATTCGGAAGTTTGACAATATGGAAAAAACAAAGCTTTGGAAATTTGACGATTCGGAAGAAGTGCGTTCAGAACTCATTGAATTTTCGGCAGTGCGACGATTCGGCTGGTTGAAGAAGCTTCAGCAAAATAATGTGGCTCCGGCGAAACATGCCAGGAATTTATTGTGGACTTGGAGAGGGGTATCGCAGGTGGTAAAACTGACACAGGGCAGCGGCACGCACACAGGACAGAGGCGATTTGGACAGTAATTCCTTGGAATGTATTTACAAGAGTAGTACAAAGAATAACTCGATTTTACACGAATCCATTACATAGACTAATAAAATTACATGTAAGCAGGTGAACAGTTTAAATATTAATTCGAGGCACGTGATATTAAGGCGCTTCTACCAAGGATGGGTTACACACTCGTTCACATGTAAGACAGACAGATTTATCCTTCCCCCTCCACTCCGTTTGCTTCTTCTCTTACGTCTTTGCCGCACGAAATTTTTTTTTTTTTTTCTTCTCTAGACATACCAACAATTTACATTAAATTACACATATAAAAATTGGGCCTTCCTTCGTTATTAATTCACGGGGTAGTGTCGCGTGTTTTCTCTTATACGTTTATCTTTAATGGACGTTACAATGATAACAAGACGATAATACTCCACTGCGGTTTTTCTGAATCACACTGATTGTTAGTCGGACGATAAAAACGTCTATACAATTATCGTATCTCAGAGTGATCATGACCATGTAATTTTTATTATTAAAAAAATTATTTTTCTTTAAAAAAAAAATTATTTTTCTCAACAAAAAAATAATTTTTCTCAAAAAAAAAATAATTTTTCTCAAAAAAAAATTATTTTTCTCAAAAAAAAAATTATTTTTCTCAAAAAAAAAAAAATAATTTTTCTTAAAAAAAAAATAATTTTTCTTAAAAAAAAATTATTTTTGTTAAAAAAAAACACGTGCTACTGCCAAGACGGGTGTTTTTTTAAATTGCTGCGAATAGGATAATCGCTCGCGGATCGCGGAACATAAAATACTTTGGATTTGTGCGTGATGTAAATAATGGCGAAATTGTCAATTGGTCAAAATATTAATTGAGCAAAGTTGACATTGTATAGAAATAAATATTTTTTTCGATGGGAGTTTGAGGCGGGGGGTGCTAAAAAATTAATGATTATCAATCGGAGCGATTAAACGTAAGAATTGAACGGAACGGAGTCGCAATGAATGCAATTTTTGCATTAAATAAAATACGGTAGAGATGAGTCGGTTAACGTAAATTTTCGTTAGACGAGAGAATTTACAACTGTTGCACTGAGCGGTAAATTTTAATTTTTCCAATGACGATTATTACAAAATTTTCTAATAATCGTCTTTTCGAAGAGATTTAATAAAAATTAATCGTCGTTGGAACGTAAAAAAAAAGTTGAGTGAATCCGTGGATGAATTTCAAATAAATTTCCCGTCTCGTAAAAATACTTATAAAAGAATCGTTAGTGTCAATTATTTTCGACGATCCTCACTTTGGCAAAAATTGTTTTAAAAAATTGGTAGTGGGACGTTCCCCACATAGCACGCAATATTTTGAAATAATTTTAGGAATTTTTTGAAATTTTCTATCTTTCGACTCTTACGAAATATTTCTGAAATATTAAAAAAAAAAATTATAATTTGCCATATTCTGTCAAAATATTCCAACGAAAAGTTTCTCAAATATTTCAGAGACATGCTCAATCTTTTAACACCTCTGGAATTCACGTTTGTTTGAATTCACGTTTGAATTCACGTTTCACCGAAGTATTTCAACGATAGTTTCGACCTTCAAGCGGGCGTGTAAATGCATATTGGACGGGCGATGCTGCAATCTTTGACATTTCGCTGAAGTGTTTTAAGAAAATTTCGAAAACTGTTCAATATAAGATTTATCAGCGGACAAAAAAATATTTTCTTAATGCTTTTAAAACATTTCACAAATATTTTTCAATGTTGACAAAATATTTTAAATACACCAAAAAAATATTTTTCAAACATCTTCAAAATTTCAATAGAATATTTTTCAAACATCTTCAAAATTTCAAAAGAATATTTTTCAAACATCTTCAAATTTTCAAAAGAATATTTTTCAAACATCTTCAAAATTTCAAAAGAATATTTTTCAAACATCTTCAAAATTTCAAAAGAATATTTTGCAAACATCTTCAAAATTTCAAAAGAATATTTTTCAAACATCTTCAAAGTTTCAAAAGTATATTTTTCAAACATCTTCAAAATTTCAAAAGTATATTTTTCAAACATCTTCAAAATTTCAAAAGAATATTTTTCAAACATCTTCAAAGTTTCAAAAGTATATTTTTCAAACATCTTCAAAATTTCAAAAGAATATTTTTCAAACATCTTCAAAATTTCAAAAGAATATTTTTCAAACATCTTCAAAATTTCAAAAGAATATTTTTCAAACATCTTCGAAATTTCAAAAGAATATTTTTCAAACATATAAAAAATATTTCCGTGCTATGTGGGTCTACGACGTTTCAGAAGAATGCAAAGAGCGAGAATCGAACATTACAGGCAAAGGCAAACCGAGCGCGAATCCACTCGCCCGAGCACTGCGTCCAGGTATGTTGGAGAATAAATGTCATTAAATAAAATACAGCGAAATATAAAAACCAAGTAAAATGTATTCTATGGGCAACATCATAGTAATAATAGCATTATGCTGATACACTGAAATATAATCATATTGCGATGAGTTTACAAGGTTCGTATGTAACGTATGTGATGTACATAGAGCATTATCAAATAACAATTATTAATCGCTAAGTCTCATAATTATCTTACTGACCAATAATAGGCAATATGATCGTATTTATCATATAGATCAGTAATATAAACATAACATTAATCGGGGCGGGTCTGAGGGGAGGGACATCGAGCACCAAAATGAAATACGTACAAATAAGTGATTTTTTTTTTTTTTTTTTTTTTTTAATGTCACAAGCGATTCCAAAATTCGTCGTATTTACTTTCCGGGACGAACAACGAATTTTGGAAACTCCTTGCAAAATTAAAACTAGAGTATCTCAAAAAAAAAAAAACAAAAAAAAAATAGAAAAAAAAATTGTAGAAACTATATACGATCGTGTTGCGTGGTATTACATGTGCAGAAAATTTTTCAACGACGCTTTTGTTTTTCCTTGATAAATTTAATAGTTAGTATAATTATTATCAGGAAATCAAACAACCGTGTCACACAGACACACACACACACACGCGCGCGCGCGCGCACACACACACTCTCGATTTATCTCGCTCTCATTATTATGTATATATATACTATAATGTTGTAAAACATTATAATAATTATTACAAACATAAACCAAGTCTTTGTCTTCAACATCGCGACTATGTCCAATTTATCATTCCTAACACTCGTTCTCTTTTCTTTCTCTCCTTTCTCTCTCTCTCTCTCTCGCTTTTTCTCTCTATTTATATATCTTAAAAACATATGTGATACTCGTTTAATTAATCTGTTACGATGGCACTATATGAATTAGTTTCTCTCGTTTTTCCCCCGATCACTGATTTAGTCGAATGAAACTCACAGCTACAACAACGTATCACGTTTACGAAGATATTGTGTGATAATTATTGTGTTTTATTTTTTTTTTCCCTAACTTCCCTTTTTTTTCATCTCCCGCTCTCTCAGGGTTTACATATTTATTGTACGTAAATCCGAGGTGTATATATATATATATATTTATGTGTGTATATATATATCGTTTAACGTGCATACATGCCTGCGTTTACACATGTAAGCTTGCGTACACGATTTCATCGGAAATTTATACATTTTACAATCGTGTGAAATTAAAAAAGAAAAAAAAAAAAAAACTTCAATCGCAACGACAAAATTTTTTTTCCACCTGATCTTTCGTGGACACTTTTTTGTTTGTTTGTTTGTTTTTCAACGACTCTTTATAATCTCTATTATACAAATAAAATGATACAATATTACAACACACTAATATCCTTATACATGGCGATGATAAAATTTTATTTTATTTCTTTTCTTTCTTTCGTTCACAATTAATGCATTTTATAACTTCGTCAGGCGAACAGTCCGGTGTGTACGTTCGTTGCGGCTAGTAAATGATAATGTAAGAGGAAAGATATATATATATATATATATATATATATATATATATATATATATATATATATATATATTTAAATCGTTATACGTGGGTTGTTTTTTTTTCATCTTCTTTTTGCGCATTGTCCACAAAATTCTGACTGGTCACCCGGGTCGGTTTTAAAATGCACCGATATAACAGTAACACTAGAGTGGCGATATTTGTTTTTATTTTTATAGTTCTTATTTTTTGTTATTTTTATTTGTTTATTTTATTTTTATTTTTTTTCATACGTGAGACGTGATGCTACTTGGCGTTATAGATATGTCCAGTATTTAAACCTGTATTTAATAGCTTATCGGTTTATCTGCAGTGACAACAGTTGTGGCTAGTACAATACACCTTTAATCTCTTTCTCTCTTCGCTACTTCTGTTTTACAACGTACCTTAACCGTGCTGTGCATTACAATTCATTGTTTTTTTTTTCTTTTTTTTTTGTCGATTTGTTTCATCGTGTATTTTTTTTTTTTTTTTTTTCATTATTATTTCTGCAATAATTCATTCTATAAAGCCAATAATAGCTTCTCCGGATTACTTACTCGTTTTTATATCTATACAAAAGATGCAATCTCTTGACTTTATTTTGTTTCAATCTGAATAGTTCTTTTTTTTTTTTTTTTCTAGTATATAAAGCTCCTTTGTTAAAGATGGTCCATGTCATTCACAGCATTCCGACAACTTTATAACAGTCCCTGCGGTTATTTTTATTTTTTTTTTTTTTTATTTTTTCTATATATTTTGTTCACAACACACTCGAATGGAGAGGCAATTTTACCCCTTTCGCTCGACGAACGGATCGTCGGTTCTTCAATATCAAAAACACAACGTTAAATGCTCTCCGATCATTCTCACTCTCTCTCAATCTCGCTCCACGCTTTCCCTCGAGTAAAATTTGTATTCATCAACTGTGAACAAAATGCAATTGTCTGCAAAACAACGCTACGAAATCTCTCACAATGGTTCGTCGACAGTAACAACAAGAAGTTTCCAATTTTTCCGTCGCATCCGGATATCAATTATCTTATTTTCTTTCATTTCCTTTTTTTTTTCCCCAATCGTACACAACCGCGTTTATGGCTTATACACGTAGTCCATATTAAAAATATAGATTAATGTGTATTGTAAGTTAAAACCTTATGCACCCTACGCACATTCGAAAAAAACGTCACCACCTCTCATTTTTTTTTTTTTTTTTTCTTTCATTTATTCTTAATAGTCTTAACTCTATATCACTATATTGTATTTCGTGATGGAGTAAGTTCAATAACCGACGTAAAATTTGTTTATTTGTTTAATTGTTTTCTTTTTTTTTTTTTTACTTTGCGTTTAAAAGTGCTTTCTGGGTGTACGGTTCCCTTGCGTTCCTGAGTTCACAGTTCACATTATTCAATTATGTATTTGCGTGTCAGTGTCTGTGTTTGTTTCTTTGTTGTTCGCGTTAGTTTCGCCGATAATAAATATCTTTACACATTTTTTATTTATTTATTTTCTTTTTCACTCGGCCCTGGAAACAACGAAGCTCTAAGTACGGGACATCCAAAAAATGTATTTTTCTTTTTTTTTTTTGCAGTTTACAATCCGCGCTGTGACTTGTCGGCATTTTTTTTTTTTTAAGTTAAAGGCATTTGTGGGGAGCTTAGATTTAAGTTCAAGCGATTATAGAGTTAATTGTCGAAATATGTAATCGGAACGATCGGCACTTTGCGCATGTCGGTATATCGTGGATTCGTGTGTGTGTGTGTGTGTGTGTGTGTGTGTGCGCGTGTGTGTTTGTTTTTTTATACAAACCGGAAATAACCGGATCACGATTTTCACCAATTCGGGAGAGCAAGAATAAAGGGGGCTTCGACTGTTAAAATATCGTTGAACAATTGCTCTATCCGAGCTCAACGATAATTCAACGGACTTCAAACGCGTTATCACTTTCTGCATTTTATTTGAAAAAATTATCAATCGAATCTAATCTCATTTGTTTGTTTGTTTGTTTCTTTTTTTATATCAATAGTTAAATTTAAACAACTATAGGGCGACATATCATATACTTCTTTTTTTTTTTTTCTCTTCAATATATCAAACTTCATTTCTTCGTTATGAAAAATAACAATTTCTTTATAAGTGTTTTCTTTTTCTTTCTATCGTTACGATAAAAAAATTGTTCGTTTTATCTTTTTTTTTTTTTTTGCCTAAAAAGATTGCACTTTGTGATAATCTTAAAATGTCGTGACATAGACGACGCGCGCGGTTTTACATTTTGTTTGTTGTTTTCATTTCATTTAAACTTTATAGTTCGACGCATTTTCCGATAACCAATCGTTTTTTTTTTTTTTGTTTTGTTTTTAATCTAACGAACTTTCGTTCGAAACGTGGCCCGAGATTTGAAGTATAATATAGGTTCGCACACGCGAAATCTTGCCACGTTTAAAATGTTACAAGAGGAGGGCCACAAACTGTGCCAGGCACTATTTATTTCAATACCTGTGTACTCCATTGAGATACATTAGATACATTTAATTAAACGAATATTCGAAAGACCCTTTTGTCGGTGAATTTCTCACGATACGTCGTTTAAATAACACAACATTTGTTGTCAAGAGAGTTTCATCGGGGCGAGTGGGGCGGGGGGGGGGGGGGGGGGGGGTAAAAATGAGACTTCAAAGTCGAGAACAAAGTGGCGTTGAGTAGAGTGGTCTTTAAAAACGCTTTTAGGGTCAGTGTGCTGTACACGGGAGAATTGTCTCGATTGTTTTCTTTTTTGTTTCACCATATACAAATATAGACGACGAATGACTCGCGAAGGCTGTGTGTGATTGAGCCCCATTAGTAATTGATGGAATTATAGTGTTTTTTATTTATTTATTTTTTTTTTTCGTTACCCGATTTCGTTTAACTCGCTTCGAAAAAAATTTGGTGATAAACGTTTAAGATACTTAATATTTTTCAACATATTGACATATATATCTGTGAGATGTGCACTCTCTACGCTGTTCTTTTTAGGCTGCAACGCGTGCACCTTTCTAACGTTCGGTTTTTTTTGTTTGTTTTTTTTTTTTCTTTAAATATCTTTGTGTAGTTTTTTTTTGTTTCTTTGTTTCCTCATATCAAATGTGCAAAATACTCGTGGAAAATGTATATATATATGTATATATATATATATGCATGTATGAATATATATCTGCATACATAGATCTTTTATGTATTTTTTTTTTAACAGGATAGATAAACTTTCAACTTATCTTCGACCGAATTCGACTTGTATCGTGTTTACAATGTTTACACAACAGACGGTGAGATATATCACATACGTTTAGTCACGCGAATCGCGTGTCGAGTGATTTTATTTTATTTTTTCATCAATTTTTCATATTGGCAAAACTTCATCAGTTTTTTTGTCTTTTCAAAATTTGTTTTCCTCTCATATATTTTCGGCTCGAAGATTGAGAAAAAATTTCTATCGTCCGAACACCTTATACATTCGGGTTCGGTGAAAGTGTATAATTTCCGTTCACTAATCAACACTACATTATATGTATATATATATATATACGTGCGCCTATCTACCTATCTATACTATTTCATATTTTCAATATATTAATTTCGAATCTTGTTCTCACAGATTATCATTTATACTTTTAGTACACCAGCCGACTCTCTCACTCTCTCACTCTCTCGCTCTCTCTCTGTGTATCTCGCAATTTTTTTTTTTTCTCTCGCGCCAGCAAACATAGACCGTTAACGCAACTCACGCATTTTACGTTATAAAGAACACAAGAATGCATGCTTTAAAATATTTGTTACGATGTTTTTTGTTCTTTGTTTTGAATTTCTTCACAAACGAAATTAAATTCGAAACGGATAACGCGAATTGAGAAACGGACGTTTTAAAGCAAGGGAAGCAATGTTGCACACTGTAGCCTACAGATAAAACGATAAGTATAGATAATAGATAATTATTTGAAAAAAAAATTCAATAAAATTAGTTAAATGAAAAAGAAAAAAACTAACCAATGTATCATTCGGGGTGAAGTGTGGGAGGGGCTAACAGTGAGAAAATTATTCGATTAATCGGTTCGCATCCGAATTAGAGCACTAAATTTAGTAATGATAATTTTTTTTTTCTTTTTT